>OY728159.1:1163659443-1164909443 GCA_963277665.1 Viscum album
TCCCTGGATAGGTAATTTCTGAAGTTAATTAAAATTTCATCAAAAATATTTATTAATCATTAGTTTTTCTATATTTTCTCAGTACTACCAATATTTCCAACAATCCATGTACTCAAAATAATTACCTTTGTTTAGATATTAGTGGGCAGAGTACATGGTGTCAAAATGTTTTCTGGCATTAAATTTAGGTGATTACCTATTATGTTTGTGATTTAGTATGGGATATAACCTTATAAATATATTTAGGATATGAATAAATAGTATTATAATGATTATATATTATTTTTGATATGTTTTTTAAGGATAAGTATAATAGAGGAAATTAATTTGTTTAGAAAAGAATGGGCAGAATACTAGGTGTCAGAATGTATATAAACATCATGAAGAGGTGAATTTCTGTTACTTATTTAGTTAATTTTCTCATCATTTTATCTACATTTATAATTAATTTTCTTATCATTTTTATTTGATACTTATTTTTTTTTAAAATTTACACATTAGTTCAATACACATGTTACATGATCAAAACTAAGAAAACAAATTCATATTATTTTGATACTTTAGTACAATGATACATAACTCATTTCGGAATTGTAGTAATTGACTACACATCAATTCGACACACTATGTGGTCGGTATGACTCAAAATGTGTGTTTTTAATAAAAAAGTTTCATTTTAGTTTGAAACACATATAACATATCCAAAACCATTAAAATGAGATCAAATTGTTTTAAAACCTAAAGAAAACAACATATAATTCATTTTTTATGTGTATAAATCAACTACACATCAATCTGATACCGAATGTGGTCTATATGACTCTATGTCCATGTTTTCAATATAAAAGTGTCATTTTAGTTTAAAATGTGAATCACATATCCCAAACAATGAGAACGAGGTCATATTGTTTTCAAAACTTAGGAAAATAATCCATAATTCATTTTTCATGTATAGTAATCAATCATACATCAATATGACACCCAATGTGGTCTTTATAACTCGAAGTGAATGTTTTCAATACAAAAGTGTCACTTTAGTTTAAAACTTGAATCAAATAGCCAAAAATAAGCAACTGATCTCGGATTATTTCAAAACATTATAAAAAAATCAATAACTAATTTTTGATGTGTAGGAATCAATCACATGTCAATCTTACACCTGATTTGGTCAGTATGATTCAAAGTGAATGAATTCAAAATAAAAGTTCCATTTTCATTTAAAATGTGCGTCACATCACCAAAAATGAGAAAATGAGAATGAATTATTTTCAAAATTTCATAAAATAATCCATAATTCATTTTTCATATGTAGGAATTGACTTCATGCCAATTCGATACACGATGTGGTCAGTATGACTTGAAGTACATGTTCTCATTATAAAAGTGTCATTTTAAATTAAAACGCAAATCAAATAGTCAAAACTGAGAAAATGAGATCATATCACTTTAAAAAATTATGAAAATAGTCAATAATTCATTTTTGATGTGTAAGAATCATCAACACATCAATTTGACACATAATGTGATTGATACGACTCAAAGTGGGGGTTTTCAATATCAAGGTGTCATTTTAGTTTAAAACATGCATCAAATAGTAAAAACTGAGAAAAAAATCTAATATTATTTTCAAACTTTAGTTAAATGATTGATAATTCATTTTTGATGTGTAGGAATTGATCATGTTTCAATCTAACATCTGATATGATTGGAATGAATCGAAGTGCCCGATTTCAATATGAAAGTACCATTTTAATTTAAATTTTATGTCACATTGTCAAAAAATTAAAACAAGCTCGGATTGGTTTCAAAATTTATAAAAATGATTAATCATTTTTTTTGAAGTGTAAGAATTGATCACATGTTAATCTGATACCTAATATGTTTGGTATGACTCAAAGTGCGTGTTTCCAATACAAAAGTGTCATTTTAGTTTAAATCATGCATCAAATAGAAAAAACTAATAAAAAAATATTATATTATTTTCAAACATTAAGAAAATTATCCATAATTCATTTGTGACATTTTTTAATTGATCGAATGTCAATATAACACCTGATACGGTTGGTATGACTCAAAGTGCACATTTCTAATATAAAAGTTTCATTTTAGTTTAAAATTAATGTCACATCACCAAAAACAAGAAAACAAGCTCATATTTTTTAAAAACGTTATAAAAATGATCCAAAATTCATTTTTCATGTGTAGGAATTTACCACACACCAATATGACACATGATGTGGTTGGTATGACTCAAATTACGTGTTTTCAATATAAAAGTGTCATTTTAGTTTAAAATACATCACATATCCAAAACTAAGAAAATGATATAATATTATTTTCAAACTTTTTTAAAATTATCCATAATTTTTTTTTTGACAAGTAGGAATTGACCACATGCTAATATGACACCCAATGTTGTCGATATGACTCAATGTGCATGTTTTTAATACAAAAGTGTCATTTTAGTTTAAAACACACATCAAATAGATAAAACCAAGAAAAAAACTATAATTATTTGAAAACTTTAGGAAAATGATCAATAATTTATTTTTATTGTGTAATAATTGATCATACATCAATCTGACACTCGATGTGGTCGGTATGACTCAAAGTGCATGTTTTTAATAGAAAAATTCTATTTTAGTTTAAAACATGCATCACATAGGTAAAACTGATTATAAAAAGATCATATTGTTTTCAAAATTTAAGAAAATGATCCATAATTTATTTTTCAAATGTAGGAATTGATCTCATGACAATCAGACACATGATGTGGTCAATATTAATTAAAGTATGTGTTTTCAATAAAAATGTTTCATTTTAGTTTAAAACACACATCAAATAGCCAAAAACAATAAAATGAGCTCAGATTGTTTTCAAATTTTAGGAAAAGGTCTATAATTCATTTATTACATGTAAGAATCAACTGCATATCAATCTGACAGATGATGTGACTGATATGACTCAAAGTTCATGTTTTCAATATAAATGTATCATTTTAGTTTAAAACATCCATCAAATACCCAAAACTGAGAAAATGATCTTATAGTGTTTTCAAACTTTATAAAAATGATTGATAATTCATTTGTGTCATGTAGAAATTTACCTCATGTTAATCTGACACACGATGTGGTCTGTATGACTCAAAGTGCATATTTTCAATACAAAAGTGTCATTTTACTTTAAAATGTGCATCACATAAGAAAAAATGAAAATAAAAATCTCATATTGTTTTCTTATAATTTTATATACTATTACTTAATTTATTTATTTTTTATTTTTATTTTATAATTATTTAGTTAATTATCATAGAGATAATTCTTGAAGTCCTACAATAAATGGTGTGACAGTTGAAGGATTTTTCTCAAAAAGAAACTTATCTTGAATTGGATCACATCCATAGTGAGTTTTTTATCATCATATAAGTGAGAAAATTCCAGAGAGCCTACTTTTGAGAACAAAAAGAAATGGTGTGACATGTTAGAATCAACCGCACCCCAATATGATATGCAGTGTTCCCGGTATGACTCAAAGTATATGTTTTAGTTTAAAATTTATACTTTTTGTTTAATTTATTTATTTATAGTTTTAATAATATAAGAATTATTTTATTATATAGGTTCATTCTTTTCTTTTGTTTGGTTGGTTTGTTCGATAACTAATAGCATGAACAAAGGTCAGGGGACAATGAAAAAGAAACATTGATGTTTTTGAATGTCTCTAATATTTGTACTTACAATACTGTAAAACTAGTCTATACCCATGGATCTATACCCATAGTTTAGAGAAACCATTGGTATATATAGTCTACTCAAACCTATACCCATGGTTTTTAAAAAAACATTAGTATAGGTTGAGCTATACCAATGGTTTTTTTTTAAATTGTGGGTATAGATCTTTAGAAAAGAACCCTCGCTTAGGCACCTCCTCCCCCTCCTCATTTGAACCCTATATATCATTCAACATTCCCCACTCCCCTCCTCAAGATATCTTTGGTGTCCCCCATCCCTTCCTCGAGCAATCTTCGGAATCCCCCTCCCATCCTTGGGTGATCTTCAGTGTCTCCCTCTCACCTGAGCGAGTGGCCACTTATGCGAGTGATGACCTCCCATCTTCTATGGTGATCTCCTTTGAAAGGTTGTAGTGAGAGACCACCAATATTTTATAACAATCACAAATTTAATCCTATATTGATTTATTATGTCTTGATCAAATGGTTTCTAGGTTGATGAAAAAAATTTCTAGTTTTTTATGTCCTTCTACTTCTTTCATTATCTAGTTAGGTATTTTCTGGAAACCTTACCCAATAAAAGAATAAGGGTTTTTCAGCTTAGATCCATCTTAAATAATCTTATTTTTAGTCCCTTATTGTTAAATATTTTTGAGAGTGTCATGGATTCCCTATGTAACCAGAGTTTTGTCTATAATTAGGGAGCTAAACCCCATTCATTATAGGATCAACATATTCTAAAAAAATGATTTTATATGAGAATAAACTGATATAGGGGGTGGACTATAACACATGGGTTTAAATATTTATTATGATTTATTTAATTATTGATTTTCATATAATTGGAGTGTTTTGGGGTAGAGTTTTCAGCATTTTAGTAAAAAAAATTAGGTATCAGAGTTGGTTCATGGTTAGTGTATTACTTGTTGTAACTGTGAACATTAATCTTATGTTTATACCTTTTAGTTTTTTAGTGGAGTATTGTTAGTTCATGTTTAAGAGTAACTTTGCAGTTTAATCATACATTGGGTAAAATCCAACATTGGTTTTTGAAATGTTAGGAGTGACCATGTATACTAATCATGTGTGTTATTTAGCATGATTCTAGTAACTATGGAAAATTTGGCACATAATTTCTCAAAAAATGTGACCAAACCATGTGATATTTTAAGACTTATTTTTTAAAAATTTAGAGTAATTACCCTATTCAAATTAAATGCCTTTTGGTCCCCTTGTTTACTCATATGACTTTTCCAAACCACTAAGAATATATCACTCTCATTCCTTTATTTCTAATGGATTCCACATGAATTTTCTATTTTCTTTAGTGATGATTCTTCAATGTAAACTCATCTAAACCTCATTATCACTTTCTCTAGCCTCTTGTTCTTCCTTCTTCTACCTAACTCTTGTCTCCCCATGGATATAGTGGATAGGGTTTCATGTTTTCATATTTTTTTTCATGGGTTTCATTTATTTAGGGTTCTTAATGATCATTTAAGTTTTTCTATTTCCTTCTTCAGTTGAATAGTAATAATTTATTTTGATATCAATGATTTGAGGTTGGTTTCTCTATAAATTTCTTTTAAAATTAAATCCAAATATGCTTTTTTATTTTCTAACCATGTATTAAATTTATTATTGTTATATTTAGTGTATATATATATATATTGATTCATTGTGAATGGATCTTTTTTTCTCCCTTTTTTTTTATTTGAAAAATGGTACTTTTTATGTTATATTGACCAAAACTAGTTTTCATGAAAATAATTCTCATAAGGTTCTTATAATAATGAAAACAACAGTATTGACTGTTTTAATTTAGATATATATTACAATTTTTTTTATAATTTATAATTAATTAAAATTATGTTTCTATCAAGGGATTCCAATTTAAAATTCCACGATTAACTATATTTAAGGGAAGTTTCAATTAGTTTTATATACATGAATTGTTTTTTTCATGAATAAATGCTTTTTTCAAATATAAAATGTGCTAGATGGTCACTATAATTAAATTTCCTAAATTTTAGGTCACTTTGATTATATTTTAAAATATTTGGTAGATTTATACCATGTAAGTGATCCACTTATTGTTGTTTATTAAAAAAATATAAAAGAGATATTTATATTATGAGATATTAGTGGATTTAAGATTGTTTATAAGTATTGTTATTTTATTAATATTCTTGATAAAATTTGATATGTATATTCTTATAAATTTTGTTTTTAGAACTGATCAGATTTTTCATCCTAGGTTCCCTGATGGAATTATCTTTTTAGTTTTATTTTTATTCAAGTTAAATCATTTCCATTATGTAATTTGATGTAATTTGAACTTTTTGCTAGACCCTATTGACCAGGAATGAAATTTAAGCCTTATGGTAGACTGGATAGAGTATAGGGATAGATTAATGGGGTTGGTTTATTAAAACATAAGTGATTAGAAGTGAATAATATGGACTATAGTGTCTCAAATTTATTCAATTTATCCACCATTATAGTGAATTATTAAATATCAGGGATACCCACCTTAGTTTGATATTTGTATTCATTGATTATAGAATATATTATTTCTCTTATTCTTTGTTTTTTTAGCTACTAGTATTCTTTGATGACTTTCATATTAAAATTGGTTATAATGAATTTTTTAATTATGGTTTACATTTTTGATTGGAACAAAATTTTTCCCTAGTAATAGAATGGATAGAAGCTAGATGTATCATACATATCGGATTTCAACTGAGTTTCAAAATAACTTAGATTTTTTTAGATTTTTTATTTATTAATGATTCAGAGAGAGGTTATATATATTTTTCATGCTATAATTGTATTATAAGGCTATGGTTAATCTGGGAAGAAGTTAGGTACTATATAACAGAAGTTAGATTTCAGAAAAACTATTATGTTTCATATCACTATGGAGAGACATTACAATCTTCTACTATTCATGAACAAAAAAGAAATAAGTGTCATAGTGAATTTTATTTTTGATCATTTTCTATTTATGCATCATTTTGAGAGTGATAGTATACTATAGAAATAAGGAAATGGTATTAATACACATGATGAAAATTATGAAGATGATGATGTTGAGAGAGCGAAAAAATTAATAGATGATGACAGAAATCCAATATACCAGAAATATACAAAAATGACCAAGTTAGAATATTTAATTTGGTTATATCAGGGAAAAACCATGTATATAATTTATAACACCTCCATTGATTATATTATTACATTTTTTAAGGCATTTCTTCCTGATGGTTCAGATATTCCAAAAAATCATTATAAGGTATGGAAGTTAATTAAGCAACTTGGATTTTTACTAATAAAGTTCATTCTTGTTTGAAAGATTTCAATTTTTTTGGGAGGAAAAATCTGACCTTAATGGCTGTAAATAATGTGATATATCTTGATGGAAGTAAAATTTAGATGGAAGGCCATCTCATGTTCCACATAAAGGCATGTGGTGCTTTCCATTGATTCATAGTCTTCAAAATCTATTAATGTCTATAGAAATATCAGCTAATATGTGATGTAATGATGTTGATAGAATTAAAGGTAATGATAAATTGGTTAATATTTCATATGAATTAGGATGGCCACCATTTGATGTACAATATCCTGATTTTTTAGCTGAGGTGAATAATGTCAATTTGGGTCTATTCTATGATAGTTTTAATCTGTTTGGTCAAATACATACTGCTCATAGCACGTGACTAGTTTTTATTCATGTTTATAATCTTCATCCATGTATGTGTATAAAAAATCCTTTCACTTTCTAGAGTATACTAATATCTAGACCTTCTTATCTTGACAATGATATAAACCTCTACTTTCAACCTTTAATAAGATAGTTGAATCATCTTTGGTATATGGGTGTGTGCTAATTTTATGCTTCTTTAAAAAATATATTTCAGATGTGTTCTACCCTTATATGGACTATAAATGATTTACCTAATTATGCAATGATGTCTGGTTGGAGCATGAAGGGAAAACTATAATGTTCTATTTGTATGAATAATACATGATTGAGAAGGATTAAATATCATCATAGTTTTATTTTCATAGGGCATCGACGATTCTTTCCAATGGATCATCAGTACATGAAGAATCATTAGCAGTTTGATAATACTGTTGACATTGAACAACCGCCTCAATGTATGTCAGGAACTGATTTTCTTAATGAATTGAAATATTTTTGTTTTTCATTAGGGAAAGTTCAGATGAAAACTAAAAATAGGAAGAATGTTGACACTAAATCCACTTATAATTGGAAAACGAGAATTATATTTTTAGATTTGTCAAATTGGTCTATCAATTTTTTACATCATTGTTTAGATGTAATGAAAATTGAGAAAAATATATGTGAAATGTTTCTTTTAACTCATATAAATATCAAGGGTAAGACCAAATATGACTTCTAATCCCGTCAGGACTTGATGGGTTATGGTATTCAACTAGAACTACACTTTGTATGTATCAGTGAAAATAAATGGAAGGTTACTTGTGCTTATTATGTGATGGAACCATTAGAGAGAAATCAATTTCTATAAGTATTGGAGAATATCAAGGTTCTTTATGGCTATTCCAGCAACATATCTAAATGATTCAACAGAAGGGATTTGAAATTAAAATCCCTAAAACTCATGATTATAACATCCTTATTTATGAATTGATTTCAATATAAATTCATCATTTTCTATCCAATAATTTAAGGGAAAACGCAATTTTCATGTGATATTTTTTAGAGACATTTATTCTAAAAGGTTATCCAAGTCATTCTTGATAAAAATTCATCAATAGGTGCCATTAATTTTGTGTGAGTTGAAAAAAAATTCCTCCATTCTTCTTCACCTACATTTTTCATTTAACAATTCATATTCCAATTGAAACACTTCTTAGGGGACCTGTTACTTTTTAGTGGATGTATCCTACTAAATTAAATATGTGGATAATGAAATTTTATGTCTGAAACAAGAATTATCCCGAAGCTTCAATTATGAGAGGTTATCAAGCTCAATAATATATGGATTTTTGTTAAATGAATTCTTTTGATGTGAGCACAATAAATAACCGGCCAATGAGAAATGAAGATGAGTATTATTGGGAAATTGATCCCTTGTTTCCATAACTTCCCCAAATAAGAGTAATTCCTAGGTCATATACATTGTATACATTGAGTCTTGAAGAGTGGGATATGGCACATCACATTTTCTTATTTAACTGTGGGGTTTTCGATGGTTATATCAAGTATGTAATTTGGATATTTATATATTATTTCATACTATGTCATTTCACATATACCTTAGAATTTTATTATAATTTTATGTGGGGAACATAAACAATTTATAAGTAGAGTTCATCAAACTTTTAATTTGAGAATGATAGAATCTTTACATTGGAGTTTCTTACTTGGTTGAAATCGAAGGTATGAATATTATATTAATTAACTTAAAATATATATCCATTTAATTGTATTATTAATATATATTTTAGGTATTGATTTTACCTATTGATTCTGTTTCTGGAAAATTAAGATCATTGGATTTTGGTCCTAATTCTTTGGTTTGTGAATGTAAATATTTAATAATCAATGGGTATAAATTTGTTAAAACTAGTTGAGCGGTGAAAATGAGAACACAACATGATAGAGTTATGTTAACTATTACAACAGATGGTTATGGTAGTGCATTAGATAGTCATCCCCGATATGAAGATGTGTATTATTATGTACTTGTTGATAAAATATTATTCTCGTATTATTACTCTCAACGTCGAGTCATTATGGTGAAATGTATATGGTTTAACTTAATGACATAATGGGGTAAATTTATTGATGATTTTTGATTCAAAGTTATTGACATGAGTTGATTCCTGGATACCGATGAACCATACATTTTGGCATCAATGAAAAAATAAGTATTTTATGTGAAAGATCATCTAATACCTTATTATGGTGTCATTAATGAAGTAATACCAAGACATATTTTTTATGATTCTGGGGAATAAATTGGCACAATTGACACCCCCGTTGGTATTGACCAAAATATTTCATTTGATGACTCAATTTTTCCCATTGTGGGAGTTGATGTTGAACCTAAATTAGTGGAGGGTAACATATATAATCAACTATATAGGTTCACAATTTATTCTATTTACCTTGACATCAGTTTCTTAGGTTTATATTATTGTAATTACTTTAATTTATTTTTATTTTGGAATTATATATATGTTTTATTATTATTTGGTTTCATTTCATTTAATTATATTTATTTCAATTCATAAAATCGTGTTTAAAATTGGATTTTAAAAAATGCATAAATTGGTTTTAAATTATTTTTACTAAATAATTTTATGAAATTGCTTATGACTTATTTGAATTCTAAGTTATATGCATGATTTTTAAAAACTATTTCTAAAAAATGTAAATTTCTTTATTATATAGATTATGGATGAAATTAAAAGGAAGCGATTATTTGATGTTGATTAATAGATGCGCGAGTGTGGGTTGGAGCCTCTACTTCCCTTAGTGGGTATAATAATTTTAATATTTTTCTTATGCATTACATATAATTTCTTGTTCATATTCTTTATCAAATTTTTTTAGGGATATTCAATTGCACCAGATTTTACTCCTCATCCAACCAGCATGGGTCTAAGTGGGGATGCTCCTAGACCTAGACAGAGCACCCATCTTACACATTCCCATCCCAAATCACCAGCGAACACCCCATATACCACACATTTCCATCCTCTGCTTGATCCTATAGGGATTTTCCCACACATTCTCCATCATCATATCATTTAGAATATTCTTCCCATACCATGTCTACACTGCTAGCAAGGATGTTCCTACCCATGCCTCCATCATCATCTCACTTATCCTATTCTTCCCATACCATGTCTACAACACATGTAGGGATGTTCCTACTCATTCCTCCATCATCATCTCATTTATCTACTTCTTCCTATACCATTTATACACTGCCTATACGGATGGTGCCACCGATACCATTTCTATATCCGTTGATATATCCCCAAACCTACATCCCATATCCTATCATGTCTACATTGCCTACATTTCCTTCTATCCATCCAGGATCTGATTATTATGTTCATTCATCTCACACTCAAGTGTATGTAGATCACATGGAGCATGCATTGGAATAGACACATCATTCAGAAGATACCGATCCAGGACAACCCATGGATCCATAAGAGCCTATTGAGTAGCCTACATTAGGTTTTTTTATTATAACAATGTAAAATTATATCACTTCATTTTTATCATGTTGTATTGTGAGTTAATTATTCTTTTTTTCCCTCCATTTTATCTTATTTATTGGGATATTCTAGTAGGATATGTGGGTGCACCCATATGCAAGAATCCTAGAATCATGAAACACCAATAATGGTGGATTACAATGAAGAAAATTACATGATAGGTAAAAATTCCAGGTAGCGTAGAAGTTTCATGTCCACTTTAGCCATATACCAAGATATCATTCTAGTGAAACCGGTCTCATGGAGACATCTCGATAATGACATCAAGGACAAATCATGGGTCTAGATATGGGTAAGAAAATTTTATAAATTTATATATATATTATTGTTGTATTTTTATGAATTAACATGTTCATTGTATAGCCAGTTTAACTTTTTTGATGATAAAGATGCTAAGGTTTCAAGGTTGATGGATCTTGGGGAGTTATGATGATCATGAAAGTATGAGTTATATATTGGTTGGAGGAGTAGAGTTGGTTCTGATTTAGAGGGTGTACCCATATTCCCTGAATTTCCAAAAACTCAATATTAAAAAATGATCTCATATTAGAAGACTAATGATTTTAAGGTATTCTCAATCTTTAATAGTTTTCATATAGAATTTAATTATTATTACTTGTATTGAATTTTTTAGGAAGCATCAGGAAAAAATAAAAACAAAAATGATTCAATAACGTATCTACACACATTGGGTCACACTACAATGTTCGAGCACGAGAACCACTAGGTACTATAATATGATTAGAAATAATATCTAAATTTATATTTTTCTTTAGTTATCTATTTATATTTGCATGTTTTGTCTTGTTATTCATTATTAATTTTTGATATTGGAAATATCCTACTTATGTCATATTATGCTATTAAATAATAATGATATACCTTAAAAATGTTAATTGTAATCATGAAACAATGTATCTTTGCATCAGGAACTGAACAATAAGATAACTATTTCTTAAAACATGATATATAATGATAATATAACATGAAAAAATCCCCTTAGAAATGTGATATAGTGTCTATATATTAGATTACTTAGGATACACCTTCCTTCATATAATTAAAATGTTAAAATTAATCATTAAAAACTTTCTCAGCATAATTGGTTCCCATATTTGTAATCAACTCTATGAGTTACATATTTTCTTCAATATTAAATATGTTAATTTTAATAATTACCTGAAATTATGAACATATTATATGTATTAAATAAAGATTTATTCTTCTTCAAATCATTATAATTCTTATTCCATGAACCTTTCTTGCCTCATGGGATTTAGAAATCCACTTTATTATTTTTATACTATAGTAATATTCATTTTCAATGAATTTTGGAAGTTGTTGGTCAGAGAGAGTAACTCAAGAGGGGGTGAATTGAGTTCCCAATAAAATTTTATGTAAATAAATTGACTAAAAATTAAAACCCCTAAATAAAATAAAATGTCCAATTAATCAAAATAGATGATAGATATAAGATCTATCATTTTAAAATATTTTTTAAAGAGTGATTAGGTCTCAGTTAAAATATGGTTTTGAAATAACTTAACTTTTGAGATCCATTTACTTATATATAAACATATATAAACACTATTTAAGATTAATTATCAAAGAAATTGTTTTGTTTGTTAATTAAATGTTATCTTGAATATGATATAAAAAACAAATAACATAGTGACACAGCAGAATAAACAAGATGTTTAGTCACAAGGTGAGACCTAATACCCTCAACTTGGAAATCACTTAATTCCAAGAATATTATAATATATAATCAAAAAAATCCACAACCTGGATTAGGTATACAGTCAACATCAACAATATTTCTAGGATAAAAAACCACTTCCATAGTTATAAGTGGGACAAAAGAAAAGAACATGTCACATAGGGACCTCTTCCACAAACACGGTGAGAAACAAATAGTGTAAAAAGAGAATAACAAGTATTCTACAAGAATATGAAAGAGATAGTGTGTGTTGGATAACAGAAAAAAAACACTGCTCAAAAGTAAAAAAAAATAGAACAAATTAAGAATAGAAAAAGCTTAGTCTGATGTGTTTTGTATGTTCATAATCCTTAGATCAAGAGTGGTGATGATTCTGTGCTTTATTTAGGAAAAAATGAAGTATAACATAAGATTGTAGAAATTTGTAGGTATGATTCAGTTGATCTCTATCTGTTGTCTTAATCAATCTCAGTAATGGGTTTGGTGCTTCTCTGTCATTGATATTTATAGGATGTGAATTAATAGGTTCAAGAGAATTCACAAATTCAATTGAAAAAATTTCCTGATCAATATTAATCATTGTATCTATATATCATCATTGTTTTGAGAGAGAGATCCTTCACAAATATATAGAAATGTTTGTTGAAGGATATAAACATTCCTTCGATCAGCTTTTATTAAGTCTTGATGACATTTTCAAACCATCCATAAATATATTTTTCCATTGAACTATTCATTGCAAAGATATAGGACAAAAATAGTAGGAGGCAACACTGATGGAGCAGTGGGAATATTTTACTTCTCATGTGATACTGCATCCTCAGCTGGTCATTATATTTCCATGTGATTTAAAGGTTGTAACTCACCTGCTTAATCTATCTGATTCACTATGAATCATTATCTTATGAATTCAATTCATCATTTGAATTACTGTATGTCAGCCCAATTCTTACAAAACTGGTATATTTGTCCCATTCTTAAAAGGATTTAACTAAGGATCTAATATAGGGAAGAATTGAAGTGTCTCTGGGATTTTGAGAACTTTGACCAACTTTAGTTCTTCAGGATAGATGTTTTGTTTTTTGGAGATGAAAAGTGGTTTTCTATGGTGTCTGATCCACTAGAACTGACTGATTAACTGGAAAGGTAGTCAACTCCCCCTCAGTTGTAGCTGGTATAACTTCTAACTAATTAGTTTTCAAAATCTTCACTAATTATAACTAAGCCAGTTCAGCTAATTGCTCATCAGGATTATGAGTTTTCTCCCCCTTACTAGCAGCTTCTTTATCCTTTCAAAGAACTGTTGGAAGATCATAAATTAGTGTATCCCTAGTCAGACTTTATTTGATGAGATTGGACA
The DNA here is from genome assembly GCA_963277665.1 of Viscum album. NCBI lineage: Eukaryota > Viridiplantae > Streptophyta > Magnoliopsida > Santalales > Viscaceae > Viscum > Viscum album. Next base: position 1,163,673,544 of record OY728159.1, read on the forward strand.
CAATTAGTTCAAAGGGTTGAAAAGGAAATAACTCTTAGACATGATCAAAACCATTATTTTCATTCCCCCTCATGATTAGAAACACCTTTTTATGTTGTTCAACACTATGAATAGAGCCACTATCCTCATTTCCAACATTAGAATTCTCATAATGAGATTCATTAGTGTTTTCTTTATCAACCTTGCTGAAAGGTTAATCCAATTTCTCAAGGTCCATAATCTCTTTATCTACCTTTTTAGAAACATTATAATTTTCTTCATCATTACTCTCCTCACTTGACATCTCATAGGTAGAAAATTTATACTGAGATTCTTTATAATCTTCAATATCTTCTTCATCATCATGCTCAGGTAAGAGATTTTCTCTATAATATAAAGAGCCTATCAATCTGACATGATCACTAGATACTCTTAGTGGATATTTTATGATATTTGGATCACTCTCTTCTTCAACTGAATTAGCTTCTTATTCTTTTTCATCACTTTCTACAATAATATCTTTTAAAGAAAACTCACGAATCTTATAAAGTTCAAGATAGGGATCTACCATATCCATTAGTCTAGTTGGGTGATCAATATAGTTAAAATCATCATATAGTTTTTCATTATCTCTAACCCAACATCCCTTCCAGGGATTCCAACTTACTTTCACTCTTTTTCATATTGACTTTGATAAGAAAAAACCACCCATTTTATCCTCAACTTATTCTCCAAACTTGAAATAACCATTTTCATCTAGGATGGTAGAGATCATTTTGGGATAAATGAGGGATTTTGATATAGATCTCTTCTTTCCCATGTCATGCATGTGGACCATCAAAAAACTAAAAATATTTATTCTTTTCCATTTCTTCATCATATGCATAAATTAGACATCTTGATATATCATTGTGTTTAATTATCCTTTCTTAGGACATAAAACATGTTGTACAAACATAAATAGTATATTAAACTCACTATCAAGCTCTATATCTATTGGTATCCTCTTGATTTTATCTCTAGTTAATTCTAGGAGAGCGTCCTCTAACTTTTCATGTGGTATAATTCCTTGTAAATCTTCATACACTACTTTGTGAGGAATCTGTAGACATTTTTTACATTCTCTAGATGAGAAATAAATATCTTCTCCATCTATAATTCTTTGAATTATATCTTCTTTCTTCAAAAAAATTAATCACGCATTCTGATAAAATTCATAAACAATCCTTGGATAATACACTCTATGATTTGAGGTAAACTATTTTATCCACTTTTGTTTTTCTATTACCTTCAATTATAGTATATTTCTAGTTGGAAGCCATTGTGTATCAATCTCTTTTTTTTCTTTGACTAAATGGTTCCTTAGATGTGGGTTTACTTAAATTGCTTGAAAACTACTTGTGGATACTCGTCATATCTTAGAAGTCATAATCTCTTCTGTATTTTATTCTCTAACTCTCTTCATATGGGCCATTCCAATTGGTTTAAGGCTTCAAGAGGAGAAATGAAGAGGGAATATTGGTTTGCAAGGAAGGAAAGGGATCAGGATTTTAAGCGTTGGGAGAAGTGAATTGATTTTGATTAATCTTGATGTTTTTATCATTTAGGTATTCTAAAAGAATAATAATAAAATTAAGATAATAAAAATTTAATCGGTACAGGAAAATCACAATGATAATAAAAATAATGGTAAAATAAAAATGAACGGTGACTCATTCAATGATGACTCATCAACAGTGACTTCATAAGTGGTGAATCATCAATAATGAACCATTAATGGAAACTCATAAACAATGACTCAACAATGGTGAGTCATCAACAGTGACTCGTCAACAATGACTCATCAACCAAAGTTTATCATTCTTAATTCATGTTCAACATAGTTTAATCTTTTATAATTAAAAGGATTCATGAATATATCAGTTATATGATGTTCAGTTCTAATATATTCTAAAGTTATATCACCCTTTTGATAATTATCTCTCAAAAATTTATGTCTTACATCAATATGTTTTGTTCTAGAGTGAGATACTGTATTTTTAGAAATTTTTATTGTGATTGTGTTATAAAAATTAATAGGTACATGTCTAAATTGGTATCCAAATTCTAGTCAAGTATGTTTCATCCAAAAGATTTGTGCATGAAAAATTCATGTAGCTATGTATTCATCTTTAGCAGTGGATATTGTAAAAAAAAATTGCTTCTTACTAGGACATGATACTAGAGATTTTCCTGAAAGTCTACAAGTTCTTGATTTTAATTTTCTATCCAACTTGAAACCAAGAAAATAATCATATTAATAACTAACTAAAATAAAATCATGACCTATTGGGTAGAACAGTCATAAATTGGTTGTATACTTGAGGTATTTAAAAATTATTTTTACAACTAATAAATGTGAGCATTTTGGATTTGATTAAAAGAGAGAACAAATACATACACTAAACATAATATATGGACAACTAGTAGTTAAGTAGAGAATACTACTAATCATACCTCTATAACTACATTGATATTCTAATTTCCTAGTTTCATCAAGGTCTATTTTACAGGTGGTACTCATGGGAGTATCACTTCTTTTGGAACTCTCTAGGATAAAACGTTTTAAAATATCTTTAGTGAATTTACTTTGATTTAAAATAATTCCTTCATTATTTTGAAAAATATGAAATCCAAGAAATATTTTGATTTCACCCATTAAACTCATTTCAAATTCAATTTGCATTGATTTTGAAAAATCAAAACATAAGGAATCTTTAGTAGATCCAAAATTAATATCATCTACATAAATTTGAGATATCAAAACATATTTTGAAAGTATTTTTATAAAGAGAGTTTTATTAGTTATTCCTTTTGAAAAACGTTTTCAAATAAGGAAAGAGGTAAGCCTACCATGCCAAGATCTATGAGCCTATTTTAAACCATACAAATCTTTTGTTAATTTAAAAACATGATTTGGAAAATGGGGGTTTTTAAATCCTAGGGTTTGTTCAACAAAAACATCCTCAATTATAAATCCATTTAAGAATTCATTTTTAACATTCATTTGATATGGCTTAAAGCCCAAGTGTGCTTCATAGGAAAGTAGTATCTTAGTGGCTTTAAGTCATACTATAGGTAAAAAAGTTTCTTCATAATCAATACCTTCTTCTTGATTATAACCTTTTGTAACTAGTCTATCTTTATTTCTTACTATAGTTCCTAATTCATCAACCTTGTTTCTAAACACCCACTTAGTTTCAATAGTTAAGGTATTTTTAGGTCGGTTAAGAAGTTCCCAAACATTATTTATTTCAAACTAATTAAGTTCTTCTTAAATAGCTATTACCCAAAATTCATCATTGATGGTTTCATTGATGTTCTTGGGTTTAATTTGTGATAAGAAGGCTTGAAGTTCAATATGATTTATCAGGGAAACTATTGTCTATGTACCTCTATCTATGTTTCCTATTACTACATCTAAAGAGTTGTGTCTATGTGTTGTAATGGGTCTTTGAGAAGAGGGGTTAGTAGGCTCAGAATTTTCTTCCTGTTCAGGTTCTGGTGGATCACTGGTTGTAGTTTCTTCTTGTTTAACATAACTTTCAGAAGGGTTGGAATTGAGATTCAAGGATGAAAGATCATCCTCAATGTCTTCAAAGATACACTTAGATTTATTGGGATCAATTTCAACAAAATTGATATAAATATATTCTTATATTGTTTTGGTCTTCTTTTTAAACACTTTATAGTATTTTCCAAAAGTTGAATACCCAAGGAAAATTCATTTATCGCTCTTAGAAGAATTTTTTTCTTCCATATTTTCATTTTTATTAAGAATAAATACTTTCAAACAAAAACTCTAAAGTAATTAACCTTTGGTTTTATATTGTTCCATAATTCATAAGGTGTTTTATTTAAGAGAGGTCTTATGAGAATTATGTTAATAGTATAATAGGCTATATTAACAACTTCAACCCAAAAGTAGACTAGTAGATCATACTCATTTAAAATAGTTTAGGATATCTATTGAAGAGTCTTATTTCTTCTTTCTACTTCACCAATTTTTTGTGGTGTTCTAGGAGTAGAAAAGTTGTGATTATATCCATTTTGAGAATAGAATGACTCAAAGTCTTGATTTTCAAATTCCTAACCATGATCACTCCTTAATGTCTTAATCCAATGTCCACTAAGGTTTTCTACAGATTTGGAATACTTGATAAAATAAGAAAAAGATTCAATTTTGTGAGATAGAAATAATACCCAAGTGTATTTAGAGAAGTTATCTACAAGTACATAGAAATCGTGTTTTCCTTTTAGACTCGAGACCCTGGAAAGTCCAAAAAGGTCCATATGAATTAACACTAAAGGTTCTGAGGTTGAAACTTCTTTCTTAGATTTAAAATAAATCTTATGAAGTTTCCCTTTTTAGTAGGGATTACAAACTCTATCATTTGAGAATTCAAGCATTGGTAGGTCTCTAACTAACCCATTCCTAGTTAGCTTTCTAAGAGAGTGAATATTGAAATGGCCTAGTCTCCTATGCCAAATCCAAGATTCTTTATGAAAGGCACTTAAGCAAGAAATATTATTAGAAAATAAATAATTTAAATTAATATAATAATATTATCATTTCTCAAATTAGTAAAAATTAAATTAATATTATCATTAAAAACATGATAGGGATTTTTTTCAAATTTCACATAAAATCCATCATCACATAATTGGGATATTCAAAGAAGATTTTAATTTTAAACCATCTATATAAAAAACATCATAAATTGATATTGAATTAGAATAACCAATTTGGACAAGGCTGATGACTTTACCTTTTGAATTTTCACCAAACATGACATATTCACCATCAACTTTAATCATATTCTTGAAGTTTTAATAATCACCAGTCATGTGTCTAGAAAATCCACTGTCCAGATACCATATACTTTTGCTGGCAGTTTTCAAACAAAGTTTCCTACAACACAAAGTTTATATCAAAAATTATTTTGGTACTCAAATTCTCTTGGGTCCGGATATGTTAGTAAAAAGATATTTTGGTATCCATATTTGTCTAATTTGTTTCTTGTAAACAAATTGAAGACTTCTTGAGATAAAAACTTTATTAGATCCAGTTGAGTAGGTGTTTGTAGTATATGAACTTTCAATACTATAACTTGATGTAAATATGGTTTTTGTAACTTTACATTGTCCTAGAATATAACCTATGCCAGTTTCATACTTGGGACTAAAATTTTTTCTGATTATTTGAGTTAATGTTTTCTTACCATTGGTAAATTTTTCTATGTATTTATTTAATTATTTATTTGAAAATTTTAATTCATTTTTTTATTTTAATAGCTGATCATTTTCTTATTTTTTAATAGTAATATTATTTTTAACATTTACTATTAAACCATGTTGTTTATTAAGTGACTTATATTTATCTTTTATCTAATGAAAGGTGTATTCTAGCATTTTATAGTAATCATATAGATATTTTTTGTTCATGTATTCCTAATTGTCATTATTTTATTCATTTTCAGAAATGTATGAAGCATCAGTAGGAGACAAAGGAAGGTAATTTTGTACCTATAATGTGCTTGTGGTAAAGCACATGTTGTCTCTATTATACTTATCTTCTTGATTAGTGTTTGAGTTACTTGAACTATCTTCATATGGACTCCATGTTTCTTTCATGGCCTTTTTGTATCTCATTTCCTTACACTCATACCTCTTTTTATATTTCAATTTTGGGAAGTCAACTTTAATGTGGAATTTCCTCTTACATTCATAATAGGTAACTTCATTTTGAGTATCATCCTTTTTCAATCCTTTTTCTAATCATTTTTTCACTTTTATTTGTTATCATAATCTCCTCAAAAATTTGAATTTTTTATGAACTTATTTTTCCTATAGAATTTCTTGAATCATTTAGCCATGTGTTCCATTTCCTCATCACAGTCATCAGAAGATCCTTCTTTACTATAATCTTCAGCTTGTACTTTCTATTTTTTTTCTAGAGGTAGTAGATTTGAAGGCTACTAATTTTATTTTTGGTTCATCTTCATCAATATCTTTGTTGAATTTAATCTCTTCTTCATAAATCATCATCTTTCCTATCAATTTCTTAACAATTAGTTTACTTACATCACATGATTCTATGATTGACACAAATCTTCTTCTCCATCTCTCTAGTAATCATCTAAGCAGTCTCATTACTTGATCTATTTTTGACACTTTCTTTCCAAGTGAGTGCATAGTATTTACTATTTCATTGAACCTAAGATAAATATCAGAAATAAGTTCATCATATTTCATTTTAAATGTATCATACTTGATTGTATATATATTTAGCCACATTTCCTTGACATTTGATGTTCCTTTATGTGATACATATAAGGTATCCCATATTTCAAAAGTATATTTGAAATTATATATTCTATTGAATTCATCATCTCCCAAATCACAGGAAAAAACATTCATAGCTTTACAATAATTATTGTAACTAGTTTTTATATCAATACTCCAATCACTTCTAGGATTTTGTGGTATTTCATATTGATCTTTTATTACAGTCTATATATCAAAACCTATATTTTATAAATGCATTCTCATTTTGATTCTAAATTGAGAATAGTTTTTTTCATTAAAATAAAGAGGTATGTTGGTAGTAGATCCTTCTTATCTATTATCCATAAATAACTAAAATTTAGAAATGATTTAAATTAGATATATTTATAATAAAACTAAAATCAATGTAAAAAGAGGTAAATTTTAAACACTCCTCTAATACCAAATGTTGGTCGGAGAGTGTAACTCAATAGGGAGTGAATTTAGTTCCTAATAAAAATTTATATAAATAAATAGACTAAAAATAAAAACCACTGAATAAAATAAACAATCCAATTAATCAAAATAGTAGATCGATATAAGATATATCCTTTTAAAAAAATCTTAAAGAGTGATTAGGTCTCAGTTAAAATATTGTTTTGAAATACCTTAACTTTTGAGATCAATTTACTTAGATAAAAACATATATAAACACTATTTAAGATTAATTATCAAAGAAATGGTTTTGTTTGTTAATGAAAATTTATCTTGAATATGATAGAAAAAAAAACAAATAACATAGTGACATAGAATAATAAACAAGAGGTTTAGACTCATGGTGAGACCTAATCCCGTCCACCTGGATATCACCCACTTCCAAGTAGATTATAAACATAACCCAAAAAATCCCCAACCTGGATTAGGTATATAGTTAATAACAACAAGTTGTCTAGGATAAAAATCCTCTTCCATAGTTATACATGGGATGAAAGAAAATCACGGGTCACATAGGGAACTCTTCCACAAACATAGTGGAAACAGATAAAGGAATAATAGAATAGTAAGTATTTTCCTAGAATATGCAGAAGACAGTGTGTGTTGGATAAAAGGAAAACAACACACTGCTTAAAATTAAAACTAACATAATAAAATAAGAATATAAAAAGATTAGTATGATGTGTTATGTATATTTTTAATCCTTAGATCAGTAGTGGTGAGGAGTATCTTCTTTGTTCAGGAAAAATTAAAGCAGAATAGAGGATCGTAGAAATCTACAGGTATGCTTCAGTTGATCACTTTATGTTGTCTCAATCAATATCAGTAATGGGTTTAGTGAATCTGTGTCATTGATATTCAAAGAATGTAAATTAGTAGGCTTGATAGAATTCTCTAATTTAATAACACAAATTTCTTTATCGATAATAATCATTGTATCTATGTATCATTGTTTTTTTTAGAGATATCCTTCACGAATATATAGCAACGCTTGGTAAAGTAGATCCTTATTCCTAGGATCATATTTTACTAAGTCTTTAGGACTTGGAAAAACCATTCTGAAATATTTTTTTTTGTTGAACCATTAATGATGAAGATCTCAAACAGCAACGGTAACAAGAGTGATAGTGGTGACTCAGTATCTGGAGGCGACTTCGCTGATAGTAACTCCTTTGGTGGTAGCAATGACATTCTTCTAGAATTAGCTCATCCTGGAGGTAACAGTGACTTGAGCCTGGTGGTATCTCATCTTGATGGTAACAGTGGCTTTAGTCTAGTGGTAGCTCATCCAAGCAGTAACAGTGACTTGAGTCTGGCGGTAACGGTGACTTGCATCAAACTATGTCCTTCCATAACACTTATCAGGAATATTATAGAAGTAATATGTTTATATAAAAGGCTATCATACAACACGTGGAACATTATTAATAAATGAATCATGGTTTTTTATCATTAAAATAAGAGATTTCTAACACACTTCATTCAAGGAGGTTCCAACATTATCCTCCTTTTTTATGATAAAAAAACATGAAATTTTATAAAGTATGTACTAAAAAAGTAATAAACAATAAATATAAATATGTGGTAGTTAGAAAAAATCTTATGATAAATTAAATTCCCAATTATCTCTCCCATTGATATTATCATAAGATATATAAATAGAAAAAAACTAAAAAAGAACACAAAGTATTTTCATTAAATAAGTGACAAAAAGATAAAGAATAAAATAAGAAAAAGATATTGGAAGAAATTACATGATCCCTATCAAATATATAACATCATAATAGATTCAATCCTTATAGGATGGTAGATGATCAACTTTCTCCTTCCCTTTGTCTTTTTACCTATCTCTATCATCATCCAGATAATATATTGTTGAAGTATATGTTTGGGAAAAGGTTATAATGGATGGTAGAGTGGTATCAGGAGGTAGTGGTTCTCTTAAAAGAACTGGTATGAGTTGTCTAATAGAATCAACTAGATACAAACTTAGAGGATAAAATGGTGGAGTCATAATATTGGTGGACTAAGAGATTAGAGCAGGCCTATACTGAATTGTGACTATGATTGTGGTTGCAATAATTGAAGAAATAGGAATGTATTATCAAGAAATAATAGTGGTTTGATGGACATGAATATAAGGTTTCATAAGATTTATGAAGTCCATAATTATGGAACCTCCTATTTATATTGCATTAAATAAATATTCTTTTTCATCCATAAACCTGTAAAGAGCTGGTGTAAGAACCTTTAACAGAATTACTTGTTCTTTGAAGGCTCTTGTTACTGGTGGGATCTTCAAGTTCTCAGAAAGAAACTTTAAATTATCAAACATGTCATTCTTAGTGTAGATCATTTACAAATAATATTTTATGGACTTTTTGATAACTTCATTATCTTGTCTGAGATCTCCAGTATATTCTTTTAAGAATTGAAGAATATGTTATCCATGAAGATATATCTTCCTAATCTAGACTTCATGTGTATTGACATCACTGAAGGAATTTTTAATTTATTCTCTTAACAACTGTTGCAACGGATATCTATCAAACTATAATAGATTAGGAGGAGGTTCATATGATCGAGAGACAATAAAATCCAAACTGTCCAACTTCTAAGAAGTGGAATTCATAAAATCTAAAAAAGTGGCTTGTAGACCCTCTAATGAAGATTTCAAATTGGATACTTTAGAGGTCAATCGTCTAATTTCAACTTCCATTTCTTGAATATGAAAATGAACTCTCAGTTTGATATGATATATGATTAGCTCTACCAAATATCTAACATTTTCTTCATTAAGACGAGTAGTAGGTGGTGGTTTAGAGTTCAAAACTTGTTAAAAATACGAGACAAAATTCTTTCTAAAAGTCTTCATACCTGAATAAAAAACCCTCTGTAAAGAATCTAAATCATCTTGGGTTACAACATTAGGAGTCAACACTAATGGAATAATGGGAATATTTTCTTGCTCATGTGATACTACATCCTCAGTTGGTCATTCTATTTCCATGGGAGTGAAAGTTTGTAACTCACCTGCTTCATCTATCTGATTCACTAGGAATCCTTATCTTCTAAATTCATAATCGTCATCTAAATCAGTGTATGTCAGACTAAGTCTTACAAAATTGGGATATTTCTACCATTCTTCAAAGGCTCTAACCAAGGATCTGATATAGGGAAGAATTGGAGTGTCTCTGGGATTTTGATAACTTTGACCAACTTCAATTCTTGAGCACACATGTGTTATCTGTTGTAGTAGTAAAGTGTCTATCTATGGATTCCAATCCAATGGAACTCACTAATTAACTGGAAATTTAGTCAACTCCCCCTTAGTTGTAGCTGTAAGAACTTATGGATGATTGGTTTCCAAAATCTCCACTAATTTTAACTAGGCCAGTTTAGCTAACTGCTCATCAGAATTGGGAGTTTTCTCCCCCTTACTAGAATCTTCCTTATAATTTGAAAGAACTGTTGGAATATTAGGCATCATTGTATCCCTAGTCTAACTTTCTTCGATGATATTAGACACAATTTTTTCAGAGGGATTAAAAGTAACTAACTCTTGGATAGGATCAACACCATTCTTTTCATTCCCCTCATGATCAGAACCACCTTCTTTATATTGATCAACTCTATGAATATATCAACTATCATCATTTCCAACATCAAGGTTCTCATCATGAGATTCATCAAGGTTTTCTTTATCAACCTTACTGGAAGATTCATCTAGTTTCTCAATGTCCATAATCTCTTTATCTAACTTTTTTGGAAATATTATTATTTTCTTCATCATTAATCTACTCACTTGAGGTCTCATAGGTAGATGATTTATACTAATATTCTTCAAAAACATCAGTATCTTATTCATCATCATGCTCAGGTAAGATTGTTTCTCAAGAAGGTAGAGAGCATGTCGAACTAACATGATCACTGGATACTCTTAGTAGAGATTTTATGATCTCTGGATCACTTCCTTATTTAACTTGCTCATATTCTTATTATTCATCTCTTTCAGCAATAACATATGTAATAGAATACTCAGAAATCTCATCAGGTTCAAGACTGGGATCCACCATATCCTTTGGTCTAGTTGGGTGATCAATAGAGTTAAAATCATCATATAGTTTTTCATTATCCATAAACCAACATCCTTTTTATGGATTCCAACATACTTTCACTCTTTTGCCGATTGAATTTGATAGTCAAAAATCACCCATTTTATCCTCAACTTTTTCTCCAGACTTTACATAACCCTTTACATCTAGGATGGAAGAGATCATTTTGGGATAAATGAGGGAGTTTGATCTAGGGATCTTCTTTCACATCTCATGCATGTGAACCATCAAAAATCTACAAAGATTTATTCTTTTCCTTTTCTTCATTATATACATAAAGTATACATCTTGATATCTCATTATATTGAATTATCCTTTCCTTGTATATAAAACATGTTGTACAAACTTAAATAATTGCTTGCACTCACCATAAATCTCTATATTCATTGGTCTCCTCCTGGTTTGATCTCCAGTTAATTCTAGGAGATCCTCCAATAACTTTTCATTTGGTGTAATTCCTTATAAATATTCATAAACTAATTTTTGAGGAATCTGTATAATTTTTTCCCATTCTCTAGAAGAGAAATAAATATCTTCTCCATCTATACTTTTATGAATTTTATCTTCTTTCTTCCCAAAAATGAATCACACATTATAATAAAATTCATAAACAATCCTTATATAATACACTCTATGATTAAAGGTAAATTAATTTATCGACTTTTTTTCTATTACCTTTAATACTAGCATATTGCTAGTTGGAATCCACTATTCATCAATCTATTTTTCTACATCGACTACACGGTTCTTTAGATGTGGGTTTACTAAAATGGATTCCAAACTACTTGTGGATACTCGTAATCTCTTGGAAGGCCTAATCTCTTCTGGATTTTATTATTTATATCTCTTTATATGGGCCATTCAAATTAGTTGAAGACTTTGGGAGGAGAAAGGAAGAGGGAATATTGGTTCGTGAGGAAGGAAAGGGATTGGGATTTCAAGGGTTAGGATAAGTGAATCGATTTTGAGTAATCCTGGTGTTTTTATCATTTAGGGATACTAAAATAATAATAATAAAATTTAGATAATAAAATATTAATCGATATAGGAAAATCGAAATGGTAATAAAAATAATGATAACATAAAAAGAAACGGCGACTCATTCAATGGTGACTCATCAATGATGACTTCATCAACATTGACTCATCAATGGTGAACCATCAATGGTGACTCATGAATGGTGACTCCTCGATAGTGAATCATCAATGGTGACTCATCAATGGTGACTCCTCAATGGTGACTGGTCAATGGTGACTCTTCAACAGTGACTCGTAAATGGTGGCTCGTCAATGGTGACTCATCAACAAAAGTTTATCATTCTTAATTCATGTTTGATGTAGTTTAATCATTTAGAATTCAAAGGCTCTATGAATATATCAGCTAGATGATGTTCAATTCCAATAAATTCTAAAGTTATATTACCCTTTTGAAAATGATCTCTCAAAAATTGATTTCTTACATCAATATGTTTTGTTTAAGAGTGAGATACTAGATTTTTTGAAATGTTCATTTCACTTTTGTTATCAAAATTAATAGTTACATTTCTAAATTGATATCTAAATTCTAATACAGTATGTTTCATACAAAAGATTTGTGCACAACAACTTCCTTCAACTATGTATTCATCTTCAGTAGTAGATAGTGTAATAGAATTTTTCTTCTTACTACACCATGATACTAGAGATTTGCCTAAAAACTGATATGTTCCTGGTGCTCTTTTTCAATCTAAGTTAAATCCACTAAATTTAGAATTTGAATAACTAACTAAATCAAAATCATGTCCTCTTGGTTAGAACAATCCTAAATTGGTTTTATACTTTAGGTATTTAAAAATTATTTTGACATCTAATTAATGTGACTCTTTTGTATTTTCTTGAAAGTGGTCACACATACATACACTAAAAATAATATTAAGAAGACTAGCAGTTAAGTAGAGAATACTTCCAATCATACCTCTATAACTAATTTGATCTACTAATTTCCTAGTTTCATTAAGGTCTTATTTACAGGTGGTACTCATGGGAGTATCATTGCTTTTGGTACTCTCCAGGACAAAACATTTTATAAGATCTTTTGTGAATTAACTTTGATATAAAATAATTCCTTTATTTTGAAAAACCTAAAATCCAAGAAAGAATTTAAGTTCACCCATTAAACTCATTTCAAATTCACTTTGCATTAATTTTGAAAAATCATAACATTAGTTATCTTTAGTAGATCCAAAAATAATATCATCCATATAAATTTGAACTATCAAAAAAAATTGAAATTATTTTTATAAAGAGAGTTGTATCGGCTATTCCTTTTGAAAAAAAATGAAATAAATAAAGAGGTGAACCTATCATACCAAGCTTTAGGATCCTATTTTAAACTATACAAAGCTTTTGTTAATTTAAAAACACAATTTGAAAAAATGAGGGTTTTGAAATCCTAGAGGTTGTTCAAAAAAACATCCTCAATTATAAATCCATTTAAGAATCAACTTTTAACATCCATTTGATATATTTTGAAGTCCAAATGTGATGCATGGGAAAGAAATGTCCTAATGGATTCATTCCCTACTACAGGTATGAAAGTTTATTCATAATAAATACCTTCTTCTTGATTATAACCTTGAGAAACTAGTCTATCTTTATTTCTTACTATAGTTCCAAATTCATTAACCTTGTTTCTAAACACCAACTTAGTGTAAATAGTTAAGGTATTTTTAGGTCAGTTAAAGAGTTCCCAAACATCATTTCTTTCAAACTGATTAAGTTATTCTTGTATATATGTTATCTAGAATTCATCTTTGATGGAATCATTGATGTTATTAGGTTCAATTTGTGATAAGAAGGCTTGATGTTCAATTTGATTTCTCAAAGATGATCTGGTCTGTGTACCTTTGTCTAAGTTTCCTATTACTACATCTAAAGGGTGGCTTCTATGAGTCCTAATGGGTCTCTGAGAAGAGGGGATTTTAGGCTTAGGGTTATCTTCATGTTCAGGTTCTATTGTATCACTGGTTGTAGTGTCTTCTTGTTTAATAGAACTTTTAGATGATTTGGAATTGAGATTCAAGGATGAAAGATCATCCTTAAGGCCTTTTAAGAAAGTCTTTATTTCATTGGGATTGGTTTCATCAAACTTGATATGAACATATTCTTCCATTGTTCTGATATTCTTATTAAACACTTTATAGGCTTTGCTAGAAGTTGAATACCCACGGAAAATTTCTTCATCGCTCAAAGAATCAAATTTGTCCAGATTGTCCTTTGTATTAAGAATAAATACATTGTAATCTAAAACTCCAAAGTAATTAACCTTTGGTTTTCTATTGTTCCATAATTCATAAGGTGTTTTATTTAAGAGAGGTCTTATGAGAACTTTGTTAATAGTATAACAGGTTTTATTAACAGCTTCATCCCAAAAGTGGATAGGTAGATCATAATCATTTAACATGGTTTGGGCTATCCCTTTAAGAGTCTTATTTATTCTTTCTACCACACCATTTTATTGCGGTGTTCTAGGAGAAGAAATTTTTTGATTATAGCCATTTTGAGAATACAATGACTCAAAGTCATAATTTTCAAATTATTGACCATGATCACTCTTTAATGTCTTAATCCTAATCCCAATATGGTTTTCTACTGATTTGGAATACTTGATAAAATAAGAACAAGCTTCACTTTTGTGAGCTAGAAAGAATACCCAAGTGTATCTCGAGAAGTCATCTACAAGTACATATACATAGTGTTTTCTAATTAGACTAGAGACCCTAGAAGTCCCAAAAAGGTCCATATGAATTAACATTAGAGGTTGAGAGGTTGAAACTTCTTTATAAGATTTAAAATAAATATTATTAAGTTTCCCTTTTTAGTAGGGATTATAAACTCTATCATTTGAGAATTCAATCTTTGGTAGGTCTCTAACTAACCCTTTCCTAATTACCTTTCTAAGAGATTGAATATTACAATGGCCCAGTCTCCTATGCCAAAGTCAAGATTCTTTATGAAAGGAACTTATGCAAGAAATATTGTTAGAATATAAAGAATTTAAATTATTATAATAAATATTATCATTCCTCAAAGAAGTAAAAAATTAAATTATTATTATCAATAAAAACATGATAGGAATTGTTTTAAAATTTCACATAAAATCCATCATCACACAATTGGGATATTCTAAGTAGGTTGTATTTTAAACCATCTATATATAAAATTTTGGAAATTAATACTAAATTATAATTACCAATTTGTCCAAATATGATGATTTTCCCTTTTAAATTTTCACCAAATGTGAAATGTCCACCATCAACTTTAATCATATTCTTGAAGTTATAATACTCACCAATAATGTGTCTAGAACATCTACTATCTAGATACCATATGATTTTGCTGGTGGTTTTCCAACAAGTTTCCTATGACACAAAGTTTATGCCAAAAATGATTTTTATACACAATTTCTCTTGGGTCAAGATATATTATTAAAAAGAGATTTTGGTATCCATAATTTTCAAATAGGTTTCTTATAAACAAATTGAATACTTCTAGATATAAAAACTTTATTAGGTTAAGTGGAGTAGGTGTTTGTAGTATATGAACTTTCAGCACTATAACTTGATGTAAATCTAGTTTTAGTAATTTTTCTTTTTCCCAGATGGTAACCTATGTTAGTTGGATACATAGGATAAACTTGTTTTACCAATATTTTATTTAATGTTTTCTTACCATTAGTAAAATTTTCTATGTCTTTCTTTAATTGTTCATTTTAAAATTTTAATTCATTTTTTTCTTTTAATAGTTGATCATTTTTCTCTTTTTCAATAGTAATCTTATTTTTAACATTTACTATTAAATATTATTGTTTATTAAGAGACTTATATTTATATTGTATCTCATGAAATGTGTCTTCCAACATGTTATAGTAATAATATAGATTTTTTTCTCATTTTTTTCCTTATTTTCATTATTTTCTTCATTTTCATAAATGTATGAAGCATCAGTAGGAGTCACATGAATAGAATTTTATACCTCTGGTGTGATTGATGTAAAGAACATGTTGGCTCTGTCATACTTATCTTCTTGATTAGTATTTTGGTCACTTGAATTGTCTTTGGAGGAACTCCATGTTTATTTCATGGACTTTTTGTATCTCCTTTCCTTATCCTCATACTTATTTTTATATTTTAATTTTGAACAGTCAGCTTTAATGTGGCCTTTCCTCTTATATTCATAATAGGTAACTTCATTTTGAGTATCATAGTTTTTCCAATCCTTTTTCCACTTTCCTTTGTTATCATAATCTCCTTTGAAATTTAACTTTTTGATGAAATTCATTTTCCTTTATAATTTCTTGAATCATCTGGCCATGTGTTGCATTTCTTCATCACTATCATCAAGAGATCCTTCTTCACTAGAATATGTGTCTTGTGCATTTTCTTTTGTTTTGGATGTAGTATATTTAAAGGCTACTGATTTTATTTTTGGTTCATCTTCATTAATATATTTGTCAACTTTAAGCTCTTCTTCATACATCACCAGCCTTTATATCAGTTCTTTGAAAGGTAGTTTAGTTACATCACATGATTATCTTATTAACACAAATGTTCTTGTACAACTATCTGGTAAGAATTTAAGTAGTTTCATTACTTGATCTTTTTTTGTCACTTGCTTTCCAAGTGAGTGCATAGTATTTACTATTTCATTGAACCTGATATAAATATCAGAAATAGGTTCATCAAAATTCATTTTAAAAGTATCATACTTGATTGAATATGTATTCAGTATCATTTCCTTAATATTTTATGTTCCTTTATGTGAGATATATAGGGTATCCCATATTTCAAAAGAATATTTTCAAGTAGATATTCTATTGAATTCATCATCTCCTAAAGCACATAAACAATCATTCAAATCCTTACAATTATTATTGTAAGAATATTTTGTAGCACTACTCCAATCACTTCTAGGAGTTTGTGATATTTCATATTGATCTTCTATTACAATACATATATCAAAACATATATTTTTCAAATGTATTCTCATTTTGATTTTACATTGGGCATAGTTACTTCCATTAAAATAAGGATTTATGTTGGCAGTAGATCCTTCTTGTCTATTATCCATAAAAATTAAAATTTAGAAATTGAAGAAATTTGAAATCTTTATAATAAAAATACAATCACAGTAAAAAGAGGTAAATTTTAAACACTCTTCTGATACCAAATGTTGGTCGAAGAGAGTAACTCAAGAGGAGGTGAATTGATTTCCTAATAAAAAATTCTATAAATAAATAGACTATAAATAAAAACCCCTTAATAAAATAAATTGTCCAATTAATCAAAACATAAGGTTGATATAAGATTTATCCTTTCAAACAAATTCTTAAAGAGTGATTAGGTCTCAGTTAAAATATTGTTTAGAAAAAACATAACATTTGAGGTCAATTTACTTAGATAGAAACATATATAAACACTAGTTAAGATTAATTATCAAAGTAATTATTTTGTTTTTCAATGAAATGTTATCTTGAATATGATATAAAAACAAAACAAATAACACAGTGACACAACGAAATAAACATGAGGTTTAGTATCAAGGTGAGACCCAATCCCCTCCACTTGGAAATCATCTACTTCCAAGAATATTATAAATATAATCAAACAAATACACAACCTATATTAGGTATACGGTAAACAGCAATATGTTTCCCATGCTAAAAAGACTTTTCCATAATTATGTGTGGGATAGAAGAAAATCACAGGTCACACAGGGACCTCTTCCACAAACGCAATGGGATACATATATAGGAAGAAGAGAATAACAAGTATTCTCCTAGAATATGCAGGAGACAGTGTGTGTTGGATAATAGGAAAACAACACACTGATCAAAAGTAAAACTGATAGAATATAATAAGAATAGATAAATCTTAGTCTGATGTGTTATGTATGTTCATAATCCTTAGATCAGTAGTGGTTATGAGTCTGTTCTTTGTTTAAGAAAAATTGAAGCAAAATAGATGATTATAAAAATATGTAGGTATGGTTCATTTGATATCTTTCTGTTGTCTCAATTAATCTCGATAATGGGTTCAGTGCTTCTATGTCGTTTATCTTCACAAAATGTGAATTATTAGGTTTTATGTAATTAAAAAATTTGATCACACAAATTTCTTGATAAAAAATAATCACTGTATTGGTGTATCATCATTGTCTCAATAAAGAGATCCTTCATGAATATATTGTAATGATTATTGAAGGAGATCCACATTCCATGGATCACCTTTTACCAAGTCTTGAGGACTTGGTCAAACCATCTAGAAATATATTTTGTCATCAAACCATTCATGCCAAAGATCGCATACAACAATAGTAACAAAAGTACTGGTGGTGACTCCACTGATAGTAACTCCTTCGGTGGTAGTGGTGAAATGCTTCTGGAAGTATCTCATCTTGGTGGTAATGGTGCGTTGAGTCTGGAGGTATCTCATTCTGATGGTAATGGTGACTTTAGTATGGTGGTATCTCATCTTGGCGGTAATGGTGAAATGAGTTTGGTGGTAACAGTAACTTGCATCTAATGGTGTCTTTCCATAACACTTAGTAGGAATATTATAGAAGTAATATGTTCATATAAAATGAAATCATAAAACATGTGAAACATTAGTAATAAATGAATCATCATTTTTTATCATTAAAATAAGATATTTCAAACACACTTCATTCAAGGAGGTTTTAATAGTAGTGTTCACTAGGATTTTATTTCCATTTTTAGTACTAAATAATAGATGATGTTTACAGAATGTTCATAATGAGTAGCTAAAATTATACAATTTTTATTATTAGATTTTATTTATGAATTTTTTATTAATGTTTATCACATATTTAAATATATGAATTGTTCATTCGTTTAAAAGTTATTCTATTTTATTATTATTAAATATTATAAAAAAAAATTATTCTGAATATGTTTATACTAATCAATATCATTTATAGAAAGCGGTATTGGGCATCAAATGTTGTGTGCCTCAAGAAAAATTATTTTTCTCGAGTAGAAAGAAAATGGATGGAAGTGAAATAAATTCAAAAAAAAAAGAAAATATTGTAAGTATTTCTATTTATATTTCAAATATTTATATGAAATTCATAATTAAATATATTTTTTATATTTTCAACAGTCTACCCTGAAGGCCCTCGACATTAAATAAGATGAAAATTTTAGGCCAAAAGATCATTTGAGTTTGGTATTAGGTGAGGATCACCAAGGGACAGTCTGATGTCAACCAGGGAAAAACATTATCCCCTCTAGGTATTAGTACTCATCAAGATCCTCTCAAACCTCTCAGACCCCCGAGCTTCAAAGTGCTCATGCAGAAGTAGATGAGGGAAAAATATCTTTACAGGATCATGAAATAAGTAAATAGGAGCATGAAAAAAGTAAGTGGATCACTAAAAATTTCATGAAAGCTATGTCAGTTCTAAATTAATTACTTCTATCATATTCTTATACTACTATTGATTCATATATGGAATTAATGTGATCTTTAACTAATGCCCCAAGTTATTCCAATGAAGTTTCTAATGTCAGTGGAGATGATGGTGGTGGCAGTGATGATGTTGATGATGATCTTGATAATGTTTCTACTCCAAATGATGTTTTTGGTGATGTGGATGTTGCTGATGGTGATGATAATGTTGATTTTGGTGATGAGGGTGAGGATGTTGGTGATGGGGGAGATATCAATCCCCTCTATTTTTGGCTTAACAAGAAGGAGACTAGTGGAACATGTTTCAGGACTTGAATTCATTGATTTTATGGAATTATATGTATGTTTTAGTATTGTATATGGTTTGAAAATTATTACAAGCAGTTGGTTGAATGATAAATAGACAATATTTTTATTACATTGAATACAAACTATGTGTTTTGTTTGATTTACAGGTTTAGGTGCTAGTGGAAGTGGTGTTCTTGATGTTGCTACCAAATTAAGACAACTACCAATACCCACTATTTGTATATAAACTGTGGGTGTAGGTCTATATCGACACCTCCATCAGCTGTGGTTCCCAAAAACATGGTTATAGAGTTATTTTCCAATAGTGTTAATCATGTAACTGTACAAACCAATGTTTGAAATTTCTATAATATAGTGTTTTTCTCTTGTATTTGTGTTGTAAATTTTATTCGAATTAAATTCTATACTTTCTCCTATATTCTCTTATATTTTATATTATAATGTGCTATAATTTTAATAGCACATTATTGCAGTATTCCCTTTATCAGTGCTAGTAATAGCACTGATAAAGGGACCCCTTATTTGTGCTAAAATAAGTGATGATAAAGGGATACTTTATCATCAATAAAAAGAGCCGACAAAGGACCCCCTTTATTAGTGCTATTTTTAGCATTGATAAAGGGTCACTTTATTAGTACTTCTCTAGAACTAATAAAGGCCTAGGGATTTTAAGGGAACTCTGATTATCAACGCCTTTTTATGCTGGCAAAGGCCTATTATAGCACTTTTAAAGGCCTTACGCGTAGTATAGAAAATAGTGGGTCACATTTAATGATTTAATTAATTAATAAATAATGTCTAAAAGGTAATCAATATAATTTAATAACTACAAGTTTTATTTTTTATAGAAAAAAATGGAAATCACCAATACCACTGGAGAATCATCACTATGAGAAATTCTAGATAAAGAAAATATCACGACCAACCATAACTTCCAAGAGTGGTATAGATGCTTGAACATAGTGATATGATAACAGAGGAAGATTTATGTGTTCAATTCGTCACTTTTTATTGAGCCTCATTAGGGAGAAATCAAGGCCGATAAAGACAAATGGAAAAAATATGTAGATGATGTACTAGATGTATAGTGTTTCATGTTTTCATTTATGTCCAGCTAACTGTAGAAAATACATGAGGATGAAGATTCCTATAAGATGCTAACTCGTCTCCAACAATTATATAAGGAGATATATAGGAAAGAAAGTTATGAGATGTCCATTGCATTGTATAGGTGCAGGGTAACAGAATTGAATCAAGCAAGACCTCATGTACTCAAGATTATTGGGTACATTGAAAGACTTTAATCCATTGGGTTCAAGTTGAACCAACAACTAGAAATTAATCTCATTTTTCCTCTTTACTACCAATTCTATCAAATTTTCTTTTTAATTATAACGTGAATAACATGACTAAGTCACTCTTGGATCTATTGGATTTAGTTTTCCAAGAAGATAAGTATATAAAGAATACCATTCTTCAGTCCTTATGGTGAAAATGGGAATAAGGGAAAGGTTAAGGGGTCTAAGGAAAAGTTCAAACCAAATACACCTATAAAACATCCTTCTAAAAATCCAAAGATACAATGAGGAAAATGATCATGAGGTTTTCTATTTTTCATATGGAAATAATGGCCACTGAAAGAATAAATGTGTTACTGGGAAAATGAAGTAAGATAATTCTTCTATTTTAGGTCTTTTTTCATTGAATACAATATATCTTTATCTAAAATTTAGGTATTAGATACAATATGTAACATTTTTATTCAAATAAATGAACCAATTAAATTCCATAATATTTCAAAGGGAGTGATATATCTTTGAGTTGTGAATGTTGTGATACTATTAGCCTTGGAAGTGTGATATTATTACCTAACTTTGCCTATTGATTTGGTTCCTGTATCAAATAATTGTTATTAGGTTCCTTTATTTTATAGAAACATATTATCATTGTAAAGCTTGGAAAATATGGAATTTTATTTAATGTTTGGAAATAAATGATTTCTCTTTTATAAGTATAACATATGTTATGGTATAGAACGTCTTAACAATGGATTGTATATAATTGAACTTGAAAACCCTATTATGGAAATCAATTACAAAACAAGAAAACATGACTCAAATAACACCCACATATGAAAAATTAGGCTTGGTCATGTAAATTATAATATTTTATATAAATTACATCAAATAGGGTATTTAGAATCAACTGAGTTAAAAACCCCAAATGTATGTCACACTTATTTACAAGGGAAAATGAGTAAACCACCCTTCTCTAGAAAGGGAATAAGATCCAATAAATCAATGGAGTTATCTTATATTGATGTATGTGGTCCATTTCTAGTAGAGTAGATGGGTGGGTTTTTGTAATTTATTAATTTGAATGAAGAAAATTGTAGTTATGGTTTTATCTACTCAATGAGGTATATTTCAGGTTACTTTTAGATGTTTATGGAATACCAACATGAAGCAGAAAATTAGATTAGTAGGAAGATTAAATCACTTCACTTAGATTGATTCAAATAGTATCTTAACCAATCCTTCATTAATCACTTAAATAAGTGTGGGATAGTATCTTAACTCACTCCTCCTTATAAACCTTAGTGGAATGGTGTTATTTAAAGGAGGAATCAGACATTGCTTAACATGGTCGGATAAATCCTTTTGGGGATACATATTATAGAGAGTGACATATATTGTTAATTTAGTACTAACTAAATATATATATGGGATTCCATATAAGTTTTTGTATAGAAAGAAACCCAGTCTCTAACACATATGTGTATGGGGATGTGAGGAATTTTTCAAGACTATACCTAGTAACAAATTAGAATCTTAAAGCATGAAGTGCATCTTTATTGGTTATCTTAAAGAAACTAAAGGATTTTTCCTATATAACCTTTAATCTATGAAAGTGATTGTGGAAAGATATGACATATTTATTGAAAGGTAACACATTTATAATGGAAATAGTTGGGGAAATATTGACTTAGAGGAAGTTGATTCTCCAGATACACAAGAGTTGGTTTGGGAACCATCTTCACAAGAATTAGTGGGAGATAAAGATGTTCCCAAGACACAAATTTTATATAGGTATACTAGAGAGGTTATAAAACCACATGGATATGGTTTAATTTCCACCGAGTTAGGTGACACATTAATCTTAGAGAATGATGAACCTCTAACCTATAAGGAGGTACTATAAGTAATGTATGTTAATAAATAGAAAGATGTTATGCATTCTGAAATGGAGTCCATGTATCAAAATCAAGTATGGATTTTGGTAGACCCTCCTGCTGATATAAAACCCATAGGGTGAAAATGGTTATTCAATAAAAATATGGACATGGAAGGTAAATTTAATGACTATAACAAAATACTAATAGTAAAGGGTTTTAGGAAATTTCAATGCATAGACTATAATGAAACCTTCTCACCAGTAGCAATGTTGAAATATATTAGAATATTACATGAAAAGCAGCCTTCCATGATTATGAAATTTTTCAAAGGGATGTCAAAATTTCTTTTATAAATGTAAAGTTTGATGAAGAAATCTATATGAATCAAACTAAAGGGTATCTTAATTTTATGAATGAAAGTAAAGTTTTCTAGATATAGTGATCCATTTATAGTTTGAAGCAGGAATCAAGATCATGTAAAGTTCATTTTGATGCGACCATAATAGAATTTGGTTTCATCAAGAATTAAAATTATCCATATGTATGTAATAAGTTCAATGGTAATTCCACCATTTTCTTAGTATTATATGTTGATGACATGTTAATTATAGGAAATGAAGTACAAGTCTTATAGTTTGTTGAGACTTGGTAAAATGATTACTCCTCCATGAAAGACTTAGGTGAAGCAACCTATATTCTAGGGATCAAGATCTATCAATATAGATCCCATAGGATTCTTAGTCTAAGTCAAATTATATATATTGACAAGGTTATAAAAGGTAAAAAATAGAATAATCCAGGATAGGGTTTTTGTAAATGTCACATGGTATCAATCTTACCATGAAAATTTGTCCACAAACATAGGAGGATATTTAAATAACAAGTACAATACCTTATGCCTTAGTATTGGTGTTTATCATGTATTCTAAGACATGTACTAGGTTTGAAGTTTCTTTTTTTGATAATGCAAAGAAGATATCAAGATAATCCATGAATGATTTGTTAGGAAGTAGTAAATACTATCCTGAAGTACTTTAGGTGTGCAAAGGATTTGTTCTAGGTGTATGGAGGATATTAGAAACAAGTAGTGATAGGATACATTTATTCTAGTTTCTAGATAGATCGTGATGATTTGAAATCACATTCAAGCTATATCTTTTGTGTAAATGGTGGATCAGTGAGCTGGATAAGCTTAAAGAAACTTATGGACACCTATTTTATAGGATAATTGAGTATATCATGGATTTATATGTAGTTAAGGAAGTATTCTGGATACAAAACTTTATCTCAAACATTGGTTTTGTGCTCAGCAATGCTGACCCTATTTCAGTTTATTGTGATAATATTGTACTAGTGATACTTTCTAGGGAGACTAGGTCATGCTAGAGTAAAAATAATACACTTTAAAAGTTTAATCTCCTGAGGGATTTCACTCAGAGATGTAAAATCATAGTTATAAGAGTAGCAAAATAGAACAACATGGAAGACCCCCTGACTAAATCCATATCTTAACAAAAGTATGATTCTCATGTGAGAACTAACAGGTTGATATATGTTAGGAGTTGTCTCTAGTTCAAGTGGTAGTATTGGAAGTGGGTTCCCTAGACCCAACTTATGTATGTACTTTTATTACCATTACATGTATACAATTTGATATATACACATGTTTTTATTACCATAATAGTATATATAATTCTACATCCACTATACTTATGGTAATTTTGTTAGATTATACATCATATCAAAATGTTATAGCAGTTACCAGGCTATTATAAGAACCTAGAGATACCACGATAGTAATATTAAAGTATTTTCCTATAGTCTAGATACATCATACTAATAGGACATGGATGATGTGTGACCATAAGGTGTTGGGGGATCATAATAATTGAGACTTCTTCTCATGAAGATTATACTTGGTGATCCTGAGTATATTATATCAAGAGGATTGACCTTCCAATAGAAACACCACATATTTCAGGTGTCATTTGTTGTTCCTATATATAAACATGTGTATTGGTCTCTTGACTTGATACCATTATCAATTTATTCCATTTGATTGTTTACTTTGATAAAAAGAAAAAACCATGACATTGAAGGTGTGGAGAGGTAGCTAGTGTTGGGTGCATCATTGGTGTTATAGCATTAGTTGAATGATCAAGATGTAATTCTTCACTTCTGAGTTGAGGAAGTGATATATTGGGCCTAATTGAATAGGATGGTAGTACCTTCTCAAATCCATGTTCATTGTATTCAAAGGTAATATTTTTCAATTATTTCAATAAATAATAAATTAATAATAGATGATGACACAATTTGGGCATCCAACTTTATGAGATATCGTATGAAAAGGAGGTTATATCACAGATTGCATGTTCATAGGAAAAGTTGTCATTTATATGAAATTTCCTTATCTCATTAGGGGCCTTAATGGGTTATTAAAATTCACTCCTAGTATATGAATAGTATTCACAACTATCTAGATAAGGGCCAAGAGAGTCACATGAAATAGTGTATTCAAGAGTCTTCCCTATTCTAATAAACATGAACATAGAAAATAGTGAGGCCTACCATAGGGTCTAAGGGATTTTCAAGTATTATCAATAACCAAATAATAAATAAATTCATTATTATTTGAGCATAGGATAATTGTGTTTGATTCATTTTATTAAAAAAATCGCAAGGCATTAAGTGAATACATGGAAAATACTATATGAATGAATATTATTTTAATATTCAAGGTTTGTTTAATATTAGTGAGTAATGTGATTCAAGTTAATGGATCAATTTTATCACATAAAATATTTATTATATATTAAAATTAAGTGATAAAAATATAATGACATTATGATGCAGTTAGTTTTTCATAATGTGTCATTTATTTATTATTTAGTGAGTGTTGGATATACGGAGTTGGGGAACCCTTTCTGGGTATTTTAACATCCACTATATAAGCATATAAGGGTTCTCATTCCATGTACTATTCATTTAAATAGATTTAGATATTCTATCTAATCCCTCCCATATTCTAGAGAGATAAAAACACCTTCCAAACAATTGATCCAAGAACATCTTCATAGATCATAGGAATAGAGTTGAGGTGGTCATTGAGATGCTGAAGTATTTGTCAGAGATTTTCACTGGCACATAGAATTCAATTAATAGAATTATAATGGGTTCTTGAATCATGTTTGGATGATATAGACGGGTTTGAACACTTATCCTTCAAGAAATAGTCACCTCCAGCAAGCAACAGTTGAACACGTATTCAATACAAAAAAAATAATCATTTAATTTGATATTTGTTATTGATTTATTCATGAAAGATCATAAGAACTTTAATAGGGCTCAGATCACTAGATATAATGAAGTTTCATCTCTCTAGAAATGAAAAATTTTAAGTCCCTAGCCCACCGGCTTCCGTTGCACCCTCTGATACCAATAGAAATGATTTTTACCTTCAATTATTTAACAAAAGTTGGTATTTCAGGCCATTTGATGGAAATAAATCAGCCTAAATAAATCTATGTTCATGGTGTTTCAGGGGAAAGTTTATAACTAAAAATTCAAAGAAAGAGACATCAATAACATATGTTGATGATACCATCATGCAACCTGGTTTATTAGAGATATAATAATAAAGGGATTATATTACACAATAAGCATCCATATGAGGTTTTATA
This sequence comes from Viscum album, assembly GCA_963277665.1. Taxonomy (NCBI): domain Eukaryota; kingdom Viridiplantae; phylum Streptophyta; class Magnoliopsida; order Santalales; family Viscaceae; genus Viscum; species Viscum album. Next base: position 1,163,700,073 of record OY728159.1, read on the forward strand.
TCATTGGTACATTACTTCTTTTTCTATGGGTGTCTTGGAATGTTGTAGATTCTAATCTTAGAATTTGGATGGTTCTTCCTAATTCCACTGAGAAAGATACCTAGAGGGTCACACGCTAAGTATATCAAGAACTTTAATTAAATATTTAATATTATTTATTATATAACATGTTGAATAAATATTATTCTCATTTTCGGTTTAATAATTATTCATGTTTGTCTGATCGTAGGTTATTTGAGAGAATATTTTATGGGAATAATATTTAATAAATATTTATTTCTTATTTAGTGAATATAATATTTATTTATTTATTAGTGAATAATTCAGTTTCATTTATTTCTTAAATAAATAGTTATTATTCAAGGCATGATAAATATTGAGGAGGAATGACAGACCAATTTTAATGGTTTGGTGAGAAGTAATATATATTAAATATTATTCAAATAAATTTTAAGAAATTTACTCAAGAAGTAATATTTTAGTTATTTTTTGGTTTTTTGCATGTCAAGAAATAATAATAATATTATTATTAATTATTATTATTGACATGGGGTTTCATGGGGATTAAAGAAATAATAAGGATTTATGTGAAATTATTATTTTCTAACTCAAACACTCTTTTAACCCAATTACATCACTTCTAAATCCAATGGTATCCATTGTGTTGGTTGTGCATAACAAATCTATAAAATCCTCTCAAACTATAAAGATCACCTCTCCAAGTATGATTTCAAGAATGGAGAGTGATTTCCCTCCACCATTCCTCATGGTCCTAGATGGATCAAGGAATCCTTCTTAGAAGTGATTCTCATGGCAATAAAAGATGAATGACACAAGAATTAGGATCTACTGCGCTAGTACTTAAATATTCCTATAGTGATGCTCAAAGGTTCATTGTAAATGTTTGGATCACCACTAGATTGAATATACACTTTATTCATATGAATCAACGATAATATGAAATAAATATGTTTTCACATTCATCAACAAAAAAAGAATTCATCACAAAGTAATTATATATTTTATAAAATTAATTATAAATTTATTATGTGATGATCTTGTGTTTTGGTTTCATTTTTCTCATGTCAATTAATATTTGATTCAATTTAATTGGTCACAAAATTATTCATCTATGTACATCTCATACTAATCATCAATTATGAAAAAAATGTTGAGTTGGAAATGTCTCATCGGCTCTTCTGTTGTGCTCAAAACCTTCATGATTGAGCACTATATATGGAAAATTTTTACCTTGTATAGATTATGTCATTCCTCGGTCCTCAAGATAACTAAATCTTATATAATTACATCACATGTAATTATATTGACATGGTCATTGATATAGTCAAAACTCAATTGATGTTAATGTTTGTGTAACCTCTCATATGGGCAGACACATCCTCTCAGGGTTAATCAAATCTCTCCACCTAATTAGTGTCATCATTACTGTAAATAAGTGCATTTGTACCCTTTGAAATGGTATATCAAAATTAGTGGTCGCTGACCCTAAAAAAACTAGCTACCCCCCCCCCCCCCCTCACACACACCCCTCCCCCCTCGAAAATCAGCCTCATGCAAACCCTCACCCTTTTGAACCAGAACCACCTCCATCACACTCGTAGATGGCATCACCTGTTGCAAACTAGATCTTCCACCATAATCGTAGTCACTGCCACCCATTATGGACCAGATCTATTGCCCATTTCAAACTAGATCTTCCACCCATCACAAACCAGATCTACCTTCGCACCCAGAGCCACCGCTACCTAGATGTCCTCGCCTCCCACTCCTCTAACCCTCACCACACCCCCTGTCATGGATGCTTCTACGACCCTACTACTCCCCTCTCTTACCCTCACTACACCCCTATCAGATCTGCTATTACAACCGCCTATAATACTAGTCATTATTTCTGCCCCCTCTTTGCCACTGCCTATGATCTGGCTTCTTTTGTGCTCTCTACTCACTATTGTCTCAGATTCATCGTGCTATCTGAGGTAAACCTCGTGATCCTTGATTCATTTGAATCGCCATATATTTTAGGGTTTTATTTTGATAATAACCTTGTAGGGATTTTTTTTCTTCAACATTTTATACATAATTTCCTACCCATTACAATTAAATATTCAACAATCATTTGATCAATATTTAATTTCACTTAAAAACATTTTTTTCCACATGTGTTCATAGGAAACATCAATTTACACTCAATATTAGAATAAAACTCATTTTAATAGTTTATATGGGTTAGTAAAGGTGAAAATACAATGCAAATACACACACATGCACCCATGGAAATTTGAATCTATGACCTCCTAGATGGCCAATCAATGACACAACATTATAATAATGATGGTGATGATAATATTATTATTTATCAAAATTGATAATCATTATATTCAAAAAAAACATTTTGATAATTATGTTAATGAAGAAAAAAATTAATTTTTTTTGAAAATAATGATGAATATTTTTAAAATGAAATTTAATTGTAATGATGATTATGATAATGATGATAAATATTATTATTTATCATATATTATGATGACTATAATTAAAATACATTTAAAAAAATGAGAATGATAAATATGTATATGATAAATATTATAATTTTAAAATTTAATTTTTCTTTTTCAATAAATTTATATTTATTATTATAATAATTATTAAGATATGATTCATTATCCTAATATTTATTATTATATTCTAATGTCATAACAATAATTATGTTGAAAATTTTATAAATCACATAAATTTTTGCTCTTTAAAACATTTAAATTAATTAATTTTCCACATGAACTAACCCCCCACTTTTGTTCTTTATTATTCGTGACATATAAACTACCACATTTTCTATTATATAATTCATTATTTTTCCCCAAAAAATGGCATTACATAAAATAACCTATAAAATTGTAATTTAAAATATAAAAAGTGTATTAAAAAATATAATTTATTATAAATCATAAATACATAATTAATTATATGAAATTTTATTTGTTGATGCACTAACATATCAACAACAGTCAGGTAACATAATTTTATATAGACTATTGTTTTGATAAAACAATTTATAAAATATCAATTATTCATATATTAATATATATTTATGATTTTTTTTCAATTTTTAATTTTTTTTCATCCATTTCTTTATAAATGAATCTCTATAAAATATTTTGTCATGTGAAAAAGAAGAATTTAAAAAATAAAAGGTATAAATAATTAAATATAACTTAAAATGTGATGATTGTGGAATTTGTGAATTTTTTTCTTATTTTTAATGAGTATTAATTAATGACCACATAGAATTTATCAGTTTTTATTTTAAATATATTTTGTGATCTAAAATTCTAAAAATTCCCGCAATATGAAGTCTTGTGTAAATGTTACTACTTTTTGTATTGATATGAATATGGATAAGAGTTGGATTAATCTTCCAAATAGAACATCTAGAGAATATTTTGAGTTAATTATGAATTTTATTTATTTCACTAGAGGATTTCAAAATGACTATATTAATTATCCATGTAGAAAATGTGAAAACAGATATCAATTCACATGATACTGTGAGGGAGAACTTATCTTGAGCGAGTTTCTGAAAAATTATAATAGCTGAACTCATCATGGGGAATAATATATTCATTATAATCAATTAGAAATAGTTTAGATGGATGTTAATGTGAGGATTAATGATCTGATGTATGAAATTCTTACTGAAATGGTAAGTGGGTTGACTCATAAAGGCATTAACATCCAGAATGTTGAGACTAGTGAGATCAATTTTTTCACTAGTGTAGATCATGATTCGTTTAAGTTTTATGAAATAATTTTTGATAGAAAACTGAATTATATTCTATATGTAATAATTATATTAAATTTTCATTTATCATGGAATTATTTCACTTGAAGACTTTGAATCAGTAGTCAGACACATCATTCAATGTTGTTAGTGTTATTGAAAAATGAACTTCTTATTGATGTTATGATTCCTGAGTAGTATTACCATGCTCATAAGTTAACAAAGAACCTAGGTTTAACATATGAGATCATAGATGCATGTGAAAATAACTGTGTTATTTTTATAAAGGAAACTATCTATTTGGATAATTTTATAGTATATGACTGTTCTAAGTGGAAAGATAATGAGGGAAATTAGACTCATCAAAGTCATACTGCAAAATAGGGGAAAATTAATATTGTAAAGAAAATACACTACTTTCCACTAAATTTGAGGTTAAAAATATTATTTATGTCATCTAAAGTTTCTAAATTAATGATATGGAATGTGGAAATAAATAAAGAAAGTGATATTATAACCCACCCAACAGACTCTCTTTCATGGAAGGATTTGAATCAAAGACACCTTGACTTTGTTAAAGATATTGATAATGTCTGATTGGGGTTTTCATCAGATGGTTTCAATCCATTTAATTATAGGATTGGATAAAATCATAGCACATTTCTCTTGGTGTTGGTTCTGTATAATCTTTATCTATGTCTTTTTATGAAACTAAAATTTATATTACTTTCCACTCTTATTGATAGACTTAGAAGTATGAGGGATAATATTGATGTTTACCTTCATCCATTGATTGTTGAGTTGAATGAATTTTGAGGATATGGTGTGATGAAGTATTATTGTGAAATGAATGAAATATTTAAACTACGAGATTCTTTATTATGAAAAATCAATGACTTCTCTACTTATGAAAATTTATCAGGTTGGTGTAAGAAAGTGGAATTGTTTTCCCTTGATGCAATAAAAGTAAAAATTCTATATGGATTAAACATTGTAAAAAAAATTCATACATGGATCAGAGTCATTTTCTTTTCCCTCAACATAGTTTCATAAAGGACATAGTAGAAATTTATGGTTCTAGAGAATCCAATATAACACCAAATTTCATGAAAGGAGTAAAAATATTGTCTTAGATTGAGGAAGAAAAAATCTGCATGGTATATGAATTTAAGGATTTTATGGATCATCCATTATCCAATATTTGTTGTGCGGGTAGATAGCACAGTCATAATTGGATGATGAAAAGTATTCTTTTAATCTCCCTTACTATAAAACTAACATAATAAGGAATAATCTGGATTTCATGCACATTTAGATAAATGTTTGAGATAAAATATTGTGGACTATTTTAGGTGTCAGTGGAAAATAAAAGTACCATGTCAATTCATAACATGATTTATAAGAAATGGGTCTAAGGAAACAATTTCATTTATAGTTGGATGAGGGAAACAAGGCATACATGCCTGATGCATAGTATACAATGAGTAAAAAATAGAAAGAGACATTTTTTCCATTTTGAAGATGGTGCATTATGGTCACTCTTTTAATATATCCAAGTGTGTGAATGTGATGAGTGGGATATTAAAACGGTAAAAAATTCATGATAATAAAATACTACTTCAATAGTTGATTCCAATCATAATTTATAATTCCTTATCACCTAATTTTTTTCCACCATTGATTTATCTAAGTAATTTTATTAGAAAACTTTTTTTAAGAAATAAATAAATGGATTATTTGAAAAAAAAAATAGGATAAAATTGTACTTGTGATTTTTTTAATTATAGAAAATATTTACACCCTCATTTTTTGATGTAATGGTTCACTTGATAGTTCACCTAACTAATGAAGTAATGGATTTTGGTTCAGTGAAATTCATGTGGATGTATCCTATTGAGTGGTCTCTAAATACATTGAAATGATTTGTACATAACAGAGCTCATCTTGAGTCATCATCAACCAATGGTTTTTTGATGGATGAGTGTACTAATTTTTCTATAGAATATCTTATGGATGTTGAAACAAAATTTGATAAACCCTCTCAGATTCACAATGTTCCAATTGGAGAATAAAATATATTTGATATGGAAAACATCGAATGGGTACAAGCTCATTGATATATCTTCTTCAATACCCCATCAGTTGCACCATTGATGCAGTAAGTGTATTTTCCCTTTTATTGTTTAACTTTTACATGTTTTTTTACATATATAAGTTTATCATTTAAACAAGGTGTTATCATTTTTATAAAACACATTAATTAGCTAAAATAAGATATGTCATGTGTGAGTAATTATCAAATTCAATAGTCACATTATGCATCATTTAATGATTGGTTCAAGGATTTTGTAAGTATAAATTGATTTTCATTCTGATTTAAGTATAGTAGTAATTTATTTATTTATAAAGTTTTATTGGATTATGTGAAATATATTGGTCCATAAACTATGGGAGTTAGGTGACCCTGTACTAACTAAAGAATAAAACCAACTATCTGAGGTTCCATCTATAATGGATCTTCATTAAAAAGTTTTATATTCTAGTGGTTTTTGGTTTCACATTAAAGATGTTGATGATAAATAAGCAATATGAAACAATGGAATCATTTTTTCATCTATCGATTATGGTTATTACTATGGTCAATTGAAATACATCATTGAAGTTTTATACATACATGGGTTGAAAAACATATTGTTAAAGTGTAATTGGGTTGATCCAATCCATGTAAGTAATTTCTATCAATATTAGTTTACATTATTTAAATTTAACAGTATGTTATATAGAGATGAATGATTTAGTAATGAACCTTTCATTTTGGCATCATAATTAGAAAACAATTTCTCCATTACCTTTCCATCTAATCTGAATTGGAAAGTTTCTATGAGAATGTCAAAGTGATGAGTTTTTTTAACTAAACGAGATGAACCTAGTACTGTGGTCTTTTTTGTGAAATAGCTTGATCAACACATCTTAGTTCAACCTAAAGAATATATTCATTGGGTTAGAGAGATCGTTGAAGTAAAAATGGTCCATTTTCATGCTTAATGAAACATATGGTTATTTTCCCGCTCTTCAATTTAAAAACTTTTTTTAAATTTTTTAACATTTTATAAACCATTTAACTATTTTTTATTTACTTTATATATATTTTATATATAATATATGTGTATTTAACTAGTAATTCTTTCTATTACTGCATACATGTTAGGGGAGCAGGTACCAGATCCACCCCATTATGCAGAGCCATCTGCATTTACAGGTTGAGGTATGTATGAATGTAAATGTGTTTTTTTTTTTTTAATTAAGAATAAGAATATATATTCATAGATTTATAATTATGTATGAAATTTTTTTCAATAAGATTAGACTCAACCGATTCTTCATATCATAGGAGAGGCCCTGGTCATTGTATTTCATCATAGAATTCTGTCATGACCATTGATGTATCATTTGATGAGAAATGACATCTTGTGGGAGTGGTTTTCCCCGAAATTTATTCTTGATTTGGAGGGAAGTTCATGTAAGGGAATCATTTTAGTTTCTTATTTATGTTTAAAAAATACTTAACATTTTTAATAATTTTTTTCTTAAATAAAATAATTTAAGAGTGTTCCCCCAATGATTTTTTTATAGTTTTTATGGGAAAATATTGTAAATTTTAGAAATATTATAAAGGTAGAGTCAAGAGGGAGCACTGGGTACCAAAAGTGGGTGCCCTAGAAATTCTGGGTAGAATCCCGAGAGGCATTATCTCATCTCAATGGAATAAGTTAGTTGAATATTGGTTTAATAAGGCTGAAATGGTTAGTATATTTATTTTTGGTTTATATTTTTTCAAGAATGTGTAACATTTTACATGTTTGAAATGTTAATTAATTGAATGTTGGAGGTGACAACATGTCATTCTAATAATCGTACATTATAGAGACTCATCACGTGTCTCGTATCATACATGATTTATTTATTATTAAAATTTTAAATTTCTTATTTAATATGTTTTTTTGTTCTATATTTATATCTTATTGGTGTAAAGTTATAGGAGTAAGGTGGATCGACTGATAAAATATCGGTGTGGATGATAACTCGTGATCTAAATGACCCAGAGGTTTCAGCTCTTATAGTAAGTTATTGTACTAATTATCAATACTTACAAAAAAAATTATATACATGTATATTTATATTTATATATTATATAGTCTTTATTTGATGTTGAGTTAGCACAGATTCCAGAGGACCAATAAAAACATGACATATGAATTGATGAAATATTTTATCCCATTATTGGTCATGATAGACATGAATACAGCTTGACATATGGCATAGGGATTCTTCATTATATAGTTTCATTCACTGATTTTATGGATCCTATTTTTTTGTATAACACAGTAGGTGACAGATTTGGAGGCATGGATGTGTGCTTCTAAGTAGGTAAATGTGCAACTATTAGTTAAGTCCAGAGCAATGAGGGAGTATATGCGTTGAGGTGATGGTGCATGGGATACTATGATGTAGGTTTTTACTATATTTATCTATTTATTTTTTATTACAATAATTATTATTATCTTCATACTTTTTATTTTTTTTAATCACCTGTCATATTGGATACTGGTAGTAGCCATAGTACTTCATGATGCATCAGTTCTAGGAGGTGGGTTTTATTTTATCTTTTTTGTTTCTTATTCAAATTGACTATCTCATTTTTTTAGTAAAGTCAAAAATCTCATTTATATTTTCATTAAAATGAAATTTTACCATGTAGGGAATCAAAACCAACTGAATACATTTATACTGATGAGAAAACTTAATAAAAAAATCAGTAAGTGATGTTTTATCTTTAAATTTCAACCAAACATCACGTTTAGAGAATCCAAAAAGCTAGGGGTTAGAGAACTTCCATTACACAATGAAATCATCTCTACAATCAAGATAAGAGTCCTAATTTTCAAGGAACCTACTTTTAACCGACCAGTGGTCTTCCAAAAATAAGATATCACCATACCTAATGACCCTTCTCAAGTTCTCAATGAGTGTGGTAAAGATGTATTACATGCTTTTATAGAGGAAAAAATTCATATAAACTCCATCATGTAAAATTTTTAGATAAGACCACATTTCTAATAATTATAAAAACTCTATTAGACAGAAGTTTTATACATATTTTATAAACTGAACTAGATATAATAATAGGAATAAACATATCTAAAGGATCAACATGATCTACTTTTGGAAAAAGAAAAAAAATTAGGAATTGATTCTTGATAGAATGACATTGTGTTGGTCATAGTAGGACACTAAATTGGGGGTGAATTTAGTTCCAATTAAAAAATTTCTGTTAAAACATTATTTGAAAGAATCCCCCAATTTAAAAACAAGACAGTATGGTTAATTAAAGTGGTAAATTTATAATAGTCTGACTGTTCAATTAATTTCTCAGAAGATTTATTATTTCTTAGTTATAAAAATATGAAATATTTATATAACTTTTGAAACTAATTTACTAAACTAAAATAGTTATAAATATTATCTAAGACTAATTATAAAAAGGAAACTTAGTTTTTTGATGTATGAGTTAAAACAGAGTAAATTAAATATGAAAACATGGTGGATTAAAATAATAAGTTCAGTATCAAGATGAGACTTAGTCCTCTCCACTCAGTGATCACCTACCACTAAGATATATATATATAAATCTCTGATCCGCACCCTCGATCGGGGTTTACACAATAGTATACAAACTTTTTAGGTCACAAGACCTCTACCAAAGTTCTATATGGGATCTAAAATATCCAAGTCACACAGGACATCTACTACAGTTATATGTGGCATATAATAGGTGCAAAAATATGTTTGTGTGGGGATATCTTGTATCCTACAATTCAGTGCAGGAGATAGTGTGTATTTAACAAACATATTCACACACTACTCAAAATGTAGTAAAAATGCACACAATAGAGTAGGAAATAAAGCGATAGAGTTTAAAGTATATGTATGTTGTTAAATAAAGATCTGGACTCTTGGGATGTATAATATTTGAAGCCTAAGTCCTATTCTAGAAATAGACACTAAAAATAGAGTGTTGTAAAGCAGTGTGCTCTAGTTTTCTAGGAATATGAAGTCTTATTCCTTTGATTTTGTTTTGTTTTCTGCAGAGGTGTTGTAACTTTGGTGCACAGAAATCTCTCTTTTGTGTTCAGTCAGCAAGAATGAGAATGCCCTGTGAGTTATTCTTCCTTTTTTTTATAGTTTTAGTATGGGTGCTTGTGCAATTCCTCTACTGTATGTCTATGTGTATGTCTTTCAGCTCATATGATTTTCTCTTTTATATTATGAAACTCAATAATAAGCATGATTGAAGTAGGTTGTGTACCTTGTACTTATAAAATCCCAATTAATATTTCATACAAAAATAATTAATTTAATAATTATTATTATAACACTAAAATATGACCATTAGAGATAATTTTAAATAAAAGAAAATTTAAATTTTCTGTCAGTGATTCATTCTATCAATGACTCCCTCTATCGGTGAGTCCTTCTATTGGTATCGATGACTCATTCTATCAATGATTCATTCTATCGGTATCTCCATTATTTGGTGAATCAATGCATCATTGATTCATTTTGTTATGTCGATGAGTCATTCCTTCTATCGGTGTCTCATTTGTACTATCAGTGAGTCAGTTTGTGCTGTCAGGGAGACATTCCTTTTGTCGGTGAGTCATTCCTTCTGTAGGTGATACATTCCTTCTTTCAGTGAGATATTCCTTCTATCGGTGAGACATTCCTTCTCTCAGTGAGACATTTACTCTGTCATTATCAGTGATTCAATTAGTGAGGTCGGTGTCACACTTGTTTTTTCGGTGTCAATGGCTCATACTTATCCAATTTTTCTATTTTAACTATCTTATGAATATACACAGAATGTGTTAAATACATAGTTGATCATATATAATCACAATTGAACATATTTAAACTTAAATAAACATGGTTGAAATAATTTTACATGATTTGGTAGGATTTTTTATTATTAAAACCCGATAGGGGGAAACAATCTCATATGGGCCAACAATCTCCCACTTTTTGATGATCACAAATCATGGAATTATAAAGTGAAATTAGTTGATGATTAATATAATCATTCCACTTACTATTTACCATTACTTATTTTCATAAAAAAAATGAAATTTCTCAAAATTGAGATAATGTTCATAGGTAAAATAAATAATTCCTGATGTTCTTCTCCTTTATCTTTTATCCCCCTTTATCTTAATGAGATTTAAAAAAGATAATTCCATTTTTGAAGTTATCCCACTTTTGGGATTATAAAAAAGACCAAAAAATATTAAATATGAAAAAAATAATGAAAACATGTATCAAAGGGATGAAATGAAAGATTACTAAATTTTAGATATAATGAAAGCACAAAGTATAGTAGAAGTACAAAATATCATTGAAATACAAAAAATATTACAAACACTCAGCCCTATCAAAAATTTATCCACACTACATCTGGGGATCCAGTTTTTCCTTTCCTTTGTTAGAAGGATTAATAGTAGGTCCAATGGATGGAGGCTAAGAGACTGGAGGATCTGAATGAATTCTTGAGGTAGGAAGTAAAAAAGATTTAAGAATAGAAGGGGAAAGGGTAGGTTTGGTTGAAGCATGAGGCTGGATCTGCTCTGTGATGACAGGTTAGATCTGGATCAATGCTTGAGCAACTGACATAGATTGTGGAGGAGGAGGCATTGATGTAGTAGGAGAGGAAGATGGTCTGAGAGGTGCAGTAGCTGAAAAAACTATGGCTTCACTCTAAACATGTAGATATGGATTCAAAAGATTTATGAAATCTATGATTATCTCCCCACTATATTGCATTTCTTTTTTAAAATCTTCCTTGTTCTCCATGAACTTTTCAAGATAAGGTGTGAAGTCCTTCAAATTTTGAACTTGATCCTTAAAAGATCTTGTCACTGGGGGAAACTTCCAATTCTCTACCAAATATTTAAAATTACTTATCATCCAATTTTTTGTATAAATCCTCTTAAAGTAATAGTCCACTTTCTCTATAATATGATAATTATTAGTTTTAGAACTCTTGGAGTAGATACTAACCATATAGTTCACACAATCAGTATTCTGCTCAATTATAGAAATACTTTCTAAACCAGAGGCACCAAACAAGGATTAAAGCTCTTCTTTAACCAAAGATATAACTACTTCACTGTCCAGAGATTGAGAAGGTTGGGTGGATGTAGAAGGAACAAGAAGAGATGAGGTATGAGTCTGTAGAGCATTAAAAATAGTTTCCAAACATCCTTTATACTCAGTGGTAAGATTGTCTATAGAAGAAACCAAGGCATGCATTTCATTTCCAAACTTGGCATTGTTCAATCAAATCCTTTAAAGAATTTACCTTATCACTTTTAGTAGTCATGGGAACAACTTGAGTTTGAACATATTCCCTAACAGCTGAACACATTTCTTCCTTAGAAATTTCAAAGTTAGTCTTAGTGAAATAGTCATTAGGAGGGGTCTGATCCACTAATTCTCTTAAAATACATTCAAACACCACATCATCTAAATATTCATAGTCCAAACCAAGAGCTACATATCCAAGAATCATTTCTCATTCATATATAACATTATCATCTAAAGGGGTGAGAGTGTCAAGTATCACTCTTTCAGCTTGATTCTCCACCTCATCTTGATCTATTCTATCTTGAAGCTCCCCCTCAATTGGATCTCATCTTACTTGCTTCTCCCCCTAAACTTGAGATCCTCTTCTAACATAAACCAACTGTGGTACAGGGAATATCTGAGCTATCATTGCATCACCCACTTCAACTCTTTCTTCTTCTTATTCTCTAGTAGAACCTTCTACTTGATCATGAGATTCTATATTCTACTCTTGATCCACAATATCAGCAAGCTCTCTATTATCATCTAGATCATCATCAGGATGATCATAGCCTCTATCGCTTCCACTCCCTTCTTCATTCTTATAATCAACATCATTTTTATCCTCATCTTCTTCTCCTTCATCCTATTATCCATTGTCATACCCACTTCCATTATATTCTCCTTCTCTGTATTCTTCTTCTTCTTTTGTAGAATCCTTATCTGAGCCATTTGATCTACACACAATCTCAACACTACCAGATTCTTCAATTTCTTTATCATCACCTAAAATTGGTTCTTTTGAAGGTAGATCAAGAGGTGTACTGGGTGGTCCAAAGTTCATTCTCCTTGGTCTTTTAGAAATTTCTGGGTCACTCCTATCATCAACAGCCGACCCTTCTTCCCTATCAAGAGTAGTAGCTTATTCTTTATTAGAATATAGAGGTTCTACATCTTCTGGTCCTAGACTAGGGTCCACTATATCTTTTTTCCTAGTTGTATGGTCAAAATGGTTGAATTTATTATACATATTTTACCCATATCCAACCCATTCCTTTTTCCTAGGGTTCCAATGGATTTTCATCCTTTTATATTTTTCTTTGCTCAAACAGATGCCACTACAGGAAGAAACTATCTCCTCATATTAACTCACACAATATTTCACTTGCATCATGGAAGATATCATCCTTGGGTAGAAAAGAGAATTGGTCTTGCAATAAGGATTGATAATTTCAATGATATGCACTATCAGATGTCTGCATAGGTTCACTTTTACTCCTTTCTTCAACAAATACACCAAATAAATGTCATGATACTTCAACGAATTAAAGTACCCATTCTTGGGAGAAATTTGGTACTGAATAAACTTAAATAGTATCTTAATTTCACCATCTAGTTTAGTAGTTGTAGGCCTCCTATTCTCTTCATTTCCAATCAGCTCCTTTAGAGCTATCTCATAGTAGAACAGATCACTTGTGAGTGGATAAGTTCCTTAGTAGTAATCATAAATTTCTTCATGAGGTACCTTAAGGAATTCTGCCTAATGCCTAGAATAAAATGAAATTCTTTTTCCTTTTACAACTAACTTAACCCAGCATACCTCACTTCCTTCTAGAAGAAACTCTTCATTCATATAAAACTCATAGACAATATTTGGGTAATATGGACACTCATTATTTGAAAATCAGTTTATCCATCCTTGGTTATAAAACACCCTTAAAAACAAAAACTTACTTTTCAACAAACATTCAGTAATAATTTCCTTTTCTAATGTTACTACACAATTCACAAGAGCATAAGTTACTGCCTTAGAATTACTCGATTCTCCCTTCTATTTCTTAGTAGGTTGTGAATCATCTCTAGGTCCTCCCTTGAGTGCGCGCTTCACTCTCACCATTCTAATAGATCAGTTTAAAGGTTGGGAGGTGAAAGGTTTAGGGTAAACAATAATGAAAAAGAGAGTGTAAGGGTTAAAGGAGGGGGTTAGTAGTACAGTGGATCAACTTGAATTTATATCATTTAGGGCTTAGAGATTAAAAATTCATATACTAAGTTCAATGAAATAAATGAAACAGTGTCATTTTGGTTAAAACTTAAAATAGATAAAATATAAGGTTCTCTCAGTATCATCATGACAATATTGGAATGACACAATTTGTGTCGGTATGACAAAGTTTCAGTGTCAGCATGATCAAGTGTCGGCATGAAAAATGTGTCGATGTCGGCATGACATTGTCTGCGTGACATTCTCAGTGTCATTCTGAAATCTACACTCATTTTTCATAGAGTTATCAATATAAGGTCCTTATAAACTAATCATCCCTAATTCATCTCTGATGTAATTTATTCTTTCAGAGTTTAATGGATTTGTGAATATTTCAGCAAGATGATGTTCAGTGCCAATAAACTCTAGTGTTATATTACATTTTTGATAATGATCTATCAAAAAGTTATGTCTTACATCAATATTATTTATTCTAGAATGAGAAACAGGATTCTTCGAGATGTTAATAGCACTTGTATTATCACAGTTTGTAGGTACATGTCTTAATTGATATCCATATTCTAGTAAAGTGTGTTTCATCCACAAAATCTGAGCACAACAACTACCAGAAATTATGTATTTATGTTCAGTAGTAGATAATGAAACATAATATCTGTTCTTACTACACCATGAAACTAGAGACTGGCCCAATAAGTGACATATTCCAAAGGTTCTCTTTCTATCTATCTTAAAACCACCATAATTAGCATAAAAATAACTCACTAAATCAAAAGGTTTTCCTCTAGGATAGAACAATCCTAAGTTGGTAGTATATTTGAGGTATTAGAAAATTCTTTTAACAACAGTTAAATGAGACTCTTTAGGATTATCTTGAAAACAAGAACAAATACACACACTAAACTTAATATCAGTCAGGATGGTGGTAAAATAGAGAATACTTCCAATCATACCTCTATAAGTGGTTTCATCAATAGATTTTCCATTTTCATCAAGATCCAACTTATAGGTGGTACTCATTGGAGTGTTAATAATTTTTATACTATCAAATCCAAACCTTTTTAAAAGATCTTTAGTATATTTACTTTGATTTAAAATAAAATCTTTTTTATTTTAAAATATTTGAAATCCAATAAAAGATTTTTAGTTCCCCTATTAAACTCATTTCAAATTCACTTTGCATCATTTTAGAAAAATCAACACATAAAAAATTTCAGAAGATCCAAAAATAATATCATCTATATAAATTTGAACTAATAAAACATCTTTATAAATTCATTTTGTAAAAATAGTAGGATCAGATATACCCTTTGTAAAACCTTTGGAAATAAGAGAACTACTTATTCTATCATACCAAGCTCTTGTAGCTTGCTTTAAACTATGTAAATCCTTTTTTAATTTAAAAAAATGATTTGGAAAATAATGATTTGTAAAACAAGGGTGTTGTTTAAAAAAACATCCTCATTTGTATAACAATTTATGAATTCTCTATTAACATCCATTTGATATAGTTTGAAATTGATATGAGCTAAAAATGAAAGAAAGATTCTAATGGCATCAAGTCTAGCAACTGGTGAAAAAATTTATTCGTAGTCAATCCTTTATTCTTGACTAAACCTTGTGCAACCAATCTAGCTTTATTTATTACAATATTACCATCTTCATCTACTTTATTTCTAAACACCCATTTAGTGCCTATAGTCAAGGTGTCTTTGGGTCTATCTAAAAGTTTCCAGACTTTGTTTCTTTCTAATTGATTTAATTATTCTTTCATAGCCATCAACCAAAATTCATCATTGATGGCATCATTGATGTTCATAGCTTCAAGATGTGAAAATAAATCTTAATATTCAACCTAATTTCTTATAGAAGCTATAATATGAGTTCATTTATCTAAATATTCAACTAAAAAATCTAAAGGATGGTTCTTAAGGGTTTTAATAGATCTAGAAAAAGAAGGGCTAGTAATTTCGTCTTCTTCAATAGTTTTAGGTTCATCATGACTAGATTCTGTAGAATTTTCATAACTATAATATTTAATAGATTTCTTAATATTAGGGTCATAATATTTTGCATTTATGTCAATATTTGATATATCATCATCAAGATTTTCTAGGTAGGTCTTGGGTTCATGTGGATCTATTTCATGAAATTTGATATGCACATATTTTTCCACACATTTGGTTCTTTTATTAAAAATTATATTGGCTTTACTAGAGATTTAATAACCTAGAAATATTCCTTCATCAATTTTGTATGTAAATTTTTCAAGATTTTCTTTTTTAGTGAGGATATAAACTTTTTAACCAAGAACTTTTGAGTAAATAACTTTGGGTTTCCTACTGTTCTATATAACATAGGGGGTTCTCTTAAGAATTGGTCTGATTAAGACTCTGTTAATTATATAAAAAGCTATATTGACAGCTTCTGCCAAAAAATAGATAGGTAAGTCATATTCATTAAGCATAGTCTGCACTATCTCTTGTAAGGTTCTATTTCTTCTTTCTACAACACCATTATATTGGGGTTTCCTAGGAGCAAAGAAGTTATGACTACAACCATGTTGTGAGAAAAAATATTCAAACTCTTGGTTTTCAAACTCACAGCCATGGTCACTTCTTAAGGATTTAATTCTAATACCACTTAGGTTTTTTAATATTCTGGTATACTCGATAAAATGAGATAAAGGTTTACTTTTGTGAGCTAAGAAAAAGGTCCAAGTATATCTAAAAAATTCATCCAATAGAACATAGACACAATTCTTCCCAATAAGACTAGAAACCCTAGATCATCCAAAAAAATCCATGTAAACCAACTCAAGATGTTGAGAAGTTGAAACTTATTTCATTGGTATGAAACATATTTTATGTTGTTTACCTTTTTGACAAGGATTATAAACTTTGTCATTTGGAAATTCATGTTTGGGTATATCCTTAACTAGCCCTTTCCTTGTAAGCTTCAAAAGTGAGTGAATATTATAATGTCATAATCTCCTATTCCAGATCCAAGACTCTTTATTAAAGGCACTTAGTCGTGAAACATGTTGAGAAACTAAGGAATCTAAGTTTACAGTATAAACATTTTCATTTTTAAGAGCAATAAATACTAACTGATTTTTAGAATTAAAGAAATTTCATGCATCATTTTCAAATTTAGTATTAAAACCATCATCACACAATTGATAGATACTAATCAGATTATTCTTTAATCCATCAACAAAAATTAATTTGGAAATTAAAACTAAATTAGAGTTACCAATTTTTCCTAGGCCAATTATTTTTTATTTAGCATTGTCACCAAAGGTGTCATGACCACCATTAATATTTATTAGATTATTGAAGAATTAATAATCTCTTATCATGTGTCTTGAACATAAAATGTACAAGTACCATTGATTTTTACAATATCTCTTCAAATAACTTATTTACAAAATGATCAAACAAGAGAATATTTTGGAACACATATTTTTTTAGGTCCAGTAATATTAGTAATAAGTGATTTGGGAACCCATACTTTCTTCATGGGTCTCTTATAAGCAGTTTTTAAAGAATTTGAAAAATAAACTTTATTTAGTCTAGAAAAGATGTATGTAGTAGAAGGTTGTCCAATTTTAAAACTTGCAGAAAAATTTTCAGTTCTGCACATAAAAATTGTTTTTCCATAATTGGTTACAAAAGGATTTTTATCTATGTTACTCTATCCAGTTTGGTATCCTATACCAGTATTATACCTAGGAGATAATTTTTAACCAAAAACTTTTGTAAGAGTATTTTTTCCATTTTTAAACTTCTCTAATTCATTTTTCAGTTGCTCATTAAAAAATTTAAGCTCATTTTTTTCTTTAAGCAATTGATCATTTTTTCCTTTTCTATGGTAAGATCTTATTTAACATTAGAGGTAAGACCATTTTGTTTCTTTAAATCTTTATATTCATATTTTAATTCATTTCATGCATCTTTAATCATTTTTCAATATTAAAACATTTCATCATTATTAATATATTAATAATCACTTTTATCTCTAGAATAATTATTATTATGTAAAAGATACTCAAGGGTTACCTCATATGTGTTTGTCATGAAACACATGTTTTCCTTATCACCTTTCTCATCATGTGATGATTCTGACTCACCGGAGCTATCCACAGAACCACTCTAGGTGGCCTTAATTGACTTCTTATATCTTTTATATTTGTCCTCATATTTATTCTTATATTTTAACTTAGGATAATTGGCCTTTACATGTCCTATTCTCTCACATTCATAAAAAACTATTTCATTCTAGTTATTATTCCTTTTCCAATCCTTCTAGCTTCCCTTATGATCATATTTACCTTTGTAGTTGGGATTCCTGAGATACTTCTTTTTTCTATAAAACTTTTTAAACCTCCTGGCTAATTGAGCCATTTCCTCATCAATATTTGATGGTGAATATTCATCACTTGTACTGTCTAAATGAGTTTTAATCCTTTCCTTTTCTTTATGTTTGGAAGTAGTGGTTTTGAAAGCCACCTAATTTTTCTTTGGTTCATCATCCTCCACCTTATTGACCTTTAATTCTTCCTCATACATCATCAACATTCATATTATCTCCTTAACTGTAAATTTACTAATATCATATGATTATCTAATTTATATTGAGGTTCCTCTCCATATTTCAGGTAGACATCTAATTACCTACATGATTTTTTCTTTAGCATCCATTGACTTTCCAAGAGTACTCATTGTATTAACTAACTCATTGAGCCCGATATACAAATCAGAAATGGGTTCATCAGGCTTAATCTTAAAGTTATCATACTTAATAGTATACGTATTCAGTCTCATTTCTTTGAAATTAGTGGTTACTTCATGTGAAACAGCTTAGGTATCCCAAATTTCATAGGCATATTTACAAGCAGATATTCTATTAAATTATTCATCTCCTAAAGCGAAAAACAAGGCATTCATAGTTTTAAAATTATTATTATAATAATTTTTTGTGGAATCACTCCATTTAGTTCTTATAGTGTCTTGTATTTGATATTTATCTTCTATTACGGTCCAAATATCAAACCCCATTCTTTCTAAGTGCATTTTCATCTTTATTTTCCATTGGGCATAATTTGTACCATTAAAGTAGGGAGGTCTATTGGTAGCAACGCCTTCCTATATATTATCCATAATAAAGGATAAAGACTATAATTTTAAAGAGATAAAATTCTACAATTAACAAAAATTTAGAGATCTTTAAACCACAACTAAAATCATAGTTTAAAAGATTTGAAAAAACTTTTAAATAGCCAATGATACCAAATTTTGATCAGAGTAGGACACTCAAGAGGGGGTAAATTTATTTCCTATTAACATATTTCTATTAAAAAATTTATTTGAAAGAATCCCCCAATTTAAAAACAAGACAACCCAGTTAATAAAAGTAGTAAATTTATAATAGTCTTAATGTTCAATTAATTTCTATAAAGATTGAATATTTATTATTTATAATAATATGATATATTGATATAACTTTTGAAACTAATTTACTAAACCATAGTTATAAATATTATCCAAGATTAACTATCAAAGTGAAACATATTTTTCTAACATATGAGTTAAAACATAGTAAACTAAATTTGAAAACACAATAGATTAAAACAAGAGGTTCAGTCTCAAGTAAATACTTAGTCCTCTCTAATTTGTGATCACCTTCCACCATGAAATATATAAAATCTATTATCCAAAACCTCCATCGGGTTTTACACAATAGTATACAAAATGTCCAGGTCACAAGACCTCTACCACAGTTCTACGTGTGAACTAAAACAACCAAGTCACATAGGACCTCTACCACAGTTCTACATGGGATATAATAAGAGTAAAAATATGTTTGTGTGAGGATATATTGTATCCTTCATTTCAGTATAGGAGATAGTTTGTTTTTAACTGATAAATTCACGCACTGCTCAAAATTTAGTAAAAATGACCACAATAGAGCAGTAAATAAAGAGATAGAGTTTAGAAGGCTCTATGTGCTGCGAAATGAAGCTCTGGACTCTTTGGATATAACAGATGTGAATCATGAGTCCTCTTCTGGAAACAGACACTGAAAATAGAGTGTCATGAAGCTTCGGGTTATGGTTTTCTAGGAATATGAAGTTATATTCCTTCGGTTATGTTTTGTTTACCACAAAGGTTTTGGAACATTGGTGCATAGAAAGTTCTCCTTTGTGTTCAGTAAAAAAATGAGAATGCCTAATGTGTTCATCTTCCTTTTTTCACAGGTTTAGTATGGGTGCTCATGCGATACCTCTGTTGTATGTCTACATGTATGTCTTTCGGCTCACATTATTTTCTCTTTTATATTTGTCATCCTAACAATAAGCATGATTGGTGAAGGTTGTGCACCTCGTACTTTTAACATCACAATTAATTTTTTCTGAAAAAATCATTAATTTAATCAATAGAATTAAAACACTCAAATATGAATGTTAGAGATAATTTTAAATAAAATAAAAATTAAATAGTCTGTTGGTGACTCCTCTATCTATGAGTCATTCTGTCAGTGAATCCTTCTATCGGTGATTCCTTCTATTGGTATCAGTAACTCATTATATCGGAGATTCATTCTATCGGTATCTCCATGCATCGGTGACTCAATTCATCGATGAATCATTTTTTTCTATTGGTGAGTCATTCCTTCTATTGGTGTCTCATTTTTTATGTCAATGATTCATTTATTGGTGAGTCAGTTTGTACTATCTATGAGACATTCCTTCTGTCGGTGAGATATTCTTTATATTGGTGAGACATTCTTTCTATCGATGATACATTCCTTATATCAGTTATAAATTCCTTCTATTAGTGAGACATTTACTCTATCGATATCGGTGAGTCAATTTGTGTTGTCGGTGTCACACTTGTTCTGTTAGTGTCAGTGACTCATACTTATCCAATTTTTTGATTTTAACTATCTTATAGCATGAATATATACATAATGTGTTAAATACATATTTGATCAAATATAATCATAATTAAACATATTTAAACTTAAATAAACATGATTGGAATAATTGGACATGATTTGATAGGATTTGTGATTATTAAAATGAGAGAGGGGCCAATAATATCCTATGGGCCAACACACTATTTTTGAAAATGATTTAGAATATCTTAAATAAATCAGATTGCACAATATCCCATTATTCCTAGAAAATTTTGTAAAATCTATCTTGACTAGGATAACTCTTAGTACTGGGAGATAATTCATCTTTTTAAACCTTCTACATGTATGGTATCTTTATAAGTATATCATTACCATCCACATTAATCATAATAGGAATCATATGAATCATGTTTTTAATTTTTATATAAGTAGGTCTATTTAATTGTTTTGTATAATACATACTAATATGATCCCTAGTATCATATAATTTTTATAAGTTATTTGAAAAAAAATTAAAATAAATGATGGGATTATAAATTATAGCAAGATTTTATAGGTTATTAAAAAGGAACTATAACTATCACCTTGTTTGAGAAATTATGTTCTAAAAGTCTCTTTATGAATTCCCACTTTGAAATAGTGTAACAATTTAATCTTATAAGTTATGTAAACCTCTTATTAAGAATATTAGTATCAAAATTAGATTCATGAATTTTTTTTATAGAATTTCAATTTCAACTTACAAAACAATAATTTCTATAGATTTTAAGAGTCTAAAATTGGTTGAAAGAAAATTGGTTTATTCCCACTCATTAGAGGAGTTTAAATTAGAAATTAAAATAACTCTTTAACCCTTGTTTCCAAATTTATAAGGTATCAGAATTAGATTTATATTTGTGAATTTTGATAAAGACACCTAGATGATTCATGGTCAAATGACCTTTTCTCTCCATAACAAGGGATCCTTCTCAATCCATTTATTTTCAAAATATGATTTTGTGACTACATGAGGAAGTGTATCTCAAATTTATGATCATAAAAGATTTCTCATATTTCATTGGTTGATGGATCCAATTAAAAAAACAGGACAAAATATGTCTTCTACATGAGTTCATCTTCTAGGATTACCACTCTCATTTTAGAACACATCAATCTTATAGGATATCAGAGAATCCATTGGGAATTTCCTTTGCATTGATTCCTTAACACTCTATATGATATACACCATTTTGGATGGTATTTACATTGATATTGTCTTTTCATTTGATTTCCCTGACCATGAATTCCGGTGGGTGAGGGATTATATCTCATTTTTTCATAGACTTGATTTCCTCAAATCTTCTTCCTTTTGTTTGATACACCACATTCACGGTCTTGTGAAATCTGACTGCAATATATCTACTCAGGAAAGACACCATGTTAGTTTTATTTTATCTTCAAAGAATCATTCTTCATCATTGAAATCATTGATGAAACCAATGTTCTTTTAGAGGTTTCTTATGTTATAGACCATGTTTAGGATGTTAAGTCTTCTATATGGACTTCTCATTTGAGAATTAAAGAGATGTAGGTTAATTTAGAAAGTGAACCTCTTTCTGATAGATCTCTATAGGTTCAACATACTCAAGAATAGCTACCCTAATAAGGTGCTAATGGAATATCTTGTGAGGAAGTTAAAGATTTCATCCTCACATCCTCGTGATGTAGGATCAACTCTAGTATTCTATGAAATTATAGGAAGTTGTTGAGGGTGGAGTTGTAGGAACTTATTATAACCTCCCCCACCCACCATAGGCTACCCTCATGGGCCTCACTATCTCAACTAATACAAATTATTCTCCCAGTATGATGGAAAATGATGGATAATGTTTTCTAGTGTTATTAAAATGAAAAATCTCCCATCAAGGGGTTAAAAATGAGCAAACAAATTCTAATTGAAATGGAAAGCTAATAGAAAATTCCTCAAATCATATGTGATCTATTGGAAACAACTGCACATCAATCTGATGTATGTATTGATTAGTAAATTAAAATTTCATTTTCACATTTATTATTATTTTTCTAATAATTGTAAAATCATGTTTGTAAGGGTAAAAACCAACCAAATTATCTTTGATTGACATCAAATATTTGGACAATGATTTTTAATTTATTGAAAATCTGTAGGAAGCATTGTCATTTAGTTCAAATACCTGAATTACTCAATATGATCAAAGATGGTGTTTGTCCCACGGATTTAGAGTTAAGTGAAAATCATATAAAAAAGTTCAATACCGATAAAACACACATATATTCACATGAAATAATGGGAGATCTATCAATAATCTATTTTTTATATATAGTAATCAATTCCGCATCCATCAGATTCTTATGTCTCTCGGTATGTTGGAAAATAATGAGTAAAATTGACAAGTGTTACTAAAATAACACATCTCCCATCATAGGGTTAAAAATGAGAATATGAATTCTAATTGATATAAAATCCTAGTATAATATTCCTTGAACAATATGTGGTTTATTATAATCAATATCACATTAATCCAATTCCCAAATTGATCAGTACAATTAAAAGTTCATTTTCAAATTTATTTTCATTTTTTAGTAATGGGAAAACCATGTGTGTAGGGGTCAAAAATGACCAAAAGATCTCCGATTGACATGAAATATTTGTAAAATAATGTTTACATCATTTAAAATCTATTGAAAGCATCAAAACATGGATTATATACTTGAATTTCTTAGTATGATCAAAAGTGATGTTTGTCCATCAGATTTGGAGTTAGGTGAAAAGTCACATAAAAGGGGTCAGTACTAAGAAAATAGACTTTTATTGACATGAAATAGTGAGAGAATGATCATTAGGTTGTTTTTCATATGTTGTAATCAATGCAATATTCATAAAATGTTTGTGTCGCCAGGTGTGATAGGAAACAATGGGTAACATCATCTAGTGTTATTGAAATGACATACCTCCCATCAGGTGGTTAAAAACTAGAAAACAACTTTTGATTGACATATAAATCTAGGAGAACATTTCTTAAATCATTGTGATCTATTAGAATCAACCATGTGTAAATATGATTCCTATATTGATTAGTATATGGTAAACTTGGTTATCAACTTTCAATAGTCAAAGCTTAACTAATGAATACTGTAAACAAACATTTTAGATTAGCTTTTCCTTATTTCTATATTTATGATTATTTCTGTACATAAAACTATATAAACTATTTTTATTATATATATATATATTAACTGGATAAATATTATTAATATTAAATTTATTAATTTATATTTGTTTTTTTAATAGTTTGTTGTATCTTATCAGAAGGTTGATTGATATAGAAGATTGGAAGGACCTATAACTGTTTAGATTATTGGTTTTTTCTATATGTATGATTTTTGTTTGATATTTCTATTATTTGATGACAATTTTTTGTTTTGGTTATTTACCTGCTGTAAGAATGAAAAATTCAAAACAAAAATTCTTCAGGTTAGTGACAACCATAGGCAGTTGCTAATGTTTTTATTTTCCTAGGGGCATTAGGGACAACCTATGACTGTCTCTATATAATTATACATTGTAACTGATTTTTAGGGTTAATAATGATCTTCCTAGTGACACTATAGTGATTTTAGTTAGTGGTAGCTATTGCGCTTTAGCGATGGGCCAACTGTGACCACCAAAAGTGGTCGGATGGTGGTCGCTAAAAGTGAAATTTGTAGTAGTGAATACACAATTGCATTCTATTAAGCTAGATTCTCTAATGAATCTAGATATATGAAATCTAGAAAATAGGGAACCTATTTTACAATCTAAGTTGAAGGATACATAACCAACATTTACTCTAGTAACACCAATAATACATATATGTTGATTCATATTGTGCACTTTAAGTGGTTCAATCCAATCACATGTTTACCAACTTATACCTCATGAGACCAGTTGCATCTCTATACAAGTGATCTTACTTATACTAATATTAACATATTATCATAATCTAATATGATTATCATTAATCAAGGATACATATATTTCAGGGTGTCATTGTATCATCTTCCATGCTCAATACAAAAAACATTAAATAATGTTGAAGTATTTCTCTTAATGTACATTATATGATATAAATTTTTTCTAATCTAGTAACACTTAACTAACTTTAGGGCACAAAAAATAACATCTATTTAATGTTTTTTTTATTATGGGATTTTTCATACTTTATATCCATTTCATTTTTTTATTTAAATTTATTAATTAACGCACTAAGTCTTTGGATCAAACATGGAGAAGGTGGAGGTGAGTAAAATGAACCCACGTTCCTATAAACTAGGTAAATTCCAATGGAAGAGGAAATTCACAAATTGAAATGAAATATTTGTAAGAAAATGTCCCTATAAAAAATCTATAAATCCAAACATATCCTCTCATTTCAATCCACACTCGTCGTCTCTACAACTTCCACTGCTGCTATGGACGTTGGTGCCCTTAATTTTGAGGGAAGAAATTTTTAATTCCTTCCAATTTTCACCTAGTATCTTATATTAAAGAATATATTTTAATAATAAATTTTGATTTCCCCTTCTCATTCATTCCTTTTTATTTAAATCAAGATTCATAATTATATTGACTATTAATCAATCAATACCTTTGTTTAAGGTTAAATGATTGAGTTGTGATTGAAACTGTGTCAAAATGATTTTAATTAAATTAAAATATTTTAAATAATATATGTTGAAATTAAATAATGTAACCACTTGAAAATTAACCATAATTATGAATTTAATTCCATCTTATTGATAAATAATCATTTATAAAAAAAATTAAATGACATATTATTTTATTCTTTAACATTTTTATTCTAATTTATAAATGATTAATAAATTAATAATATAATAGTATTAATATATTAATACTAATATATTACTAATTAATTAATACTTTATTAAATACAATAACTAATTCATTGAATCATAAAAAAATAAAAATAAGTGCTTGTAATTTTTTAAACATAAAATTATCAACAAATCTATTTATAAATATATTAATTAAGCTATTAAATTTTTTTTGAGTAGGATAGTGTGATAAATAAATTTTAAAAATTAATTTTTGGATAAATATATCTTTTTTTATTAAATACATAAATACACTTTAACTCAATGTAAAGTTTTGATACTCGACTTGTGTAACAGACCAACTCGAGTCGGCCAGACCAGTCACCCATGTGAGCCCATTACGGGATGAGGTAAAACAAAGATAATAAAACATGTCTCGTATATAGGCAAAACAAGATAGAAAACCAAAGTATGAAGTAGAAACAAGATAGATACAACTAAGTGAAATAGTCTAAACTAAGAAGAAGTCTAGACTAAAAAGTCTTCATATAACAAACCATCACCTCCACAAAGCACCCCAAACTAAAAAAATGACATAAATAGAATTCAGCATGCTACATAATATATTTCCCTTTACCCAAGTCCTAAAAAAAGGTATATCTCCTCCCATAGGTAGTAGTAGGATGTGAACAATAGAGTCCAATAGGATACCACCAAAGAATCTATATAAGTTCTAATATCAATAATTCACAAGTTCAAGCTTTAAAAAATAGTTTTATACAAATTTTTAACAATAAAATGATTTTAAAACATTTATAAAACATTCCTTGAGTTTTTTTTACAAATTTCATATATTGTTTTCCAAATCCGAAAACATGTTATTCATAAAGGAAAGTAGGTAAACATAATGAAATATAAATTTACTTGTGATTCAACATCCACGATATAATCTATGATGTGATAAACAACCAGAAACAACAATGCATCTTCCTGTCAGGCTCTAGCCTATTGGAAATATGTATTAGACACTCATGAGCCTAAAAAGGTATAAATTTGGATCTAACTAATATTGTTTCATTCCACAATCCATCAATATACAAGGGTTTACCTCTAAGTGGTATCACACACACTAAGGCTACTTATGTCTCTATCTCGACGTACTTAAGGTTCCCACTGTGAAACGTTTGTCAATTTCTATTTTAAAAACCATGATCTCATTGTCATAAAAATGATTTCAAATCCAAAGAAATCTACTTAAAGGTTTGAAAGTCCATTTTCCAATTCAAGGAAAATTCCATTTTCAAAATAAATCCCTTTAAAACACAAACCTATTCCCTTTTCAATTTCAACACATGAAATTTCTTTTCAAATATCAAGGAATGAATAAGAACAATAGGAAATTCAATAAATTAGAACACTTAAAACTATCCACCTATATTATGGATGTAAAAAATCTATCTGCCTTTGACAATGGATATTTAAAACCAATATAATAACCCTCGCAAAGCAAGGAACACTAAGAACCTAAAAAGGGTCGATAAAAAACCCAATTTGATCAAAAAATCATAGCCAAACATAGCTTAAACAAAAACCAAAGTAGAACTAAAAGAAACACTTACCTCAAGAAGATAAATTCAACCCCAATGGTGATCAATTGTTGAATTAATAGATCTTGATGTAAGGAATTCACCCAAAAATTCCTAGTAAGCGCACTAGATCAATATAGGAGGGTTTTGTAGATAATGGATGAAACATATCACTCATACGGTTCCCTAAAAACCAACAACGTGAAACTTACACATCATGTAGCCCATTTACACATTGTTTAATCCTTGGGTTCTATATATATCGAAAAACCCAATACCTTTTTATTAAAAACTATATTTTTCCCTTACATAGTGTGTCCCTGATACACGGTGTGTAAATAGTTCACACTGTGTATTTCGTTCATGGATTCTTCCCAGAAATCATTACACAATGTGTAAGTGCCTACTGAGTAGCAGAAACTATATGTTTTCTGTGGAAAATTTCAACAAATATCTAACTTCACCATTATAGGTATCCTCCCAATTCAATTTCAATAATACTTTACCAACAAAAAAGAAAACCAATATCAAATATTAGAACATACCTATCAGAAAGGTAACAAGAATTAAAATCTCCCCACCGTAAAATCTTTCTATACCCAGAAAGTTATAAAGAGCTTGGATCTAAAAAAAAGAGAAGGCTGACATTTCCTCATCAATGGCTCTCACTCCCACTTATCATTGCAATATTGTACACACTACCATGGTACCCAGATAAAGGGGTACATTTTACCATGAAGTACCTTATCCTGGCATCCATTATATGAACTAGATACTCAACCAAAGTGTTATTATACTCAATATTAACATCCTTCCAACTAAACACATGGTAAGGATCTAGAATATATCTCATCAACTAAGAAACACGAAACAAAATATGGATATAATTCAAACCATATGGAAAGTCCAATCGGTATTCTACCCTCCCCAGTTTCTCAATAATCTCAAAGGGGACCACAAACCTCGGTACCAACTTACCTTGTTTACCCAACCAACAATTTCCTAAGCAAGGTGAAACTCTGAGAAAAACCTAATCACCAACCAAAAACTCCAGCAGTCAATGATGATGGTCTGAATAAGATTTCTGATGACTTTGTTTCATGACCAAACACCTCCAGGTCAACTACACCATCTCTATCATCTCCTGAACAAGACTCAGTCCAACCAAGTACCACTTTGCCAAATCTTCCCAACACAAGGGAGATCAATATGGTTGTCCATAAAAATCCTTAAAAGATTACATCCTGATCGAAGCCTGATAACAATTGTTATAGGAAAACTATACCAAAGTAAAATTCCTATCCCAAGATCCATTGAATTAAAAAACATAATCCTGGAGTATATCCTCAAGAACCCAGATATTCCTCTCTATCTATCCATCCATATACGAATGATAATTCATTATCAATTTCAATTGGGAACCCATTTTCTACTGAAAACCTTTCTAGAATATGGATATGAACCTGGAGTCCCTATCAAAAACAATCACAGAGGTAACCCCATGAAGTATCATAATCATTTTGACATATAATTCCCCAATTTGTTCCACTTTCATCATTTCCTTTATTTGTAAGAAATGCACTGATTTAGTGATTATATCAATAATCAACCAAATCGCATCATTCCCACTAGTATTCTATGGTAAACCAATGATGAAATGCATGTAAATATCATTACACTTCTATAAAGAAATGGTTAAAGGTTTCAACAAACCTATAGGTATTTGGTGTTCTACTTTAACTTTATGAAAAGTGAGACACCGCGATACAAAATCTGCATTTGACCACCTCATCCCCAGCCACCAATACTGACAACTCAAACCACAGTACATATTTTTATCCCCAAGGTGCACAAAAAAACATTAATATTTTTTACTATCTAAAAAAATCCTTTTTTAGGGAAAAAGGAAAACCCAATCTACTTCAAAAGCATAAAGATCCACTAGGAGACTGAAACCACTTGATTAGGGTCTCCCCACCATTTTGGATTTATCCTAAGCATCGGATATTAGTGTCAGTCATATTCTTGAGTCAAAATATCTCATTAAAAGATGAGTCAACCTTTATCAAATCCAAGAACACTTGTCCACAAACCTCCTTCACTTCCAAGCTAATATTGGAAAAAAACTCATCAAAACCCACTCTTCTACTGATTCCTTCATTAATTGCATTGGTAATTTTCTTCTCAATGCATCATCAACCATATTCCATTTCCCGAATGTATATAGGATATTAAAATCAAAAGTCTGAAGATATGCAACCCAATATCTCTATCTCAAGTTCAGATTCTTCTGAATGAAAAAATACTTCAGGATTTTGTGATCGGAATACACTGTAAATCACTCCCCAAAAAGATAGTGATGCCATGTCTTGAGCGCGTGCATAACCACTTCCAACTCAATATCATGAGTAGGGTAGTTATTCTCATAAGGTTGTAATTTGTGTAATCCATAAGCTACCACCTTTCTCTCCTGAATCAAGAAACATCCCAAACTCGTACCAAAAGCATCATAGAAAATATCATAACCCAAACCTGGTTCTAGAAGAATCAACACTAGTGATGAAGTCGTCCTCACTTTAAACACCTCAAAATATCTCTCAAATTTTTCATCCCGCTCAAACTTTACACCCTTATAAGTTAAATACTTCATTACAGATGCAATATTAGAGAAGTACCGAATAAAATTTCAATAGTAACCAACCAAACCCAAGAATCTTAGGATTTCAAACACATTTATAGGATGATCCCAGGACATAACTATTGATGCACCCGATTTTTGTATACATTTTCATATACTCTATTGAAAAATAAGAACAAGTTTTCAGAAATTACCTACTAATTAGGGAACAAATACTTTTATTTTGGTGATCTTGTTCATTTCCAAGAGGTTTATGGCCAAATACACAAAACAGGGAAGAACTAAGCAAAAATTTACAACTACATGGCGTGTACTTATATACACGTCGTGTACATTCAAGATCAGACACGGGTTGACAAGGACAAGTATATTCCCAAGTAACCAGAAGCCGGTACACGCCGTGTTCAAAATATACATGCCGTTTATACCATTCTAGAAGCAATTGGTGGACGACAAGAGTCTACATGCCCATGTGGCCAGTTGAAGTGTACAAGCCATGTTCTACTGATACACACCATGTATACATTTCTAGAAGCGGTTGGTGACTAAAAGAAGAGACTAAATGCCATGTATGGCAGTGCTACATGCCATGTATATTCACCTACCAGGAGGCACCATGTTCCAAGTCAATGATGGAGTGCAAGTCCGCTTACTAGTGGAGAAAATGGAGGCAAAAGTGCATTGAAAAAACTACACAGTGTGTACTTTGTCCACAAACCGTGTACTTATTTTTTCTATAAAAGGAAGACTTGGCCTCCAGACCGAGGAGAGGGTGTTGTTATTATTGTTTGGAGAAAAGGTTTGAAGTTCCGAAGGAGAGACACTCTACCGTCATACTACTGTCATTCCCCCATCTATCGAAGAATCGTTTCCACCTTGAAGTTCCAAGCATGATCACATCAGCTATCAAGAGTCTTGTGATTATATTTACCTCCATGTCTAGCTAAACACCCAGTGTGTTGGGGTTGTGGGAGATATGAGTTGTAATTTGAATTAAGTTACCATGAATGTGTTTGTTCTAATAATCTCTTCTTATTCTTCTTAAATCACTTTATCTTATCACTCAAAATTCTGTACCAGACCAAGGGAAGAATTTTCAGGGATTCAAAAGAACAATACCGATGAATAATTTAATGACCATTGGAAGTATTCATCGACTCAAAATGGAATATTCCAAATAAAGATCTGTTAAACACTAACTACCAGAGCAAGAAGTTAGTTTCTTCAGCTCTAAATATTAAGTTTACCAGACCAAGGAGACTTGATTACAAATTGAACCCAAAGTGTTGGGTTATTTTGAACAACACAACATCATAATCAATTTGATTTAATAATAAAACTTCTCATAAATCCATAACCCCAGTGCATTTCTATCTTCATTTACATCAAAACCAATTTTCTTGTATTTTACTTCTATTTTGTTAAGCGATTTATTAAAAGAAACTTAAAACCAATAGTTATTTTTGTATCCAAAACAAATAACAATAATCGACTCTAAATTCAACAGCCTCCACTAAAACAAAAATACAATCTAAGTTAAACAAGATAAAAATAAATCCTTTTCCTTGTGGATCGACCCCTTACTGGTGATATACCTGTTAGGTTAAAAATAATTTGGGACACCGAAAACATACCTTCAGTGAAATGGCTCGCCAAATTTTGGCATCGTTGCCGGGGAACTTAGAGTTAATTTTATTCTTGTTTTAATTAAATTTGTATCAAATTTTAGTGAAAATAAAAATCATAAATTCGCAAAAAAATTCTTTTATATTCTCATTTATATTTATTTATCTTTTTCCTCATTTATGCTTGGTGTTTTGTTTTGTTTTGTGTAGGCCTTTAGGTGTATGAGTGGTTACCTCACACGTTCCAAGAACACTGAGTAATCAGGGTTTTTCCCAACTGACCTGGAGATCAAATGGAAATTTTTGAGGCTCCAAAGAGCACTAATGGATGAACACAACCAAACCACCCAACTAGCGTAGAACGCGGAAGGGAATCCAGCTGTTGTCCAAGGAGATGGACAATAGTTAGGTCCAGATGACAACCGAAACTAGTAAGATCCACTTTCTCAAGGATATCATACTCAACAGCTCCAACAAATCCAACCAGAGTAGATACCTTATTTCAACCAAGGTTAGGGGAAATTCTATGCCCCTCAGGACCAACAATTCATGTTGGATCCCCTTCCTCAGCAGCCACCTCCACGTCGTACTCTCATGGAGTATGGCCTGCCATCGATTCACAGAGATGACATGGGAATTGTCCATCCACCGGTGTAGGCCCAACACTTTAAGATCAATCCTGCTATCATTCAGCTAATCCAGAACACTATTCAATTTAGAGGCCTACCCAGCGAGGATCCCAATGTCCATCTCTCCAATTTTCTGGAGGTTTGTGACACGTTCCGCTACCACAGAGTGTCCATCGATGCCATCTATCTTCACCTTTCCCCTTCTCTCTAAGGGATAAGGTGAAAGACTAGATTAAAGGATTGCCTCAAGGATCTATCCTCAGCTAGGAGGAGCTAGCTCAGGCATTCCGGCCCAAATATTTCCCACCCTCAAAGATGGTGATGTTGTGGAACGAGATCCACAACTTCCAGTAGCATGACGCAGAATCATTATACGAATCATGGGATCACTTCAACGAGATGTTGCGCAAATTCCCACACCACGGACTTCCACTTTGGATGCAAGTCCGAACCTTCTACGGAGGTCTGACAACTAATACCAAGTCCGTGGTAGATGCCACTGCTGGAGGTATGATAATGAGGAAATCCCCAGAAGAACTCTTCGAAATACTGGAAGACATGTATGCCAACAACTTCCAGTGGAATTCTGAGTAGGGCACACAAAACGAGGTGTGCATAACATTGATTCAACTACCACGCTAGCTACCCAGTTGGACGTTGTGTCCAAGAAGATCAATGCGCTCAATCTTAAAGGCACATCCCAAGTACATGCGGCAAATCATCCAGTGTGCAGCGAATGTTGTGATAACCACATCATGGGCAAATTCCCAGGTTCTGCTGAAGGCCCATTGACAAGCGAGGTAAGCTATGTTGCACAAAATCGAGGGCCCAACCAGTACTATCAGAATCAGAATCATGCATGGCGTGAGCAACAAAATACAAGCTGAGGCCAATAACAGTAGAATCCTCAACCCCAATGACCACCTTGCTACAACCAGCCTTCTTATCAGAACCAATACCAGAGGTAGCAACAACCCCAACAGGGTCCTTATCAGTAGTAAGGGTATCAGACCCCTCGCCCACAGCAGCCGTGGCAGCCACCACCTCCACCAGCTCAACAACCACCTCAGCAGGAGAACACTTCAAGGTTAGAGGATCTTATAACCAAATTCATATCTATTACTAAGACCAGTTTCCAAAATTAAGAGGATTCAATTAGAGTCCTAGAGAATCAAATTGGCCAATTGGAAACCCAACTCTCAGGAAGGCAACTCCGTACTCTACCGGGCAACATAGAGAAGGACCCGAGGGAGGAGGCCCATGTTTTCATGCTCTGGAGTGGAAAAGAGCTCCAACAGAACCAACTAGCACAGTCAGGTGTAACCACACCCCTTTTTGATGAAGAAGGTACCATTATCGACCCCTCCTCATCTAAAATCCCATAGAAGGAGGCTTCGCAGAATAAAGGGAAGGAGGTTGTCAAACCCTTTGAACCTGCCTTACCCTTCCCAGAGAGATTGAAGCAAAGAAATATGGACCACCAGTTCAGAAAATTCATGGTCGTGTTTAAAAAGCTGCAGATAAATATTCCATTTGCAGATGAACTGACGTAGATGCCCACTTATTCCAAATTCATGAAGGAAATACTCTCCAAAATAAGAAAGATGGAGGATCTGGGCACCATTACCCTAACCAAGGAGTGTTCTTCAGTCGTCCTGCATTCAATTACTCCCAAACTCCAGGATCCATGTAGTTTCACTATTCCTTGTACCATTGGACCATGTGAGTTTGGGAAGGCCCTCTACGACTTAGGGGCCAGTGTGAACCTCATTCCCCTTGGAGTTTTCAAGAAGCTAGGGCTCAATGACTTGAAGCCTACCCAAGTATCCCTTCAACTTGTTGATCAATCCATCAAATATCTGAAAGGACTACTAGAGGGCGTGCTCTTAAAAGTGGGTAGGCTTATCCACCCCACTAATTTCATCATCCTTGAAATGGATGATGACCAGGAGTCACCTCTCATACTTGGAATACCTTTCTTAGAAACTGGGCAGGTACTAATCGATGTGCACTAAGGAGAGCTGATTTTCCGAGTAGGAGACGAAAGAGTCTCCTACAATATCCTCAAGGATATAAAACATGCATCATTGTATGAACATGAGGATTGTTATGCTATAACCACCATGGATGATCATTTTAGAAAAGTGGATGATCTGGTATGTTCTTTTACTTCAGATAACTTTATTATTCCAGACATTCCAGGTGAATAAGCGCCAGAAGATTTGAAATTCCTAGAAGGCCAGGGTGGCCACTATTGGAAATGTACAGTTGTTCTTGATAGTTTAGAATGGGAAAAGGTGAAACCACTTGTACCTTCAATTTTGAAGGCACCTAAACTCGAATAGAAGCCTCTTTCATCTTCTCTAAAGTATGGGTATTTAGGATCCAATAAAACTTTTCCTATCATACTTAACACAGAACTGTCATAGGAGTAGGAAGATGCACTTCTACAGGTTATGAAATAGTGGAAGCATGCTATTGGGTGGATAGTCACTTATTTGAAGGGCATCAACCCTACCATTTGCACCCACAAGGTGCTACTTAAAGAAGGTGCCAAGCAATCTCGGCAACCACAACGGTGCTTGAATCCCCCCATGAAGGAAGTTGTAAAAAAAGGGGTGATAAAATTGTTGGATGAAGGCATCATCTATCCCATATTGGATAGTCCATGGGTGAGTCCCCTCCAAGTGGTACCCAAAAAGGGGGGTATCACTATGATTTCAAATGAAAAAAACGAGCTCATCCCTACACGCACTGTCACGGGCTGGCGAGTCTGTTTGGATTACCAGAAGCTAAACAATGCCACAAGGAAGGATCATTTCCCCCTTCCATTCATGGATCAAATGCTAGAGAGACTAGTAGGGAACAACTCCTATTGATTCCTTGATGGTTATTCAGGCTATAACTAGATTTCCATTGCTCTAGAAGATCAGGAAAAGAGCACATTCACTTGACCCTACAGTACGTTTTCTTACTGAAGGATTCCTTTTGGCATGTGAAATGCCTCTGCCACCTTCCAGCATTGTATGATGGCCATCTTCCATGACATGGCAGAACATATCGTGGAGGTATTCATGGATGATTTTTCTGTTTATGGGAAATCATTCAGCACTTGTTTATGACATTTGGAGCTAGTTTTGGAATGATGCAAGAACACTAACCTAGTTTTGAACTGGGAAAAGTGTCATTTCATGGTGCAAAGTGGAATTTTCCTCGGCCAAAAAATCTTATCAAAGGGGATAGAGGTGGACCCGGCGAAGATAGAATTCATTTCACAACTACCTATTTCGACTTCTGTCAGAGCCATCCACAGCTTCCTAGGGCATGCCGGTTTCTATAGGTGGGTTTTCCGTGACTTCTCCAAAATAACCCAACCCCTCACCAATATTCTAACCAAGGATTCCATATTTGAGTTCGATGAGACATGTTCTAGAGCTTTTGAGAATCTAAAGTAGTGCCTGGTGGAAGCTCCAGTAATGATTTCTACCAACTGGGAGGAACAATTTGAGGTGATGTGTGATTCCAGTGACTATGCAGTGGGAGCAGTCTTGGGCCAACATACTGATCAGATTTTCTGACCTATATATTCTGCTAGTAGGACACTCAATGAGGCATAGATCAACTACACCACCATAGAGAAGAAGATGCTTGCAGTGGTTTTCGCATTTGACAGGTTCAGTTCCTACTTAGTGTTGTCCAAAGTTATTATTTATACTGACCATGTGGCACTAAAATACCTACTGAATAAGAAATATGTGAAGCCCTGATTGATCCGTTGGGTACTCCTCTTATAAGAATTTGATCTGGAGATCTGAGATAAGAAGGGGAATGAAAACGTTGTTGCTAACCATCTCTCCCGCCTAGAGCTTCCTCATTTAGAGAAGGAGGAAGATCGGGAGATCAGGGAGGATTTCCCTGATGATCACCTCTTTTCAGTTAATGAAACACCTAGACTATGGTATGATGATATCTCTAATTTTCTAGTTATAGGTGTCATTCACCCCGACCTATCCTTCAAACAAAGGAAGAGATTTTTCTCTGATGTAAAAAGCTACTTCTGAGAGGATCCTATACTATTCTGATCCTGTGCAGATGGAGTGATCCATCGTTGCATCCCAGAGAATGAAGTTCATGGTGTCCTGGAGTTCTGTCATGCCTCACCAGTTGGAGGACATCATGGACCTGACCGTACGATAGTGAAGATCCTACAGTCTGGGTTTTCTGGCCCACTATACATAAATATGATCTAGCCTTTGTTTTCTGTTACGATCGGTTCCAGAGGACCGGTAATGTGGGACATAGAGCTGAGATGCCCCAACACCCAATCCTAGTGGTCGATATTTTCGACGTCTAGGGCATAGACTTCATGGTTCCCTTTTCCCCATATTTTGGGAACACTTACATCCCGGTCTATGTCGACTACATCTCCAAATGGGTGGAAGACACTGCTACAGTACACGACACAACCAAGGTAGTCATGATATTTTTAAAGAAAAATATTTTTAGCAGGTTTGGAGTTCCATGAGTACTAATCAGCGATAGAGGGACTCACTTCGACAACACGCTGATGAGAGGAATACTGTCAAAGTATGGAGTAATGTATCATATGGGGACACCATATCATCCTCAGTCTAGTGGAAAAGTGGAGCTCTCCAACCATGAGCTCAAGCAGATCTTGGAGAAAATAGTGAACACTTCAAGGAAAGACTAGTTCAAGAAGTTAGATGATGCTTTGTAGGTATATCGGACTACTTTCAAAACACCACTGGGAATGTCCTCATTCCGCCTCATCTATGGAAAGCCCTGCCATCTGCCATTGGAATTGGAACACAAAGCCTACTGGGTCGTTAAGGCCTTGAACTTTGATTTAAAGGAAGCTGAAGAAAAGCGGAAGTTCCAACTGTCGGAACTTGATGAAATTATATTAGAGGCGTATGGGAATTCAAATTTGTACAAGTAGAATACGATAACCATTCACAAACGGATGATTTCACAAAAATCTTTCCAACCTGGTGATCAGGTACTTCTCTTTAACTCTTGTCTTTGCTTATTCCCGGGGAAGTTAAAGTCACGATGGTCGGGACCATTCCAAGTTATATGAGTATTCCCTCATGGAGCGGTGGAAATATCTAGAACAGATGGTCAACCATTCAAGGTGAACAGACAACAGTTGAAG
Organism: Viscum album; assembly: GCA_963277665.1. NCBI lineage: Eukaryota > Viridiplantae > Streptophyta > Magnoliopsida > Santalales > Viscaceae > Viscum > Viscum album. Next base: position 1,163,737,679 of record OY728159.1, read on the forward strand.
GCTTACCATCACATAGACAACGTGGTGGGAACATTGTCCACCATGTAGCTCAGGTAAGCAAAGGTAAGTAGGTCGAGCCAATGACCTAAAACAAAGGTGCTTCCTGGGAGGCAACCCAGAGGATACACACCATGTACCACCTATATACACGGCATGTAATTTTCCTTTTTCATTTTTCTAACTATTATAAATATATAGTTTAACTAATAAATAAATAGCGATGATGTCGGTGCCGATGGTAAGGTCACTGGAGTTTATCTGAGACGTCACCAGTTCGAATCCTCCCGACCTACCTTCGACACGAGATTTCTACTTTTTATTTTCATATTTTCTTACACATCATGTTTAGTAAATTATATATATATATATATATTAGCTTATAAGAAAACCCATGATGGGGATGGATCGGTTGGCCAAGATCTTAACCCGGTTCTAAAAGGCCCGGGTTCGAATCCTAACAACCGCCCCATTTCCATCATTTTACCTTTTAATAAAACCACATGGCATGTCTAAGGATATATTTCATGTGTTCCATGTTTTTCCTTACTAAATTAAAAACTTTTACATATAAAAATAATTCATGCGGGTGAAGTTGGTATATTGGAAAAGTCTCATCCCTAGATCCAAAAGACCCGGGTTCGACCTCGGCTAATATCCCTGCTTCATCCCCTTCTTATATAATTAAAAACCACACGCCGTGCATTTCTTTCTTCCCATGTAGTATAGACCGTATACATTAACTATATATAAATAATAAATAAGGGCAGTAGTACAACCTTCGTTCTAGTGGTTGAGGGTTTCCATTCGGAATGGCCAATCACTGGTTCAAACCTCGCACCAAGCACCAGACCAAAGGTTGTACTTATCTTTTTCAGATTTTTAAACACATTCTGTGTATTTTCCCACTACATTACGTGTATAGTTTTATTTTTAAATTCTGTATATATATATATATACATTTTTATTATTTTTAATTAATATTAATTATTATATAGTTTACTATAATAATTATATATATATGTGTGTGTGTGTGTGTGTGTGTTTTAAAAAAAATTGAGATACATGGCATGTAGTCTGTATGTACACGGTGTGTCGTTCGACTATATAAGTTGTGGCCACCCGGCTTCAGGCTGTGTCGCGTGGCACCTCCCCTTCTTCCCATTTTCTTCCCATGTACGACACCTGAACTCCCCACTTCCAAATCTATTGATTTCGGGTGTTTTACCTTCTGCTTTATACTACATTTTGATCCTCAGTCCAGGTATTCCATTCTACACCCCCCTTTCAAGTTATTAGAAGTGTTTAGGGTGATTTTGGGATCATCTAACCATTTAGTTTCCACAGTACACGACCACGATATAAAGAACACACGTCATGTACTTTTGTACACAGCCACACACAAAATGCTTCGCAATTTGAATATACACGGTGTGTATTCTTGGTACACATCATGTACCTTTCCCCATCGTGCCTGAGTATCTTTTTTCACATGGAATCACACACCATTTTCATCAATACAACATGTGTGTATGGTACACGTCGGGTATGACATTTCTTTTGGCTCATCCGCGTGTAGCACTTCACACGGGCTCGCACCCCATGTTCACGTACATGGCGTGTGTGCTGAGTACACGTCGTGTAGTGCATTTCTTTCGTCCAGCCCGTGTCTAGCCCCCTACATGGCCATGTTCATCTGGTAAAGAATACGCCGTGTCCGACCATTCACGTCATGTCATTTACTATTAGAACTGTTAAAATCATGGTCGTGTTTTTACTAAATACACGACCATGTCCACTTTTCATGAACATGGCGTGTATGTTCGGTACACACCGTGTATCCTTTCCTGGTCTATCTTTTTTTCCCTTGGCATGTTTATCCAGAGAACACGAGATGCTACTCATCTTTCACTATATGCTGTGTACTCTGGATATACGCATTGTGTTCTATTATTTTTCAGTTTTCTCACATTTTCTTTGTTTTCTTTTCTTTTTTTTATTTTTTTTGGTTTTTCTTTCTCTTTCAGGTTATGGCATATCGATATCCTTCATGTGGGAAGTAGCCCGCCTCCACCACTAAGGGAGAGAGGCCCATTTATCATCAGATTCAACTCCAACCTCCAACATAGACCGATATAGACACTCTAGTCTATGAGCTCCCTCCATTGGCCATCCTTCCACCACCCACTGCTTCAGTGGAGGTTGAGCCTAGCACAACCACCCATTCACCACCCCGTTAGGCACCTCTGATCTCCATCATTTCTTCTCCATCAGTTATTTCACTTCATGTTCCCCCTTCAGTAGATGCTGGCCCCACATCGACCGATTCATCTAGTGGGCCTCCGTCTACTTCAGTAGATCCACCCCCAGAGCCAAATCATGTTGCTGCACCTCCACCTAGGCTGGGACCTGCAGGTGTTTCCTACCCATTCATGGTGTTCCCGGTCACTGAATTGGAACATGACAGGATCTGAAGCTTTTCTTTCCGTCTGATGTCGTTGAGTGGTCGCTACCTCGACAGCAGCATTCCTCAGTAGCTAGGCATCTGGGGAGAGTTAGAGGATCTCCGTGGACACACTCCATTGCTCACTATTTTCTAGGTCAACACTCCTATATTCCGCGATTTATTTTTGGATTTAGCTGCCTCGTTCGAGTTCGAATGAGCTGAGTACATGGAGACACCTGGTGATGCAGTACTCGTGGTTCGGTTCCGGCTGGATGGGTGGTGTTTTTCCCTCACCATGATCGAGTTCGGCCGAGGGTGCGGTTTCTACCCCCATCCCATCACCCCACCCCCTATTTCTACCCTGACCAAGCCCAGGCGCTCTAAGTTTGTTTCTATGTGGTGGGAGATTGCTAGGCCTGACCACCACTACACCCCTACCTCACAGAAGAGTACCCTTATCACTGACCCCATCCTCCGTTTTACCCACCGGTGCTTTAGCGCCATTATTTTCCCCCTCCATGAGGATATGGGGGTCGTGACCGGTCATGAAATGGATCTCCTTACCTGTGCCATTTGGCAGGACTACCCAGACCTCCCTTACCTCACCGCCTCCTACTTCCATGTCATGTTTAATGGGCGTCAGGGCAACCTGAATGGCAGGTTTTACGCCACTCGCCTTGCCCACCACCTCGGGGTTTTTGTGCCTTCCCAACCCCATGACCTGTTAGGTTCACCCCAGCGGATGGAATATCTCATGATTATTCGCATGGGACTAGTCCGGAAGCAGAGGGTGCCTACGTCCTTTCCCAGGCTCCACCCCACCCACCTGTTGATCCTCCTGCACCCGCCGATGCACCCCCTCCTCCTTCCCTACCCCCTCTAGCTTCACCCCCACACCCCCCTTCTACTGAACCCACTTCTTCTATCCTTACTTATTTTATACCACCACCTACCCCTGCACCCTCAATCGGTCTTTCCCTTTCCCTAAGCCTCGATACAATGGAGAAGCATTTGGTTCATTGCGACAGTCTCCAGGACCACCCAGAGTAGATGTTGGGGCTTACTCTACAGTATCTTGGCATTACACTGCCCCCGCCACCTACCACTACCTCGGTTCCTGGCCCTTTTGCTGCTGCTCCAACACCCTTTCCTATGGTGGCCACGGATTCTGTTCTCCTATTTACAGTGGGCCCAGTTGGTGCTGCTACTACCACCACTGTTGCCAGTCCAGGGGGGGTTCCGAGCTTCCTATCCCAAGTCTAGCACTTGCAGCTCCTACTTCTACAGCTTCCCTTCCAGGTGCCGATTCCGAGCCTCCAGTTTCCATGGCTCCTGAGCCTTCTCTTTTTTCTAGTTCTGTACTAGATGATGCCTCTTCTGAGGCAACCCCCTTACTGGTTTTTGGATACATGTTTTTCATTGTATATATATTTTTGTGATATCCTATTCCTGTGTTTGTTATGGATGCTTGCAGTGTTCTCTTTCTTCCACTCGCACAGGTACTCTGGCATGTTTTGGGCTTCACTATTTCCTCCCATTCTGTTTTTCTATACCTAAACACAAGGGGTGTATTCGTTTTCCATTGTTTACTTTTCTTTCTTATTTTATTTCTTTCCTTCCTTCTCTTTGGTCTGGTCCACTATTGTGTCCCCACCTTGCCTTGTTCCTCTTTTTAGGCACTTGGTGGACCATGTGAGGTTTTAAGTATGGGGGGGAATCTCTCAACCTATTTAGTCTTTTCCCTTTTTATATTATAGGATACATCATTATTAGAAGATATATTTTAATATGTGAGGACAATTTTTTTAATCATATTATTAAATAATAAGCTGAAAGTGGAAATTTTTAAAAAAATTGTATGTTAATTTTGGTTCTTAAGTGTTTTAAGATGATTACTGATATAATTTAAATTGCAACTTGTAATCCTTAGATAATTACATCGATCAGACTAATCAATTATTTTCAAGTCATGACCTGATTGTCTCTTTATTTTTTTCCCACTCCTAAGAGGTATTCTAAACCCTTTTTCATATTATTTATAATATCATCTTTCTTGATAGATTCTTAGAATATACATAACTACCAGAAATTTCAAGTTTTCTTTTCAAAACATGAGAATTTTTTGATTTGCATTAAAATGATTGAGGCATTAGATTGTTTAAACCTCTTTATCTTGAGACCTACCCTTCATTTTATCTTTGTGAAGCCCTTAGAGACCATGAATATCCTTTATAGGAATCTATAATACAAGACTATTTCCCTTCCTACCCTAATTCTTTTATGATTTTTCATGGTTATTTATTTGAGCTCAAAAGAAGGGATTGGCAACACATGGCGTAATTTCGTGAATTGTCAAGAAATTAAGTATGGGGGAAAGCCTCTTGATCATTTGGAGAAAAAAGAGTTACAAACCTATATTCATGGAAATTATAAGAGGTCCCCTTTGTAAAACAAACAAACAAACAAACAAAGGGACCTTATACTCACTTGTTGGTTTGTTAACCCTACCTACTCAACTAAAGGAAATGGTGAGATCATTTGAGATTGTTGAGGACGTTTTTACATTGAGATTAATTTTGAATATCATGCATTATTATTCAAAGAATTTAGCCTCCTCTTTCAAGCCTCAAAGTTATTTTCACATCTTTACCTACCAACCTTTAGCCACAGAAACATTTGATCCTTATTGAAAAGACCTCATGATTTTTGTAAGTCAATTTTTCTGAAGTAGAGAATTAGATTTCTTGAAAACCTATGGATAGAGTGTATATATCTTTGATTGAGCAAAACTTTTATTTAAATTTCTTGAGTGTTGAGTATATTATTGGTGAGTAAAATCATCAAGTGGATTGATTATTTTTGAAAAGGTTGAAACATGTGTTAAAATAGGATGAAAGTAGTTAATTGAATTATATATGATGCATGATTAGAATATCTCCTGGATTGAGACTATTTCGTATTCTTTTTGAAAATTTCTCCTGTAACTTATTATTTACATTTATGAATAATTGAAATCCTTCCTGTTAAAATATAGACTCTTTTAATTAGATGTTGAGATTTTCTTGAGGGCAAGAAAATTGCTAAGTATGGGGGAGTTTGATGCATCTGATTTGTGTATACATTTTCATATACTCTTTTGAAAAATAAGAAAAAGTTTTCAGAAATTACTGACTAATTAGGGAAAAAATACTTTCATTTTGGTAATCTTGTTCATTTCCAGGAGGTTTATGGCCAAATACACAAAATGGGGAAGAACTAAGCAAACATTTACAACTACACAATGTGTACTTATATACACACCGTGTACATTCAAGCTCAGACACGGGTTGACCAGGACTAGTACATGCCCAAGTAACCAAAATCCAATACACGCCGTGTTCAAAATATACACACTGTGTATACCATTCTAGAAGCAGTTGGTGAATGAGAAGAGTCTACATGCCCATGTGGCCGGTTGAAGGGTACACACCTTGTTCTACTGATACACGCCGTGTATACATTTCTAGAAGCAGTTGGTGACCGAAAGAAGAGACTACACGCCATGTATGGCAGTGCTACATGCCGTGTATATTCACCTACCAGGTGGCACCGTGTTCCAAGTCAATGGCAGCGTGTTAGGCCACCTACTAGTGGGGAAAACAGAGGCAAAAGAATGTTGACAAAATTACACGACGTGTACTTTTTCCACACGTCATGTACTTATTTTTTCTATAAAAGGAGGCCTTGGCCTTCGGACCGAGGAGAGGGTGTTTTTATTATTGTTTGGAAAAAAAGGTTGAAGTTCTGAAGGAGAGACGCTATGTCGTCATACTATCGTCATTCCACCATCTACCGAAGAATCATTTCCACCTCGAAGTTCCAAGCATGATCACATTAAGTATCAAGAGTCTTGTGATTATCTTTACCTCCATGTGTAGCTAAACACCCGGTGTGTTGGGTTGTGGGAGATATGAGTTGTAATTTTAATTAAGTTTCTATGAATGTGTTTGTTCTAATAATCTCTTCTTATTCTTATTAAATCACTTTATCTTATCACTATAAATTATGTACCAGACCAAGGGAATAATTTTCAGGGATTCAAAACAAGAATACCGATGAATAATTTAATGACCATTGAAAGTATTCGTCGACTCAAAATGGACTAAGCCAAATAAATATTTGTTAAACACTAACTACCGAACCAAGGAGTTAGTTTCTTCAGCTCTAAATATTAAGTTTACCAGACCAAGGATGCTTTATTACAAATTTAACCCAGAGTGTTGGGTTATTGTGAACAACACAACCTCATAAGCAATTTGATTTAATAATCAAACTTCTCATAAATCTATAACCCCAACACATTTCTATCTTTATTTACATCAAAACCAATTTTCTTGTATTTTACTTATATTCTGTTAAGTGAATTATTAAAAGAAACTTAAAACCAATTTTTCTTTTTTTTATCCAAAACAAACAACAACAACCAACTCTAAATTCAGCAGCCTTCACTAAAACAAAAATACAAACTAAGTTAAACAAGATAAAAATAACTCCTTTTACCTAGGGATCGAGCCCTTACTGGTGTTATAATTGTTAGGGTAAAAATAATTTGGGACACCAAAAACATACCTTCGGTGAAACAACTCACCAACTATCCATAACGTTTTAGGGTCCACTTAGACTCCCCTCTCAGATATCACATGACCTAGAAACTTCACCTATCAGATCCAAAACTCACACTTGGAAAATCTTACCCTATAGATGAGGTTCTTTCAAGGTTTGAATAATGATATCCAAATAGTTCATATAATCCTTATCTAACTTGTTTTACACCAAGATATCATCTACAAACACAACAAGAAAAGAGTCCATGAACTAATGAAATATCTCATTCATTAGATCTATAAATACCGTAGGAGTGTTAGTGAGTTTGAATGGAATAACTAGAAACATGAAATGCTCATATTGACTCTAAAACATTTTCTTGGGTATGTCATTTTATAGGACTCTCAGATGATGGTACCCCTATATTAGGTTAATCTTATAAAATCAATGATCACCTCTAAGCTAATAAAATAGATTATCAGTTTTTTGGTAAAGGATATTTTTTCTTAATAGTCCCCTGATTCAACTTTTGATAATCAATATAAATACTGATAATTCTCTCTATATTCTTAGAAAATAGTATAGGAGAAGCCCGCAATGACACACTAGGAAGAATAAATTTTGTTTTCCTACAGGTCCTCAAGATAGAAATTAAGTTCCAAAAAATCAGTAGCTTCCATTCGATGGGATGGCATAGAAATGGGTATTGTTCCAGGGAGTAGGTCAATAGTAAACTCAAACTTTATATATGGTGGTAAAAGAGAAAAAACATCTAAAAATACCTCATGGTACACACACATAATATAAGGTAGATGACTACCTAATAAATTTTCCACTACATTAAGAAAAATCTATGATAACTAACACGAGATTACCCTGACATAAGGGAAAACCCACCCTTCCTAATATAGAGTCCCACTCACCCTAAAAAACATGAGTAACCCCATCAGCGGATAAGAACTAAACTTAGAAATGATAATAGTTTATCTATTCCTTAACATTGGCCATCCAATCCATTCCAATAATTGAGTTTAAGATGTCAAGATCAAGCACTAAGAAGTCCCAAACCACCTCAATGTTAGTTATTACCACCCAACACGTAGGACACTTGAAACCTTGTTTGGACCTCCTTCCCAAAGTTGTAGAAATATCCAACAAAAATGTCATAAGCTCTGAACACAAACCCAACATGTCAAATAACTTTGAAGATATAAAATAATGAGTATAAACTATAGCAAACAAATCTAACACCATAGAAGATGAAATAAACATTGTACCACTAATAGTAGTTAGTCATTCTTCATATTCCTCTAGAATATACTCTATCACATAAATTCATCTGGACTTAGCCACCTAGAAATCCCCCTTGGCTTGAGAATGAGACCCACCACCCTTGGTAGTATCAACATGAACCTATGATCCCTTGGTGAAAGTGGATATCATATTACTACCTTATTACATCTTGTCACAAAAATATTTCATATGGAAAGATCACCCACAAATATGAGAAGTCCTAGGAGCCTTCATACAATTATGTATGTTATGACCAAACATCCTATAATAGAAGAAAATAACATGTTGCTTCCCTGAATAATCCCTTGAAACCGGTCCTACAAAAAAATGACTACTCTTGTGCTTCCCTTTCTGACTAAAAGAAGCACCCTGGATAACCATTACACCACTAAAGCTCTGCCCAAACATTTCCTCCCAGTTATGTATACCTCAACCAAAAATGCATTATCCGCTACCTCCAAAAACATTATAAGGAATAAAAGAACAAGTATTGATCAAATATCATCCCACAACCCTATATAGAACCTCTGAGTCCTTAAGTAATCATTAGTGACAAGCTCCAGTGCCAGATGCACCAGCTCAAAAGAATAGGTGGAGTACCCTAAAACTATACGCTCTCATTACTCCAAGGTCAGAAACTCTCGGGTATTCATCATATGTAAAGTCTTAGGATAAAACCATGGATTAAACACTTTCTCGAAATAAACCCATTTAAAATACCCATGAAACATAACTTTCAATATAGATTCCAACTAACTTCTTCCTGGTCCCTCGAGCATATACGTGGAAAACCCCACATGAGGATTTTCAGGAGTCTTCAAAAGGTTGAAGATCCTCTCAATCTCTTCAAGACACTCCTCTGATTATTGGGGTATTTTGTCTCCACAGAAGATAGGTGGATGATTCTTAGTAATTTTGAGTTGTGATCCACTACTAGTATTGGTTTCTTGGTTCCCACTGAACCCAAATTCTAAATGGTATGAATAACTACTTCAACCAAAGAAGGGTCTACTAGAGGATCTGCCTGTGGAACCTACCTCGTGGTTTCCCCTCTTATATTTGGAAGATCTCTTCTAGGAGGTATTTTCTGTTAAACATAGGAAAATAACAAATAATTTATGAGAAAATTAAAAACCCATGAAACCAAATTCTATAATCCAAAATAATTCTTTAAAATGATAATAATTCAAAGAAAATGTGAATTCTACCATAAAAAGGCAACACCTTTAGAAAGGAATAGGCCCCTCTGAATAAAATTCATACTTAGTTTATTCAAATGATTGTACACACACCAAGTCCCCAAACATATTAAATAAGTCCATTTAAATAAATTTCCCATAAAATTAATTCAAATAAACATAAATACTAGGTCTTAGACTTAGTAAATATTTTCTAACCACCCATGAAAACTCGAATTCAGTCACAGGAGTGAGCTGGATTGGTACCTTTTCTGCACCTATTATCTGAATTTTGAGGATCCTATTCCTATATACCCAAGACATAGAACCAACTCAAATAGTTTTGATACACTTTAGGCTGAGTAAACCATTTAATGATAAATTGTAATACACCAACCCGGGTCAACCAGACTAGTCACCAAAGTATGCCCATTATAGGGTGAGGTAAAAAAAGATAACACAACAGGTATTTTATATACCCAAAGAAAGAAAAAAATCCAATGTATGAAGTGGAAAAAAGGGAGATACAACTAAATAAAATATGTTAAACTAATAAGAAAAACAATTATATACTAATAAGTCTCTATGTGGCCAACTTTCACCTATACAAAGTATCCCAAACTGAAACATAGACATAAAGAGAATCCAATATGCAACAAAATTACCTTACCTTTAATCGAGTCCTATAAAACAAGGTATACATCCAACCATAAGTAGAAGTAGGGTGTGATAAATATAGCCTATTAGGATACCACCAAAGAATCTATACAAGTTCTAATAATAAGAATCCATAAGTTCAATATCTAAAACAAATAAAATTGCAAGAATTTTTTATCAATAAAACAATTTGAAAACGTTTTTCAAATATTCCTTGGGTTTTCCGCAAATTTCATATCATGTTTTGAAAATCCAAAACATTCCTGTAATAAAGGAAAGTAGGTAAACATACTGAAATATAAATATACATGTGATCCAACATCCATGAAATAATCTATCATATGATAAACTTGAAACAAAAATAAATCATCCTGTCAGGATCTAACGTATGGGATAATATATACTAGACACTCACGAGCCTAAAAAGGCATAATGTTTGATCCAAATAATATCGAGGCCTACCATAGTCCTTTGATATATAAGTGATTACCTCCTAGTGGTGTAACACAGACTAAGGCTAATCGTGTCTCTATCTCGACGTACCCAAGGTTCCCATTGTGTAATTTTTTTCAATTTACCTTTTAAAAACCATAATCACATTTTCTTAAAAACTATTTAAAATCCAAGACAATATTATTCAGGGTTTTAATGTCAATTTTCCAAATCAAGGAAAATTATATTTTCAAAGAAATCCCTTTAAAAAATGAACCCATTCCCTTTTCAATTTAAACACATGAAATTTATTTCCAAATATCAAGTAATAAATATAAACAATAGGAAATTCAAGAAATTATAATGATTAAATAGATCCACCTACCTCAAGGATGTAGAAAACCTATGCTCCTTTGACAATGGGGATTAAAAACCAAGAGAACGGACTTCAAAAAGAAAAGAATGCCAAGAACCTGAAAAGGATCAATAGAAACCCATATTTGATCACAAAAACACAAAAAAAAATAGCCTTAAGAAAAACCAAAGTATAACTAAGAGGAACACTTACCTAGAGAAGATAATTCCAACCCCAGTGGAGATCAATCATTGAATGAATTGATTCATATGGAAGGAATTCTCCAAGAAATGCCTAAGAAGATATCCAAGTCAAGAGAGGAGGTATGTACCAAGAATGAATGAAACATATCACTCATAAAACACCTTAAAATCCAACACCAAAACATTTACACTGTGTGTAATCCATTTAAACATTGCGTAATCTTCAGGGTATGTATACACCAAAAAACCCATCACTATTTTTTTATTAAAAAATATATTTTTCCTTACGCAAAGTGTACCTAATACACAGTGTGTAGACAGTTCACACTCTGTATTCATTTCATGGCTTCTACCCAACAACCATTACATAGCTTTTACTCAACTTAAATGTAATTTAAGAGCCCAACAATAAGTATAAACTAAAGGTTTTTTGGAAAAATCCAAAAAAATACATGAATTCACCATTACATATATCCTCCTAATTCAATGTTGACAATACTTTCCCAACAAAAAAGGAAACCAAAATCAAATATTAGAATATACCAGATAGAAAGGTAACAAGGTGTTGTAACTTGACTCAATACAAGTATGCTTTTGGAAGCTTGAGCACAACCTGATTCTTTAAACAAACACTCTATCACAATTGATTATGCTCTATTCATGGAACCCAAATTTCATGATCAGTTATAAGTTTGATTTAAGTTTAAATATTACACTAATTCATATTTTAATTAAGAAACATTAATTAATATATTAATATATTGATTACTTGATTAATTTTGTGTTATTCGATTGACTAGAAAATTTAATTATGTTGAACTAAAGATTGACTAAACAAAAATTAAATTGAGTTTGATTATTTTTCGAGACTAGCTTGAGTAAGTTATATCATTGTATCATTGAGACCCCAAACTAGGAACAATAGTCCCTCTTTCTTTCTACATTTCTTTTTCAATATCCATTGTGCATTTATCTTTAAATTTTTTTATTTTTTAGTTTTTTCAAAATTTCAAATTTATCATTAGCTATATTTTTTGGTATATTAAAAAAATATTATTTTTAGTTTTAAAAAATAATATTAAAAAATATTTAATTGGGTAAGTAAAAAATATTTGTTATTGATCAAAAATAAAAACAAAAATCTACAAAAAACATTAAAAATATAAAAAAACATGTGAATATACTAGGGATGGAAATGGGTACTTGTTAACCAAATATATGACCCTACCCTACCCAATTGTATAGGGTTCAGGTAAACCTTAATCAGGTTTGGGTAGGATTCTAATTTCATATCCCTATAAAATTAAAAATTATATAGAATTTATGTATCATTGATAGGACACCCAAAAACCCTGTTTTTTATTTAAAATTATTTTTTATGTAGTTGGAAGCCACTAAAATAATCTCGTATAGGATGATTGGTGGCAATCAACTGGAAGGGAACAATGGAGGGAACACACACAAAGATGAGGGTCTATCTAGAGTTTTTTAGGATTTGGAAAGTGTGTAGAGGCTTATAAAGCCTTACATGTTCGAACTATCCTAGACAACGCTAGACCACCACCATTGCATGCCTCCCTATAATCTCTCCCTCCCAGTCGGATGTTGTTGGTCCCCCATAAATGACACTAGTTATATTCATTAATTATAATATTTATTATTTCACTATAAAAAAGAGAGCATTAGTAGTGGTTTTTTCTTGAACTAGAAATAGTTTAAACCATCGCTTAAGATTATAGCGGCACTTATCAAAATCGTCATGTATTGCACGATCACCAGTCATTTTTTTGTGGTTTCTTTAATTTAGTGTTGGTTTCTGTATGTGTCATTTTTAGATTATTTATCGATGGTTTTAGTTTTATTTAGCGGAAATTTTTTTAAAGAAAATAACTTGAAAATAAAATAGATAACATGGACCAAACCACTACTAATATAATAAGTAGCAGTTAATAGTAACAGCCACTAATTATAATTTTCATTAATTTTCTTAGTGACAGTTACTAAAAACCACTACTAAATATTAAATTAATATTCATTTTTTAAAAATATTTAATAAAAAAATGTAAATATAAAAAAACTAAAATGTAATAAACTAAAACATAAATGTATGAAAACCCCATTATATATACATCATACATCTATAGTCATATATACAATCATCCACAATAAATATAACCTCAGTCAACATATACCTCAGTCAAACCATACCTCAGTTAATCCATACCTCAATCATCAATATATACATATAAAATATGTCCAATAATAATCCATGCCCAATATAAATTGGTAATAAAAATATATTAAAATTTTTCATTGATAAGTGTTTCATACATATATACATTGTTATAGTTTTTCTTTTTTCTTTTTTGTATAAATATTTTAGCTTTTCATTTTTTATAAATTTAATATATCTGAACCATTTCAATTTTAGTAATGATAAGAACAAAAAAATTCAAGATCTTAGAAGATCAACATCTTAGAACACTTTCCCACTATCATCAACTTTAGTGGATCCAAGTGATTCCATTGTACCCGATACTAATAGCGAGCTAGTCATTTCCACAAATATTGTTGGTAGCCCACTGCTCGATTCACCTCTAGAAATGGAGTAGTTAGTCATCCCTATATCTAGTAGATATTGGTGAATTATTGTTATTAGTATTAACTTCATTGTACAAAAAAACTATATTTTTTTTGTTTAATGTATTTTTCAAACAGATAAATACAACCATAGAAGTGATACAAATATGAACATGAATGGTGTATGGGACCATAAGGACTTCAAGATTATCATTCCATTTCATGAGTTTGGGGTGCTTACTGGTGATGCTTCTAGAATCTTAGGGAAGATTCTTGGATAGCTTGCTTGTGAGACGGTTATCTTTCCCATTAATTATAAATATTGGATGCATATTCTTACATCTTTGAAAAATGAGGTCTTTGATACAAAATTAAAGGTAATATTAATTTAACATTCCTTGATAACTAATTTAAAATACCTAAGTAAAATTTTTTAATATACTTATAATTTGTTATGTTTTTTATTTCTAGATGTTTTTTTCATTTTGATATCCCTAACTTTGTTTCACATCCATGGACTTTGAAAATATTGAGCAAGAAAAAAATAGATTTTAAATGGAGATTATGGAATGATTTTAATGACATATATATGAAATCATGATAGATGTATGAGAAAGTGTCTGAAGGCATTTCTTATGAGGAATTGAAACTACTTTTTGATATTAACAGATGTGCATCTAATGAGGCAATCACATATTTTATAGTATCTTAATAAAATAAATAATATAAATTTATAATTTTTATTAATGTTTCTATTTTTATAGGAATTATCTAAAAAATACTATGAATCGTGAGAAATAAGTCATTCCTCATATCTCTGGGTCTCAGTATTTTTTTTAGAAAATGAATAATTTTTGTTTGTATTTTATTCATTAATATTTATATCATTTTATTATCAGTCAAGGTTTATTCTAACTTATTTATATTTTTTATAAAGTATAATTAATTAGGCCACTCTGTTGGCTAAATAGAGATGTGGTTTAAAGTGAATAGGAAACCCTATGGAATTTTTGTAAATGAACCTACCAAAGATGTTGGAGTGATTAAATTTCATTACCATTTCATGTTATTCCATTACTATAAAAACATAATAATGAAAAATATATTATTAAAAAAACAATTCTTAAACCTAATTAAATAAGGCCGACTATATGGATCAAACGATGCCAATTTGGTTTCATTTCATACATCTAGTTGGCCTAATTAATTGGGTTTAATACCTTTTTGTTATTATAATTTATTTTTTAATATCATGTTTTTATAGTAACAAAATAAAAATAAATAGCAATGAAAAATTTATTAATTAGATAATATTATGATGTTAATATATTTTAAAAAATCATTGTTAATATTTTTTTATTAACAGGATAAAATTCAAGAAGTTTGGGATGCAAACCCTTCACAATCATCATAATTTTCCCAAAATGATGCAGTTGCAATCATTTTAGGGAAGAAGCATCCTAGACATGTATAGGGGATGAGTTATGGGCCTACTCCATTAGATTTATTTGGTAGGTCATTGTCATCCACTACTCCTACACCTGGTGGGGGTTCGAGAAGTGATGTTGATCAATAATCACAAAGAGAAATTGCAAGATTGAAAGAAAAGGTCCAAGAACAATACTCTTATAGGAAAAAACACGATCATTGGTGGTTAGTAATGGAAAATTATTTAGTTTCTATATTTCAGCATATGACCAGCATAATCCCTAAAGAAATTTATATCCTTATAGCTCACCCTGAAAAGATAAATTCTAAATTCCATAGATCATTCACACATTTGTAAAGAACACATACAAATTCCAAAAATAAAGCTAAAATGAAACTGTTATATATAAAACACACAATTTAGGTCATACCAACCAAATATTATTCCATATTGATGTATGGTTTATTCCTACATGTCAAAAATGAATTATTGATCGTTATCCTTAAGTTTGAAAACAATATGAGCTCGTTTTCTTGGTGTTGACTCAGTAAACAGTTTATAAAGGTACCAAAACCTTTAAAAACATGTGTTAGGGGGTTAAATCTAGAGAAAACATCATATTTACTTTAAATCATATGAAAAGAAGTATATATTTATATTTTAAATACAAGAACTGATGACACATATTTCTAAGTTAAAATTTTCTTAGGATGCCCATAAAAGTTTTTTAGTGTTTTAAAACACTAAAATGTGTACATAACAGTCGAAACCATATAAAATAACCTAGTATTGATTTTAAATCTTTGTAAAACACATTTGAGTTATTTTTTATGTGTATGTATAGACAACACGTCAATTCGATGTGTGGTGTGGTCAGAATGACTGTGTAAACACTTTTTAAAGGTACCAAAGACTGTAAAAACATGTGTCAGGGGATTAAAACTAGGAAAAAGATATTGGATTTCATTGAAATCATAGGACAATGATTGTATATTATTTTTTGAAATATAATAACAAACAACATTCCATTCTAAGTTATGGTTTTCCCGGGATGGTTGTAAACACATTTTAAGTGTTTTAAAACACTAAAACGTATGTGTAACGGTAAAAATCATAGTAAATAACCTCATATTGATATGGAATCATTGTAAAACCACCATTGAGTTATTTTTTATGTGTATCTATAGAAAACACATCAATCCGGCATGTGGTGTGGTCGAAATGACTCAGTAAACACTTTTGAAAGGTACTAAAGCCTTTAAAAACATGTGATAGGGGGTCAAAACCAAGAAATTGATGTCATATTACCCTAAAATCATAGGAAAATGAAAATAGATTTATTTTTGAAATATAGGAATTGAAAACATGTTATTCTGAGTTATGGTTTTCTCGAGATGGCTGTAAACACATTTTTAGTGTTTTAAAACACTAAAACATGCGTGTAATAGTAAAAACCATATAAAGTGACCTTAAATTGACATGAAATCATGGGGAAACCACCGTTGAGTTATTTTTTGACATGTAATCATAGAAAACACATCATTATGATGTGCGGTGTGGTCATAATGATATGATAAACAATTTTTAAAGATACCAGAGCCTTTAAAAACATATTTTAGGGGGTTAAAACTAGTAAAATAATGTTAGATTGACATGAATCAGAGGAAAATGATGATATATTTTGTTGGAATCACCTGTTTTAATAATCCCAAATCATATTTTCATAATCAATAATATTATTTTCATTTAATTAAGAACCATTCTATGATAATTATGTTTCATTAATATTTCTCATTCCTATAGAATAATATTCATATACACTCAATCTCACTGCTTGATTGATTAAGCTTAGAGTATAGAACTTATCAAGTACAGAGGTCACCATTATATGGTTACCATTAAAAGGTCACAGTCACATGGTTACCGTTACAAAGGTCCCAGTTACAGAGGTCACTGTTATAAGGATACCACTACAAGTTCACAGCTACATGCCTACCGTTACAAGGTTACCTATATGAGGTCACCACTACAAGGTTACCGAGGTTTCAATTACAAGGTCATAGATATAAGGTCACAGTTATAAGGTCACAGTTACAAGGTTACCATTACATAGTCACTGTTACAAGGCTACTGATACAAAGCTACCATTGGAAGGTTACAGTTGGAGATTACAATTGAAGCCTACTGATATAAAGGCTACCATTACCAGTCACTGATGCTTACTCTTCCATACTTTGTCAATTTCTCAATATTATTCTAACAGTCATATTTGATAAATTAAATGCTATGACATTAATTAATGCTGATTGTAAACGTTTTAGGAGACAATATCGTGAATAATATGAGGTACGAGAAAGCATGCACGTGATCTAATCATTCCCATTGTCGGACCTCAAATATAAAAAGGGAAGACCACAAAATAAGAAGAATATAGAGGATAAAAACAAGTAGGGTAACATATATGCGAACATGAAGAAAAGGGTTGCATGAGAAGTGTGATAGAGCTTACTTGCCAGATCAAAAAGCCGAACCATCCAACACTAAGATCCTGAACCCACAAGCATCACGAAGATCATTTTGGGATAAACTCATTCCTGCTTTCTATGTTTCATCAACTCTTCATCAACATTATAAGTAGAACACTGAAAGATTTAACTTGGAGTTGCAGCACTCTGTTTTGGAAACAACTTCCAGAGATTGACTCGAACTTCAACATTTCTCATTCCAATGAGTCAAGAGCTGAATTGCAAACACATAGAGCCTTATAAACTATTTTTCATCATAACTGCTATATTGTGTTTCTTTATTTTATATCTTTGAGAAGTGTGTGTATATGTTTATATAACACACTATCTCCTATGCTCGAACTGGAGGATATTGACTATCCTCACATCAAACTTCACATTTTCTATGTTTCCCATGTATAACTGTGGAAGAGACCGTGTGTGCTCTGTTTTTATTGTCTTTCCCACAAAGAACTGTGGTGGAGGGTGTGTTCCCTGGGCAGTTTGTGAAAATTATTGTTAGCCTGATACAGGTTGTGTATCAAGTTTTAATATAAACTACTTGGTGGCAGGTGATCACCAAGTGGAGAGGATTAGGTCTCGGCTTGAGACTAAACATCTTGTTTACATTGTTGTGAAAATCTTCATATACTCTGTTTCTATTTTATTCCAGGATTATATTTTCTAAAACATAAAACTTTTTTTTCTTACACTTTGATAGTTAATTTTGGTTAGTGTGTGTATTTTTTTAATTCATTAAACTTGTTTCAAAAGTTAAATTGGTGTTCTACACTGATTTATCTGAGAATTAATCACCCTTTGAGAAACCTATTGACCAATTGAACATTTAAATTTCTACTGCCTTAATTAACTGGGCCGTTTTTAAAATTGGGGGTTTTCTTAACCATAATGATTTTAACAGAAATTTTAATTGGAACTCAATTCACCCCCCTATTGAGTATCCACTCCGACCAACATTTGGTATTAGAAGAAATTTATTTTCCAGTCTATAAATTCTTATCAACTATAATTTTAGTTGTACCTTAAAGATCTTAAAATTTCTGTCATATCTAAATTTTCAGTTATTTAAAATTCTAAGTAACTATGGAAACTACAGTTGAGGGTGATGCTACTAACATTCCACCTTTATTTAATGGAAATAACTATTCTAAGTGGAAATTAAAAATTAAAATGTATCTAGAAGGTATGGGACCTAAAATCTAGGATACAATTGAAGAACAACATACATTACCTGCTACTGCTAGAGACACATGGTCTTAGTTGACTAAATCCACATATGTAACACCCCAAGATTCCATGGTACAATTCTATTTGAATAATAGAGTAGTGTGTGTTGTATGCAACTTCGAGTTCTAACACACACCATAACCAATCAAACTAGCCGTTATGAATAGTAATACCCACTTTTTAAAATTTTCTACAATTTATCTTTCAAAATGGAATTCATTTTTGGATTCTGAATATCGAAAGTATCTTAGGGTTAATTTTTGGTATTTTTCTGAAAACTTTCAATTTTTGATGAATAGTGAAAATTACAAAATTTTAATTAAAAACAACTTTTTTAATCGAAATATTTAATAGTGATAAATTATTAATTTGAGTGATTTTAAAGTATATTTAGAATATATTTTTACCACTTAATACAATTATGGTCATTGGACGTAATTTCACATTTAAATCGGATATAAACAAATGTCAATCTTTTGATAGTTATTATTTCTTAAAAACATGCTTTTTGTTTTGACAGCAGGAATTAATTTTAAATTAATTTCTGCCACTTTTGTGTTTTGAATTTAGAAAAACGGATTCCATATTTAGAATTAGGAGGTTCAAATTGTCTAAATAGGTAACTTTTATTTTTATACATTTTGAATAATTACTTCGGTAAATATTTCATTTACCATGGTTAAAGGGTAAATCCGGTAAATAAGGGTAAAAAATAATATTATAATAATAATAAATTACCCTAAAACGTGTCCTAAACCTATTGGTTGATACATGTACGACCATGGGCACCTTTGGGTCGATTTTAGGACCTCATGGATCCACTTGTAAGTGATAATGACACTTTATATTAATTAAGTTAAAAGTAAATACAAAAATGACATAAGCATATATCTTTTAGCAAAAAAATTTTTACATAGGGTTATATATGTTATATTTTCAACTATAAATATTCATTATAAATATAAAAATATTTTATACATAATGGTATTTTATTTATAATTTTTAGACATTGAATAATTAAATTTATTTATGACACAATAATGATGCAGTATTTTCTTTATTAATGAAAGGATCAAATAATTAGTATTATAAATGTTAAAATAAATATAATTGGAATGTTTTGATGCCATAAACTAATTTTTTGATTAATATGACATTTTATGATTTCTTAAATAATTTTGGTTCGAATTAATAAAGTTGTTAAGACTTTAACAAAAATCAATTATTAAATAGTGTCAAAATTGACATAAAAGAGTTTTTAAAAAAAATATTATATTATTAATTGATATTCAATTCTTAAAAATATAAGGTTCAGCCAAAGGAATTATATAATGATAGGTGTATCATTAATGGAACACTTGGGGGTCTCTTGGTAGTATATAGTAAGTTTATTAACCATATAATATAAAAATACAAAGCGACATGGTAAATATCAAACTATTTAACTAAGAGTTAAATATAAATGATAAGGTTAATATAGTGACCCAAACCAGTCTAAAATCTATTTGATGAAAGGATTTAGACTCATACCCACCTTATACTTTTAATAATCCACTTTGGAGCCATTAGAAACTGAATATGAATTTATTATAAATTAATAATTTAAGTTTTTCCTAAAGAGCCCCTCCTCCCCCTTATAAAAGGGCACCACTTCTAACCAATTCTTCATACCTTCAAAGCCTTTTTGTTCATCCAACCTCTGCCCAAATACCCTCTCAACTATCCTCCCTTCATACTATAGTCCTTTATTTAGTCAGAAATCCAACCTAAGGAGCCCTTTTGATCAAATCAAAAGGAAGAACCTGAAAAAGAGGTAATGTTTTCACCACCCTCTTTCAAGTTCCTTTCTTCTTCAACTTATTATTTCTTTTTTTATTTCCATTATAAAATAATAAATCCATTATCTTCTATATACTTTTATATTTTTATAAATATGGTACAACCATATTTATTATTCTATCCACCCTTTTAATGACATGTCACCATACGTGTGTACGTACGGCCTACCGTCTCCACGTCGTGGTGTAATTGTTACTCAATACATTATTATTTGGATGGGTATAATAATGATGTTTAATTCATTTAAATAATAAATATAACATGATAAATATTATTTATATATGATATAACATCCAATTATATGTTATTTTAATATCAAAATAATGATATTGTCGCTCGTGCGTACATACGGAATACCGTCTCCACGAACGCGATGACATTCATTCCCCATCGTATCCATTCAAGATTAAATTTTACTTGATGATTAAAAATAATTTTTAGAGACATGATATCATTCTGGATATGAATAATATACATCCTATCCATAACAAATATGGCTCACATAACGAAAAATATAAAGAAAAATAAATCTGTTAACACCCAAAATGATGATAATACTAAGATATTATTAACAAATCAAGGTTAAAAGATTATATATGATATCATATTAATGTATATGATTCTTGTATAATTTAGTAACAATTATTTAACCATTATATAGGAGTTTAAATTACCCTCAATGAAGGAAAAGTACAAGGTAAGGTTTTATTTCACAATCTCTTCGTTATCTGAGGTTGTTTATACATAATTATCTACTGGGACCTCTTTATCATCCATATCCATGTTTCTTAAAAATGTATTTCAAAACATTATTACTATTTTATTAGATATGGGTTAAAGTCATTTATACCCTTTTTGGACTTTTTATAAGATGTTTATAAAGGAATCTTTCCATTGTTTTCCAAACAAGGTCTTTTTAACCTTTTCGACAAAATTAAGGTAAGAATATCTTTTTTTAACTTATATGGCGGGTGTGGCTATTTTCTACCATTATAAACTCGTCGAAGCTTCCCTTACAAGCTTATAAGAATATTTTCAAAGTAAATGTTTTATTTTATAATTATTTGAATCTTAAATGATTTCAAAATAGAAAGAGATATTTCTCTAAAAAGAGTTTTGATTTCATCTATTTCAACATCCTTTGATGGATTTTAAGTTTATTTGGATTTGATTTATTATGATACAAAACTTCCATATTGTATTAAAGGTTTTGTTATATGTTTTACTGTGGATGTTCTATTTTTATACCATTCATGATTTATGGTTAAAGTATTGACATTTCTTATGCTAGTTTTAATACAAATGTTTATGATATGTTTAAACCTTTTCATATGAGGAATGTATTGGACTTAGTAAGTGACGGGTGGAGCCCACTATAGCTCCTTGATGCATCGGTAGGTCTCATGAGACAACTAGATGTATAATTGGTTGAGTCCCTTTCCCAATTTGATTTATGGTTTTGACCGAGACCTTAATCATTTATAGACGTCTTGGCCGAGGCCTTGACAAAATGTTTAAGAATGTCTGGCATTATACATTCCCTCATTATGGAAATAATATTAATGGTTCATGTGGTCATTCGACTAGTAGAATACCCATGATTATGTTTTATTGTGGAATTATTTACTCAGCTCATATTCTTTCCATAAAAGTATTCATGTTTATTATTGGTAAAGTCATGTGGTTTCAATTATTTACCATGCTTAATATTTATGTCATTTTCCACTGTATTACTTACCCTTACTGAGCGTTTGAGCTCACCCCTTTCTTATGTTTCGTTTTCCTAGGATATGGAGAAGTTAGTTATGAGTGACCAGTAGGCATAATCTAGGAGGCTTGGATGTTTCTAATGAAATATATTTGTGTTATATTTCTTTTCAAGGTGTAAAGTTGAACTTATGTATGAATCTTGTTTCCAATAATACTAAATTGATCAGTCTTTAGAGACATTATTTCCTTATGATAATGCCAATGTTATGTAATAATGCACTGACTCTGGGTAACTGGGGTCGGGGCGTTACAGTTGGTATCAAAGGAATTTTAGTACAAACCTTGGAAACTAGATTTAGATAAACTCTGATTAGAGCACATAGACCTAAGATGTACTTTGAGGATTAGTATAGAAGAACTTACTAGAATTTTGGTACTGTAGAAATATTGTGAGTTTTCTGAGCAATACATCCCTGTATGCATACGAGAAGGTAGAGTCGGCTCTAGCACAGATATACCTAGGGGTAAAATCCGAAAACACTACTTTGAGCTAGACTCGAATGGGAACTGGTGCACGAAAACGGGTCTTGTTGCACTCTTGGTTATGGAACTCCCAAGGGATATTCTTAGGATAATTCTCATTTTAATTACAAACTGTTATGAAGGATTTATTAGTATATACTTCCTCAAAGAAAACATTTTATGATTATGGATTACATCCATAAACTGTTCAATTTATGTTAAGTGTTTTACAAGTTTGTATTTATGTATTGGGATTAATAAACTAATCTAGTGTATTACATTGTTCAGAAATGGATCTTAGTGGAATAAATGGAAACCGTATCAATGAACTCACTCCATGTAGGGATTTCCCTCCTTCTCAAGATAATTATAGTGGAGCTGGTGATGCAACTGGTGCTGATCAGCTAATCACCATACTATGACAACTCACTCAGGTTATGAATAATAACCTTACCCATATGGAGCACCCTGATCTAGAGCATGGAGGATCAATGTTAGATCTATTCATGAGGCAACAACCACCAACATTCAATGGGATTACAAACCTCTTAGTAGTTGAGCAATGGATAAATTATTTAGAGAAAATATTCCATACCTTGGGGAGTAGTGAAAGGGAAAAAGTTATCATGGCATTTTACCGCCTCACTGGAGATGTTGATCAATGGTGGTCATTGATTCAAAACACGAAGGAAGACGGTGAAGTATCAAATATAGAATGTAGGGAGTTCAAAGATCTATTTATAGAAAAATACTTTCCTCGTGACCATCGAGTAGATATGGAAAGGCAATTTATGAGTCTGAGACAAAAGGAGGATGAGAATGTCGCAAAGTATGAGGCTAACTTTACAAGGTTAGAAAAGTATGTTGTAGATTATATACGTAACCCAAGAAGTAAGATTGATCATTTATTTGATGGGTTAAAACCATTTCTCCATCGAGCATTGGTCTCACAATCTTTCTCATCATACGTAGATATTGTCACGTGTGCTATCAAGACAGAAAAATAATTCTCTAAGTCTTATGACTTTAAATCAAAGCAAGAGAAGAAGAGATCTACTGAACACTCTGGGAAAGGAAATAAGGAAATAGGGAGGAAGGGAAGAATTGAATTTCCACCTTGTGATAATTGCAGAAGGAATCACCCTGGTGCCTGTATAAAAGGAAAAGGAGTATGCTACAAGTGTGGATAGAAAGGCCATATAGATGGTGATTGTAAAGGAAAGAAAGACACTACCAATGTTCCATGCTACAATTGCAGGGAGATGGGACATTATGCAAATGAATTTCCTAAGCTTCAGGGAAAATTACCTTAGAAAAGGCCAAGGGATCAAGGACAAGCTTATGTAATCACGATTGCTGAGGTTGAAGCCCCAAAAGATATGGTGGTAGGTAATTTAATGGTTTCCTCAAGTTTGGAAAATACTTTATTTTATTCTAGATCATCGCATTGTTTCATATCTTCCCAGTTTTCTAAGAAAATTAGATATTTCCAATTTGATTTAACAAGGGAGTTGTCAGTTAGAACTCTTAAGGGAAGTATCATTGCTACAAAGTTCTGTGGATCCATTCCCATCAGGGCATATAATTTTTCTTTATCTGTTGATCTCATCGTCATACCCATGACTAAATTTGATATAATCCTTGATATGGATTGGCTTTCAGAACATGATGAGAAAATTTATTGTAAGAAGAAGGAGGTTACTATTTTTGATGATGATGATAAAGAACACCTTATCTTTAGAGCAGAATCTTCACCACCTGATTCTTATCTAGATCCACCCCCAGTAGATCAACTAAATTAAATTATCGGGGAGGAAGAGAATGAAATAACTGTATGTGAGGAAAGTAATGTTCAAATAGAGGATGTACCTATTGTGAGAGAATATCTTACTGTGTTTCTGGAAGATTTACCTGGACATCCTCCAGAACGAGAAATTGAGTTTTCTATTGATTTAATTCCTAGTTCAAGGCCTATATCGAAGACCCCTTATAGAATGACCACTGTGGAATTAGTTGCAATAAAGAAACAACTGGAGGAATTTAGTAATAAGGGATTTATTTGCCCTATTTTTTCTCCATGAGGAGCCCCTATCCTTTTTTTAAGAAGAAAGATGGATCTAGGAGGTTATGTATCAAATACAAGGAAATAAATGTTATAACAATAAAGAAAAAGTATCTCCTACCTCGCATTAATGATTTATTTCATCAACTGTATGGATCTCAATAATTTTCAAAGATTGAACTTCGATCTGGATACCATCAGTTGTGTGTGAAGAAGGAAGACATTCCGAAAACAGCATTTCGAACCAGGTACGGGCATTACGAGTTTACAGTAATGCCTTTTGGATTGACTAATGCACCCTCTGTATTCATGGATCTAATGAATAGAGTTTTCAAGGAATATCTCGATGATTTTGTAGCAGTATTTATTGATGATATCTTTGTATACTCCAAAATCTACGAGGATCATGAAAATCACTTGAGCATTATCCTGAAGACTCTTAGAAGACATGAATTATATGGGAAGTTTAGCAAGTGTGAATTCTGGCTTCAAAAGATTTCTTTTCTTGGCCATATTGTCTCTAAGGATAGAATCTCTCTTGATCCTTCTAAGACAAGAGAAATCCAAGAATGTCCAACACCGACGAGTATAACCAAGTTACGCAGTTTTATTGGCTTAGCAGGTTATTATCGGTGTTTCATCCAGAACTTTGCCCGATTGGCTAACCCATTAACGAAGCTCACACGTAAAGGGGTTAAATTTGTTTGGACAAAAGAGTGTGAAGAATGTTTTGAATAACTGAATATAAGATTAGTCAATGCTCCTATTTTGACTCTACCATTAGGAAATGATGGGTTTGTTATATATAGTGATGCATCGAAGAAATGACTTGGTTGTCTTCTTATGTAGAATGATAGAGTTATTGCCTATGCATTACGACAGCTAAAAATTCATGATCAAAACTATCCTACTCATTATCTTGAGTTAGCTGCTGTAATCTTTGCTTTGAATATTTTGAGACACTATCTCTATGGTAAAAAATGTGAGATTAATAATGATCACAAGAGTTTGAAGTATATTTTCTCATAGAAAGAACTCAACATGAGGTAAAGGAGATGGATTCAACTACTAAAGTATTATAATTTTACGATACACTACCACCTGGGGAAGGAAAATAAGTTGGAAGATGCTTTGAGCATGAAGGATCATGGAGTTTTGAACAAGATGGGAGTTGAAAAGGATCCTATATACATGGATCTAGTAAAGATGGATATGGGAATCACCATGGAAGGTGAAACCTCAATACTTTTTCAAATGGTTTCCAAACCATATTTACTAGAAAGGATAAAGAGTTCTCAGACCGGTGATGAAGAGTTTCAAAAGAAGATTAATGTTGTGAATGATGGGAGATTGAGTGACTTTGTGTATGAAGATGGAATTTTGAAATTTGGGAAGAGACTTTGTGTTCCCAATATACCTGATCTAAAAAGAGAGTTATTGGATGATGCTCATAGTTCCAATTTCTCTATACACCCTGGGGGCACCAAAATGTATAGATATTTGAAGGAACATTTTTGGTGGGACAACATGAAGAGGGAGATTGCTGATTTTGTGTCAATATGTATGGTTTTTCAACAAGTGAAAGCTGGAAGGAAACAACCTAGAGGAGTCATGCAACCTCTTCCCATACCTGAGTGGAAATGGGATAATATTACGATGGACTATATCATGGGACTACCAAAGACTCCTAGAAATAATGATGCAATATGGGTCATTATTGATCGTCTTACCAAGTCAGTACATTTTATTTCTATAAGATAAGATCTAACAGTTGAACATCTAGAAAGACAATATATTAATAAAGTTGCGAGACTTCATGGAGTACCCCTATCGATTGTTTCTGATCGTGATCCCCATTTTACTTCAAGATTTTGGAAGAGTCTTCAGAAGGCCTTGGATACTAAACTTCGTTTGAGCACTGCCTACCACCCTCAAACAGATGGACAATCATAACGGACTATTCAAACCTTAGAATACATGTTGAGATCATGCTCACTTGACTTTCAGGGTATGTGGGATCAATATTTACCTCTGGTGGAATTTTCCTATAACAATAACTTCCATTCAAGTATTCATATGGAACCATATGAAGCATTATATGGAAAGAGATGTCGCACACCAACCTGTTGGGATGACGTTGGTGAAAGAAAACTTGTAGGCCTAGAACTTGTTGAAGAAACGATAAAAAAAGGTGAAGGTAATCCAAAACCACATCAAAGCAGCTCAAAGTAGGCAGAAGAGCTATGTCGATAACCGAAGGAAGGATCTGGAATTTCAGGTAGGAGATCATGTTTTCTTGAAGGTATCTCTATGGAAAGGAGTTATACATTTCGATAAGAAAGGTAAATTGAGTCCCAGGTTCATAGGACCTTTAGAAATTCTAGAATGAATTGGGGTTGTAGCTTACTGTTTAGCAATACCGCCAAGTCTCTCCAAAGTTCACGATGTGTTCCACGTATCACTGTTGAGAAAATACATGCCGAAACCAATGCATGTACGCACTTATGAGGAATTAGAACTGGAAACTAATCTGTCTTATTATGAGGAGCCCGTCAGGATTCTTGATACAATAGAACAAGTGCTGAGAAACCGGACGACTCGTCTGGGAAAAGTTCTATGGAGCAACCATAAGATAGAAGAGGCAACGTGGGAACCCGAGTAACTTATGATGAAGAACCACCCGAGTCTTTTTATGAAAAAATATTCTAGAAATTTTGAGGAAAAAATTGTTTGAAGGAGGTGAGAATGTAACACCCCAAGCTTCCATGGTACGCTTCTCTTTGAATAATACAGTAGTGTGTGTTGTACGCAACTTCGAGTTCTAAAACACACCACAACCAATCAAACTAGCTGTTATGAATAGTAATACCCACTTTTTAAAATTTTATACACTATATCTTTCAAAATATACTTCATTTTTGGATTTTTAATATTGAAATTATTTTAGGGTGAATTTTTTGTATTTTTTTGAAAACTTTCAATTTTTGATGAATAATGAAAATTACTAAATTTTAATTAAAAACTACTTTTTTAATCGAAATATTTAATAGTGATAAATTATAAATTTTAGTGATTTTAAAGTATATTTAGAATATATTTTTACCACTTAATAAAATTTTGGTCATTGGACATAATTTCACATTTAAACCGGACATAAACAAGTGTCAATCTTTTGATAGTTATTATTTCTTAAAAACACGCTTTTTGTTTTGAAAGCGAGAATTAATTTTAAATTAATTTATGCCACTTCTGTGTTTTGAATTTAGAGAAATGTATTCCATATTTATAATAATGAGATACAAATTGTGTAAATAGGTAACTTTTATTTTTAGACATTTTGAATAATTATTTCGGTAAATATTTTATTTACCATGGTAAAAGGGTAAATACGGTAAATAAGGGTAAAAAATAATATTATAATAATAATAAATTACCATAAAACGTGTCCTAGACCTATCGGTTGATACATGTCTGACCATGGTCATCTTTGGGTCGATTTTGGGACCCCATGGATCCACTTGTAAGTGATAATGACACTTTATATTAATTAAGTTAAAGTAGATACAAAAATGACATAAGCATATATCTTTTAGAAAAAAAAAATTACATAGGGTTATATAAGTTATATTTTCGACTATAAATATTAATTATAAAGATAAAAATATTTTCTACATAATGGTATTTTATTTATAATTTTTATACATTGAATAATTACATTTATTTATGACACAATAATGATGCAGTATTTTCCTTATTAATGAAAGAATCAAATAATTAGTATTATAAATGTTAAAATAAATATAATTTTAAAGTTTTGATACCGTAAAAGAATTTTATTTATTAATATGACATGTTAGGATTTATTAAATGAATTTTTTTCTAATTAATAAAGTTTTTAAGACTTTAACAAAAAACAATTATTAAATAGTGTCAAAATTGACATAAAAGAGTTTTCAAAACAAATATTATATTATTAATTGATATTATATTCCTAAAAATATAATTTTCGGCCAAATAACTTATATCATGATAGGTGTATCATTAATGTACTACTTTTGGGTATCTTGGAAGTATATAGTAAGTTTATTAACCATATAATATAAAAATACAAAGTGACATGGTAAATGTCAAACTATTTAACTAAGAGTTAAATATAAATGATAAGGTTAATATAGTGACCAAAACCTGTCTAAAATATATTGGATGAAATTATTTATACCCATACCCACCTTAGACTTTTAATAATCCACTTTTTAGCCATTATAAACCGAATATAAATTTATTATAAATTAAAACTTTAAGTTTTTTCTAAAGAGCCCCTCCTCCCCCTTATAAAAGGGCACCACTTATAAACAATTATTCATACCTTAAAATCCTTTTGTTTCGTCCAAACTCTATCTAAATACCCTATCAACTATTCTACATTAATCCTAGAGGACTTCCTTCAGTCATAAAGCCAACCTACGGAGCCCTTTTGATCAAATCAAAAGGAAGAACCCGAAGAAGAGGTAATGTTTTCACCACCCTCTTTCAAGTTCCTTTCTTCTTCAACTTCTTCTTTATTTGTTATTTCCATTAAAAAATAATAAATCCAGTATCTTCTATATAATTTTATGTTATTATAAATATGGTACAACCATATTCAGTATTCTATCCACCCTTTTAATGACATGTCACCATACGTGCGTACGTACGGCCTACTGTCTCCACGTCGTGGTGTAATTGTTATTCAATACATTATTATTTGGATGGGTATAATAATGATGTTTAATTCATATAAATAAAAAATATAACATGATAATGATTCTGTATATATTATATAGCATCTAATTATATATTATTTTAATATCAAAATAATTATATTGTCGCTCGTGCGTACGTACGGATTACCGTCTCCACGAACGCGATTAGATTCATTCCCCATCGTATCCATTCAAGACTAAATTTTATTTGATGATTAAAAATAATTTTTAGAGACATGATATCATTTTGGATATGAATAATATACATCCCATCCATAACAAATATGGCTCACATAACAAAAAATATAAAGAAAAACGAATCTGTTAACACCCAAAAAGATGATAATACTAAGATATTATTAACAAATCAATGTTAAAAGATCATATATGATATCATATTAATGTATATAATTATTGTATAATTTATTAACTATTATTTCACCATTATACAGGAGGTTAACTTACCCTCAACCAAGGAAAAGTACAAGGTAAGGGTTTATTTCACAATCTCTTCATTATCTGAGGTTGTCTATACATAATTATCTATCAGGACCTCTTTATCATCCATATCCATGTTTCTTAAAAATGTATTTCAAAACATTATTAATATTTTCCAAGATATGGGTTAAAGTCATTTATACCCTTGTTTGAATTTTTATAATATGTTTATAAAGGAATATTTCCGTCGTTTTCCAAACAAGGTCTTTTTTAACCTTTTCAACAAAATTAAGGTAAGAATGTCTTTTTTTAACTTATATGTCGGGTGCGGCTATTTTATACCGTTATAAACTCGTTGAAGCTTCCATTACAATATTATAAGAATATTTTCAAAGTAAATGTTTTATTTTATAATTATGTTACTCTTAAATGATTTCAAAATAAAAAGAGATATTTCTCTAAAAAGAGTTTTGATTTCATCTATGTCAACATCCTTTGATGGATTTTAAGTTTATTTGGAGTTGATTTATTATGATAAAAAACTTCCATATTTTATTGAAGGTTCTGTGATATGTTTGACTGTGGATGTGCTATTTTTTTACCATTCATGATTTATGGTTAAATTATTGACATTTCATATGCTAGTTTTAATATGAATGTTTATGATATGTTTAAACCTTTTCATATAAGGAATGTATTGGACTTAGTAAGTGACGGGTGGAGCCCACTATATCTCCTCGATGCATCGTTAGGTCTCATGAGACAACTAGACGTGGAATTGGCTGAGGCCCTTTCCCAATTTGATTTATGGTTTTGGCTGAGGCCTTAATCATTTTTAGACGTCTTGGTCGAGGCCCTGACAAAATGTTTCAGAATGTCCGACATTATACGTTCCCTCATTATGAAAATAATATTGATGGTTCATGTGGTCATTAGACTAGTAGAATACCCATTATTATTTTTTATTATGGAATTATTTACTCAGCTCATATTCTTTCCATAAAAGTATTCATGTTTATTATTGGTAAAGGCATGTGGTTTCAATTATTTACCATGCTTAATATTTATGTCATTTTCCGTTGTATTACTTACCCTTACTGAGTGTTTGAGCTCACCCCTTTATTATGTTTCCTTTTCCCAGGATATGAATAACTTATTTATGAGTGAACAGTAGGCATAATCTAGGAGGATTGGATGTTTCTAATGAAATATATTTGTGTTGTATTTCTTTTCAAGTTGTAAAGTTGAACTTATGTAAGAATCTTGTTTCCAATAATACTAAACTGATCAGTATTTCGAGACATGATTTCTTTATGATCATGCTAAGGTTATGTAATAATGCACCGACTCTGGGTAACTGGGGTCGGGGTGTTACAAAATATAACAATAACTGTAAAGCAATGAATGCTTTGTATTGTTCTCTAGGTGATGATGAATTCAATAAAATATCTTCTTGTAAAATTGCATATGAAATTTGGGATACTTTAGACATTTCTCATGAAGGAACAACCAATTTTAAAGAAATGAGATTAAATAATTACACTATTAAATATGATAACTTAAAAATGAATCCTGATGAACTCATTTCTGACATATATCTCAGGTTCAATGAGATAGTAAATACTATGAGTCTTCTTGGGAAACCAGTGGAAAGCAAGGACCAAATTATGAGACTGCTTTGATGCCTACCTAAAAAATAGAGAGGGACTTCTGTTTCTATCCGATAATCTTGTGACATAGGCAAACTACTAGTAAAGAAACTAATTGGAAAGCTTATGATGTATAAAGAAGAACTTAATGTGAATCAAGAAGTCGATGAAGAACCAAGGAAGAAATATTTAGCATTAAAGACTACTACATCAAAGAATGAGGATAAAGAAAGAGTTCAAGCTCCTGTAGACACCTCCATAAGTGAAGACTCAGACAGTGATGAGGATATGGTTCATATTTCTATAAGATTCCAAAAACTCTACTGAAAGAAGTGATTCTTTAGGAAGTCACACTAAAAGGGAAAGTATGATAGTAAAGTACAATAGAAGAAAGACAGAAAATGGAATGACAAATCAAATGAAATAATCTATTATGAGTGAAAATGAAAAGGTCATGTGAAGGCAGACTGCCCCAAGCTGAAATTTAGGAAGAAATATGAAGATAAGGGAAAAGGTTATAAAAAGGCTATGAAAGCTAACTGGAGTGCTTCAAAATACAGCTCCAGTGAATTTGATGCTTCTGATAGTGAACATAACAATCATGCCAACTTATGTTTCATGAAAGAAACATCTGAGGTAACACCTATTTCCTCTATGCCTAATGATTATTATTCTGGGAATGAAGGTGAATCAAACAATGATGAAAATATGACTAAGGATGAACTATTTGAATACTGTGGAATGCTTGAGGATACTTTTAATGAACTCAAGGATAAATATAAATTATTGAAAAGACAACATTCTTTAAATACTAATTAAAAATCTGATCTGGATATTGAGAAAAAAAATGTGCTCAGCTGTTAAAAGAAAATACTAAACTCAAATTATCCAATGAACAATTAAAGAGATATCTTAAAAAATTTACTATTGGTAGAGATACCTTGACTCAGTTTCTAGGACAACAGATTTCCCCAAAATATAAAACTGGTCTAGGATATTAGCCAGGATAGAGAAGGTTTATTAAAACCAAATTTGTTCCAAAATCTGTAAAATTCTTAGCTAGTGCAAGTTCTGGACCATTTCTTGAAAAAAAATTCTCTAAAGGACCAAATAGAGTGTTTATGTCTCAAAATATATCTTTTGATTATATAAAATATATGAGACAAGTATGGGTTCCATAAGTATTACTTTCTAACCTCTCTGAACCCAAGAAAATTTGGGTACCAAAGCTACCCCATGCGTAATCTGTTTTGTAGGAAAATTGTCTAAAGAGTTCCTGTAGAACTCTATGGTACTTAGATAGTGGATGTTCAAGACATATGACAGGAGACTATTAATGTTTCAAAAGTATAATTAAAGTTGATGGTGGATGTGTCACATTCAGTGATAATGCTAAAGGGAAAATCATCGGATTAGGCCAGATTGGTAACCCTAATACTGTATTAATTTCAAAAGTACTTTTTGTTGATGGTTTAAAATACAATCTACTAAGTATTTCTCAGTTGTGTGATGATGGTTTGAATTTTAAGTTTGAAAATGATGCATGTAATGTTTTTAATTTTAAAAATGATTCAATATTTACTACTCTCATAAATAGTAATGTATATGTTGTTGATTTAGATTCTTTAGCTAAGAAAAATGTTTCTCATTTAAACGTGTTTCATAATGAATCTTGGTTGTGGCACAGAAGACTAGGACACTGTAGTGTTCACTCACTCAGTAAACTGACTAGGAAAGGTTTAGTTAGAGACTTACCTAAATTGGAATTCCCTATTAACAAAGTGTGTAATCCTTTTCAAAAGATAAAACAACACAAAGTTTCTTTCAAACCAAAGAAATAAGTTTTTACTTCTCAACCACTTGAGTTGGTTCACATGGATTTTTTTGGACCATCAAGAGTTTCAAGTTTAAATGGGAATCACTATATTTATGTTCTTGTAGATGATTTTTCTAGGTACACTTGGGTATAATTTCTTGCTCACAAAAGTAAAGCTTGTTCTTACTTTATCAAATACTCAAAGTCTGTATAAAATATTAGTGGACTTAGAATCAAAACCTTGAGAAGTGATCATGGCCGTGAGTTTGAAAATCAAGAGTTTGAATCTTATTGCTCACACAATGCCTACGGTCACAATTTATCTACCCCTAGGAAACATCAACAGAATGGTGTAGTAGAAAGAAGGAATATAACCCTTCAATAAATTGAAAGAACTATGCTTAATGAGTATGAATTACCTATTTAATTTTGGTCAGAAGCTGTAAATATAGCTTGTTATATTATAAATAGAGTCTTGATTAGACCGATTCTTAAGAAGACCCATTATGAACTTTGGAATAATGGGAAGACTAAGGTTAGTTACTTCAAAGATTTTTGTTAAAAAGTCTTTATCCTTAACACTAAGGACAATCTTGACAAGTTTTCCTCTAAGAGTGATGAAGGAATATTCCTAGGTTACTCAATCTCGAGAAAAGACTATAGAGTATTCAATAAGAAAACCAAATTTGTGGAAGAGTTAGTTCATGTCAAATTTGATGAGACTGATCCACATGAATCCAAAACCTCTCTTGAAAATCTTGAGGAAGATATGTCAATTATGGACCTTAATGATAATGATAGAGAACCTCCTGTTAAAGTAACCAGTTCTGGGAATCTTCCAGAATCTGTTTCTATTGAGCCTGAATCAATAGAAAACCATGAGGAGTCTAGTTCAACTCTTTCTAGAGGTATTAAAACTCTCAATAATCATCCTTAAATGTTGTAGTAGGTGATTTAAATAGAGGGACACAAACTAGAGCTTCTCTGAGAAACCAGGTTGAACATCAACATTTTCTTTCACAGCTTGAACCCAAAAATATTAATGATGATATCAATGATGAATTTTGGGTAATAGATATGAAAGAAGAATTAAATCAGTTTTAAAGAAATAGAGTTTAGGAATTAGTGGACAGACCGAAGGACACTTTGACCATAGGCACAAAATGGGTGTTTAGGAACAAAGTTGATGAGTCTGGAAATATCGTTAGAAACAAGGCTAGATTAGTTGCACAAGGATATAGTCAAGAATAAGGCATAGACTACAAGGAAACCTTTTCTCCTATAGCTAGACTAGAATCCATTAGGATACTACTTTCTTATGCAACTCATCTTAATTTCAAACTTTATCAAATGGATGTCAAAAGTGCATTTCTAAATGGATATATAATTGAAGATGTATTCATTGAACAACCCCATGGATTTACAAATCCCCATTTTCCAAATCATGTTTTTAAACTGTATAAAGCCTTATATGGTCTAAAGCAATCTCTAAGAGCTTGGTATGACAAACTTAGTTCTTTTCTTATTTCAAGAGGATTTAAAAAAGGGATAGTTGATCCTACTTTGTTTATTAAAAGGATTTCAAAATATGTTTTGATAGTACAAATTTATGTGGATGATATAATTTTTGGATCTTTTAAAAAAAATTATGTACTAATTTTTCTAAAATGATGCAAGATGAATTTGAAATGAGTTTAATGGGAGAACTTAAATTTTTCCTTGGATTTCAGATTTTTCAAAATAAAAATGGTATTATTTTAAATCAAAGTAAATATAATAAGGATATTTTAAAATGTTTTGTTTTGGATAGTAGTAAAGGTAGTGATACACCTATGAGTACCACTTATAAGTTGGATGCTGATGAAACTGGTGAACCGGTGGATCAAACCAACTACAGAGGTATGATAGGAAGTTTGCTCTACCTTGCAGCTAGTAGACCTAATATTATGTTCAGTGTATGAATGTGTGCTCGATTTCAAGTCAATTCCAAATAGTCTCACTTAAATGCTGTTAAAAGGATTTTTAAATATCTCAAGTATACTATAAATTTAGGACTACTTTATCCAAGAGGATAGCCGTTTGATTCAAAAAGTTATTCAGATGTAGAATTTGCTGGTTGCATGTTAGACAGAAAAAAGAACCTCTGGAACATGTCACATTTTAGGCAAGTCACTAGTATCATGGTGTAGTAAGAAATAGAATTATATTGCATTATCCACTACCAAGGCTGAATATATTGTTGTTGGTAGTTGTTGTGCTCAAATTCTATGGATTAAATGCACTTTACTAGACTATGCATATCAATTCAAACATTTCTCTATAAACTATGACAACACAAGTGCTATTAACATCTCTAAGAATCTAGTATCTCATGCTAGAACAAAGCATATTGATGTAAGACATCACTTCTTGATAGATCATTTTAAAAAAGGTGATATCACTCTTGAATTCATTGGTACTGACCACCAATTGGCTGATATATTCACAAAGCCTTTGAATTTTGAGAGGTTAAATTACACCAGACATGAGTTAGGTATGATAAATTGTTAACTATTAGAACCTCACTGTTAGAACCTCACTATTAGAACCTCACTGTTAGAACCTCACTGTTAGAACCTCACTGTTAGAACCTCACTATTATAACCTCACTGTTATAACCTCACTGTTAGAACCTTATTGTTAGGACCTCACTGTTAAGACCACACTATTAGACCTTACAGATATCTCCTTACCTATAGACATTCGAAGTCTGGGAATTTTCATTTTATGTGATCTTAACCAGAATCAAAAACATTTTATTCTATTATTTATTTATTTTATTTGTTTTATTTTTCAATCCCTAAATGATAAAATTAAAACACATACCACATTTTGATCCACATAAAACCCTCTCTCGAACCTCTTTCACTAAAATATCTTAACCTAAACCTCCGCTGAAACCTCGAACTGCTCCGGATTAATGGCTAGATTGAAGAGGTCACTGGTCAGTGATGAAGGAGATGCACCTGATCCTAAGAGACCTAGAGCTAAATCGAGTAGCAGAAGCCAGAAAGTGGAAAAGGTACTGAACCCACATTTATCCAGGAGGGAGATAGTCGCTGAAAATAAATTAAGTTCAGGGTGGCTGCTTTTGAGTTTATCTTTAGTACTTAAGGCAC
The DNA here is from genome assembly GCA_963277665.1 of Viscum album. Classification (NCBI taxonomy): domain Eukaryota; kingdom Viridiplantae; phylum Streptophyta; class Magnoliopsida; order Santalales; family Viscaceae; genus Viscum; species Viscum album. The sequence goes on from OY728159.1 coordinate 1,163,774,521, forward strand.
TAGAAGCTCAGGGTTGGGTTGAATGTTTTTCAAACAACAATGGACCCTATTACCCAAAGTTGTTGAAGGATTTTTATGAGTATCTAGAGTTTGAGCAGTCTGAGGATAAGCATCAAATGACTTCCAGAGTAAATGGAGCAAATATAAGTTTCTCCTCTACTAAGTGGGAAGATTGTTTAAGGATTCATCATGAAGGAATTTATGACTATTAATAAAAATTGGTGCCTCCCACTAGTGAGTTATTTTTCTATGAAGAAGATTTAGTTGAATTGATAGGGAATGGAATTCCTAGGAAAGTCATTACTGCTGAGATGGCAGGAGAGGATAAGCTGCTTTTCAAATTTTTTCAGCATGTGATAAGTCCTGGGAGAGGGGACTTCGCTGTTTTGAAGTATTAGGACATTTTCATACTATATTTTCTGAAGCATGTACATAATATCAACCTATGTATATTGCTGATGGATTAGTTGGAAGATATGATCAAGTATAGTTCCAAATCCAATGCTCTATTCCATGCCAAGCTGATATCTCTTATGTTGAAAGTGAAAGGAGTTGATGGAGATAAGGAAGAAATTATTATTGTACAAGATAGCCATTGCATCGCCAAAGTAATCTACAAGCTAATGAAGATTAACTGAAATCCATGGCTAAAGAGATGGGTTAATGATGAAGCTAAGGTTTATGAAGAGTTTAATCATGTGACTCATCATACAAGGCCTAAGAATAAGAGATACCCTGGTCTTAAGCCAGATGAAGTCGAGCCTGCCTACTCAGAAGAAGAAGAAGAAGTTGCTGCTATGAAAGAAAGATAGGGCTCACTTATAGATGATAGGAGTGACCCTGACCTTACCTCCAATCCTTGTGCAACTACTGTATCTGTTGGTGAGCCTATCCCACTAAATAGATTGCCCAGAAGGGAAGTTTTCCTAAGGGACAGTGATAAGGAGACCAGTGAAGAAGAAGGGGCTGAAATTGTTTTAAGAGAAATTAGAGATACCACAGATGAGGATGAGGATTCTGAATCAATTCATGTTGACCTTAATACAGCTGCTGCTGAAATTGAAGAGACATTTATAAGTCTTAGTCCTTTAATAGGAAATATAGAAAGGGTAGAAAGTGGAGCAGAAGAAGAAGTTGTTTATTCAATTGAAGTTGGAACTATCTTGGAAGTCGTTGAAGATTCTGAGGTGGAAGTGGAAGTGAACCTTCCTGATGTTGCAGTTGATCAAGGAGGTCTAGAGGAAATGAATGTGGATGATCAAGAGATTTCTTAGATTGAGGGGGAGGAACCTGCTGTTATAGGCTTAGTTTCTATTCTGTATGAGATTTAAGGCTGGTCTAAAGACCCCATATTCATGGTGTTGGGTCTAGACTATGATGACTCAGAAGATGAGAGGAAAATCAGAAGACCTTCAGTACCAAATCTCAATTTTTTACCTCCAAAAACCTCTTTCCCTGAAGACTATGTGAGAAAGGCAGACCTTGATTCTTTGGAATTAGAAATGAATAGGTAAATTGATGAACAAAACACTAAGACAGCATGAACAATATCTCACAATCAAGAACTCTTGACATCTGCAGTGGAAAGGATAGTCACTTCCTCTCATTCAGCTATGATACATGATGTCAAGGAATGTCAAAATCAGGTAAGAACTTTGGCAGAATCTATGGATTCAGTGAAACAATCTATCACTGCCTTAGGTGCTTACATGGCTTTAAGGGCTCAGGTGGACAGAGACCTTACTTTTTTCAAAAGTATAGTTCATAAAATGATCACAGTGTTTGAATATTTTAAGAAATATATGGAAACAAATATGAAAGTACAAGATGATGATGTCAAAAGACTAATCAGTGGCTTGACCAAATCTTTCAAGGAAACAGTGGCTTTCTCTCTGGTTCCTCTAGCTGCATCTGCTTCCACTTTAGCTTCTCCTCCAATTGACATTGAAGCTTTCAAGACTATTGTCAGAGAAGAAGTGGCAAAGTTCTCTGGTGGTAGTTCCTCAGATTCTCAGGTCATTTCCATCACCAGGGAAATTCATAATCTTTTGGGAAACTATTTAAGGGAATCTTCTCAGGATCAGAAGTCCATCAAGGATCAAGTTGATTTATACTACAAATTGGTTTACACTAAGCATCAGATGGATGGTCACTTCAAGTTTCTATTGGAAAACTTAAGGATCCCACCTATCACTCAGGCCTTTAAGGATCAGGTTAGCAGAATCAGAGAATTGACTCATTCTTTGGAGAAATTCATGGAGAATAAGGATGATTTTATTTATGATATGGAGAGGGGTGGTAGTAACATTATAGACTTCATGAATCTTTTGTTGCCTTTCTTCCATGTGGACTGCACTCCAATCATAGTTCCTCATCCTTTTCCTACTTCTTCATCTGCTTCAGGTTCCACAAGTGCTGCTCCTTTAATGACTCCTGCACAGGCCATCAGAAGTTTGACCCCTGTGATTACTCAGATATCTACTCATTATCAGTCTGGTGATGCCTTAGTGGATGCTCCTCCTACCCTATTCAATTCCATCCCTGGTCCTATCCCTCCACCTTTAGCACCTTCATCCTCTGATCTCAAAGATAAAGCTCCAATGGACATCTCTGATGTGGATTGAATATAGACTGTCTTAGTTGATAGTGATTGATGTACTCTCTATTTTTTTTGTACTACTGTTTATTCATACAAACATTCTCTTATCTCCTTTTGTTCTCTACGCTTTTTGTTAATCACAAAGTCAGAGAAAATATTAAATGGGATCAGTACTTCACAGGGGAGAAAATATTCAATGGAATTAGCAGATATGTTTAACCTTGATTCAACACTCATAAATCTAATGCTTTAATGACATATTTTGTGATTATCAAAAAGGGGGAGATTGTTGGACTCACATGTTTTGATAGTCCCAAATCATATTTTGATAATCCCAAATCTTATTTTCATTTAAGTAAGAACCATTATATTCTAATTATGTTTCATTAATATTTTCTATTCCTATATAATAATATTTATATACTCTCAATCTCACTGCTTGATTGATTAATCTTACAGTGTAGAACTTATCAAGTACAGAGGTCACCATTATATGGTTACCATTATAAGGTCACAATCACATGGTTACCATTACAAAGCTCATAGTTACAGAGGTCACTGTTATAAGAATACCACTACAAGGTCACAACTACAAGCCTACCGTTACAAGGTTACCTATACGAGGTCACCACTACAAGGTTACCGAGGTTGCCGTTATGAGGTCACAATTATAAGGTCACAATTATAAGGTCACAGTTATAATGTCACAGTTACAAGGTTACCATTACATAGTCACAGTTACAAGGATACCGATACAAAGCTACCGTTGGAAGGTTACAATTGGAGATTACAATTGAAGCCTGTCGATATAAAGGCTATCGTTACCAACCTACTGATGCTTACTCTTCCACACTTTTTCAATTTATAAATCAAACGGTCATATTTGATAAATTAAATGCTCTGAAATTAATTATTGCTGATTGAAAACATTTCAGGAGACAATACCGTGGACAGTACGGGGTACGAGAAAGCATACATGTGATCTACTCATTCCCATTGTCGGGCCTCAAATATAAAAAGGGAAGACCACAAAATAAGAACAATATAGAGGATACAAACAAGTAGGGTAACATATACATGAACATGAAGAAAAGGGTTGCATGAGAAGTGTGATAGAGCTTACTTTCCAGATCAAAAAGTCAAACCATCCAACACTAAGATCCTGAACCCACAAGCATCACGAAGATCATTCTGGGATAAACTCATTCTTGCCTTCTGTGTTTCATCAACTCTTGATCAACATCAGAAGTAGAACACTGAAATCTTGAACCTGGAGTTGCAACACTCTATTTTGGAAACAACTTCCAGAGATTGACTCGAACTTCAACATTTCTCATTCCAAGGAGTCAAGAGCTGAACTGCAAACACATAGAGCCTTCTAAACTATTCATCATCATAATTTCTCTATTTTGTTTCTTTATTTTATATCTTTGAGAATTGTGTGTGTCTGTTTATATCACACACTATCTCCTATGCTTGAACTGGAGGATATTAACTATCCTCACATCAAACTTCAACTTTTTTGTGTTTCCCATGTATAACTGTGGAAGATACCATGTGTGGTCTGTTTTTTTAATCTTTCCCACGAAGAACTGTGGTAGAGGGTGTGTTCCCTAGACAGTTTGTGAAAACTATTGTAAGCCTGATACAGTATGTGTATCAAGTTTTAATATAAAATTCTTGGTGGAAAGTGATCACTAAGTGGAGAGCATTAGGTCTCTGCTTGAGACTAAACCTCTTGTTTACATTGTTGTGCAAATCTTCATATTCTCTGTTTTGATTTTATCTACTGCTTATATTTGCTAAAACATAAAACTGTTTTTTCTTACACTTTGATAGTTAATTATGGTTAGTGTGTGTATTTTTTTAATTCAGTAAACTTGTTTCAAAAGTTGAATTGGTGTTCTACACAGATTCATCTAAGGATTAATCACCCTTTGAGAAACCTATTGACCAATTGAACATTTACATTTCTAATGCCTTAATTAACTGGTCCGTTTTTAAAATTGTGGGTTTTCTTAACCAAAACTGTTTTAACAGAAATTTTAATTGGAACTCAATTCACCCACCTCTTGTGTATCCACTACGACCAACAGATTTATTTTTCAAATGTATGAACTGATGTAACATCATTCTGAGGCAGCAAGTAGTGAGGACTCGGGGGAGAAGGGGGGAGTGGTGGTGGTGGCGAGAGGCGAGGTCTCGGGGGAAGCGAGGTCTCGGGGGAGTGGGAGTAGTGAGGGCTTAGGGGATAGGAAGGATGTAGGGGCTTGAGGATAAGGGGATTGAAATTAGGTTTTTTTAAAATATTTAGTAGTGGTTTAAATAAAATTGTAGATAAATGTTAAAAATAAAAAAAATATATAGTTGCGGTTAAATGAAACTGTCACTATATTATAAATTTTTTAAAATTTCATTTATTTAGTGGTGGTAATTAAAACTACCACTAATAAACCACCACTAAGACTTTTTTTGTAATGCCCTGACCCTAAAATCCTAGAGTTGGTGCAATATTACGTAACATTGTCATGATCACAAAAGATCAAGTCTCGAAAGACCGATTAGTTTAGTAGCCTTGGAAGTACTAGATACATTCATAAGGTTTACATTACATCATAAAATGGAAAACTACTACAACATTATTTCCATGTACAACACTGAGATCCCATAGAAAATCCTTACAAGTCAGTCATAATATACTTCTTCACATGCTGGGAAAAATAAAACATAGAAAGGGGTGAGCTTAGATACTCAGTAAGGATAACAATATAGCAGAAACTTTTATAAATTAGAATAAACATTTAAGGAAATTTATATAACTAAAAAAAGCCTTTTCAACATAAAATTCATCATAATATGGAAAATATTAATCAAAATAATGCCATTTACTTACTTACATGGATATTCTACTAGTCGAATAATCACATGAAAAATCAATAGCCACTTTCATAATGATGGAATATATAATGCCAGACTTTCATAACCACATAGTCAAGGCCTTGTGCCAAGACTACAAATAAGATTTTGTCAAGGACTTGTGACAAGACACTAGTTTGTCTCATGAGACCTACCGATGCATCGAGGAGCTATAGCGGGCTCCACCCATAAATACTAAGTCCAATTCATTCCCCATATGAAAAGGTTTAAACATAATATAAACATTCGTATTAAAACTGGCATATGAAATGTCAATACTTTATCCATAAACAATGAATGGTATGAAATAACACATCCACAGTCAAACATATCACAAAACCTTCAATAAAATATGTAAGTTTTGTATCATAATAAATCAACTTCAAAAAAAACTTAAAATCCATCAATGGATGTTGACATAGATGAAATCAAAACCTTTTTTGAAAAATATCTCTTTCTATTTTGAAATAATTTAAAGGTCATGTAATTATAAAAGAAAACATTTATTTTTGAAAATATTCTTATAATCTTGTAAGTGAAGCTTTGATGATGTTATAACGGTATAAAATAGCCGCACCCACTGTATATGTTAAAAAAACATTCTTACCTTAAATAGGTAGAAAAGGTCATAAGTACCTTGTTTGGAAAACGATGGAAAGATTCCTTTATAAACATCTTATAAAAGTCAAACAAGAGTATAAATTACTTTAACCCATATTCTAGTAAATAGTAAAAATGTTTTGGAATACATTTTTAAGAAACATGGATGTGGATGATAAAGAGTTCCCCGTAGATACTTACGTAAAAACAACCTCGGATAATAAAGAGATTGTGAAATTAACCCTTACCTTGTAATTTTCCTTGGTCGAGGGTAGGTTAACCTCCTGTATAATGGTGAAATAATTGTTATTAAATTATAAAAGAATCATATATATTAATATGATATCATATATGATCTTTTAACATTGCTTTGTTGATAATATCTTAGTATTATCGTCATTTTGGGTGTTAACTTATTCGTTTTCCTTTATATGATTTGTTACGTAAGTAATGTTTATTATGGATAGAATGTATCTTATTCATATTCATAATGATATTAAGTCTTTAAACATTATTTTTAATCAACTAATAAAAATTAGTCTTGAATGGATACGATGGGGAATGAATCTCATCGCGTTCGTGGAGACGGTAATCCATACGTATGCACGAGCGACAATATCATTCTTTTGATATTAAAATAATATATAGTTGGATGGTATATCATATATAAAGAATAATTATCATGTTATATTTATTATTTACATCAATTACACATCATTATTATACCCATCCAAATAATAATGTATTGAATAACAATTACACCATGACATGGAGACGGTAATCCTTCCGTACGCACATATAGTGACATGTCATTAAAAGGATGGATAGAATAATGAATATGGTTGTAACATATTTATAATAACATTATAGTATATAGAATATACTGGAGTTATTATTTTATAATATAAATAACAAAGAAAGAGGAAGTGGAAGAAGAAAGGAACTTGAAAGAGGTGATGAAATATTTACCTCTTCTTCGGGTTATTCCTTTTGATTTGATCAAAAGGGCTCCTTAGATTGGCTTTCTGACTAAAGTAATGCCTCTAGGATTAAGGGAGTATAGTTAAGAGGGTATTAGGTCAGGGTTTGGCCGAGCCAAATGGATTTGAAGGTTTGAATTAGAGATAAGGGGGAGTGCCCTTTTATAAGAGGAGTGTGGGGCACCTTAGGAAAAGCTAGAAATATTATTTTATAATAAAATAATTTTCGGTTTATAATGGCTCCAAAGTAGATTATTTATAGGATAAGGTGGGTATGGGTCAAAAACCACTCAACCAATAGGTTTTATACAGGTTTGGGTCACCGTATTAACCTTATCTTTTATATTTAACTCTTAGTTATATAGTTTGACATTTACCATGTCTCTTTGTATTTTTATATTATATGGTTAATAAACTTACTATAAACTTCCAAGAGAACCCCAAGTGGTTCATTAATTATACACCTATAATTATATAAGTATTTTGGCCAAACAATATATTTTTAGGAATAGAATATAAATTAATAATATATATTTGTTTTAAAAACTCTTTTATGTCAATTTTGACACTATTTGGTATTTTGTTTTTTCTAAATTTATAACAGCATTATTACTTAGAAAAAAATTCATCTAAACAACCCTAATATGTCATATTAACCTATAAAATTATTGTAATTTATAAAAGGTCTCAAATTACATTTATTTTGATATTTATAATATCAATTATTTTAATATTTCATTAATTATGTAATTATTGCATCATCATTGTGTCATACATAAATTTAATTATTTAATGTCTAAAAATTATAAATAAAATACCATTATATAGGAAATATTTTTATCTTTCTAATGAATATTTATATTCTAATTTATATTATGTGTAACCCTATATTAAAATTTTTTTAGTTGTTAAACATTGAATTTAACACTTTTAACTCTTCTTTGAATTAAATAATAATAAATGTCCTAATCTAATCCAAGTAAACCTAAAGGATAATATTTTATTCCTAATTTTGTTTTTGGTCGAATTAAACTTATCCAATAGAATTATTACATGTGTTAGGGTAATAATAAAATCATTTTTACCCTTAATTACCCTATTTACTTTTAACTGTGGTAAATACAAGTAAAAAGTTACTATTCACCAAAAATTATTTTTATCTTATTAAACCACATTTTAATATTTTATTTTAAATATGTCTCTAGGATTTTTAAAATTCAACTCACAGAAGCGGTAAAATTAAGTTTTATGTAAATTTTCAAATACTCCTAGGAAGTAGGTAAAAGACTGCAAAAAGTTCAATAAAATTTTTAATATCTAAAATTATTATAAACTGACCCCAATGAATTAAATTGAAAATATATAGGTATTTTTTATCTATTTTGAACTAAAAAAAATTTAAATAAAATAAATAATTATTTAAATAAAAAGTCGGTTTTAAACAATGACTTGGTGTTTTTCACTATTCATCAAAAATTGAAAGTTTTTAAAAAAATACCAAAAATTCACCCTAAGCTAATTTCGATATTCCAAATCCAAAAATGAATTCCATTTTGAAAGATAAAATTTATAAAATTTCAAAAATTGGGTATTACGATTCATAATGGCTAGTTTGATTGGTTGTGGTGTGTTAGAACTTGAAGTTGCGTACACCACACGCTATTATATTATTCAAAGAGAAGCGTACCATGGAAGCTTGGGGTGTTACATTTTTGTAGTTTTTTTAAATATTATCCTTATTGTAATTTGAATATAAATGAGTTAAAGAATATCAAGATTTTTTACTCTTCATTTGAAGAGGTGTGACGCTTCATTCAAAGAGGTGTGACTCTTCATGTGTTGGTGACTTTTGAGATCCAATGAAAATGTTTATAAATAAGTTGAAATAAACACTCATTTTCAATCTAGTGAGAATATCTATTTTCTCCATCATAGTAAAGAAACACCCTGACTTAATTTAAAGGTTTTTTCTTATATTGTTTTGTGGAATCCTTGAGGATGTCCCTTTTTTCAACTTTAAACATAGTGTGCAGTAGATTAAATCCTTAATATTGGAGGGAAAATGAAGGAAGATAAACATGTATTCATTCAAATAGGTGTTACTCTTCATGAGGCGGTGACTTTTGGGATCTGGTGAAGATATTTATAAATTAGATGAAATACACACTCCCTTTTAATCTAGTGAGAATCTCTATTTTCCCTCATTATAGTGAAGATAATCTCTCACATTCTATTGAGGTTTTTTATTCTAGTGTTTTATGGAATCCACAAGGAGGTTTATTATTCCTACTAGAAACATAGTGTAGGTGGACTAAATCCTTAAGGATTTCGGTTTTACATGACTCACAACACAACCATATTCCTCTAATTTTCCCAATTATCTTAAGGAAGTAGCCCCATAAAGATGGATTTTGAGTCCTTGAAGGTCATTAATCAAGACATGGTTAAGTTAAATCATTTTTATGGAAATAATTTATCCTAGTGGAAAGATAAGATGATGTTTCTTTTTATTTTGTTAAAGATCTTTTACATACTGGAACCAAATCTTCCTCCCATCCCTGATGATCCCACTCTAAATCTCATTAACAATCCCATTAATGTGACTCAAGTTGAACACATTCATGAAATGAGGAAAAACATGAATATGGTGCATTTTTATATCAAGGAAATATTCTCAACTCATTATCAAATAATCTTCATGACAACTTTTTATAAATGAAGTCTACTTGATAGAGTTGGGATTCACTCGAATTCAAATACAATCTTAAGAAGGAAGGTATCAAAAAATTTATTATTTCATAATATCTTAACTTCAAGATGGTTGATAACAATTTATTGTTGGAGAAAGTTCATAAACTCTAAGTCATCGAAAAAAACTATTTTCCCTTAGAATTAATGTACCAGTAAAGTTTTCAAATTGGTGAAATTATTTCTATGTTTCCACCTATGTGAAAATAATTTAGTAAATATTTCATTAAAGAGTGAGGATATTTCTTTGTAACATTTTCAAAAGATTCTTCACATTGAAGAAGAATTCATGTTTTGATATGTGGGTATGGATTTTCAATTTGATACCAAGGTCAATATAGGTGAGGGAAAGGTACAATAGAACACTTCCTCACATTCCAAGAAGAATAGTCGTCAATTCAATAAGATAAGTAATCCTTCCAAGAAGAAAGTAGAATGATTTATCTATAGAAAATTGGGGAAATTTTCAAGGGAATTTCACTCTCAAAATAAAGTAACCAACCGCACTAAATATATTCTAATTAGAGAAAATATAGTTGTGATGACATCTTAAGTTAGTATGAATTCAATGAATACGGGATGGTAGCTTGATTCTGGGGAAAATATGCATGTGTGCAAGGATTATTTAATGTTAAAAAAACTAATGAAAGTACTATGTGAAGAAATTGCACCTTGTAAATAATGAATTCATAAATGTCATCATCCAAGGAAGTGTAGAACTATAATTTACTTATAGAAAGAATTTGACTCTTATAAATGTGATTTATATACCCAAAATTCAAAATAATCTAGTATCTATTGATCTTCTATGTAAGAAAAGATTTTATTTCTCGTTCGAATATGACAAGGTTATCTTGTCTAAGGGAGGTAAGTTTGTGTGGAATGTTTACTCAAGTGATGGAATGTATCTATTATCTATTAGTAATGTGATTAAATATTATGATTATTTGATTGAGTCCTCTAGTTTATGGCATGATCATTTGGAACATATTAATTATAATTCATTAAAAGTAATATGGAAGTCAAACTTAATTAATTTTGGAAATGAATTTAATAAATGTGAAACATGTGTAGATTCCAAAATAGTTAAAAAACATTTCCAAATGTTGAGAGAAATTTTAATATATTAGAATTAGTATGTTCTGATATTTTTGAATTAAATGGTTTGTTAACTCATAGAGGAAAAAAGTTATTTTATTATATTTTTTGATGAATGTAATAGAAATTTACATGTATATATTCTTATACTAGAAGATAAAGTCTTTAATGTGCTTAAAAAATATAAATTCAAAGTTGAAAACTAATTAAACAAAAGGATTAAAGTATTTCACTCAAATAGAGGTGGTCAATAATTTATGAATTAATTTAACAAGTTCTATGAAAAAAATGCTATAATTCATCAAAGCACTGACCCTTATACACCTTAGAAAAATGGATTAGCTGAAATGAAAAAAATTTAATTCAGTAGAAATGGTAAACTACATGATTAATAAATATAATTTACCCTTAAATTTATGGGGTAGATCCTTATTAACTTCATTTCATATTCATAATATAATTTTATCTAGGAAAACTAAATTATCCCCTTATGAAATTTGGAAAGGAAGAAGACGTAATATTTCATATTTTAAAGTTTGGGGGCATTTATCCTATTTTAGAGTTCCTAATCCCAAAAGAAATAAAATTAGTCCTAGAGAAATTAAATTTTTTTTGTTGGTTATAGGGAAAATAAAAAAGCATATAAAGTTATGGATCTAGAATCTAATTCCATTATTGAATTAAGGGATGTGTAGTTTTTTTTAAATAAATTTTATAAATATGATATGGAGGAGGTTATTCCACATGCCCCTATCTATCATACATCTTCAATTTCAAATATAATCATAGAGAATAATGATGATTCTCAATTGACCCTAAATAAAGTACAAGACCTAGGAAGGAGAAACATATCTATCTAAATTTTTATTTATCTTGATTCCATAATTTTCATTATTTAGAGAAATCAAAATAACCATCTTATAAATAAGTATCTTATAGTATTAACTATAGAGGATAACCTAAATACATATAAGGAAGTTATCACTTTTATGGATGTTGTTTTCTAAAAAGAATCAATTAATGGTGTAATGGATTCCATTCTGGGAAATAACACTTGGGTCATTATGGTTTTTCCAAATGTTTTATAACCTAGTGTTCATAAATGGATTTTTAGAAAGAAATATGATTCCAATGGAGACATTCAATCTTTTAATTCAATATTGGTTTACAAAGGTTTAAAACTAAAAGGAGGGATCAATTATTTTCATACTTATGCTCACATAGCTCAAATTACTTCAATGAGGGTATTTTTCTGTTAAATTAAATTAATCATTTATATGTTCATCAAATTGATGTTAATTATTTTTTAAAATGATATTTAAATGAAGAAATTTATATGAAACAAACATCAAGGTTTATTTTACAAGGTAGTGAAAAGAAAGTATATAAATCAATTAAATATTATTATGAACTTAAATATGATCTGAATCAATTCCATGAAAAATTTTATAATATTATATAATCTAATGGTTTTATTCATAATAATATAGATAATGGTGTTTACTAAAATTTTACAAAAGAATATTGAGATATTGTGTGTATATATGTATATGATATGATAATTTTTTAAACCAATATGATTGTTGTAAACGAGATAAATATTTTTTTATCCTTTATGTTTAAAATAAATGATATTGGAATATTTGATACTATTCTAGTTATTAGAGTTAGAAAACATAGTGGGGATTATTCTTTATGTCAATATCATTACATTGAAATGTTAAATAAATTTTATTAACTTGGTTTCAAAGATGCTAACAATTATTTTGATTCTAGGGTTAAACTATTTATTAATATGGGTAGAGGCATAAACGAAATTTAATATGCTAGTGAAATTGGTTCTTTAATACATGAAATGCATTGTGGTGGACTTGATATTGCTTTGGTGGTATATAAAATGATTATATATTCTAGTAATCCTAGAGTGAGTCATTATAAATGTATAAAGAGAATATTTGGATACTTGAGAAAGACCAAACATTTAATTTTATATCACCATGGTCACAACATAGTGGTTTAATGCTATGGAGGTGTTTGGTAGGTCTTAGTTTCGAGCCTCCCCATGCGCAATTAAGTTATATTTTCATTTATTTCTTCCCCCTCCCTAACCGATGCAATAAAATTTATGTTTATAATACAATTATTATCCGTATATATTATAAGGATTGATAAAACACATTTTTATTGAATATTTTATTGATAATAAATGACATAATTTCTTCACATTTTGTTAAATATGTTTATTTATGGAATATTTAGGATTACATCATTCATTTGAAAATTTAATTAGTTTTTCCCTTTAAAGGTCACTATAGTATTGTAGCCATAAATATTTTTCATTGTTTTATTTGAACATAAATTTTTTTAAAAATGTTCCTAACTAAATGGGATACAACTTTAAATTAGTACATCTCAGCTAGACCATGCATTTCATTTGAGTAAATGGTCCATGAAATCAAAGATGGACTGGACTCACCAGATTGGACATCACTTCAGTATTTAGGTCATAACTTGTTCATACGTGCTTTTATTGGGTCCAAATTTGGAGATAATATTGAGAATCCAATTTTTCATAAATCAATCTTCTATAAGTATAGCTAGTTAATGATTTTTGGAGGTCAAGCTGTTAGTGGAAATTGGATTAGAATATTTGGATGAATTCCCCAATCACACTTGAAAAGTCTTGAAAACCTAGCCTCCACTCTACTCTATAAATTTTGGTTTTTATAATTTTAAGGAGTTTGGATGTAACTTATAGGATTTGAAGAATAATATAAGTGGTGCCTTTATATTTCAATACACCATTGGTGGAGGGAATCTCTCAAGCTAATATCTCATTCAAAATGATCTTCTTTTCCTCTTCTTTGTTGTAATATTTTTGCTCACATAATAAACTTATTAGTTTATCTTATATTTATTCTGTTTTATTCAATTTTATTCTTATATAATATTTATATTTGGTATGGAAATAAATTATAGAAACATTATTGGGTTATACCCTTTCCATGAACTTTTAGAATGCAAAATGTTTTTACGATGACTACACTTCCCATGGAAGAGTAATTTTTCTTAGTAATTGATCTACCTATAACCTTATTCAATTATTTATTTTGAATAAATGAGATACATTAATTCATATATTATGATTTATGAGTTGAGTTTTTAAATTAAAATAAACTAATCAATGAATTTAACATTTAACACAAAAAAGACGAGGTCAAGAATTGTGTGAATTGTGAGAGCACAATATTAATTGGTAAAATAGAAAAACATGAGATAAATTGGTAAAGTTAAAATATAATACATAAAATCAATTCATCCTCAATTAAAATATTAATATTATCCTTAATTCACCACTGAACATAGGTTATCATTGGAATGATAATCAACTTAGGCCACTACGATTACATGTTCTGAAGCTAGCCTAGGGTTTAATTCATTTCATCATTGTGGTGAAGTTAACTTCCATAGGGTTTGAGGGTTAAAAAATTAAAGGATAATAATTAAGTGGATATTAATTTAAATGAAAATAATTAATAATTAAGTGAATAGGTAGATTTATATTTATTACACTTTCTAAAATTATTTTTCTAAAAAAATACATCTTCTCGTTTCATTTTCTCAATAACATTTCAAAAAAAAAGAAACAAATATAATCTTCTTCCAGCATAATTCTTTAAATTTTATAAATGATAACCCCCCACCATCATTTTAAGTAGTTTGTTTCTTATTTTTTTTATTTTATTTTTAAAATACCATTAACATGTTGTTTTATTTACTTCCTCCTTTGAGAGACGACCTTGGTCATCCACTTTGTTGCACCTAAGAAGTAAAAAACTACACATCATTTGAGAGTGCCCATGATAACGAAGTTCAAATTGAAATTATTTCCGAGGAAATTAATTTTTTTAACCAATTATAGGTATTTATTTTATTTTTCATTTCATTGTCTTCTTCTCTTATTTCTTCCTTCTTTCCCCTTTCTTGTTTTTTCCTATTTTTCTTTTTTTCGACCATAAATATAAATGCATCATCTTTTTATTGTGGTACAGTTTTATTTATTAAATTTTTATTTTATTTATAGAATGAACTAATCCCTAAGATCTCTTAAATTATGGCCCTAATATTGAACGTAGCCTTAGGGGTCGAATTAGACAGACTCAATCTATAGGAAGTTTCAACATTCAACCAGTTGGGAAATTATTCCATTTTGGGAACATTGAAATAAGAAACACTTTGGAATAAAACCTAAAAAAAGATCCAATGGATAAAAATAATAATAATGAATTTAATATAACCATTCTAGAATTGGATGCACCAGATATTAACTATCAACCAAATTGTATTGTATACCCAAATATTTAATTGAACTTCGAACTAAAATATGGATTGATGCACCTTTTTTCAAAATTTCATGGCCTCTCTCAAGAGAATACAAAAAATATATTTAAAAGAACTTAATTTGGATTTCTCAACACTAAAACCAGGAAATTTATCTTAATATCAAATCAAACTAAGATAATTTCTATTTTCACTTAATGAAACTGTGAAATATTGTATGTACTACTTACAACCTAAAGATGTAACATATTGGAATGATTTGAAAAAAAATAGATATTTTTCCATCATCGAGGACCACTTTCATTCAAAAGGAGATATCATGGATCACACAGGCATAAGGGGAGTCAATGTATTAGTACTATGAGCAATTAAAGAAGTTGTGTACAAGATGACCATATCATGAAATCAGTGAGAAACTAATCATTCATTACTTCTATGAAAGCCTCACACCTATGTAGAGGAGTATGGTGGATGATGTGGATGGATGGGAATTGGTAAAAAATACTACTAGATTCATGTGCATTTATTGAAAAGATGGAACAAAACACCCATCAATTTAGTGATCGAGGTACAACACATGTTAGAGGAGTACATCAGGTAAGTCCTTATTCTCTTGAAAATCATTTAATAGATACTAAGTTGGAATAATTAACCAATATAGTGAGATAGATTTATTTGGATCAAAATATATCCCAACCCACTCCTCTAAGGCCTTGTGGAATTTTCACTGAAATAGACGACCCAACCGATTATTGCCCATAATTTCAAGAGATAGAGGATCATGCAGTTGTATTCCCTAAGATACCATATCAGCAGCAATAACAACCTAATCCCTAGAATAAGTGTGATTACTTTGCACCAACATACAAACAAGGATATAAAGATCAATTGGACATGAGGTATGGCTCTAGATAATAACAAAGGCCCACTTTTCAACAAAAAATCCAGTAGCCTCCACCTTACCAATAGGGTTTTCGACAACCCCAAAAAAAATTTGATTCATAAGAATCAACAAGTCAAAAATAAGGTAATTCACACCCAAAGGTAGATTATAAAACTGATGACTTTTTTTAACAAATTTTTCTTAATAAAAAAAATAATCCAAAGAGTCATGGTTCTGAGTTTAGGGAGTTGAAGACTCAAATGATCTGTAATTCCACCGCCCTCCATGAACTGGTATGTAAGAACTCCAGAAATCTTCCCTCCCAACCTACTCCAAATCCTAAAGGGAATGAAAGTGTCATCACATTGATAAGTGGGAATAAAATGACTGATACATCTACACCGATCATTCCACTAGGATTCACCTCAACCCTAGAGAATCACCATTCAAGACCAACTAATGAAAAACCCAATGAGAAAGAAAAATATAATAAAAATATTGATAATATTCCTCTTAAACTCTAACACCCAAAGGATTTACGAATAAATTTAATATATAATGTAATTCACACAACATTTAGTCTCTTTGAAACAATACTTTGTTATTATAAATTTTCAAACAAGATTTTCCTTAAACCACACTAAAATTATTTATTTCTAAAGTTTCATAAAAACTATTTTTGTGAGATATCGGACATCTTGGAGGTATGTATTTGTTTAAAGTTGTGTTTTAATATCTTTTTTGGGTTAATTAAGTGTTTCACGGGTATATGAAGGGACTCCGGGGTGTTTCAGGGGTTCAAGACACTAAAGGAAGAAAAACTGGGCCAAATTGTGCAAGGTTCATAGTTGGTGCACGGTTATATAAACCATACAGCCTTCCCAGGAAAACTGTGCAGCCTTGGATGGTGTCTTAATGCATTTCTGGACCACAGTTTTTCAAACCGTGTGACCTTCCTAGGTAATTGTGTGTCACAACTTCCCTTGGATAGTGTCTCTCATGCTATTTGATCACAGTTTGTCAAATCATGCAGGTAAACCATGCGGCCCATTAAAGTTGGGAAACATTACAAATTTTTCACCAAGTTTTTTTATGTTCTAACTTGGGATTCTCCTCTATTTCACCTCCTAAAACCCTAGGGTTTAACCCTAGAAACCTAATCTTCCAAGAGATGGTTATCATTCAATCCTAATCCATTTTTAGTGTTGTGGGTTGTAGATCGAAGATTCAGGTGAGTTTAATCCCTCTATTACATCTCTTTTTGTTTTAGGGTTTACATCTTCCTCTTATCTCCATCCAAAGATATAAAAACATTTTTTATGGTGAGATCTAGGTTGGGGCTTCAAAGGGTGGTTAAATCGAGATCTGTGGATTTGATTAGGAGTGTGTTCATCAATGGATTTAAGGTATGTGGTCTAAAAGTTATATCCCACGGTTTTATATGGATTTGTGCATGAAAAGTAATGTTATTGTTTTCCCTTTGTTGAATTCTTGGTTTCGTTAGTGATATTTGACATAATGGGTGTCTAAATTACAAATTTAACCCCCTCATGATCCCCATGGGATGCATGGATGATGAATTGACCAATTTAGGTCCACCCATGGGGTGTTCTGCCATTTTCGACTAATGTTAACATAAATTTTGAGTGTGAAATTGACTTGTGATTTATTAGATCATGAGTTGAACATGTTAATTTTTCAATGGGATGAATAATAAGGGAATTTTGGTGACTTTTCTTAGATGTGGATAATGGCTAAGGGGTTGTTTGGATGGGCATGATAATGGGTTAAATTAGATTAGTGGTATTGTGCCAAATGAATTGTGAATTGAACTTGAAATGCATAATTAGGGTAATAAATGGGAATTGAAAAATGTTTTAAATGAATTAACATGTGGAAATTTTTGAATATGTTAATTGGGATAATTACAGAGAATTAGTGAATATGGTTAGTGAGCTAGGCATGAGAATGGGAATTGGGATAAATGGGCTATGTATTGTAAATGGAAAATGTGTTAATGGGTTATGGCATAATATTAATTCCCATGTTGATTGTTATGGATTATGATTTTTATATTTATTGGTTGTCTTTGGTTGTGATATGGTTTGTGTGTGGTGAATTGATAAATAATCATGTGCACATGGCTTGGTAGAGTGGGGTATTTACATGAGGATCTACACCCACAGGTCAAGTTTTACTGAGGCTATAAACTCCACCCCAAAATGAATAGATTAGGCAGGTGGTATAGTTTTATTACCCTAATGGTTGAATTCTATGAGACCACTTGGACTGAGGCTTCAATATGAGTGTGTTTTATATGAGAGGATGTGATCTCCCTAGTGAGATAGGGAACTTGATTTATTTTTCCCTTATATGTTGCGTTGATGAAAAATACAAACCCATTGATGTTGTGATAAAAGTAAACCAAGTAATGAAGCAGGCATAAGTAAAGATGTTGAGAATATTTCTAGAATGGAATAGAAAAAACCTATTAACTAATGGTACCCAACTTATCTTTATTTACCTTTTCTTTACTTAGCACTTTCACACACTATATTTTGACTGAATATTTTATAGACACCGTTGGTGGTGGCCTATTTAATTTTACTCACACCCTACTCGGACTGTCTTTGGGTACCCGAGTAGACTTCATGTGTGTAGTTTAGGACAAGGGCAAAGGCACTATGCTAGGGAGTTGATTTGGCTATGGTACATGCATGGATGTGGTTCCAGACATGGATTCAGGACCATTTTGGGGATTCTGTTGTTTCTTTTATTTTGGGTTTTGTTCACTTTAGCACTATTTAGAATGACATACCATGTTTATTGTTGATTCTTGTCTGTACCCAGTTTTGGGGGGGGGATTAGTTATGCATGTTTATTGGTTATTTTAGTTTGTGTCCACTATTTATTCTTATTATCTTTTTTTCTTACTCTAGTAAATAGGGTATAGTCTCCCCCACATGACTAACTTAGACCCTCCTTGCTAGTCTAAAACCTATGGCATAAGTGGAGGTGCACTTGAGGTCATGTGGATACTCAGTCTGAGGCACCTTTTAGTGGATTTTAGTATGGTGACATTAAAAAGTGGTATCAGAGGAGTTATGTTCTATGACTTACAATTTTGGGATGGTAGATATAAGGTTAGGAAGGTTTTGGGCCTTGGTATCGATATCGTTCTTGGGAGTAGCTAACCCATATATGAGGAAAAACCCATGTTACCCATGGTGGGAACTATTATTCTTGTTTTTTTTGTTACATTTGATGATATTTCACCATCAGGTGATGCACTTGTTGTGTGATGTGATAGTTTTATAATATTTTTCTCATGGTTGGAATGGAATAAGGTTGTGCATTCATGAATCATTATAGGAACCTAATTATATAAGTGACATACATTATGGTAGGAACACACACAGGATGGGTGTGTGGGATATAAAGGGGGAGTATGCCTTTGATTTTCTTGAAAATTATGAAAATGGTGTCTAATGAAGTGATACAGAAAGGGAAGTAAAATGTTAAATAATAATTAAATAATTGTGCTTGATAAGTGTAGGTAATTGAATTAAATAGTTGTTAAATTAAGTTGTGATATGAAAATATTTTTGAAACAGTGTAGAAGTTAAGGCTTGTGACCATTTGAATTAGTCACCCTATGTTAATCATGGTCCTCGGTAGGGATGGTCGAGGGTAGTGTTCTAGGTAAGATAAGGTCGTTTGGATAGTTTATGCAAAATGGTTTGTTTATGGCTAGTGGTAAACCTACCTTTATGTTTTTTGGAAGCTTTATGGTTTTTGTTCTAAAGCTTGTGTTTGGTATTGTAACGAAATACCACCATGAAGACATGTGTTGGTTGGGTGACAAGAGGACATTTCTGAGAATTCTCCCCCAGTAGTGGAATTAGAAGATCCACTGGTTCAAGATAACAGGGAATAGAAATTACATGAGTAACTCGCTCGTTTTATGTAGATGGTGGAATGGTACTTAGGGTGGGTTGTTCCAAGTATGTTTGAGCGGACTAGAGAGTTTTAGTTGTAGAACCCTATGACTTTTATTGAAGAGGGTGGGATAGAGGTATCTGAGTTCTGGATAGATTCCATCTAGATGATTCTCAATCATTTAGATAATCCTATCGAGAAGAGGGTTAAGTTGCCCGCTTACATGTTGAGAGGTCATATGAAGAATTGGAGGGATATCATAGTTCAGACTGAAAAAGTTGAAGGGATGTTATGGAAAGACTTTCAGAAAAATTTTCTAGAAAATTTCCATCTAGAGACCTTGATTCAGGAGAAGGTTGTGTATTTCATGAGTTTGATCCAAGGGGTGATGTCGGTAATGGATTATACTTGCCATTTCACTGATCTGTGATGCTTCGTTCCAGCATTGTCAATAGACAAGGTAGCTATGGAGAAACATTTCCAAGATGGGTTGAGACACGATATCATGTCTTAGGTGAATATCTTCATATTGAAAATATTTGTAGAGGTAGTGTATCAAGTGTTTATCTTAGAAGGGAACCTGAAGGGGGATTCAAGTGGTGGACTTATGGTGTTAGTTGTACGGGAAAGTGGTGTAGTACCCAAGGGTAGGAAGAATCATTTTAGAAGTTTCCTTTAATATGGAAGTTAACAGGGTAGTTAAAAGAAAGGTTTAGTCTCTCAAGGTGGAGATCAAGTGTTCTATTATTGGTGTGGCTGGATGGGGCACATGAATAGTCAGTGTCCCCGACCACCAGTTGAGTGTCGAGCATGTGGCAGAATGGGGTATGTGCAAAGGTTCTATAGAAACCCTTGATATTTGGAAATGGATTATGGTTTGAGGCAGTTCCCTAGTGTGGGAACGGGGTCATCCACCTCGTATCAGGTAGGTAGTTAGAGTTCTATGGGTTTTACTAGTAGATTTGGTGGACGTGGTACTCTAGGGCGGGAGCATCCATACCAGTAGGGTAGTGTAGTTCTAGGAACTCAGGCCAGAGCTCTGGGTAAAGGGGTAGGTTAGCTTTATGTAGTTTAGTCTGTACCTGGTGGTCATGAGGTTGGAGTATCTATAGTTTGAGATAGGATTCTTATAGGTTCTACCCTTTCTAGTGTGTTATTTTACATAGGTACCACACACTCTTTCATTTATGCTTAGTTTTTGTCTTTTTGGGTTTAATAGTGGAGAATGTGTGTGGGATTATGTCGATTGATACTATGTTAGAGGTGCGAGAAAAATATATCAGTCAATGTAAAGGTTGTTCTCTAGAAGTTGGTGAGTACCATTTTCAGTGGGACCTTTTCATCCTCCAGATGTCGGGTTTTGACCTAATTTTAGGTATGGATTGGATGGTGACATATCAGACCCACATTGATTGTTACCATCATAGGTTAACTTTCATTTCTCTTGAGGGAGACACATATGTCTTTTATGGTGAATGGGATGTTCAAGTAGGCCGTGTGAGACTAGTTTTTCAAAAATTGGGCTAACTCATAGCCCAAGTGGATTTACTTATGCTTAATGATGGAGGGGTGGAGCATCTTCTCTTTACACCTTTCGTGGATAAATTTTAAGATGTGTTTCTTGAGGATTTCTCTGGGATACCGCCTGAGATGGATGTGGAGTTCATGATAGAGTTTCTAACTAGGGTGGGACCAATTTCCATTCCACCATACTTAATGTAACCAATAGAACTTTAGGAACTTAAGGTTCAATTATAGGATTTTGAGTGTAAGGGTTTCATTCTCCAAAGTATGTCACCTTGGGGATCTCTTGTATTATTATTTGTCAAGAAGTCTGATGGATCATTAGGGTTGTGTTTCGACTACATAAGGTTGAATTAGATGAAAGTTAAGAACTGGTACCATTTTCCCCAAATTGATGATATATTTGAATAGTTGGGATATTCATCCATGTTTTCTAAGATTTATTTGAGGAAAGGGTATCATTAGCTAAGTATGAGACCTTCTGACATACCACAGACTACTTTAAAGAGCAGGTACGGGTTGTATGAGTTTGTGGCAATATCATTCAGATTGACCAACACGCTAACTGTGTTCATGACTTTAATGATCCAAATATTTCACCCCTATCTAGATTAGTTTGTATTTTTCTTCATCGATGACATATTAGTGTATTATAAAACTCTTAAAGATCATGCCAAACATCTTGACATCATCTTGGGTATTATTAGAGAGCATAGGCTATACACCAAGCTATCTAAGTGTAAATTCTAGATTAATGAAGTGAATTTCTTGGGTCAAATCATCTCTAAGGTAGGTATGTCAGTGGATGTAGATAAAGTGTAGGTCATTGTGTCTTGGGAGCAGTCCAAGAATGTTTTTTATTTTTGTAGTTTTTTGGGTTTCTCTGGTTATTACCGAAGGTTCATTAAAGATTTATCTCATTTGGAAGAACCACTTTTTGGCTTAACAAAGAATGGAGTTAAGTATGAGTGGTCTGTGGAATGCGAGGATGATTATCAATAGTTAAAGAAGTAGTTGACGACTCCACTGATCTTGATCTTATCCAAGCTAGGTAAGAAGTACACCTTGTTTTGTGATACATCTAGCGTTGGGATTAGGGATATGTTGTTGTATGATGGATGGTTTGTAGCTTATGAATCAAGGTATTTGAGGCCTCATGAGAGGAATTACCCTAATCATGAACTTGAGTTAGCTTCGTGGGTGTATGATTTGAAATTTTGGACGCACTACTTGTTGGGAGAGTTCTTTACCATGTATATTAATCATAAAATTATTAAGTACATATTCTCCCAAAGTGACCTAAATATTCGATAGTAAAGGTGGGTAGAATACATCATTCCTTTGACTTGGATTTGGTTTACACACTAATAAAGGTGAATAGTGTTACAGATTCCTTGAATCAGAACACTTAGAATAAAGTGTTTCAATAATCCAACTCTGAGTGGATAATGATGGATTTATTTGAATAGATTCACCTGGAGGTGCAGGATGGGCATGGGAAAATGACCCTTACATCCATAGTAGTTGATTAAATTCTTTTGAACTGGGTTAGGTAGATTCATCTTGAGGATCTGGAGTGTTTAGATATGAAGGAATGTCTTAAAGGTGGGGAGTCACCTTCTTGTTGAATTGTTTGTACTGATAGGGTTTTTAATGTTCATGGTCGTGTTACAATTCAAACGGGTATGTGAGAAGAGTTGATGAGTGAGTACGATGATTCAAAGTAGAAAGTTCATCCTGATTTGTCTAATATGTATCATGGTCTCAATAGGTAGTTATGGTGGTCGAGAATAAAGAAATAGGTTTCAGTATTAGTGGTGAGATGCCACACCTGTCAGTAGGTGAAGGCTGAGCATCAACTCTCAGGTGGTTTGTTACAACATTTTCCCATTCTAGAATGAAAGTGGGATGATTTAATGATGTACTTTTTAGTGGGTCTTCTGAGGATGCCCTGGAATAATGATGAAATCTTGGTGGTTGTGGATCAGCTGAATAAAGTGTCCCATTTCTTTCTGATCTAGGAGACCTTCACTGTTGACCATCTGGGCGAGTTGTATGTTCATAAATTAGTGTAGTTACATGTGGTACCAAGGACTATAGTGTCATATCAGGATTTACGATTCACATCATGCTTCTATAAGGGATTATAGAAGGTTCTTTGTATACAAGTGTTTTTTAGTATTGATTTTTACCTGTAGATGGATGGGAATTTAGAGCATATGATTCAGGTGTTATAGGACATGTTGAGAGCTTGTGTCCTTAATTTTGATGGTTCGTGGGAGAAAAATTTTACACTTGTTGATTTTTCCTAAAACAATAGTTTTCAAAAAATGATTCATATGGAACCATTTGAGGCACTCTATGGGAGGCTTTGTAGATCGTTGTTGTGTTGGTTAGGAGTGGGGGTGTCTGATCTATTAGGATCGAGTCTCATGAAGGAGATGTTAGAAAAGGTTTGACTAGTTTAGAAACGTATGGAAATGTATTAGAGTAGTAAGAAGTGATATAAATATCATCATCATTGACCACTTGAGTTTTCAGTGGGTGATAGTGTGTTCCTTCAGGTGTCGCCAAAGTTGGGTCACCGTCAGATTCAGAAGCAGGGTAAGTAAGCACCCAGGTATGTGGGGCCATTTTTTATTATGGAGAGGATTGAACATGTGGCTTACCGATTGACTCTTCCACAATAGTATAGTTAAATTCATGATTTTTTTCATGTTTCGCAGCTTCGGTAGTATCACCCGAATCCATCTCATATAGTTAATATAGAGGAAGTTGTGCTTGAGGCTGATGCATCCTTTGAGGAGCATCCAGTTCATATTTTAGATTTTAGTGAGATGGTCTTGCAGGGAAAGGTTGTTACTTTGGTTTGTTTTTTGTGGCAACATGGAAATTTTCAAGAAGAAATGTGGGCGAGGGAGTTGGATATGTGGGACCATTGGCCTAATCTCTTTGCTTAAGAAGCTCAGTGATGATTGGGAGTGCGGCTCGAGGATGATCCTTTATAAGGTGGGGAGGTTGTGAGTACCTGAATATTGTGGAGGTATGTATTTGTTTAAATTTTAGTTTAAAACTATTTTTTGGGTTAATTAAGTTTTTTCTATGTGTATGAAAGAACTTAGGGGTGTTCTAGGGGTTTGGTACATAAGAGAAAGGAAAATTGGGCCAAACAATGTAACACACAAGGTCGGTGCATGGTTAAGTAAACTATGTGGCCTTCATAGGAAAACCATGTAGCCTTGAAGAGTGGCTTAACACATGGTTAGATCATGGTTTTTCAAATTATGTGACCTGATTAGGTAACCGTATGGCCCAAATTTTCCTGGATAGTGGCTCACGCATGGTTTACACACAGTTTTTCAAACCATGTGGGTAAACTATGTGGCCCAGTAATGTTGTGAAAATTACAAAATTTCCACCTCAGGTTTTTATGTTCTAAATCAAGATTATCCTCCATTTTACCTCATTAAACTCAAGGGATGAACCCTAGTGACCCAATATTCAAATAGGTGGTTCTCCTTTTATCTTGAGTAGTTGGGAGCGCCATTTGGAGTGTTGTTGGTTGCGGATCGAATCTCCAGGTGAGTTTAATCCCTCTCTTGCTTCTCTTTTTGGTTTAGTATTTGAATCTTCCTTTTATCTCCATATGAATCTATAAAACCCTCTTTTACAATGAGATATAGGTTTAGGCTTTAAAGGGTGGTTGAATCGGGATCTAAGGATTCGATTAGGAGTGCGTTCATGAATGGATTAAATGTGGGTGGTCTATAAGTCATATCCCATTGTTTTATATCGATTTGTGCATGAAAAGTTGTGTTCTTGTTATCCCTTTATTATGTTCTTGGTTTCGTTAGTGATATTTGAAATAATGGGTGTCTCAATGAAAAATTGAACCCCCTTATGATCTCCATGGGATGCATGGATGATGAATTGACAAAGTTAGGGCCACCCATGGGGTGCGCTGCACTTTTCGAGTAAAGTTAACAAAAATGTTGAGTGTAAAATTGACTTGTGATTTATTAGAGCCTCATATGAACATGTTTATTGGTCAATGGGATGAATAATAATGGAATTTGGGTGATTTTTCTTAGATGTGGATAATGTCTAAAGGTTTGTTTGGATGGTCATGATAATGGGTTAAATGGGATTAGTGGTACTGTGCCAAATGAATTGTGAATTGCACTTGAAATGCATAATTGGGATAATTAATGGGAAATGATAAATGTGTTAAATTAATTAACATATGGAAAGGGTTGGATATGTTAATTGGGATAATGTAGGGGAATTAGTGAATATGCTTAGTGATCTAGGCATGATAAAGGGAATTAGGCTAAATGGGTTATGTATTGTAAATGGAAAATGTGTTAATGGGTTATAGAATAACATTAATTCCCATGTTTATTGTTATGAATTATGATTTTTATATGTATTGGTTGTATTTGGTTGAGATATGGTTTTTTGTGGTGAATGGATAAATAAACATGTGCACATGGCTTGGTAGAGTGGGGTATTGACATGAGGATATACACCTAGGGTTTGAGTTAGGCTGGGGCTCTAAACTCCACCCCAAAATTCACGGATTAGGGAAGGGGACGGAGTTCTATTCCACTAATGGTTGTGTTTGATGATACCACCTGAACTGAGGATTCAAGGTGAGTGTGTTTTATATGTGATTATGTGACTGTCCCTAGTGAGATAAGGAACTTGATTTATTCTTCCATTATATTTTTAGTTTATGAAAAACCCAAACCTATTGATGATGTGATAAAATTTGACAAAGTAATGAAGTTGGCATAAGTTTTTAGATCAAGAATAATGATAGGAATGGCTTATGCAAACCTTGTTAACTAATTGTACTCAAGTTGTCATTATTTACCTTGTTTTTACTTAGCATGTGTCTGCACTATATTTTGAATGGGTATTTTTTTAGAAACCATTGGTGGTGGCCTATAACTTTATACTTACACTCTTCTCAAGATATCACTGGGTGCCCGAGCAGACTTCATGCTTGAAAATCAGGACAAGGGAAAAGGCCATATGCTAGGGAGTTGAGTTGGGAACGGGATATGCATGGATGTGGTTCTGGATATAGAGTCAGAACCATTTTGGGGATTCCTCTTTTGGATTTATTTTGTGTTTTATTCACTTTAGTACTCTTTATAATGACATGCCATGTTTATCATTGATATTTGTTTGTACCCAATTTTTTGGGGGAAATTTTTATGCTTTTTTATTGGTTATTACACTTTGTTTCTACTATTTATGCTTGTTGTCTACTGTGAATTACTCTAGTAAAGAGGGTATATTATTCCCACATGACTAACCTAGACCCTCACTCCTAGTTAGAAACCTCTAGTATACGGGTAGGTGTGTTTGAGTTCATGTGGAGACTCATCTTGGGGAACCTTTTAGTGGCTTCTAGGATGGGGATGTTACACTTTTTGCATGATTTTACTTCATTCGGACATCATTTATGACTCAAATATAATTTCAATGTCCTTTCCTTTTCTTTTTTGGCCTATACATGTTTAAAATATGATTCGATGACAAATAAAAATGATTTTACAAAGTAACTCTTCTTTCCAAATTAAAAAAAGGGGTTTTATCATCTCAATTTTACTTATATGAGATATATTCCATGTTCACCACTTATTCCTTATGTGTGTGGATAATGCACTGGCCCAAATCATTTTTTATTTTCAGGACAAATCCACTTTGATGGAAAAGTGGAAACCACAAATATTACGCCTTACACTTTCAAAATTCAAACCATATCCCAATTCAAAATTCAAAAGACAGTAGCATCATCGCGGGATCCATCACGTTAGCTACTAATACCGCAAATCATGCTTCCACTGGGAAATGCGCATTGCAATTATCAATACTGCACTATCATCATCCCTATAGAGCCGCACCGGAGATCACACCATGCAAGAGAGAACCTCACTATCATGATTCCAACACCTCCTAAGACATCACGTCGGTGAGAATGTCACTGGAGATCACACCCACACTACATCGACTATCCTAATTAGACAACTCAGTCAATATCACTATTCATACCATTGTCATTGCCACCAGTGTCCTTCAGTCAAATCATTGCCAACCATCATGGCTGGAGTCTAAGTCTGGAGCAAACAAAAACATAACATCCACAAAACCATCCTCATGTACAAATTTCCACCAAGTACGCAAACATCACCACAATAACAGCTACTTGAAAAACTTAGCCTAATTTGAACCTCTGTCGAAGAGCCAGATGCCCACCTGGAGACCAAAAGATACTCAAACCGCACCTCTCAGAGCCTCTTGAGGACCCACATTGTAGACTGACTGGGAAAGAAGCACAGGACCAGGAAGCCATAGTAGGGTTGAGAAAATGGAGACCAAGGCAGGGGACCACGCCAGAAGCCATATCGTCGACCATAGGAGAGAATCGAACCACCATTAGAGACATCGAACCGACATCACTAGTCCAGATCTGCGCCGATGACAAACCTGAGCTGAGACTGCTACCAGCCCTCCTCCAGCACCATCCCAAGTTGTCCCATATCCCGAATAGAGCCCGACTAAAGTGGATTAGAACACTATGGACAGGCCATCAAGGGAATTGGAGAAGAGGGGAATTAGGCACTGCCACTAATGCTGACCCAAGCCGTCTAAGGCTCCAGTACCCAGACCCAGATAAGGATCCAATGCGTCAAGATTGATGTAAAGAGGGTCAGTAAGCATCATACGATTCCCACACCGGCGAGACGAATCGTATGGGAGGGGAGAAGAAGATAAAAATGAGATAATGGAGAAGAATAAAACATGAAAAGTGGGGAGATCTTTCACTGTGGAGCAGGCCCTCAAAACCCTAGGAGAAGGGAAGGAGGAGGTGTTGGGAGTGTCGTGAGTCGGGCGAGTGAAGATCCATTTCTATGAATGAGTATAATATCATGATTCTTCTTATTCCCATGATATTTTAAGTTTATTTTAATGATTCCTTCATAGAGATTATTATTTAAATGTTTCAAAGTGGTATGGGACACATTGGAATGTTTAATGATTAATTTCCTCTAGAATTTTCAATGGTATTTTCATCCATATCAACTTCCTTTGTTAAATCTTGTACTTCATTGAGGTTTATCTATTATTATACCATCTACCATATGTTATTGATGGTTTTATGATTAGTTTGACTATGGATGTGCTATTTGATACCATTCATGGTTTATGGTTAAATTATTCACATTTTGTATGCTAGTTTTTTAATATGAATATTTATGTTGTTTATGTTTCACACTTTTCATATGAGGGATATATTGGACTTAGTATGTGATGGGTGGGGCCCACTATATCCCCTTGATGCATCGGTAGGTCTCATGAGACAAAATAGACTGGGTTTTTACCCATTATGTATGGTTTATTGGCCGAGGCCTTGACGATATGTTTATGATGTCCGACATTATTCATTCACTCATTATGAAACTAGTAATTGAAAGTCCATGTGATTATTTAAATAGTATAATATCCATGGTAGTTTTTTATTATGGAATTATTTAATATTATTGTAATCCTACCATATTATTGTTACGAGTATGTTTTAATGGCATGTGTACTTTTAGTTTTTCACCATGCCTTATTATTTATGCTTCTATTGTATTACTTACCATTACTAATCATATGATCTCACCCATTTATTATGTTTTATTTTCCCCTAGGATGCGAATATTTATTTTAAGAATGACTTATAGGAATAATATAGGAGTTTATTGGGTTTGGGTTATTTATATAAACCCCTTCCCTTTCCAAATAGAGTTGTTAAAACAAAAAATATGGCTTAAGAGGCAATGAAAAAAGAGGTTTTTGACACATTTAAACACTTTGAGATAAAAATCACTCTTATTGAGTCCATTAACAAAATCATAAGGTATGAAAAATTCTTAAAAAAGACTTTTACCAATCTAATAGGGATCAAGGGAAATGAAAGGATCAATCTTGGAAAGAATGTGTCATCACTCGTTACACTAGCTCAAGCAATGCCAACAAAGTACAAGGATCTAGGGACATTCACCATCCCATGCACCAAGGGGAGTTACACTTTTCTGATGATTTATGTGATTTTGGAGATTCCATAAATGTGATGCCTCATTCTATATTATCTTCTTTATAGTTTAGTGAGTTGAAACTAATGAGATTAGTGGTACGGTTGGCGAATAGAGCTACATCATATCCAGCGAGAGTCCTGGAGGATGTAATTGTTCGGGTAAGATACATAATCTTTACAATATATTTTTATATTCTTAACATGGAGTATGATCAGGTAAATTCAAGATCTCCCATTATCTTAAGTAGTAATTTCCTTAAAACTGGAAAAATGATCATAAATGTCCATGAGGGTACACTTTCCAAGGATTTTGGAGATGAATTTGTGATATTTAATGTTATGGAATTCATGAAGTACCCCTCATAGAACCATTTTTATTTTATTATATCCCATTTTAAATCACTAAGTAAAACCCCCATGGATTTTTATTATCCTATTCTTATAGATATTATGATAATTGGTTTTAATTTGATATCTAAGATCACTTCCACACCTATTTATAATGCAAAACCTCTCTTGGTTTTGATTTTTATAGGGATTCATATTTTGATTTTGATCATGTTTACTCTGATTATAACATGGTTGTTGAGTATATTGAGGGATTTGATGCATTATTCCCTGATTTTGATTATGTCTATTCTGATATTCTGATCATTGTGCACATATTTCTATTACTCTGTCCATACAGCACCCCCATTCATTGTAACTCAATACAATTCCACTGAATCTCAAATACTCATAATTATTGAGTGGTGAGAGATTACATATTATCATCGCTAGTAATCTCTCTTTTGAACATGAAGAAAAACTTTTGAATCTTTTTAGGGAGAACAATAGGGAAATTGGGTGTACCTTGGTTGACATATCTATTATTATCCCCACCATTTTCATGCATAGGATTATTTTGGAGGACAGAGACAAACCAGTTAGGTATCCACAAAGGAGACTTAATCTAACTCATATTGAATTGCTTAAAAAATAATTTCAAAAATTGCTCGAGGAAGGTATAATTTATCTCATTTCATATTCCTAGTGGGTGAGTCATATTCAATTTATGCCTAATAAAAGTGGTGTTACAGTTGTTATAAACAATAGAGAGGAGTTAGTCCTAAGGAGGGTGAAAAATAGTTGGTGTGTGTGTGTTGATTATAGGAAACTAAATCAATCCACTCCCAAGGACCATTTCCCCATCCCATTTATTGATCAAATTCTTGAGAGACCAGCTAGGAAGGCACACTATTGTTTCTTGGATAGATTTTATGGATATTTTCAGGTTCATATAGCTTCATATGATCATGAGAAGACAACATTCACTTGTCCATTCAGTACACATGCATACCTAAGGATGATATTGGGGATTTTCAATTCCCCAGGTACCTTTTAAACATGCATGGTGAGTATTTTTTCTGATTTCATTAATACCTGCATGGAAGTTTTTATGGATGATTTTTACAATGTATGTATCCTCATTTTATTAATGTATATTGTGTTTTGAAAAGGTATTGAATCATTGTATTGAGAAGAATCTGGTTTTTAATTTTGAAAAATGTCATTTCATGGTAGAGCATAGAATTTTGTTAGGGTGTGTAGTGTCAAAACAAGGAATAGAGGTTGATAGATATAAGGAAGATATTGTTTCATCCTTTCCATATCCTTTATGTGTGAATGATTTTAGATCATTCCTAGGGAATATAGGCTTTTTATCAATTCCTCATCAGATATTTCTGTTAGATCACTCTAACCTTATCTCAATTTCTTAAAAAATATATTGAATTATTTTTTGATGATTCATGCAGGGTATTATTTGATGATCTAAAGAAGTGTATGACCACTCCACCAATCATATTATCCCCATGGTGGTAGATTCCTTTTGATTTTATATATGACACATCCAACTTCATGGTTAGATATTTCTTATCTCAGAGGTTGGAAGGGCAGTCCCATGTGATTTATTACTCATCAAGGAATTTGGATTCAGCCCAAGAAAACTACACCACAATTGAAAAGGAGTTTCTTGATTGCTTTAGGTAAATTCTGTTCATATTTATTGGGCTCTAAATACTTGTTTTTTTACCATGCAGCTATGAGGTACCTCTTAAAGAATCCAGATTCAAATCCCAGACTTATCTGATGGATGCCCCTTCTTTAATAATTCAATATTGAGATAAAGGACAAGAATGGTTCAAAGAGATTGGTTGAGGACCACATGAGTAGGTTACTCACACACTAGAGTCTGAAACCTTGGACTAGGTACCACTTCGGGATAATTTTCCTAATGAGAATCTCTATTTCATCTTAAGTACACATCCTTTTTATGTATATTTAGTAAACTACCTTGTTTCCTCTGAAATTCATAAAAAATTAAATAAAATCAAGTCCAAAAATTAAAGAGTTAGTCTAGGTTTTATGTGTTGGATGATCCCAAACTCTGGTACATGTGTAGTGACCAAGTCATTAGGAAATGTGTGCCTGATCACGAGTTTGAGTTTATTTTACATTTTTATCATACCCTTTATTTTGGTGGACATTTTGGACCCCAATAAATATCTAGGAAATTATTAGACTCTAGATTATATTTTCCTAGCCTATTCCATGATGCTCATGTGTTTTTTAAGTCATTATCTCATTACCAGCACACTGGAAACATTTCAAGGAGACATGAGATTCCCCAACAACCCATATTATTCTGTAAGATTTATTATGTTTGGGGAATTGGTTTTATGGGTATTTTTCCAATTTCATTTGGTTTATTTTT
Organism: Viscum album; assembly: GCA_963277665.1. Taxonomy (NCBI): domain Eukaryota; kingdom Viridiplantae; phylum Streptophyta; class Magnoliopsida; order Santalales; family Viscaceae; genus Viscum; species Viscum album. Next base: position 1,163,806,996 of record OY728159.1, read on the forward strand.
ATTATATTAGAAAATGGGTAGAGTCTAAGGCCACCAAGACTAATGATTCTCATGTTATCATGGATTTTGTCAAGGCTCAAATTTTCTACAAGTTTAGAGTAATGAAGGCTATAATTAATTATCAAGGGTCACACTTTTTCAATTGGAATTTTTCTTCCCTCCTTTAGAAGTATGGGGTGACATATAAAACGTCTACTCTATACCACCCACAAAAAAATGGCCCAGTAGAGGTTTCAAATTGGGAGTTGAAACAAATTTTGGAGAAAAAAGTGTAGCTGAATAGAAAGGATTGTAGAAAGTTCTTGGATGATGCATTGTGGGATTATATGATGGAATAAAATACTCCCATCATTATGTCCCCTTTTCGGATTGTTTTGGTAAATCCTTTCATCTCCCTTTGGAGGTTAAGAATTAGGCATATTGGGATATAAATAAAAGCAACATGGATTTGGCCTAATATGGAATTCAAAGGAAGATGAAAATTAAAGATCTTGAGAATATTTGATTGTCATCATATGAGAACTCAAGTACTTATAAGGAAAGATAAAAATAATCTCATTATATAATGATCCAAAAAGGGAGTTTCATGTGGGAGAGAAAGTATTTTTCTATAGTTCGTGAATGAATCTGATGCCCTGTAAGTTGTGTTTCATATGGTTAGGTCCTTATGTTGTATCTAAATTTTTTTTCCTTATGTTATAGTGATGATCACCCAAGGGTATATGTTAAGGATATTTATATTCAATGGGAAATGTTTGAAGTTATACATTTAGGTACTTCCTACCGATGTAGTTAATTTCATCACACTGCATGACCCCGTTATCATCATTTGAGAATATTAGGATATTCCTAATACTTTAACTTATTTTTCCTATTTAAAATTATAAATTTTCTGTGAACATATCATCTCATAGGTTCACATTGAGGATAATTCAATATTTTATGTGTGGGAGAGGTGACAACATTTTTGGGTGGTAATTTAGGATTTTCATTTGTGTGTTTTTTGTGTGTTTTCTATTAGGTTTTTTGTTAAATTTTCATAAAACACACACACAAAAACATATCATGTAACATTCGCATTTACATGTGGAACATATGTAAAATTCATGTTTTCAAAATTCATTGGTATCATGATAAACATGATCAATATTTCATCATCACGGGTTTATTTTTATAAAAATGGAAGTCGATGATGATATGATTGGTTGTGTCACTATAAAAAATTTTAGAATTCTATATCATTATTAGTTATATTTGTTCATGGTAAATTGTGTCATTTTTTTATCCACATGAATTTTCATGTAACCATGACCTATGAAATTTTTCCTACTCAATTGAAAGTATAGACAAGTTAGGTAAAAAAATCATCTTATATAAATGGTTGATCCATACATTAATTTCTCTTTAGATCAGTTTCATATTGTACCAAATTAAACTATGTGTGTGTACCTGATATTAAAAATTTGTACACCCTCAAAAAAACACAAAAAATAAATAAATATATATCATCTTAATAAAGTGGTAAGTGATGAAATGTACAACACATGGGGATATCTAGGCCGGTTAATTATGGTTTGACTTTTGGGAATGCTTAAGTGATTGGGTCTTGAAATTTGATTTTAAATGAATGTAGAATAACTTTGGTGAATTAAACTAGGTAATAAGAATTGTTTTACTTAACCTAATATATTGAATAAAGGTTGGATATATGAGCTTGACATGGTTGGCATAGACACACATGGGGAATTAATGGCATGGTAGACCCATAACTTATTTTTTTGTGATTAGTGTCATTAATCTCACTATATTTTATTTTGATATAATTTATGTGACAATGAATTTAAAATTTATTGATATTTAATCTTGATGGGATTCTTACTTTTCCTATATTTCCACTGTGGATTGTGGAATATGAGCATGTATATCTTATCTAAAAAATTGGAATATAGGACATGTAACTTTTCACCAGGAGTGAAAAAGGATAAGTTTGGTGGGTTGATAAAACACATTTTTATTGAATATTTTATTTATAATAAAAAACATAATTTCCTCACATTGTGTTAAATATATTTATTTATTTAATATTTGAGGTTAGATCATTCATTTGAAAATTTGATGAAAATTCAAGTTTTACCTTTAAAGTTTATTGTAGTATTTCAGAAATAAATATTTTTATATGTATTATTTGAACTTAAAATTCTTTTAAAGTGTTATTAACTCAATTTGATACAACTTTCATTTATTATATCCAAGATAGATCATGCATTTGATTGGATTAAGTGGGCCATAAAGTCAAAGATGGATTGGACTCACTAGATTGGACACCACTTCAGTATTTGGGATATAACATGTTCATCCATGATTTTATTGGTCCCAAATTTGAATATAATCTCAAGAACTAAATTTCTCAAAAACAAACCTTCTATAAGGACACATGGTTCATGCATTTTTGAGGTCAAACAATCGGTGAAAAATTGATTAAAATATTTGGATGAATTTCCCATTCACATATGAAAAGTCTTGAAACCCTAGTCTCCCATCCACTCTATAAATTTGTTTTTTTTATCATTTATAGGTGGTTGGACATGTATTATAGTATTGGGAGAATAATATAATTTGTGAATTTCTATTTAAATATTCCATTGGATGAGGGAAGCTCTCAAGCTAGGATCTCCTCCAAAATTCTATTTTTTTCTCATCTTTGTTGTAATGTTTTTGTTCTCACAATAAACTTCTTAGTTTCACTTATATTTATTATGTTTTATTCAATTTTATTCTGATATAATATTCTTTTTTGGGCTGAAAATAAATATTAGAAATTTTATTTTTTATACCCTTTCCACGACCTTTGCAAATGAAAAACATTTCTATGATGACTACACTACCCATGGAAGAGTAATTTTACTTAGTAATTGATATACCTCTAACCTTTTTCACTTATTTATTTTAAATCAATGAGATACTTTAATTCACATGTTATTATTTATGAATTTATTTTTTAAATTAAAATAAACTAATAATGAAATTTAACAATTAACACAAAACACATGAGGTTGAGAATTGTGTGAATTGTGAGAGCGCAATCTTAATCGGTAAAACAGAAAAATGAGGGATAAATTTGTAGAGTTCAAATATAATCCATAAACACAATTCATACTCACTTATAGTATGGATATTATCCCTAATTCACCACTGAACACAATCTATATTTGTAATGACAATCAATGTAGGGTGCTACGATCTCACGTTCTAAATCTAGCCTAGGGTTTAATTCATTTCATTGTTATGGTTAAGTTAACTCCCATGGGGTTATAGGGTTAAAAAATTAGGGGATCGTAATTAATTAGATATTAATTTAAATGATAATTTTTAATAAGTAAATTAATTTGTATATTTATATAAATTAAACTTTCTAAAAAAATTCTCCCCATTTTGTTTTCACAATTATATTTCAAAAAGAAAGAAAAAAATAAAATATTCTTCCAAAATACTTATTTCAGTTTTATAAATGATAAACAACCTCCCATACCCATCATTTTCAGTATTTTTTCCTATTTTTTATTTTTTTAAAAATACATTTCATATGTTGTTTTATTTACTTCATCCATTAAGATATGACCTTGGTCAGCCACTCTGTTGCACCTAAGAAGTAAAAACTACACATCATTTGAGAGCAACCATGACAGTACCTTTCAATCCACATCATTGTGAGTTGGATTAATAGTATTATATAGAATCAATCTACATTGGGATGTTTGTTTATTCTCTAAGGTTATGTTGTTTCTTGGGCATGAAATAAACAAGCATGTATTTTACTTTTTAGCATAGGGTCGGATCTTATCTCCTTAACAGCATGTGGAAATAATGTTGAATGGATTAGGAATATATTATTGTATATGAAATTTTGGACTAGTCTAATGCATCCTATTTCTGTCAATTTTTAAAGTGAATAAAATTTATCAAAGGCATATAGTTTCATGTATAATGTAAAATATATACCTATAAGTTTGATACATGATTATGTGAGACTACTATTACAAGATGGTACCATAACAATTGTATATGTGAGGTCATTTAAAAAACCTTTTGGATCCATTTACAAAATTTATTCAAATAGATATTATTTTTACATCTAATAGAGAAATGGGACTAAAACCCACTAAGTAATCATTTTTTAATGGTAACTAAACACTCTTATTAGGTAGATCATAATTAATGTGTTTAATGGGTAAAAAACAAGTTACCATAATTATTTTTGATATTGATGGTTTTCCAAATATATTTTAGGTCAATATCACCAGTTATGATTTGAGGTTAAGTGATAGCTCTAAACAAAACATTAAGACTCTCAGTGTTATATAGTGATAATGATAGGGCCACATTGTAATGTTTTACCTATATGAACTTAGAAGTGGTGTTTCTTTTTATAGAATCTTATATCTTAACTTCCAAGAGAGTTCATGAAAGGAAAAAATCACATGGTTATGAATTTTTAATTCCATGATGAATGAGAAATTATTATATGTGTGATATCTTTGGTGATGTTATGAATATTTATTGTTTAATTCTTATTTTACTTTAAATATTACATCACTTTGAAATGTTTACAATATTTAAAGGTTTAAATAAAAGGAAACCTTTATGATGTATAGAAATTTTTTTGAAATGTGGAGATTTAAGGCTTTTGGATAGTATGAAATGAATTGGAGGAATGTTAACTTTATTAATTTAAATATTTATTATTTATTAGTTTAATATTATATACAATGGGATTTTTTTAAACAAGTTGAGTTATAAGCCCTCATTTATTAAGATAATAATGGAAGACCCCTTTTAAACTGGGTTGACGGGGAAACCCAAAATATGGACCATAGGCCCAAATAAACTTATCCACATTGGAATTTAAGGAGAAAGAAGGTGAAGAATCCCAATAATTATAAATGTTCATTAAAAGAGTTGTAACACTTCATTTGAAGAGTTGTGGATCTTCATTTAAATATTTAAAAATCTTTATTCAAAGAAGCATGACTCTTCATGTGTTGGTAACTTTTGGGATCTGAAAAATATATTTATAAATAAGATAAAATACACACCCCTTTTTAATCTAGTGATAATATCCATTTTTCCATCATAGAAAATAAACACCCCAACTTTCTATTGAGGTTGTTTCATATAGTGTTTTTTTAATCCTTGAAGAGGTCTTTTTTACCAACTAGAAATATAGTGTGGGTGGACTAAATCCTTAAAAATAGTGCTCTTACGCAACTTGAAACACAACCATCATCCTCCAATTTTCCCAAGAACACCTCTTCTCCCACCTAAATAAAAAATAAATAAATGGGTGTGGGTATTTAATCAGGTATCATTTCATTAATCATATTAGGGTTAGATTATTATATAAATAGGTATAAATGGGTTCGAGTAACGTCCGAGAAGTATAAAATTTAATGGAGTTCAGGTCCAAGTACCCCAAAATAATTGGGTGCTCGACCTATTGTCATCCATATAGTACGAAAATAGTATAATTATGTGTATATTACACAATCCAATCCAATTTATGCCTAATTAATCCAAAATAGATTAGGAAAATTGAAATTTTTTTAAGGTTATGGGTCATTGCACAAGCCAAATTAGGCAAGTTGCACAACACAATCCATTAGACTTTGTTGTGATACTTATGTTTGATAAATATTTAAATATTTGTAAAAATGGATATATATATATATATATATTAATATTTGAATAAATTTATATTAATTTAATCAAAATTATGAGATAATTACAAAATCTCTGTAAATTATGTGTATATTTCATTAGACATCAACTAAAATAAGAAAAACATACAATAAATTGTCTATATAAAATGAAAAAATAACCATTTAACATAAATAGATGTTTTTATAACCCAAAAATTATGCAATGGAAAACACTATTGAAATTTTTGAAATTTGTGTTCAACTCTTTTTATCTATCAAATATACTTGATCCCTCAATCATATATTTCTTAATTACTTTCAACATCAATATTGGATGATAATGTTAAATTCCTAAACCACTCATAGAAAACATAAAATTGGATGCAATCATGAAAATAAGAATGATAAATATTTCATAAACCAATTATACAAGCATGATATTTATTTTATTTCCCCCAATCTAAATTATTAAAATTACTAGTTTCATCCTATTAAAGTTGAAGTATATTTAAATATAACTATAATTCTACTTCAAGATAATATTTAATTTATTTCATATGTTATTAGATAAAAATGATACATGTGAAAGGCATGTCATTGTGGTGAATTTTTTTTATTCATACATTTTATTTATATTCATTATATTTCATATAATCACATTTCATTATGCAGTTTAGGGCTTCATCCCCTTTTTTATTTTGGGTGATTTATTTTTCATTTTTTCTCCTTCATCTTTGATGTGGATCTCATTCGTCTCTAATTTTCCTTCTCTAACATCCTTCTCCCTCATCAATACCCCTCATATCTATCCTTGAGGCCCGAATTTTGGTTCTTCCTTAGTGCTCGTGCCTATATAGATCCCATCCTAGAGCGGCATTTTTATTTCTAGGTCACCTTAGGTCCCTTTATCGGAGATTCCTCTTGGCCATGTTGGTAGTATTCCATCCCATAGTGGTGTTGACTTACCTTCAGTGTGTTGGATAGACTTATATTGTTCCACCATATCTCATAAATTTATCTACCTTTTGATGTTCATAAAATACTCATTTGTTTTACTAATATGTTTATATTAATTGTTTCATGATAATATATTATATTAGTAACTATTTTTAGTTGTCATGTAAAAAATACCTAAGTAATTTCTCTTACACACCTAAATTTATCTTATGCGCAAAAGAATTCTCTTATGGAAAGTGTCATTTCTTGTGCTAAAATTTAATTTGTTCTAAAGGAAGTTATCTTACAGAATAATAGTGTAATTAAATTATCTTATGGTGTAGATGAATTGTCTTATAGAAATAGTTTAAGATCAGAATGCTGAAGCAGATGTATTTTTAGCTAAGTGATTTATCTTGCGTAGATCTGAATTTATTTTAAAAAAAGGAACCTCATACGTAAATTATCTTATCTTATGACAATGTCAAAGAGATGATAAGTCATTTATATTACAAAATTTGTTTTATCTTATGAAACTATAATTATCTTATGAGAACAATACTTCTAGAACATTTATCTTACATAAATCAATTATCTTACAAAGGATCAATTTTCATCCTCATATTTAGAGTATCATTCAGATACACTCTTAAGTCAACTTATGCTTTAATGTGTTTAGAAAATAAGTCATCTAAATGAGGAATGTTTGACTTTAATAAATTACCTATTTCTAAGAATAGAAATATTCGATGAAGATACAACCTACAACAACCCACTACCTCTATTTGTAATATATTTGGAGAAAAATTATGCATGGTAATTAATATCTTATTGCTTCATATTTCAAAAATGATTATTTCACTCAAACTTCAGTATCAAAAAGAGTTAAAAGTTTAAATTCAAAAAGATGAGATATAAAAAAGAATAACAAATGGATGCTTTAATACACACATATGTATATAGATAGACACATATAGATAGTCTTTCTTTGTTTCATGGTCAATTCTTGAGAATATTAGTTGTTGTGCATACAAGTCTATCTCTTGCAATCAAATAACCTATAGATCTAATATTTGAAAATATTTTATCTATATGGATATTTCTTTTTCATATGTCAGTTTCTTTTTTCAACTATGTGTTGAACCTGCAAAAATCTATTAATTTTCATCTTTGTAATGATTTTCACTCATTATTCCAAGTGTGATAATAACATAGACAGGACTTAAGGGAGATCCTGGTTTAAATCTCTTTTACATTTGTACTAAGTGATATCTTCTTGCACTATGTTGGTCATCCATTAGAAAAAGGTATGTTCTAGTGAAAATTACCTAACACATGGAGTAGAGTGTTGATATAGTGAACTATGAGATATTTATTCCTCAAACCACTAAAAATATTTTATGTTCAATCTTTATCTTACTGTTTTTCATTATTTTTCTTATTTATGATAAGATAATATCATAATTGTTCATACCATAAGAGAGAATGGTTTTAAGTGAATCAAATTTTAAGAACTTAATTCACACCCCCCACCTTGAGTATATGTGGAAAACTTATCCAACTAATAATTGGTATCAAAGGTGATACTTTTGAGTTAACAACTATCATTAATTTGATTTAAAAGATATAGTATTGAAAAGGTCAATAAAAAATAAGGTGTTTCTATGATTCGAGCACCATATTCCAATGGAAAAAAACTATAGATGTTAGAAGGATCATATGATTGTCTATTTAAAGAACCTTGGTCTAAAGGTTTACTTAAATGTTTCCAGGCCTTATAAAGTTCCAGAAAGAGGTCCAGGAAAATGTTATGTTACTGGAGAAGCTGAATATGATTTGAACTACAAATAAATAAATTAAATCATATGTAGAATCAGTCCATATGAGTTTAATATAATTTCACAATGGTGTACAACACATGAAATATGGACAACTATATCAATATATTATTAAGGTACTGATAATGTAAGAAAACTAAGGTAAAACTCTTTAAAATTGAAGTTTGAAACCTTCAGAATGATTGATGACGAAAGCATCAATTAGATGAATGGAAGGGTGACTGAAATTATAAAAAATTTGGTCACCTTGGGAACTCTTGTTCATAAACTAGATCAATATCTTAAAGTTATCATAGTTCTATCGCCCAAAAAAAGTGAAATTTTAGTTATCATTGGGAAATCTACTATTGTAAAATATTTTATAATAAAAGATCTTATTGGAACACTCATTATGTATGAGGCTAAAATGGAAGCTGAGGTAGTATAGTATAATATAGTTAATAAGTAAAATGTTTCTTTGAAAGTTTCTACTTCAAAGGAAGAAAATAAATCAAAATAAGTATCTCTATCTAACTTGTCAAGTGAAGAAGACTCAAATAGTTCTAATTATGGCAGTGAACTTACTCAATCTTCTATGAATTTTAGAAGTTTATATAATATTATAAGAGGATTCAATAAATACTTTAACAAGTATACAATGTTTGATGAAAATACCAAGGAATTTAGATGTTATGAGTGTAAAAAGAATGTACATATACATGATAATTTCCCTCAACTGTAAGAGAAAAAGAAGTCTAAAAAGAAGTTATTCATAAAGGTAGGTTACAATAAGAAATAAAATAAAGTTATTAAGACTATGTGGATTACTTTAGAATACTTCAGTGATGTATCATATTTTGAATATGAAGTTTTACTCTCAAATCAAAATTCTAACATGTGTTTTATAAAACAATCACTATAGTAAATTATTTTTTATCTTATGAGAATGAATCTGAATTTGAAACTAAAAATTACTATTTTTAATGATTAAATGAATATTGTACTATTCTGGAAGATAAATATGAAAGATTTAAAATGAAGAATAAAATTCTTATAAAATCTTATGATGATGTCATGAGTGAAAAAAATGCGTTGAATAATAATATTTCTGATTTACAAACAAGACTAACCAAATATATTCTCTCTTGTGATAATCATGGTGATAAAATTAAAATCTTAAGAAATGAGGTACAATATTTTAAATACGTTTTCAATGTCTTTACAAAGAGAGAACATTATCTCAAACAAATTCTTAGGAAAAATAAATCAAATAGAAAACTATTTTGTATAGGTAGTAATGGATATAAACCTAAAATATATAGAAATTTTTTTATGCTAAATTCCAAGAACACAAGACTACCTAAAGTTACATGTTTTCATTTTAGAGATATTGGCAATTATTCCAATATTTATAGTCATAAAAATCCTCAATTTTTTAGTGTTAATAAAGCCTTTATTTCAAAAAAGATTTCTAAATTCAGTGATAAAATTTCTAAATAGAAAAAGTATATTTGGATTCTCAAATCCTTGGTCATTAACATTACAAGAACCAAGAGTATATGGGTACCAAACACATTCTGGTTTGGTATTTTTGTAGGAAAAGGTATAAGAATAGTAATGAGAAGTAGTATATGGACAGTGGATTCTCAAGACATATGAGTGGATATTTTTCAAAATTCCACTCATTGTACAGGATTGATCAAGGCTATGTCACTTTTAGTGATAATTAAAAAGTAAAAAATTATTGGAGTTGGATTTTTTGGAAATACAAACTCATCTATCATTAACAAAGTTATTTATATTCAATTCTTGAAGCACAGTAAGATAAGAATCACTCAAATTTATGATAAAGGTTATTTTTTAGACTTTTTTAAAAATTCATGTTTTGTTTTCAAAGATAAGTTCCTTAAGTTTAAATTAAAAAAGAACTAAAAATATTTACACATTATATTTTAATGTTGGAATAGTGTATCCTTATACTTTAGATGAAGTTGAGCAGACTATAAGAGGCCCAGACTGCACACCAGGCCACAACTCTCACGATTCAACCTTTATGGTGAGGTTGGTGGGGGTTATAGGGGGAAGCATGCCCCATCTTAGGGTTTCAGGGGATGAGGGGGCCATGTACATTTTTTGGGCACTATAGAAATTTTGACCAAAATATAATAGAGTTGACTAGGTGACACTGACATAGCACTGAAGCGGTGAAAACTTTGACATGGTTACAATAGAACCTCAAACTTTGTAGACACCAGTATTATAAGGACTTGACCTTATTACATTACATAATCTTGAATTTAGTCAAAAATTCAATTCTATTTAAAATGAGGATCTCTTCAAGTTTAGAGATTTAGATAATTGGGACATAATACATTCATAACATTACACATTATTACATAGTGGATACCATAAAAACAGTTTCCATTTTTTTCAAAATATAAAACATTAAAAATTAAAACATGATTTATTTGAAAAATCTTCAAACATTTAACTTGGATTACTTATTTGTATTAATCATCCTTATAACCTGTGAAAATAATTTAAAAACTTTGGATGAGCACAAAATCTCAGTAAGGGATATAAAAGAAAGAAAGAACACATTAGTCCATGAACACTTGTAACGTATGAAATCATTTCCAAAAGACATACTTGTCACCCGTATATACTTACTTTGTGAAACATAATATTTACACATGATCCAAAAAAACATAAGAACATAAATAGAATCATAAAGGTATCTTGGGTCATTACTTACATAATATTTTAACCCTCTCGGCTACCTTACAATTTGTAACCCTCATGGCTACCTTACAATTTGTGTAACCATCGCAGTTACACTTGAAGTAACCATACGGCCGACCTCTAACTTACACATACCCAATGCATTAGAGGAAAATAAAGGTCCCACCCGTCATCATAAAAAATTCCCAAGAACCAGAACATAATCATAAAACATGAATAATAACATAAAAAAATTTCTTTTAAACTTTGTAAAACAGAATTTTAAAAGAGGATTTTAAAATAAATCCCCTTAAAGTTATCATATAATTGACGTGAGACTTAATAGAGTGTATGAAATATGTATATACACTATAAATAATCATAATTAAAAATAATATAAACAAAAACCATCATAAAAACATTTTTAATACGAAATAAATAATGAAGTGGAAGGTAAACCCAAAGAATGGAAATCGGGTTAAGAATTCCCTTAGAAACATTCAGTAGCCTAACAGCTACGCAACATGGTTTTAGAAAATATTAAAAAGACAGGGTACAAGGGTCACCCATAAAGAAATGAATCATAAAATATAATATAGAAATAATAATATGAAATGAAGAAAATTTTATGGATTCTTTAATTGTATACCACATAAAAGAGAACTTGAAAGGGAAAAGAAAGAAGTTGATAATTTTCTTACCATGTAGAGTAACTCCTAGAACCTGAAGTTTGAGACCTTGGGGACTTGAAGAAACCTTGGTAGAACTACTAGGGAGGTAATGAGGTCATAGATTCATTGAGGAAGAATTGGGAATGAATTTAATGAATGAATGGGTTGGTATTTATAACAAAAGTGAGGGAATATTTTAATAATTTCTGAGGGACAACTCATTAGTGGTATTTGAAAAACCATGGGCTTTACCATGGTATTTTCTCAAGGTATTAGCCACTTGGGACACCTCACATATTACTTTATTGTACACAAGTTTACTAGATTTATTACATCATTAATGATGTCATTAACACGTCGAAACTCAAAACTGTATTTTTTACTATTCACTGAAAAATCAACTATTTCAGAAAAATCCCAAAAATTCACTCTAACCATTTTTCAATGTTCAGAATTTAAAAATGAACTCAATTTTTCGAAAATAATTTTGTAAATATTATTAATTTAATTTTTAAATAAAATCATACTTAAGTCAAAAATTAACAATTTTAATTCTATAACTGCTTTTACATCACATTGAAAAATTAACCAATATGTCATTATCTTAAAGACTTAAGAAAATAAAATAATAGTACAATTTACTATTCATTAGTGTCTTATTACTATTCATATTTCTATTCATAAGGCTATGTTATTATTCACCCAAAAAACAAGTATGTTCCATTAGACTCCAAATAACATACTGAACACAATTGTAGATGACCGTTTTTCGAAATTCAAAACATAGAAGTAATAAAATTATGTTTAAAGTCGAGTTATAATTATCTACTTAAAATAAAGTTTCATGCATTTCAATTTATTTTTAGAAAATCTTGGGGTGTTACATTCTCCCCACCTTCTGGAAATTGTGTCCTCACAATTTTATTTACTTATTAAACAAGTGAGGGTACCTTTATCTCATAGCATTTTCAGACTCCCATGTTGCTTCTTCTACCATGTGGTTTCTCCACAAAACCTTTACCTGGTGGATTACCTTATTCCATAATACTTGTTCCTATTAATCAAGAATTTGAATTGGTTTCTCTTCATAAGAAAGGTTCTCTTTCAGCTGAACTGTTTCTAGGCTCAAGACATGTGATGAATCTGGCACAAATTTCCTCAACATAAAAACATGAAAAATGTTGTGTACCTGAGACAAAATCAAAGGCAAAGCTACTCAGTATGAAACTAGTCCAACTTTATCCAGGATTTCAAAAGGACCGATGAACTGTGGACTTAGCTTACCTTTCTTACTGAAACGCATCACAATTTTCCAAGGAGATATTTTAAGGAAAACATGGTCACCTACCTCAAAAGAGAATTCTTTCCTTCTATTATCTGCATAACTTTTTTGCCTACTCTGAGCTGTCCTCATGTAATGTTAGATCATCTTTACTTTATCAGCCCCTTCCTCTACTAATTTTGGTCCCATCAACTTTCTTTCACTGAATTTGTCTCAAAACACTAGATTCTGACACCGCTTTCCATACAATGCTTCAAAAGGTTCCATCTGTATACTGTAATTAAAACTATTATTATAATAAAACTCAATTAAAGAAAGATATTGATCCCAAATTCCCTGATAGTCCATTGAACAATATTGAAGCATATCTTCCAAAGTCTGAATCGTTTGTTCTGACTGCCCATCTGATTGAGGAGGAAAAGCTATACTGAAATTTAACTCTGTGCCCAATCACTTCTGAAGTCCCTTCCAAAAGTTAAAAGCGAACCTGGGATCCCTGTCAGATACAATGGAAATAGGAAATCCATGTAACCTGACAATATCCTTTAGGTATAGTCGAGAAATCTGATCCAAAGACATTGTATCTTAAATATATGGAAAATGTGCATATTTTGTTAGCCGATCAATAATAACCCAAATCGCATTGTTACCTTGAGAAGTCTTTGGTAGTCCCACCACAAAGTCCATGGATACATTCTCCCATTTCCACTCTAGAACTATAAAAGGCTAAAGCATCCCCTTTAGTAACTACTTCTCTGCTTTAACCTGTTGACATGTCATTCATTTTGTAGTAAAATCATCAATATCTCTTTTCATTCCATCCCACCAATAATACTTCTGAAGGTCCCTATATATCTTAGTACTGCCAGGATGAACTGGAAATGGAGAACTATGAGCTTCACACAACAAATCTTTCTTTAACTAAGAATCGCAAGGCACACACAACCTTTTTTCAAATCTTAAAACTCAATCTTTATCAAGGTTAAATTCTATCAACTTACCCATTTTAACCAATTCTACCTTTTTTGTATCTCATGTTCTTCCTTCTGCGCTTTCTTAATTCTGTCTAATAATGATGATTGCACTGAAACCTAAGACAAAACATAGGTATTTCTTTCACCAACAACTTCTAAGCCAAAATTCATTAAATCATTAATCGAGGGATCATGTTCCAAACCTAACATAGTTAATGATGCATGATGTTTCCTACTCAAGGCATATGCCACTTTGTTTGCTTTTCCAGGATGGTAATTAATAGTGAAATCAGAATCCTTTATCAGTTCAAGCCATCTTCTCTGCCACATGTTTAATTCTTTCTGAGTGAATATATACTTCAGACTTTTATGGTCTATATATATTTAAAATTTGGATCTATATAAATGATTCCTCCAAATTTTCAAAACAAAAAACCATAGATTCTAATTCTAAATCATGTGTGGGATAATTTAAATCATGAGTTTTTAGTTGTCTTGATGCATAAGCAATTACCTGATCATTTTGTATTAAAACACAACCAAGTATATTCAAAGAAGCATCATTGTAGATAACTAACTCACCATTTCAAGAAGGCAAGGCCAAAACTGGAGCATTCATCAATCTCTTCTTCAGTTCCTAAAAACAAACATCACATTCTTATGTCCAAAAAAATTTAACCCCTTTTCGTGTTAACTTAGTTATCGGTCTAGATAACCGTGCAAAGTTCTTAAAAAACTTCGTTAATAACCTGCTAATCTAAGAAAACTACAAATCTCTCTAACATAAGTGGATCTTGGCCATTCATCAACCACTCTTGTTTTGGAAGGATCAACTGTTGTTCCATCATTATTTACAATGTTCCCAAGAAAGTAAATCTATTGTATCCAAAAATCATAATTGATGAATTTTCCATACAGTTTCTTTTACTTTAAGTTTTGTAAAACAACCCTTATATGTTTTTCACGATCTTCTTTACTCTTATAAAATACCATAATTTCGTTAATAAACACAACCAAAAATTTATCCAAGAACTCATGAAATATTCTATTCATAAGATTCATGAATACAACAGGTTCATTAGTTAATCAAAATGGCATAACAACAAATTCATAATGCCCATATCTAGTATGAAAGGCTGTTTTTGGGATTTCATCCTCCTTCACCTTTAGCTGATGGTATCCTGATCTCAAGTTAATCTTGGAAAAGCACTGAGATGCCTGGAAATGATCAAACAAGTCATCGATATGAGGAAAATGATACTTGTTTTTAATAGTGATGTTATTCAAATCTCTATAATCAATGAAAATTCTCATGGAACCATATTTCTTTTTAATGAACAAAACAGGAGCACCCTATGTTGAAGTGCTAGGATGAATGAAGTCTTTATCAAGAAAATCCTGCAACTGATTTTTTAATTCAAGAAATTCTATTTGAGCCATACAAAATGGGGGTTTTGAAATTGTATTAGAATCAGAAACTAAGTCAATTGTGAATTCGACTTCTCGATCAGGTATGACACTGGGTAACTCATCAGGAAAAAACATCAAGGTATTCATTTACCACTAGCACATCATTAATCTGAACAGTTCCCTTATTTTCAAAAATATGAGTAATATAACATTCATTTCCATATTTCAATAGTTTCTCAACTTCTTAATATGTTATCAACTTTATCGGTTCATTGTTGCATACAAACTGAAACTCTTTCTAAAAAACAACTTCTTTATCTCTACAGTTAATCTTAGCATGATAAACAAAAATCCAATCCATTCTCAGAATAACATCAAACTCAACTAAGGGTAAAACAACAAGGTTTTTAGGTAAAGTCTTTACACAGACCATAATAGAAATATTCTCCTCTTTTCTATAATATTTCCCCCTGGTGTTTTAACAAGTTCTGGTCTCATTTTTTGAAGTGATATTTCTAATTTACTAGAAAATTTCTCCGAGATGAAGGAATGTGTAGACCCCATATCAAATAAAACTTTAGAAAAATATGAGTAAACAAAAAAATTACCTGATACAACTTCATTGTATGGCCCGACATCTGTTGACGTAGTCACAAAGGATCTCACTACACCTTTTTTCTTATAGTATGGTTTCATTGCATCATTCAGATCTCTCTTTAGGTGGGCATTTGTATAGTGACCCATCTCACCACATTTAAAACACTTAATAGTTTATTTATTAAGATTAGTCTTAGGGTAATTTTCATTACAATCTCAGGCCATATGTCCAAACTTACCACATTTAAAACACTTCCCAATTTTTCTAAGACATTCTCCAGGGTGCTTCTTGCCACACTTTTCAAAAACTGGAAACTGAATTTTCTTACCATCATATTTCTTTTGTTGATTCTTACCCATCACATTACATCTGGACCTATTCTTCCCCTTGTTTCCAAAATGCACATGATCATCAGAAAACTCCATATCTACCCTCTCAACACATCAGAGAAGTTTCTCATAGCCTTTGAATTCACGGGAGGCCAATGCCATTCAATACCTTGGCTTCAATCCTGAGTAAAAGCGAATGATTTTTCTATCAAGATCCAGAATAAGATTTAGAGCATACCTAGGAATTCGAGTGAAGTTTTCTTCATACACAGCCGCTGAATATTTCTCCTTTTGCTTCAATTCAAGTAATTTCTTCTCCATCCTAAGTTGCACCACCTTAGGAAAATATTTTTCAATAAAAAGACTTTTAAATTCATCCCACTCTAAGGCATCAATATCCTCTCTATCCCTGATATTATTTACCATTTACCACCACTAATCAGCTTCACCTTCAAAATGATAAATGGAAAGATATACCTTTTGATTATCTGAACAACCCATTACATCAAATATCCTTTCAAGGGCTTTAATCCATCCTTCAGCCGCTACTAGGTCAGAAGATCCATTAAAAGTAAGAGGGTGTTGTCTCATGAAATGATCCACTATTCTCATGTTTCATTGTGGTGCCTCTGGTTTTTTCTTTCATGGATTCCACCACCATTTATTGATTGTGTTAGATAATCCATTACTATCACAAACTACTCAGTTCCAATCCCTACCATTCTGGGCTGCATATTCAGAAGGATGTCGTTCTGTCGGTGCCTCTCCTCTTCAGATTCCCTGTTTCTTCTATGGACAACCATTCTAAATAAAAATTTCTTAGATGAATAAAATTGGTAATATTTAAAAGCTATAACATTTCAAATTAAACATAGAGTAAAAATCATTTATGGTATTCTTTTAACATCATCTTAACCCCTAAAGTTATTTAAACCTCCCTCTGATACCAACTATAAGGACCCGACCTTATTACATTACATAATCTTGAATTTAGTCAAGAATTCACATCCTTTTACAATGAGTATATTTTAAAGTTTAGAGCTTTATAGAATTGGTACATACTACATTTATAACATTACACATTGTTACATAGTGGATACCATAAAAACATTTTCCATTTTTTTCAAAATATAAAACATTAAAACTTAAAACTTAATTTCTTTGACTAGTCTTAAAACATTTAACTTGGATTACTTATTTGTATTAGTCATCCTTATAACCTATAAAAATAATTTAAAAATTTGGGATGAGAAAAAAATCTCAGTAAGGGGTATAAAACAAAGAAAGAACACATTAGTCCATGAACACTTGTAACGTAGTAAATAATTTCCAAAATACATACTTGTCACCCATATATACTTACTTTGTGAAACATGAGATTTACACATGATCTACACAAAACATAAGAACATAAATAGAATCATAAAGGTAGAGACATTACTTACATAATCTTGTAACCCTCTCATCTACCTTATAATTTGCAACCCTCGCGACTAACTTACAATTTGTGTAACCATCGCAGTTACACTAGGAGTAACCATATAGCCGATCTCCAACTTACACATACCCAATTCATTGGAGGGGAATACAGGTCCCACACTTCATCATAAAAAATTCCCAATAACCATGAAAAAATAATACAACATCAATAATAACATAAAAACATTTCTTTTGAACATTTTAAAATAGAATTTTAAAAGAGGATTTTAAAATAAAATCCCCTTAAAATTATCGTATAATTGAAGTGAGACTTAATAGAGTGTATGAAATATTTCTATACATTGTAAATAGTCATAATTAAACATAATATAAATAAAAACCATCATACAAACATTTTTAATATCACATAAATAACGAAGTAGAAGGTTAACCCAAAGAATGGAAATCAGGTTAAGAATTCCCTTACAAAAATTCGGTAGCCAAAAGGCTACGCAACATGGTTTTTAAAAACATTAAAAAGAGAGGGGACAAGGGTCACCCATACAGAAATGAATCATCAAACAGAATAGATCAATAATAATATGAAAGTAAGAACATGGTATGGATTCTTGAATTCTATACCACATAAAAGAGAACTTGAAAGGGAAAAGAAAGAAGCTGAGAATTTTCTTACCTTGTAGAGTAACTCCTAGAACTTGAAGGTTGGGATATTGGGGGCTTGAGAAAACCTTGGTAGAACTAATATGGAGGTATGGAGACCATATCTTCATTGAGGATGAATTGGTAATGAATTTAATGAAGAAATTGGTTGGTATTTATAGCAAAAGTGAGGGAATATTTTAATAATTTCCAAAGGACACCTCATTAGTGGCATTTGCAAAACCATGGGCTTTCACATAGTATTTTCCCAAGGTATTAGCCACTTGGGACACCTCACATCTAAGTTTAATGTACAAAATTTGACCAGATTTATTACATCATTATTACATCATTAATTATGTCATTAACACACAAAAACTCAAAACTGTATTTTTTACTATTCACCAAAAAATCAATTATTTCAGAAAAATACCAAAAATTAAATTTAACCATTTTTTGATGTATATGATTAAAAAATGAACTCCATTTTTTGAAAATAATTTTCTAAATATTATTAATTTACTTTTTTAATAAAATCATAATTAATTAAAAAAATTAACAGTTTTAATTCAATAATTGCTTTTATATAACATTGAAAAATTAACCAATATGTCATTATCTTAAATCCTTAATAAAATAAAATAATAATAAAATTTACTATTCATTAGGGTCATATTACTATTCATAAGGGTATGTTACTATTCACCAAAAAAATAAGTTGGTTCTATTAGACTCCAAATAACATACTGAACAAAATTGTAGATGGTCATTTTTCAAAATTCAAAACATAAAAGTAGTAAAATTATGTTTAAAGTCTAGTTATAATTATCTACTTGAAACAAAGTTTCATGCATTTCAATTTATTTTTAAAAAACCTTGGGGTGTTACAGGTTTTGTAGGTCTGTAGAATTCCAGTCACCAGTCATTATAGCACGGTGGGATTATTTTGGGTTTGGTGGAACAGTTGCATAATATTCTTTATTAGCTCATTTGATCTAGTGTGTAAGAAACTGGATCTTAATTTTAGGTATGGATCTTGATTTCTGGTGTTTTTTTATAAAAATGAGAGTTTTTGGAAATTTAAGGAGTACACATCGTGTACTTAGGAGTACACACCGTGTATCTGGTTGCCATGGGTAGTCATGTACTGACTGTCTAATATCCAGTACATGGTCATGTGGTGTGACTTGGAGAATACCTAAAGCAGATGAAGGTTAAGTCATGTACATGGAGTGTACATTAAATGAACACACTGTGTAATTTTCTTTTTAATTGTTAAATCGGACTGAGGTCACGTCTAATTTCTAGAAATGCCTTCTTTTAGACCTATCTCATCCAGGAGTGATGGAAATCTCTGAATCTTCTCTAAGACCCCGATCCATCGTCTGTTCTCTGAATCAAACACCATCGATTGCATTGGAATCACCTCAGTGAGTTCTTACTTCTTCTAGAGCCTATCCTCCTTATTTCTCTTCTCTCGGGAGATACTCAAGGTTTATCATTTTTGACGTTTTTGTAGATATATGAAATTCTAGGTTGATTCAAAGGCTGAAGTTCAACTATATCGATCATACAACATTGTGTTAGGTGGCTTGTTGCCTTTTGTGGTTTTTCTTTGAGTTTATATGCCAAAGTGTTGATTACCCATATTACAGGTATTTTAGGGTACGGATTTGAACCCTGTTTTATTTTACTTAGATTTTTTGTTAGATTAAGGATTTTTTGAAGTGATGTTATGTGAAATTACATGTTAAAGGAATACCCCATGGGTGCATTTTTTTGTACTATTTAGGGTCGTTTGGTCCAGGATTCCTATGAGGTAGACCTTGTTTCCTTGCTGCTTGTTAAACTGTTGTGATATGCATTGGAATTGTTTATCCATATAGTATTTGAGATTACTTTGGGCTACTTGTTATCATGTACACACGATTGAATTATATAGTTCTATGGTAACCTGATGTAGTTAGACCATAGGGGGGTTGACTTTGAGTGCTCCCTCAGAGTGTCTATAGTTACGTTACGAGACCATAGAGGGAATTGATGTTGAGTGCTTCCTCAGAGTGTCTTATATAATTGCACTATAAGACCACATGGAGGATTGACTATGTGAGATCCCTCATAGTGTCTATAGATACGTTACAAGACTACATGGGTGAATTAACTTTGAGTGCTTCCCCAGAGAATCTGTAGTTATTGTGGAAATACCATAGGGAGAATTGATTGTGAGATCTTCCTCAGAGTGTCTTTATCTTTCATTTCTTTATTTGAACAGAGGGGTTAGACTGTGTGAGCTACCCAGAGGGTTATTATAAATTTTGAATGTTGTGACGCGTCTACCAAGCCAAAGCACAAGCTTAGATTTAGTACAGTTAGGCAGCCTTCTAAGATACATGTTTGTTATACTTTCTTGATTAAATATTGAACATAAATTCGAATGAATGTAAACATAAACTGTGGGATTTTTTACTTTTGTGTACTCTTAGTTTCTTTTTTGAATTTCCATTTTTTTACTTACTATATATACTCACTGATAGTTAGGCACATATCTTTGGGTGGTTTCCTACTAGTATTTTTCTCACACCCTATTTGGGTCATGATTTTGGACCCAAATAGATTATATTATTGTAGGTATAGATAAGGGAAAGCACCCTTCTACTTTAGGTACTTTATTATTGTGGATCTGGAGAGAATGAGACCAAGCTGAGGCTTTTGATGATGTTGGAGTCTATTTTCTTTATTTATACCTTGGTTTAGTACTGTATTTCCAGCATGGTGACCTGTTTAGATGTTTTTCCTAGAGATATGTGACATGCATCATTTATATATGTGCTCCAGTTGTTTATTTACTTCATTCTTCCATTGTTTACTTATTGTATGGTATTAATGCTTCTTTTACTGTTGTCTATTTGTTTCTACTGTGTTACTTCGCCAATAAGGTCATAGTTTCCCCACTATCACACCCAAGGCCCTCACTACTAGTCAGAAGCCTCTAGAGTTCGGGGAAATGTGCTTGAGGCCATGTGAACAACTAGGTATGGGGCACCTTTGGGTGGAACCTAGAACTGGGATGTTACATAGGGTTTCTGTGTGTGTTTAAAACTCTAAAACTTCCCTGTAATTATGATCCTGATCATAGTGATATCTCTACCTCTCCATGGAAGGGGATCATTTCTTGAACCAAATATATCATTGTTTCCCATGTCCATCTTATTCTTTTTCTTTTATTGTTTTGTTATTTATTTTCTACCTCTAAAAACTATTCTATCACTGAAACTACCTGTGTTTCCACAACAACTGCTATCAGAGGTTGAGTTTAAAAGATCAAGTTTTGTTTTTTCTTGAATAAATTTTTTTTCTATGAAATAAGGAAAGTTAAAGATTAGTCATATTGATGAAACTAATTTCAGTTACATGAGGATTAAAATTAAGGATAATCTTTATCAGAAAAAAGATGTACTTACCGCTTCTTGGTGTAAAACCAATGGATATGAAGGAGACATAATGTGAGTTACTAGATCGATGGGTTCTTGGTGTTGTTTAACTTACATTGTTCAAAATGTGTTGTTCAACATCATATAGGATAAGACTGTGTTTGGGTTGATGAAAGTTATCATGAATATGTACGAGAGTCCTTATATGATGAACAAATTATACCTAATGCGATGATTGTTCAGACTAAAAATTATTAAAGAGAAGTATAGCACCCCATCCTGAGACACACTCAATTGGTGCTCTGGTTCAGTACACCACTTAGCCTTAGGTGTTCCACCCCATACCCCAAAGTTTTTCGACTAGTATTTATGGTCTATTGGGTGATATTGGGGAGGATATACCCTCTAGTGATATTAATAATAATAATAATAATAATAATAATAATAATAATAATAACCACACTATATAAATAATAAACCAACTCAGCAGAAGCAATATAAAACAACATCAGTAACAATCCAAAAGAAAACCTGTTATACATACTACATAATGTATAGATTCCATGACAATCATATATAATCATTCAAGATCGCTCGTGGGTCAATTACATAAGCACATAAGAAAAATACCAAAAACAAACTCCAACTTGGCATAAATAAACCACCTGGTTCATCTTCCAAAAACCATTCCATACATCTTGTGCACCTTGTCACATCCCATCTCACTAAGGTCTAGACCACAAGCCTAATCTCTTTCCTATATTCAAATTCATAAAGTCTTCATGCATCCCAAAGGTGTCATCCAAGGTGTTATTTTGAACTTAGTAGGCCACCACCTATGTGTTTCTATCTTACATTCATACATATACCTATGTATGAAAAGGATAAATAAATAGAAACTACTCACACATCAAACAATTCACTTCACCTGTTCTTAACAGCAACAAGGAAACATTTACCTGCTTCATCCAACACCAAATTGGAATGATGCATCCAAAGTTAGTCATATCATAATAACCCTTGGTCTCCATTAATTGAGACCCCAAACCACAAGAAAGATTCCCCGCTTTATTTTTTTCAAACTTCATCGAGCATTTATCATTAAATTTTACTCTTTAATTTTTTTCTACATTTCAAATTTATCATTAGCTATATTTTTTGGGTATATTAAAAAATGTAATTTTTAGTTTGGAAAATAATATATTAAAATATTTTTAATTTTTTAAGTAAATAAAACATTTTTGATTGATCAAAAATAAAAACTTCAACTACTGAATACCTAAAAAATATAAAAAATAAAAACACATGAATATATTAGGGATATAAATGGGTACTTATTTACCAAATACCTTAACATACCCTACCCAATTATATAGGGTTCAGGTTCCCCTTAATCGGGTTAGTGTAGGGTTCAGATTTCACATCCCCTACATAAATAAAAATTTTATAATATTTGGGTATCATTTATAGGACACCCAAAAAACCATTTATTTATTTTATATTTCATTTAAAATTATTTTTTAATGTAGTTAGAAGCCACTAAAAATATTGTGTACGAGGTGATTGGCAGCAGTCGGCTGGCAGGGCTCAATAGAGGGGAGGCACGCAATGATGAGGGTCTATATGGCGTTGTTATGGATATGTTTGTTTTGTATATTATTCTAAATCCTTTCATGCTTAACCTATCCAAAACAACACCAGACCACCGTACTTGTGCGCCTCCCTATTATCTCTCCTTAACAGTTGTTTGTTAGTGCCCCCCCCCCCGTAACAAGACACCTATAATATTTTTTAATTGTAATGTTTGTTATTTATTTGTTTAATATTATCCACTTTATAATTTTAAGAGAAATGAGTTGAATAATATTAAGATTCACTACTACAAAAATTGGCTTCTGCGCCTCTGGGTACAGGCGACCGCCATTGGCGGTCGCTATTGAAAGTATTAGCGACCGCCAAAGGCGGTCGCTAATACGGAAATAAATGGGCGGGATTTTTCCCGCCCCATCGTTGCTCTCTTCCTCAAAATCACTATTGCCGCAATGGTGCCCCGCCGTCGCGCCCCGCCATCGCGGCCCGCCGTCGCGCCCCGCCGTCGCGCTACCTCCCTCGGTCACCGCCATCCAGTCACCCCTCCCTCACATGCCATCGCCCTAACACCCTCCGGCCACCCCTCCTTCACATTCCGTCACACCCGCCCCTCCCTCCGCCGCCGTAGATCCACCATGGCCGACCACTCGAGGTCTCTGGTTCCGCCTCGTGCCCCCGCGTGTCCGGTGTCGCACCCATACTATCCCACGGACATGAAACCTGATTTTTTTAAAAGGACCTTTAGCGGCCGCCATTGGCGGTCGCTATTGGTTTTTACCGACGGAGCAATTGCGACCGCCAAAAGCGGTCGTAAGGCGGTCGCTAAAAACCTTTAGTGACCGCTTTTGGCGGTCGCTATTGGTGTTTATTCTAGTAGTGGTTGTGACTCTTCATTTTAGAGGTGTGACTCTTTATTTAAAGGGTTTCAATTCTTTATTAAAAGAGGTGTAACTCTTTATCTGTTAGTGACTTTTGGGATCTGATGAATATATTTATAAATAATATGAAATACACCCATTTTTTTATCTATTGAGAATCTCCTTTTTTCCCCATCATAGCGAAGAAACACCTTGAATTACTATCAAGTTTTTTTCTTATAGTGTTTCGTGGAATCCTTTAGGAGGGTCATTTTTACTACTAGCAATATAATGTGGAGGGGACTAATTACTTAATATTGTGGAAAATTGAAGGAATATAGATGTTCTATAATTCAAAGAGTGGTGAATCTTCGTATATTGGTGAATTTTGGGATCATGTGAACATATTTATAAATAAGATGAAATACACACTCATTTTAATCTAGTGATAATCTCTATAAATCCCCATCATAGTGAGGAAATTCTCTCACTTTATATTGAGGTTGTTTCTTCTAGTGTTTTATAGAATCCTTGAGGAGGTCTGTTTTTTCAACTAGCAACATAGTGTGGTATGAATAAATCCTTAAGGATAGTGTGTTTAAATGACTTTTAACACAACCATATTCCTATAATTTTCCCAACTTTCTTAAGTAAGTACCCTCGTGAAGATGGATTCTGAGTCCTTGAAGTTCATGAATCAAGAAATGGTCAAACTCAATCAGTTTGATGGAAATAATTTCCCTCAGGGGTAAGATAAGATAAATTTCCTTTTTATAGTGTTAAAGATCATTGACATACTAGAACCAAATAATCCTTCTATTCATAATGAGCCCACTCTAAATCATGATGACACTCCTATTAATGTGACACAAGTTGAGTACATTCATTAAATGGGTAAAAACATAAATATAATGAGGTTTTATGTCAAGGACATATTCTCAACTCATTATCAAATTGACTTTATTACTACTTTTACCAATTTAAGTCCACTTGATAGATTTGGAACACATAAGAATTCAAGTATAATGTCAAGTAGGAGGGTATAAACAACTTTTTTAATGTATAATATCTTAAATTCATGATGGTTGATAACAATTTGGTGTTGAAGAAATCTCATGAAATCCAAGTCATCACAAACAAACTATTTTCCCTCAAAGTTAATGTACCAGAAATTATTCAAATTGGTGTAATTATTTCTAAGTTTCCACCTATGTGGAAATAATTTCATAAATCACCCATTAAAGAGTGAGGGTATTTGTTTGTAACAATTGTAAAAGATTTTTTTTCATCAAAGAATAATTCATATTGAGAGATTTTGGTATGGCTTTGAAATTTGATACCAAGGTCAATATAATTGAGGTAAACGTATCATAGAACACTTAATTACATGCTATGAAGAAGAGTCAAAAATTCAAGACGATAAGTAATCCTTATAAGAAGAAATATTAATTCTTTTTATGTGGAAAACCATGGAATTTTTTAAGGGAATGTCACTATCAAAAGAAAGTAAACAAACCCACTAAAAATATTCTAATTGAAGAAAATATAGTTGTGATTATATCTTAAGTAAATATGACTTCAATGAAGATGGGATGGTATCTTGATTCTAGATCCACTATACATGTGTGAAAGGATTTTTAAATGTTAAAAAAATTATGAAAGTAATATGTGAAGGAATTACACCATGGAAATAATGTGTCTATCAATGTCGTCGATCAGGGAAGCATGGAACTAGAATTTACCTCTAGAAATAAGTTGAATCTTCTAAATGCATTGTATGTACCCAATATTCAAAAGAATCTAGTTTTTATTGATCATCTATGTAATAAGTTATTTTGGGACTCATTCGAATCTAAGAAGGTTATCTTATCAAGGGGAAGTATGTTTGTGGAGAAGGGGTACTCTAGTGATTACATGTATCAACTATCTATTAATAATATGATTGAATCTTCTGATTATTTGATTAAGTCCTCTATTTTATGGAATGATCATTTGTAATGTGTTAGTTATAATTCATTAAAAGTTATAAATAAGTTAAAATTAATTAATTTTGGAAATGAATTTAATAAATGTGAAACATATATAGAATCTAAAAAAGTTAAAAAATAATAATTTCAAAATGTTGATTTAAATTTTGATATATTAGAATTAGTAATTTCTAATATTTTTGAATTAAATGGGTTGTTAACTCATGGATAAAAAAGGTATTTTTTTATGAATACAGTAGAAATTTAAATGTATCTTCTTATAAAAAAAGATAAAACCTTTAATATGTTTAAAAAATATAAATTTAAAGTTGAAATATAAATAAAGAAAATGAGTAAAATATTATGCTCAGATAGAGGTGGTGAATACTTTATGAATTAATTTAATGAGTTATGTGGAAAAAATAGTATAATTCATCAAATCACTGACCCTTATACACCTCAAAAAAATTTCTTAACTGAAAATAAATTTTTTACTTTAGTTGAAACGGTAAACCACATGATTAATAAATCTAGGTTTCCATTAAATTTATGGGGAGGAGCTTTATTAACTGCATGTCATATTATAATAGAATTGTATCTAGGAAATATAGATTATCCTCTTATGAAATATGTAAGGTAAGAAGTTATAATCTTTCATATTTTAACGTTTGGGTGTGTTTAGCCTATTATAAAGTTCCTGGCCCTAAAAGAAATAAAATTGCTCCTGGGGAAATTAAAGTTGCCTTTATTGGTTATATAGAAAATAGAAAAGAATATAAAGTTGTAAATTTGGAATCTAATGTCATTTTTGAATCAAGGGATATTGTTTTTTTTAAATAAATTTTATAAATATGATATAGATGAGGTTATTATTCATAAACATATTTATCATACTCAGTCAAGTTTAAATATAATAGTAGAGAATAATGATGATTCTTGAGTTGACCCCAAATAAAGTATAAGACCTAGGAAGGAGAAACATCTACATATGGATTTATATTTATCTTGATTCCTTTTTTTCTTATTTAGGGAGATCAAAATAGTCATCTTATGAATAAGTATCTTATAGTATTAACTATAGAGGATAACTGTAATGACCTGTTTATCCTTATTGGCTTAAGAATACAAAAAGTCATTACTTGGCCTTAAGCGACATCCCCAAGGAACCAAAGGCTGGCAATAAATGTCGAAGGGTTTCAAAACAAGTGGGGGACAATTTACCCTTTTAGAACATACCACATAGCCAACAACCATAACCAAACGAATCAACTAAATGATGCATGATAAAATCTAAGACAACTCAACCACTCATTTTATCATAAACCAACCAAAAGTACCACAGTGGAAACCAACACTAAATCAGAGTAAACAGCAGAAAGACACACTAAGAGACTAAAAGGCGACAAACCAACTTCATGCTCCACAATCTCCAATCTCGAGCATCACAAACCAGCCCAAGTATCGTGAAGTAGTGCTATAAACATGTGATACTTTACCTTTTCCAGCATCCCAGTATATGAAATCTGCAAAAACACCAATGTGCCAAAGCAGGGGGTGAGTAATGTAACTCAGTAGGTTTTCCCTGATGACTTCCCAACCCATGCATCTAGTATAAAACATGTTAGCACATTTATATAAAACAATTTATATAAAACAATTCCAAAACAGTTCAAAATATAATAAGTTCCATGTCAAAACCATTTTCCAACAAAAACCATCTTTCTCAAGAAAAGAAACCAAGAAAAGTTTCCAATCACATTCACATTTCCATTTTGGCACATTCATTCCATTTCACAAATCCACACAACCAACCATGCATCCAACTTGGACCTCCTATATTCGCAAGCGGTGAGTTATCCTTCCACTAAGTCGTCTCTTAGTGGACTACCTTGACGAGGGTACTTCACGCCCTTATCCATCCCTTTTGATGGGGGTACTTCTCTCCCTTATCCATCCCAACCTTTTTATGGGGGTAATTCTTCCCCATATCCATCCCAATGCATATGAACACACACCAAAACCCATGAAAATCCATGACAAAACCAAGTATGTTCAAAACCTTTCAATAAAGCATCAAACCTTTTACTGAAAACCATTTCATTCCCACAGTAAAACCAAAACCAGTTTAAAATCACCATTTTAAATTCACTTCAACAAACAC
The DNA here is from genome assembly GCA_963277665.1 of Viscum album. Taxonomy (NCBI): domain Eukaryota; kingdom Viridiplantae; phylum Streptophyta; class Magnoliopsida; order Santalales; family Viscaceae; genus Viscum; species Viscum album. Next base: position 1,163,835,515 of record OY728159.1, read on the forward strand.
TTTCCAAAAACACACAATTTACATCACTCGTTAAATAAAGTGGGTTTCAACCATTCTTTCACAGCATATAAACAAACCATTTTAATCAAGGAAAACAATTTGTGTAATGGCCTGGACCTCTCTGGTCCATTACTTTGTAAAAATTTTATGTGGTCAAACACAAAGCGTGTTATAATAATAATTTTTGATAATAATAATTGATAAGGGTGGCGTGAAAATATTTGGTGTTAATTAGATTAAATGGTTTTAATTTAATCACTGTGAAATAAAAGAAATAAAATTGAATATATTTAATTCAATGAGGGGGGGGCAAACCCCTTATGGGTAAATCCAATTTTTATTTTTGGAATATTAAAATAATTATAATGATATTCATTTAATAGATTATAAAAAAATAATAAAATAATAATGAATAATGGAAGGGGTTCCCAACCCGTGCCTGAATATCATATTATGAGAGAGAGGGAGTAATTATAAGATAATAAAGGGCGTCAATAATAATAATAATTATTAATGATAATGATGGAGACCCATTGATGAAATTGAAAGAGGATTTATTACTATTATATTAAATAATAATGGTAATGGTGGCTTTTAGTGTGTGATTAATTAAATAGAATGGTCTTAATTTAATATGAGAATAACCATGATAAACTAATTTAATGGGATTAAATTAGAACATTAATGATGGGTGTTATTAATATTAATTTTAATAATAATAACATTGAATTGAGAAAGAAAAGATGGGGCATGTTGGGAATGGAGTATATTCAAGGTTCCACTTTTGGGGAGTGAGGGAATTGTGGAAGAGAATAAATGAGATTGGAGAGAGGGAAGAATTATAAGGTAATAGTGGGAATAAAATTAAATGAGATAAATGGGAGATTTGGTGAAGAATTCTAGCATGAAAGGGAGTCAAAATCGTGATTGATTTTGGAGTTAGAAAAATAAATAAATAAGTAATTAATAATAATAATAAAATATTTTTAATATTAATTTTGAGGATAAAACACTATTTTCACTATAACTTCTTCATGCGACCTCGGTTTTACGAACCGTCAGCAGAATCGTAACCTTGAAATTATGACAGTCATTTTAAGACCAATGATGAATACCTTTTTATGACTCATGTCTTGGGTCAATAAAACACCTATTATTAATTGAAGTTATTATTATCATTAAACGCATGGAAACCGCATGATGTGTCATGTGTTGACCAGTCAAATAGGGTAACAGTTGTACGATCACTTCGTGTATTCATTAATACACACTGCGTACCATTTTACCTTTGCATTGCCTATATAAGAGAGGGGCACGTGTTATTTATGCACCCCTCTTATTCTCCGCCCGGCGACGCTCCCGGATGACCCAGAAGCCTTCCTCTTATCTTCTTCATTCGGACCCCGATCATCGATCTTTCGATGGTTGTGGGATCGTGTCAACGAGGCGAACATCATGCACCTCATTCCTTTCCCTCTTCTTCGACTTCCTCTTAGAAGTTTCCTACCAAGGAGATTGATGATATTTGACATGAATGACGCTCTTCGATGAATGTCATCTTAATGGTATGTTCTACCCCATTCTTATTCCTTCCTCGATCTCCTCTTTCTGTTCCTCCTTGCCATGATATGACAAGTGACATCTTAAACCTTAATGGAGTCTCTCTTGGTTGTTAGTGCGGTTATGCCACAGCGTCCACGGGAGGACATAGTCGTCAGGAGGAGTGATCGAAATCCTCGTGGTGGTTGTTCTCACATAAGGACATCAAAAACTATTCAGGTAGGGATCTTACCTTCATCTCTCTCTCTTTTGTGCATCATATAGGGTGGGTATCCTCTTGTTTTCGTGAGATACAGTTGAACCAGTAAATAAATATAATAACTAGTTAAAGAACGGGTTTGGGAAAATTTTGTTGATATTGTTTTTTTATTTCCATCAGTTCTTATCCTTTGATTATATTGTGAATTGAATAGGCTTATGCCTATTGAAAATCACGATCGTTGGGGGCCTTTCCTTGCACAATTAAATGTTGCCCTATTTTTCTGGATTATTTTGTGGATGGAATTTCATAGAATGTGGAAATTGGTTAATTATGTAAATTTTGATGATTAAATGAATACATGGAACCCTTGTATGATCACCCTGGTTAAACTAAATTAAAAAATGAATTTTCGGGTGTTGGTTGGGGTTTAATTATGTGAAGGGGTGTTTTGTGGGTTGTTGTGGAACGAGTGAGCAGTGGGGCTGCGGTTGGCTTAGTTGTGGGTTGACGTGTATGATATGGTTGTGATGGGCAGCGGAGCTGCGGTAAATGGTATCAAATGGATGATGATGTGGTACGGGTATTGTTTCTGATGTGTTTTTGGTTATGGTGGTTGGCAGTAGGGTTATAGGGATAGGTTGTGCATATGAATAAAAGTGGAAGAGTTAACTAATTAATTGTTGGGCATGGTAGTTCATTAAATACAGAAAATCAATGGAATTGATTGGATGATAAAAGAAAATGGTATTGTGTTGCTTGTGTTTTCCCTGACTTTATTGTTCTTGGCAGGGATATTTTTTACGAACGATTGATCTAGTTTGGTTATTGTTAGTTGCTGGGTAGTTAAAGAACTGATAAACTAAAACTGTTGAAACATGAAAATCTTAATGGGGTTTGGGGCTATTTTTTATGTGCATACTTTCGAGGTAGCAGTGTCGAGGCATGTGCTCAGATATTTTGTGTAGAAGCCTTAGGATGGGCTGAGTGGTTGATATAATTATATAAATTTGTACGTTTTATGTTTCTTTACGCACCCCACCCATGTTGAGCACTACGTGCCGAACACCCGTGGGATGGGGGGTGAGATTCTCAAACATATAAAGGATGGTTGTTTATTGTTCTTCCATGTGCTCCCTCTTCCAGGTTCTATAGACCAAGATCCTTCGGGCAGGTTACGATAGATGTTTCCCAAGATTCTTCGGGATGAGGATGTGATATGTTCCCAGGTGTCTTCGGAATGATATGTGATGTTGTTCCCAGGTGTCTTCGGGGTGAGATGTGGTTATGGTCAAGGATTGAGTGTCGGCGGAATACTATGACCTTCGTATGGCCAGGTTGCGGCACTAGCTCGAGCTTCGTATGGCCAGGTTGTGGCACAAGCTCAGGAAGAGGGGAAAGCATCATAGCGTTAGGCATGAGGTCTTGAGCAGTAATTGGTGGGAAGGTGGTGTGGCGTTCCCATACTTTGATAATATTACCATACTACTCTTTTGACTTGTGATATTTTGTGAGTATGGCTTGTAAGGTTGGGTGGATAGATTCCTTGCTAGTCTTTGGTTCCTTCTGTTTTCTCAAGGGGCATTAGGATGTATCCCCACCTGTGCATGAGAGATTTAGGTTTTCCTACTGAGTATACTTGTATGCTCGCCCTATGTTTACTTTCAGGTTTACAGGAGGAATTCAGGGACCATGCGGGACCTTGCTAGTTGGGTGTTGTAGTTTTGCTGGTTGTAGTTTTTGCTTTCTTTTTTGGTATCACACTTTAGAGTTTTTCTTGTACTTTTACTTTTGTTTCAGTATTGTATAAAACATGCATATGGGTTTGGTTTGGGGTTTATTTTCATTTAATTTTTCATTTTTATTTTGGTTTTTGACTCATACTATTTCCCGGTATTAAATAATAAAAAGGGTAATGCCTCCCATATTTGTGAAAACTCATACCCTTGGTGCTAGTCACCACTCCGGGGCCTACTGGAGGCGGGACTCAGGGGTCATTATCTCCCTTTCACCATTTCCAGATCAGGAGGGGCATCATTGGTGGGAGGGGGTCATGATAGAATGGTATCAGAGGCTGATGGTTGAGAGATAGGATGGATTCTAGAGTTAGGCACAGTGATGATTGCATGGGATGGTAGGGAAACAGTGTTGGTTGATCTTGGTGCGTGACATAGGCCAGGGAAGACCGGCTAGGACATGGGATTTTAGGGCCCCCCGTGATCTGATGCAAGGACTCTGATCTTACCGAACGACCAAGTAAGACTACATTTATTGCAGGGTAGAGACCCTAGTAAAGGTACATGCATAATCATGATTTGTTTTTTACTTTATTTGGGTGTTCTGGAAAAGAAATCGAAATAAAATGATAAAATGAAACCTCAAGAAAATTTCCTTGCTACTTGGGCTTAGGTGTTCCTTTTTTACCAAATAGTTATTTCACCTGGATGTCAACAAAAATGTAGAGGAGTGGGACGTGGACAGTTTCACGCAACAGAAGCGGCAACCCTAGCAAGGCCAGAGATCTAGAGATATGTTTTCGGTTTTACTTTAATGCTCTCATTTATGTTTTGTTTAAATTCAAGAGCATCACACTCCTTTGTTGAAACTCATTCTCACCCATGCTTTGGGCCTGGACCTTGTTTTTCATGAGTCTATAATGCTAAGTTGTTTCCCTCTTTCCTTTAAATGTGTGTGAAGATTCCTAACATGTGGGGAGAGGAGGACCTGATCCCCAATCAAGATGTATTAATGTGTATGTGATTAAACCCATGCGGGTGAGTCAGTGCTGCCCAAAGTGGATAGTATCTTAACATGGGAGAAGTAATTCCCCAATCCATGAGTTGGGGCAGTGTGTTTCTTATTTTGTGCGGTTTTCAGGGCAGTGTGTGTATGAGAAATCCTAAATTATGGGGGTGGGAGGACCTAATCCCTAATCGAGAAGCATTAATGTAGATGCGATTAAACCCATGCAGGCGAGTCAGTGTCGCCTAAAGCAGATAATATCTCGACATGGGGGAAGTAATTCCCTGACTCATATAATTAGTATAGTGGTTGGATTCCTATTATAACGAGATCCTTGAGAGGTATCTTGCGGGGTGGTTGTTTGGACCTTTCCCCTTTTTTATGGGTTGGTTTTTAATTCTCGAGGATGATAATGTTTTGAGAGGAATCTGATGTAATATCCCGGACCTCTCTGGTCCATTACTTTGTAAAAATTTGATGTGGTCAAACACGACGCATGTTATAATAATAATTTTTTATAATAATAATTCATAAGGGTGGCAAGAAAATATTTGGTGTTAATTAGATTAAATGGTTTTTGTTTAATCATTGTGAAATAAAAGAAATAAAATTTAATGTATTTAATTCAATGATGGGGGGGCGCAACCCCTTATGGGTAAATCCAAATTGTATTTTTGGAATATTAAAATAATTATAATAATATTCATTTAATAGATTGTAAAAATAATAATAATATGATAATGAAGAATGGAATGGGTTCCCAACCCGTGCGTGAATATCATATGATGGGAGATAGGGAGTAATTATAAGATAATAATGGGCGTCAATAATAATAATAATAATTAATGATAATGATGGCGACTCGTTGATGAAATTGAAAGAGGATTTATTACTATTATATTAAATAATAATGGTAATGGTGGCTTTTATTGTGTGATTAATTAAATGGAATGGTCATAATTTAATATGATAATAACAATGATAAACTAATTTAATGGGATTAAATTAGAATATTAATGATGGGTGTTATTAATATTAATTTTATTAATAATAACATTGAATTGAGAAAGAAAAGATGGGGCATGTTGGGCATGGAGTATAGGAAAGGCTCCACTTTTGGGGAGTGAGGGAATTTTTGAAGAGAATAAATGAGATTGGAGAGAAGGAAGAATTATAAGGTAATAGTGAAAATAAAATTAAATGAGATAAATGGGAGATTTGGTGAAGAATTCTAGAGTGAAAGGGAGTAAAAATCGTGATTGATTTTGGAGTTAGAAAAATAAATAAATAAGTAATTAATAATAATAATAAAATATTGTTAATATTAATTTTGATGATAAAACACTGTTTTCACTATAACTTCTTCGTGCGACCTCGGTTTTACAAACCGTCAGTGGCAGCGTAACCTTAAAATTATGACGGTCATTTTAAGACCAATTATGAATACCTTTTTATTACTCATTTCTCGGGTCAATAAAACACCTATTATTAATTGAAGTTATTATTATCATTAAACACGTGGAAACCACGTGACGTGTCATGTGTTGACCAGTCAAATAGTGTAACAGTTGTATGGTCACGTCGTGTATTCATTAATAAATGATGCGTACCATTTTACCTTTTCATTGCCTATATAAGAGAAGGTCACGTGTTATTTACAGACCCCTCTTATTCTTCGCACGACGATGCTCCCAGATGACCTAGAAGCCTTTCTCATATCCTCTTCATCTGGACTCCGATCATCGATCTGTCAGTGGCTGCGGGATCGTGTCGACGAGGTAAAAATCGTGCACCTTGTTCCTTTCCCTCTTCTTCGACTTCCTCTTCACAGTTTCCTACTGAGGATATTGCTGATATTTGACAGGAATGATTCTCTTCGACGAACGTCATCTTAATGGTACGTTCTACCCCATTTTTATTCCTTCCTCGATCTCCTCTTTATGTTCCTCCTTGCCATGATATGAAAAGTGACACCTTAAACCTTAATAGAGTCTCTCTTGGTTGTTAGTGCAGTTGTGCCGCAACGTCCACGAGAGGAAGTAGTCATTGGGAGGAGTGATCGAAATCCTTGTGGTGGTTGTTCTCGCAGAAGGGAATCAAAACCTGTTCAGGTAGGGATATTACCTTCATCTCTCTCTCTTTTGTGCATCATGCGGGGTGGGTATCCTCTTGTTTTCATGAGATACGGTTGAACCAGTAAATAAAGATAATAACAGGTTAAATAATGGGTTTGGGAAAATTTTGTTGATATTGTTGTTTTATTTCCATCAATTCTTATCCTTTGATTATATTGTGAATTGAATAGGCTTATGCCTACTAGAAATAACGGTTTTTGGGGGCCTTTGCTTGCGCAATTAAATGTTTCCCTGTTTTTCTGGATTATTTTGTGGATGGAATTTCATAGAATGTGTAAATTGGTTAATAATGTAAAGTTGGTGGATTAAATGAATACCTGGAACCCTTGTATGATCACCCCGGTTAAAATAAATGAAGGAATGAATTTGTGGGTGTTGGTTGGGGTTTAATTATGTGAAGGGGTGTTTTGTGGATTGTTGTGGAATAGGTTAGCAGCGGGGCTGCAGTTGGCTTGGTTGTGGGTTGGCGTGTATGATATGGTTGTGATGGGCAGTGGAGCTACGGTAAATGGTATCAAAGGGATGATTATGTGGTACGGATATTGTTTCTGATGTGTTTGTGGTTATGGTGGTTAGCAGTAGGGCTGCAGGGATGGTTTGTGCATATGAATAAAAGTGGAAGAGTTAACTAATGAATTGTGGGGCATGGTAGTTGATTAAATACAGAAAATCAATGGAATTGATTGGCTGATAAAAGAAAATGGTATTGTGTTGCTTGTGTTTTCCCTAACTTTATTGTGGTTGGCAGGGATATGTTTTACGAACGATTGATCTGGATTGGTTGTTGTTAGTTTCTCAGTAGTTAAGGAACTAATAAACTAAAATTGTTGAAACATGAAAAGCTTAATGGGGTTTGGGTCTGTTTATTGTGTGCATACTTTCGAGGTAGCAATGTTGAGGAATATGCTCAGATCTTTTGTGTAAAAGCCTAAGGATGGGCTGAGTGGTTGATATAATTATATAAATCTGTATGTTTTATGTTTCTTTACGCACCCCACCCATGTTGAGCACTACGTTTCGAACACCCGTGGGATAGGGGTGATATTCTCAAACATTTAAAGGATGGATGGTTATTGTTCTTTCCTCTGCTCCATCTTCCAAGTTCTATAGCCCAAGATTCTTCGGGTAGGTTACGACAGATGTTTCCCAAGAGTCTTCGGGGTGAGGATGTTATATGTTCCTAGGTGTCTTCGGGATGAGATGTGATGTGGTTCCTAGGTGTCTTCGTAATGAGATGTGGTTATGGCCAAGGATTGAGTGTCGGCGGGATACTATGAGCTTCGTATGGCCAGGTTGCGGCACTAGATCGAGCTTCGTATGGCCAGGTTGCGGCACTAGCTCATGAAGATGGGAAAGCATCAGAGCGTTAGGAATGAGGTATTGAGCAGTAATCAGTGGGAAGTTGGTGCAGGGTACCCATAATTTGATAATATTACTATACTACTATTTTGACTTGCGATATTTGGTGAGTGTGGCTTGTAAGGTTGGGTGGATAGATTCCTTGATAGTCTTTCGTTCCTTCTGTTTTCTCACGGGGCATTAGGATGTCTCCCCACCTGTGCATGAGAGCTTTAGGTTTTCCTACTGAGTATACTTTTATGATCACCCTATGTTTACTTTCAGGTTTTCAGGAGGACTTCAGGGACCGTGCGGGACCTTGCTAGTTGGGCATTGGAGTTTTTCTGGTTGCAGTTTTTTCTTTCTTTTTTGGTATCGTACTTTGGAGTTTTTCTTGTACTTTTAATTTTGTTTCAGTATTGTATAAAACATGCATATGGGTTTGGTTTTGGGTTTATTTTCATTTACTTGTTCCTTTTTCTTTTAGTGTTTGACTCATCCTATTTCCCGATCTTAAATAATAAAAGGGGTAATTCCTCCCATATTTTTGAAAACTCATACCCTTGGTGCTAGTCGCCACTCCAAGGACTACTGGAGGAAGGACTTGGGGGTCATTATCTCCCTTTAACCATTGCTAGCTCAGGAGGGGCATCTTTGGTAGGAGGGGGTCGTGATAGAATGGTATCAGAGGATGATGGTTGAGAGATAGGATGGATTCTGGAGTTAGGCACAACGAGGATTGCATGGGATGGTAGGGAAACAGTGTTGGTTGATCTTGGTGTGTGACATAGGCTAGGAAAGATTGGCTAGGACACGGGATTTTAGGGCCCCCCATGATCCGATGCAAGGACTCTGAGCTTACCGAACGACCAGGTAATACTACATTGATTGCAGGGTAGAGACCCTAGGAAAGGTACATGCATCATCATGATTTGTTTCTTACTTGATTTGGGTGTTCTGGGAAAGAAATCTAAATAAAATGATAAAATGAAACCTCGAGAAAATTTACTTGCTACTTGGGCTTAGGCGTTCCTTGTTTACCAAACAGCTATGGAACCTGGACGTTAACATAAATGTAGAGGAGTGGGACGCAGATAGTTGCACGCAACAGAAGCGGCAACCCTAGCAAGGCCAGATATCGAGAGAGATGTTTTTGGTTTTACTTAAATTCTCTCATTTATGTTTTGTTTAAATTCAGGAGCATCACACTCCTTTTTTGAAACTCATTCTCGCCCATGCTTTGGGTCTAGACCTTGTTTTTCATGAGTCTATAATGCTAAGTTGTTTCCATCTTTCCTTTAAATGTGTGTGAAGTGTCTTAACATGTGGGGAGAGGAGGACCTGATCCCTAATCAAGACGCATTAATGTGGATGTGATTAAACCTGTGCAGGAGAGTCAGTGTCACCCAAAGTGGATAGTATCTTGACATGGGAGAAGGAATTCCCCAATCCATGTGTTGGGGCAGCGTGTTTCTTGTTTTTTGCGGTGTTGGGGGAAGTGTGTGTATGAGAAATCCTAAATTATGGGGGTGGGAGGACCTAATCCCTAATCGAGATGCATTAATGTGGATGTGATTAAACTCGTGTAGGTGAGTCAGTGCCGTCTAAAGTAGATAATATCTCTACATGGAGGAAGGAATTCCTTGACTCATATAATTAGGATAGTGGTTGGATTCCTGTTATGATGAGATCCCTGAGAGGTATCTTGCAGGGTGATTGTTCAGACCTTTCCCCCTTTTTATGGGTTGGTTTTTAATTCTCGAGGACGAGAATGTTTTGAGAGGTATCTGATGTAATGGCTCGGACCTCTCCGGTCCATTACTTTGTAAAAATTTGATGGGGTCAAACATGACGCGTGTTATAATAATAATTTTTGATAATAATAATTGATAAGGGTGGCGTGAAAATATTTGGTGTTAATTAGATTAAATGGTTTTAATTTAATCATTGTGAAATAAAAGAAATAAAATTGAATGTATTCAATTCAATGAGGGGGGGCGCAACCCCTTATGGGTAAATCCAGATTGTATTTTTGGAATATTAAAATAATTATAATAATATTAATTTAATAGATTATAAAAAATAATAATAAAATGATAATGAAGAATGGAAGGGGTTCCCAACTCGTGCGTGAATATCATATGATGGGAGAGAGGGAGTAATTATAAGATAATAATGGGCGTCAATAATAATAATAATTATTAATGATAATGATGGAAACCCATTGATGAAATTTAAAGAGAATTTATTACTATTATATTAAATAATAATGGTAACGGTGGCTTTTAGTGTGTGATTAATTAAATGGAATGGTCTTAATTTAATATGATAATAACCATGATAAACTAATTTAATGGGATTAAATTAGAATATTAATGATGGGTGTTATTAATATTAATTTTATTAATAATAGCATTGAATTGAGAAAGAAAAGATGGGGCATGTTGGGCATGGAGTGTAGGCAAGGCGTCACTTTTGGGGAGTGAGGGAATTGTGGAAGAGAATAAATGAGATTGGAGAGAGGGAAGAATTATAAGGTAATAGTGGTAATAAAATTAAATGAGATAAATGGGAGATTTGGTGAATAATTCTAGTGTGAAAGGGAGTCCAAATCGTGATTGATCTTGGAGTTAGAAAAATAAATAAATAAGTAATTAATAATAATAATAAAATATTGTTAATATTTATTTTGATGATAAAACAATGTTTTCACTATAACTTCTTTGTGCGACCTCGGTTTTATGAACCGACAGCGGCAGTGTAACCCTAAAATTATGACGGTCATTTTAAGACCAATGATGAATACCTTTTTATGACTCATGTTTCGGGTCAATAAAACACCTATTATTAATTGAAGTTATTATTATCATTAAACGCATGGAAACCGCATGACGGGTCATTTTTTGACCATTCAAAGAGCATAACAGTTGTACGGTCATGTCGTGTATTCATTAATACATGTTGCGTACCATTTTACCTTTTCATTTCCTATATAAGAGAGGGTCACGTTTTATTTATGGACCCCTTGATTCTCGCTCAAATTTACCCAAGAGAAGAAGGTAAGACAGTCCTTGTAGTTTAGCTTGGGTTATTGAATCCACAGAGACCTAAGAAGAAACCTATAGACACGTACATTCTATGGACTGTTTTCGGCTATGAAGTGGCCAACTTGGATTGATTTTGGATGGTTTTTAAAGATATCTAATAGATTTAAGTGAATTCAATTTAAAAGAATGAGTCGATCCTAGGTTATCGCTCGGGGTGGATTGGACGTATTTTCTTTTTAATGATTTCAATTTCTTAAATTTGAGATGGGTTCATTTAAGGAGATAAAACAACATCATCACTTACTGGTCTAATGCCTACACTCTTTAATACTAATCACCTATACACTTGAAGGATCAATGTTTTGAGCACTTCAAGGTAAAGGTTCGTATTAGTACTTGAAGTGTGTGGCCTTAAATTCAACAAGGACGATGGAGTTTAAAAATCATAAAATAAAAATCCCAATTAAAGAAGTGATTATACATTAATTGGGTGATAAATAACATCTAATCCAGCCCCTTTATACTCCCTTTGATCAACCCATAAGTGGTTTATCCCTCCATTGATCCCATGGTTTCAATGGAAGCGGAAAGTAGACTCATGAGGGAGGAAATGGAGAAGTAAAGAAAGCAACAAAAATAAAATGATCACTCCACCGTTGTGTGAATAATTTCACAAGGGTTGGTGTGAATAAATTCACACCTTGATCCAACGGTATCAAAGTGATATGAAGAACGACATAATAAGAGTAGGAGAAGAACTTTTATTAAGAAACTAAAGTGAATTGAACAACTTACATGTGAAAGACAAATTCGAGACAACAAAATTACAGCATAACATTACAATTGAACAAAGCACCAAAGATCCTTCAATACTCAAAAACCACTACCTTAAATAGGAATTTTTGAACCCTTGGGTCTATCCTCCAACAGTCCAAGTCTTCTAAATTAATTGTGGTAGGCCATAGGTGGGTGGAAAGTAAGGGAGAGTTGATTTTTCCACCCTTTACCCGAGGTGGCATCCAGCTTTCCTTCACCAATCAGACGCATCTGAAAAACTTTCTATATTGCCGAATCAGAGTGATCCATATAAGAATAAAATGGATCTCCAGATGTCTTCTAACCGCCTGTAAAATTTGGGCCCATTTGGAGTTACGGATTACGAGATATTATAAAATTAGTGGACTATTTTTCTGGGCCACAGAATCTGGATCAGAATTGTATATCTAACTTGGGACGCCTTAATTACCACCATAGAAGCCGAATTAGCATTGTCTCGTGAATAGTTATTTGTGTCTAAGAATGTCTTCTAGAAGCCCACAAAATTTGGGATTCATTGGGCCTGTATGTTGGGCCCCACAGTCTCATCAGTGGGCTAGTGTCCAATCTGCCTTCTATAGAATTGCTTCCTTTCATCACAAAATATCTCCATCTTCTTCCATGAATTCTTCATTGATCCCTGAATGAAAAATGTTCATATTAAAGTGTAGATCAATTTAAAAAAATATAAAATTAAAATATGTATAATCAGATGAATCATTAGATACTTCAAATGATGTTCAAAAATGTACCACATAATAGTGCAATTTAAGAAGGTATTACAATCATAATGTGAAATGATGTTCAAAGTGTAAAATGCACTAAAATGGTGTTTATGAATAATAAGGCACATGAATATTATATATATTAACAATGAATATTAGCCTCATTTAGTGGCTAATCACACCCCCCAACTTTATTTTTTCTAGTCCCGAGCAAAATATATCTCAACAATATGAAATTCGAATTCCCTTTTCCAAAAACATTTTAATACACAATGATCACCAAAAAAACCTTATACCTAAAAATCATGAAACCCATCAAAATATTTTAATACAAGATAGTTTCATAAGCAGATCCCAATCTCAAGCCTATTCCTTTGTTCAAATTCATTTCCATATTTCATCCAATATCAATTAAGTATGAGAATGTGTTGTGCATCACAATAGACATGGGGGTTCATCTTTATTCAAAGGGGAAATTATGGAAGCGCTAGGTGGAATAACATTTAAATATTAAGATGAGTATTCATTTTTTTTTGTATAATTTTTTTTTTGTTTTTTTTTTGTTGTTTTTTTTTGTTTTTGCAATTTTTCCATGGTAATTGAAGTTGCACTCAAAAGAGTCAACCCCTGTAGCGAGACTTTGCCGATGACTCCCAGGCTCAAAGACCTTAGGGCACCAAGTGAAGCCCACATACTCGGGCATCATCTCGAGTTAACTTAGTCAAAAAAAATCAAATTACCAAAAATAGAGATAAAATTACTAACTCTGGGCCAGACAACTATGGAGTCATGATCCTCAAGTGTCGAAAGCCACGCATTAGGTCATTTCATTGCTCTACGCGCAATTTTTTTTTTAATTTTTAATTTTTTTTTGAATACTAATATTAAACTAAAATGATCACCAAACCTATGATATTTATTTAGGGGACCCCATGAACTTAAACTAATACCCCACTATCCAAAGGACGTGCATTGTGAATTTTTTTAATTTGGATGAAAATATAAACGATGAAATATCACATTGGACAGCCACACTTTCCAAAATCTATGCTCATGAAATTATAAAAGGATTAAAATCAGAATTAGGGAATGCTAAATTATTTGATATTCAGTTTCAAAGTGTGCAATGTGTATTACCATGTTCAAAGTTAAAGGAATTCTTCCTTCCATTTACACAAAAAAAATTCAAATCATTCATTTTTTTTGTCACGAAATAATTTTTTATTTTATCTCCCCCCCAACTTAAAATAACATTGTCCCCAGTGTTTAAAGAAATTAAAATTTATAAGGGGGTAGAGGAATAAAAGGTAAGTTCAATAAGGAAATTGAAATATTAAGATCATGGAATGAAGTCACCTGGTGGTTGAAGTTTGAAGTTCTTGCCGCTCGAATTTATTCCTTTGATATCCATGTCGCTTGCAAAGTTCCCTAGTGGAAAAAGGAAAAACAAAACAAACAAAACAAACAAAAAAACAATATATATATATATATATATATATATATATATTTATTTATATAATAAAGGAAGTAAAATATAAGTATATATATAAAAATTATAGAATAAGGAAGCACAAGAAGCCGCAGGTCAGTGGTAAGCGCGCGCCCCTGTCTCCCTTCGGTCCCGGGTTCGAGTCCCCACGGCTTCGCCGGTTGTGACGGGGTTTGCCCCACGACATATGGCGTGGACTTTTTTTTATTATTATTATAATTTTATTTATTTATTTTTGTTTTTTAATTTTTTAACCTAAAAACACATCAAAAAAAACAAAATGATGATACATTGTCTTCTTTTTAAATTTATGGGTAAGGTATTACTCAAGGATCACACCACGTGACACAGATGAATATGGTGCTCCCCTTTCGTACCCATCCATACTCATTATAGAAGAACAGGTCAATGGTTTATATTTTTTTCAAAATATCAAAATGTCTCATTAACCCTATTTAAAATATAAAGTTGATTAAAACAACGAAATTATTGGAAACTTGAAAACCATGGGTTTCCTCCCATTTAGCGCTTTGTTTAACGTCGTTAGCCCGACATGGACCCTAAATCTATTAATTTGTTCCTGGTTTATAGGTTGGCTCAGTTAACTCAAACTCTATTTCCTGTTTATTGAATGATTCAATGAATGGTTTTAACCTTTGACCATTGACCTTTAAAATGTAACCACTTGTGGGATCTTGAATTTCTAATGCCCCATGGGGGTACACATAATGCACTATGAAAGGTCCTGACCATCTTGACCTTAACTTTCCCGGGTGTAAATAAAGTTTTGAACTATACAAGATCACAAGTTTTCCCGGTTCAAAATGTTTGACCTTGATATTCCTAGATTGGTAGGCTTGAACTCTAGCTTTATTGATCCTTGAATTTTCATAAGCCTCCATCCTTAGTTCCTCCAGTTCATTGAGATCTAATTTCCTTTTTGTTTTGGCCAATGAGAGGTCATAATCCATTTTCTTAATTGCCCAAAAGGCCTTATGTTCAATCTCCACTGGCAAATGACATGCTTTACCATAAACCAACCTATATGGGGACATTCCTAAAATGGTTTTATATGCAGTTCTATAGGCCCAAAGAGCATCTAAGAGTTTCTCAGACCAATCTTTCCTAGATGGGTTGATAGTTTTTTCAATAATTTGCTTAATCTCCCTATTAGCTAACTTAGCTTGACCATTGGTTTGAGGATGGTATGCAGTGGAAAATTTATGAGAAATATCATAATTAGACATGAGTGAAGAGAATGGGCGGTTGCAGAAATGGGTTCCTCGATCACTGATTATAGCCCTAGGAATTCCAAATCTTGAAAATATGTTCTCTTTTAGAAATCGAATCACAACTTGATGATCATTGGACTTAGTGGGAATGGCCTCAACCCATTTTGAGACATAATCAAAAGCTAAGAGTATATAAAGGTATCCCCGAGAGTTTGGGAAGGGACCCATGAAATCAATTCCCCAACAGTCAAATATTTCAACCACTAAGATGGGAGTGAGTGGCATTTGATTCCTTTTTGTGATGGACCCTACTTGTTGACACCTAGGACAACTTTGACAAAATGTGTAGGAGTCCCTTGATAGGGTGGGCCAGAAAAGACCACATTGAAGAATCTTAGCAGATGTTTTCTTAGAGGAAAAGTGACCTCCACATGCCTCACTGTGACATAATTTAAGGATGGACTCTTGTTCAGATTCTAGAACACACCTCCTAATGACTTGGTCAGGGCAGAACTTATAGAGGTATGGATCATCAAACACATAGTGTCTAACATCAGAAAGAAATTTCCTTCGAGCTTGAGTCCCTAAGAATTTTGGAATGACTCCTGTCACTAAGAAATTTTCTATGTCAGCATACTAAGGGCAGTCACTCACAGAGTATAAGTGTTCATCAGGAAACGAATCAGACACAGAAAGGTGATTTGAGTTGTCTTTGAATTCCATCCTAGAGAGTTGATCAGCTAAAACATTTTCAACTCCCTTTTTATCCTTGATTGTGAGGTCAAATTCTTGTAAGAGAAGGACCCACCTAATCAGTCTAGCCTTAGCATCTTGTTTTTGGAAGAGGTATTTTAGTGCAGAATGGTCAGTGAACACAGTGATGGGGGATCCTAAGAGGTAGGACTGAAACTTCTCTAAGGAAAACACAATAGCAAGTAACTCCTTTTCAGTGGTGGTGTAGTTGATTTGGGCATCATTTAAGGATTTTCTTGCATAAGCAATGACATAAGGATTTTTATCACAATGTTGTCCTAACACAGCTCCTACAGCAAAGTCACTGGCATCACACATAAGTTTGAAAGGAAGGTTCCAATTTGGAGATTTCATAATGGGAGGAGAGGTGAGAGAGGATTTGAGGGTTAAGAATGAACCCTCACAGCTTTTGGTCTAAACAAATGGAGCATCCTTTACTAGCAAAGAACAAAGGGGACGGGAGATTGAACTAAAGTCCTTGATGAATCTTCTATAGAAAACAGCATGTCCTAAGAAAGACCTCACTTCCTTGACAGTTTTGGGTGATGGAAGGTGACGAATGATGTCAACCTTTGCTTTATCAACTTCAATCCCCCTACTCGAGACCAGATGGCCTAAAACTAGTCCCTCTTTAACCATAAAATGGAATTTTTCCCAGTTTAGGACTAGATTCTTTTCTTCACATCTTGACAAGACTCTCTCTA
This sequence comes from Viscum album, assembly GCA_963277665.1. NCBI lineage: Eukaryota > Viridiplantae > Streptophyta > Magnoliopsida > Santalales > Viscaceae > Viscum > Viscum album. The sequence continues at coordinate 1,163,852,255 of OY728159.1, forward strand.
AATTTCTCAGACATCCTTCAAATGTATCCCCAAACACAGATAAGTCATCCATGAAGACCTCTAGAAAATCCCCTACCATGTCTGAGAAGATTCCCATCATGCACCGCTGGAAGGTTCCAGGGGCATTGCATAACCCGAAGGGAATGCGTTTGAAAGCAAAGGTTCTGAATGGACATGTGGATGTAGTCTTCCCTTGATCCTCTAGGGAGACCTCAATTTGATTGTACCCCGAGTACCCATCTAAGAAACAGTAGAAGGCATGACCTGCCACTCTCTCAAGGACTTGGTCAATGAATGGTAAGGGGAAATAGTCCTTCTTGGTGAATGAGTTTAACTTCCTATAGTCAATGCAGACCCTCCATCCACTACTCACCCTTGTTGGAAGAATCTCTCCATCCTCATTGGTTATCACCGTGATTCCGGCCTTTTTTGGAACCACTTGGATTGGGCTCACCCACTCACTCTCAGCTATGGGATATATGATACCAACTTTTAACAATTTCATAAGTTCCTTCCTTAATACCTCCATGATATTAGGATTGAGTCGCCGTTGAGGTTGACGACATGGCTTTGAATTAGATTCCAGAACAATCCTATGAGTCCCAACAAGTGGGCTAATCCCGGGAATATCAGAAAGGTTCCAACCAATGGCTTTCTAATGCTTCCTAAGGACATATAGAAGCATCCTTTCATGATTGGATTCAAGAGAAGAAGAAATGACAATAGGATGTGTTTGATTGTCCCCTAGGAAAGCATACTTGAGTGTAGTGGGAAGTTCCTTCAATTCAAGATCAGGTTGGTTCAGAATTTCAGCAGAATATTGGGACATTGGATCAAGATCAATTTCTTTTTTTAGAGTTTCAGATAGGATTGATTCCCCACATGTAGAAGTTTCAGCTACTAGATTGGCTTGATCATATTTAGGGAAGGAAATTGGAGTGGTCTCAATGAAAGTGGTTTCTTGAAAGGTTTCACTGATTGTTAGACCTAAGACTTCATCATAAGAGAAATTTGAAAATGATTCAAGCCAAGGAGATAAACTTCCTTCATATGAACAAAGGAAATCAATCTCATCCTGACTTAAACATTCATTAAATAGTCCTTGATGTTCCATGGATTCACTATCAATGCTTCCTATCATGTTTACTTCATGAATGTCCTCATCATCCCCTATTTGTGAGCTTGCATTATAGATGTTCAAGTCTAGACTCATGTTCCCAAAGGTGATGGTCATGTTCCCATTTCGGATTCGGATAACAGAGTTGATTGTTGCAAGAAAATGATGGCCAAGGGTGATTGGGGTTTGTTCCTTATTTCCTAAGTTTGGATGGTTGTCAAGGACAGTGAAGTCAGCAGGGTAGATGAAGTTTTCAACCTTTACCAGAACGTCCTTTAAAATTCCCTTTGGAACCCTAATGCTACGATCAGCAAGCTGAAGTGTGACAGATGTGGGTTGGAGTTCTTCTAGGCCTAACTAGCAGTACATGGCATAGGGGATGAGATTGACAATAGCACCTAGATCACACAAGGCCTTGATAACTTTGCTCTCTCCTAGTTAAACATTGATGTAAGGGAAACCCAGGTCTTTCAACTTAGGAGGAATGGTCCCTTGAATAGTGGTACTCACATTAGCAGCCAAAAGGACTTGGTTTTTATGTGAAAATTTTCTTTTAAAAGTGCACAAGTCCTTAAGGTACTTTGAGTAGGCAGGTATGGTTTGGATGGCATCGAGAAGAGGAATGTTCAACTTGAATTGTGAGAAGATTTCCCTCAATGTTTCATTCAGTTCAGGCTTGGGTTTCCCCCTCATGCGTTGAGGAAATGGTGCAGGTTGTGGGGTTGTTTGTTGAAGAGTTGTTTCTTTCACATTGTTATCAGTTTCCTCAGTTTGATCTTGGGGTTCATTTGAATTTTCATCCAATTTTGAATCTTCATGTGGGTTCTGAATTAGTTGTTTAGGTTTCTCAATTGATTTCCCACTTCTTAAAACAGTCACAGCCTTTAGTTATTCATGAGTTGTTTGAGCACAACTTGACTCTCCCCTTGAAGTTGAGGATGGAACCGCCTGAGTAGGCATGGGTGCCTTTCAAGTTTTGATGGTTTGAAGTTCTTGTTTTAGGGAAGATACCTCCGAGTTCGTCCTCTCCATTTGTTTGCACAGTTGTTCTAGTAGGCTTTGTGGAACAGTTTGGGTGGGTGCTTGAGTAGGTTGGTTTATCCCAGGGGGATATTTTGGAGGTGGGATGGTTTGTTGAAAATGGACCGGTGGTTGTTGGTATTGGATAGGTTGGGTTTGGAACTAGTTATGGGTTTGGTAGTTCTGATGGGGGTAAGGATTTTGTCCCTGTGGTTGGCTAAGTTGTTGGTTATCTTTTCAGCGGAAGCCTGGGTGGTCGTTATACCTTGGGTTGAAGTTGTTTTGGTATTGAGGCTTTTGAAAGTTAAAAGAATTTACTTCCGATGGGGGTCCTCCTAAAAGAACATCCTTGATGGATGGAATGGTTGGGCAGTTGTCTGTCTTATGGTCATGTTTGTCACAAATTGTGCAAACAGGGTCAACAGTTTGGATTTCATGGACTTTCCTAAGGTCTATCTCTTCAACCTTCCTAGAGAGTGCTGCGAGTTTAGCCCTAAGGCTTTCCTCTTCTCTAAGTGTATGAATTCCAGTAGTTCTTTGTGGCTTTTCAGAATAAGGTGAAGTTCCCCATGTTTGGTTTTGTTCAGAAAGGCTTTCTAGATACTTTTAAGCATCATTTGGGGATTTGTTTTTAAATGTTCCATTACACATCATGTCAATGAATTGTTTGTTCCCTGGACACAACCCTTCATAGAAAATTCTCACTTGTTCAGGAATAGAAAAACTATGGTGTGAAACCATGTTTAGAGTGTCTTTGAACCTCTCCCATGTTTCATAGAATGACTCTCCCTCTTTTTCAAAAAAAAATTGGATACTCTTTTTAAGTGCAATTGTTTTGTGGTGGGGAAAGTATTTTTTTGTAGAATTCTCTTTGTAGTTGGTCCCAAGAGTTTATGGATGATGGTCTCAAATTTTTTAGCCAATTTTTAGCTCGAACCTTTAAAGAAAAAGTAAATAGCTTCATCTTAGCAGATTCTAGTTGATGTGGGGGACACATGGTTTCTACAATGTCATTGAACTTCTTAATGTGCAGGTATGGCATCTCGGACTCCATTCCATGGAATGTGGGAAGGTGGTTTAGGACATGGGGTTTAAAGATGTAGTTGGAATATACTAGGGAATTGTGTCTAATGTAATAGGGTTCATTGGTCCAGGAAGGTGTGAGGTAGTCATTTATGGTTTGATCGACCACATTGCCCAAGTTTAGGGCTACCTCATTTGGGTTTCCATTTTGGTTTCCACCCGGGTTTATGAGTTGGTTTCCTTGAAGACCTTCCATTGAAATTGGATAAATTTTGGACTCTATAGTATTAGGAAGATTATGATCTAATGGAATGAGTTCCCTTAGTGTACTTGACTCCCCAACCCCAGGACTATCCACCCTAACTAGACGGTTTGATTGATCGCGGGTGTAGGCGGACATGCGCCAAAAGAAAGAAAAAAAACGAGAAAGGGACAAGATAAGAGAATTTGGATGAGAAAAGAAGAAATGGGAAAGAATAGAATGGGTGTTTAGATGACTTACTTGGGTCCCCGGCAATGGCGCCAAAATTTGATTCTCGCTCAAATTTACCCAAGAGAAGAAGGTAAGACGGTCCTTGTAGTTTAGCTTGGGTTATCGAATCCACAGAGACCTAAGAAGAAACCTATAGACACGTACATTCTATGGACTATTTTCAGCTATTAAGTGGCCAACTTGGATTGATTTTGGATGGTTTCTAAAGATATCTAATATATTTAAGTGAATTCAATTTAAAATAATGAGTTGATCCTAGGTTATCGCTCAGGGTGGATTGGACGTATTTTCTTTTTAATGATTTCAATTTCTTAAATTTGAGATGGGTTCATTTAAGGAGATAAAACAACATCATCACTTACTGGTATAATGCCTACACCCTTTAATACTAATCACCTATACACTTGAAGGATCAAAGTTTTGAGCACTTCAAGGTAAACGTTCGTATTAGTACTTGAAGTGTGTGGCCTTAAATTCAACAAGGACGATGGAGTTTAAAAATCATCAAATAAAAATCCCAATTAAAGAAGTGATTATACATTAATTAGGTGATAAATAACATCCAATCCACCCCTTTATACTCCCTTGGATCAACCCATAAGTGGTTTAGCCCTCCATTTATCCCATGGTTTCAATGGAAGCGGAAAGTAGACTCATGAGGGAGGAAATGGAGAAGTAAAGAAAGCAACAAAAATAAAATGATCACTCCACCGTTATGTGAATAATTTCACAAGGTTTGATGTGAATAAATTCACACCTTGATCCAAAGGTATCAAAGTGATATGAAGAACAACATAATAAGAGTAGAAGAAGAACTTTTATTAAGAAACTAAAGTGAATTGAACAACTTACATGTGAAAGACAAATTCGAGACAACAAAATTGCAGCATAACATTACAATTGAACAAAGCATAAAATATCCTTAAATCCTCCAACACCACTACCTTAAATAGAAATTTTTGAACCCTTGGGTCTATCCTCTAACAGTCCAAGTCTCCTCAATTAATTTTGGTAGGCCATAGGTTGGTGGATAGTAAGGGAGAGTTGATTTTTCCACCCTTGACCCGAGGTCGCAGCCAACTTTCCTTCACCGAACAGATGCGTCTGAAAAACTTTCTATATGGCCGAATAAGAGTGGGACATATAAAAATAAAATGGAGATCCGGATGTCTTATAACCGCCTGTAAAATTTGGGCCCATGTGGAGTTACGAATTCCGAGATATGATAAAATTAGTGGACTTTTTTTCTGGGCCGCAGAATCTGGCCCAGAATTGTATCTCTAACTTGGGACGCCTTAATGACCACCATAGAGACCGAATTAGCATTGGATCATGAAGAGTTATTTGTTACTATGCCTGTATTATAGCATCCCACAAAATTTGGGATTCATTGGGCCTGTATGTTGGGCCCCAAAGTCTCATTAGTGGGCTAGTGTCCAATCTGCCTTCTCTAGAATTGCTTCCTTTCATCACAAAATATCCTCATATTCTTCCATGAATTATCCATTGATCCCTGAATGAAAAATGTTCATATTGGAGTGTAGATCAATTTCCAAAAATATAAAATTAAAATATGTATAATCAGATGAATCATTGGGTACTTCAAATGATGTTCAAAAATGTACCACATAATAGTGCAATTTAAGAAGGTATTACAATCATAATGTGAAATGATGTTCAAAGTGTAAAATGCACTAAAATGATATTTATGAATAATAAGTAACATGAATATTATATATATTAATAATGAATATTAGCCTCATTTAGTAGATAATCACCCCTCTTCTTCTCTGCACGGCGACGCTCCCCGATGACCCAGAAGCCTTCCTCCTATCCTCTTCATCCGGACTTCGATCATCGATCTGTCGGTGGATGCGAGATCGTGTTGACGAGGCAAACATCATTCACCTCATTCCTTTCCCAATTATTCGACTTCCTATTCACAGTTTCCTACCGAGTAGATTCCTGATATTTGATGGGAATGACACTCTTCGATGAACGTCATCTTAACGGTACGTTCTACCCCATTTTTATTCCTTCCTAGATCTCCTCTTTTTATTCCTCCTTGCCATGATATGACAAGTGACACCTTAAACCTTAATAGAGTCTCTCTTGGTTGTTAGTGCGGCTGTGCCGCAGCGTCCACGGGAGGACGTAGTCATCGGGAGGAGTGATCGAAATCCTCGTGGTGGTTGTTCTCGTAGAAGGGAATCAAAACCTATTCAGGTAGGGATCTTACCTTCATCTCTCTCTCTCTTTTGTGCATCATGTGGGGTGGGTATCCTCTTGTTTTCGTGATATATGGTTGAACCAGTAAATAAAGATAATAACAGGTTAAAGAATGGAAAGGGATGTTTTGAAGGGAGCATCAAGAGGCTCGGGAAACCCTAGCCCCTCGGGGATGAACTCCTCTTCTCGGTGACGATGGCGCCATCTACGGCCCCTCCCCCCTTGGTGGGGGAGGGGGAATCGACGTTAAACGATAGAGGTGGGGTCTTATGTCTGTTCACCAATCCTTATTACCTCCCTCCATTTTCGGAAGTTTCTCTATTCCTGAAGGTTTCAGATACTCTCGATGGCATCCCTAACCTTTAGCTTTCAACCTTTGAGTTTGTGGAAACTTCAACACTCCTGAATCGCACTTTGGTTTCCCTTTTTAAGCATAGAAGACCTTCAATCGATTCCTTCGACCGGTTTTTCTTCAGTTTTTGGGACCTTTAAGAGAGAGCGGTTGTTGGATTGCTTGATAGAAACCATATCATGATTCGATTCGAATCATAGGTGGATCTTATCAAGTCCTGGTCGAGGGCACCGCGCAGCTTCAACGGATTTCACTTCTTTCTTCTACGGTGGTTGTTCGATCTACATATGAATTGAGATTCTCCTACTACGGCGGTGTGGGTAAGTCTTCCTAACCTCCCTTTACCATTTTAGAATCCTTCGGTACTTCGTATGATAGGAAACCTCATTGGAAGATTCATGTGTTCTGATAGTCGCACGGAGGTCATGTGCCACCCGGTGAATCCTCAGATTTGTATTGAAGTGGATGCTTCTCGGTTTCCCTATGATTATGTATGGATTACTATCAGAGAAAATTATAGGTGGAAGCAGCAGGTGATTTATGATAACTAGATCGATTTTTGTCCATCTTGCAAATGTTTGGGTCATTCTTTAGATTCTTTCCGCAGGAGAGTCAATGTTTCATCGATGGATGTGAACCGCAAGGGGAAACAGGTTGTGGCAAGGAAAGGGGAGGCTACACTGGTTGAGAGTCTGGAGGTCGCTATGCAAGCTGGTCTGGCCATGGAGGATTCGAGGTTCATAACCAGGGGCGTTCTTCAGGCGAGTGACCTCCAGAAGGACGCTCATGAGGCCCGTGGTAATTGGAATTCTGCTTCGGTGAGAACGAAGGATGGTGCTTGTAATGGCATTAAGGAGGGTCTAGTTTCGTATGCTATGGAAAAAGTTGACAAAGGTCGGGGTCCACATTGTTCTGGTGAGAAGGGGGTCGTCAATTCTCTGATTCCTCATCGGGTGTCTTTTGAGGAAGACCTGGCACCTGAAGCTTCCGGTGTTAAGGCGATACAGGATAATCCGTTGGTGTCTGAGGTTTTTCAAAGGCTAAAAATGGACTTGGGAGTACCTTTTTCTTCCATGGTTGGTTGGGGTTCAGCACAGAGTGAGGAAGGAATAGTGATCAGTGCTGCGGAGGATTTCACCACTAGTGCTAAGGCTTATAAAGGCCTTGATCCGCTGGCTAAACCATTTTTAGCTTTGAGTAACAGGTTCCAAGGGCTTTGTAAAGATTTGTTGGACGCGGGTTTGGAGGAGGCTATTATGATAGGAGGTGATGTTAGTCCGGAGATTTCAGATGAACAGCAGGTTGAATGTAGGGTGCACGATCCAGCTTCGGTTGGTGGAGAGGCCAGGGAGGAGCAACATGTCGAATGTCTAGGGCAGGAAGCAGGTGTCATGAATGTGGATAAAAATTCTAATGGGGAAAGGCGCAACCCTTTAGTGGAGAGCACGAAACAGAGGCTGGGAGACAATGTCAAACCACCTGTGGAAACTGCTACTACTGAAGATCGGCCCCCTTTGATGGAGTGTAATACTCCAGTCCAGAATCCAGGAAACAACTCAGAGTTTGCTGCTGCTGCTTTAAGGGCGCGAGCTGGAATTGTAAGGGAGGATTTGGGGGGAGGGAAAGAGAATATGAGTGGTCCAATTGGTTGATCATTTAGTGATGTTGTTAAAAGTGGTAATCAGATGATTGCTTCAGCTGATGGACCTTTGTCTGCTACTCCAAGAAGAAGACCAAGGAAGGACTACTCATTTCTTCTGAGGCCGATGCGGACTAGATCTTCATCAAAGCAGAATAATGAGGTGACTTTGGCCTTTAAAATGGGTATAAAGACCAAGAAAGAACCCCTAGATCAATCTGTTATTTAACAAATTTGTATTTGGGTTCAAAGTGGAAGTTTTTGGAGGCATCCGGACTGAGAATCAGCTACCGGTGAAGAGGACTCATACTTGGGATGTGGAGATGAATCTGGTTATTATGATGTGTAAGTTTGTGTTGTTTTATGATGTCTGACTTGTCTATGGTTGTAAGTTTGGGTACCAGGAACCCATAAACCAACTTCTAGAAATGGGAAAAAATAAATTGTAGTGAAAACAGGTTAAAGAATGGGTTTGGGGAATTTTTTTTGATATTTTTGTTTTATTTCCATCAATGCTTATCCTTTGATTATGTTGTGAATTGAATAGGCTTATGACTACTGAAAATCATGGTTTTTGGGGGCCTTTTCTTGCGCAATTAAATGTTTCCCTGTTTTTCTGGATTGTTTTGTGGATGGAATTTCATAGAATGTGGAAATTGGTTAATCATGTAAAGTTGGATGATTAAATGAATACCTGAAACCCTTGTATAATCACCCCGGTTAAACTAAATGAAATAATGAATTTGTGGGTGTTGGTTGGGGTTTAATTATGTGAAGGGGTGTTTCATGGGTTGTTGTGGAACATGTGAGCAATGGGGCTGCGGTGGTCTTGGTTGTGGGTTGGCGTGTATGATATGGTTGTGATGGGAAGTGGATCTATGGTAAATGGTATCAAAGGGATGATGATGTGATACGGGTATTGTTTCCGATGTGTTTGTGGCTATAGTGGTTGGCAGCAGGGCTGCAGGGATGGGTTGTGCATATGAATAAAAGTTGAAGATTTAACTAATGAATTGTGGGGCATGGTAGTTGATTAAATATGGAAAATCAATGGAATTGATTGGTTGATAAAAGAAAATGGTATTGTGTTGCTTGTGTTTTCCCTAACTTTATTATGGTTGGCAGGGATATGTTTTACGAATGATTGATCTAGTTTGGTTGTTGTTAGTTTATCAGTAGTTATGGAACTGATAAACTAAAACTGTTGAAACGTGAAAAGATTAATGGGGTTTGGGTCTGTTTATTGTGTGCATACTTTCGAGGTAGCAGTACTGAGGCATATGCTTAGATCTTTTGTGTAAAAGCCTTAGGATGGGCTGAGTGGTTGATATAATTATATAAATCTGTATGTTTTATGTTTCTTTATGCACCCCACCCATGTTGAGAACTATGTGTCGAACACCCGTGGGACGGGGGGTGAGATTCTCAAACATCTAAAGGATGGATCGTTACTGTTCTTCCTTGTGCTCCCTCTTCCAGGTTATATAGCCCAAGATCCTTTGGGTAGGTTACGAAAAATGTTTCCCAAGAGTCTTCGGGATGAGGATGTGATATGTTCCCAGGTGTCTTCTGGATGAGATGTGATGTGGTTCCTATGTGTCTTTAGGATGAGATGTGGTTATGGCCGAGGATTGAGTGTCGGCTGGATACTATGAGCTTCGTATGGCTAGGATGTGGCACTAGCTCGAGCTTTGTATGGCTAGGTTGTGGCACTAATTCAGGAACAGGGGAAATCATCAGAGCATTAGGCATGAGGGATTGAGCAGTAATTAGTGGGAAGGTGGTGCGATGTACCCATACTTTGATAATATTACTATAATACTCTTTTTACTTGTGATATTTGGTGAGTGTGGCTTGTAAGGTTGGGTGGATAGATTCCTTGCTAGGATTTGGTTCCTTCTGTTTTCTCACGGGGCATTAGGATGTCTCCCCACCTATGCACGAGAGATTTAGGTTTTCCTACTGAATATACTTGTATGATCACCCTACGTTTACATTCAGGTTTTTAGGAGGACTTCAGGGACTGTGCGGGGCCATGCTAGTTGGGCATTGGAGTTTTGCTGGTTGCAGTTTTTGATTTCTTTTTTGGTATTGTACTTTGGAGTTTTTCTTGTACTTGTACTTTTGTTTCAGTATTGTATAAAACATACATATGGGTTTGGTTTTGGGTTTATTTTCATTTACTTGTTCCTTTTTCTTTTGGTGTTTGACTCATCATATTTCCCGGTCTTAAATAATAAAAAGGGTAATGCCACCCATATTTGTGAAAACTCATACCCTTGGTGCTAGTCGCCACTCCGGGGCCTACTAGAGGTGGGACTCGGGGTTCATTATCTCACTTTCACCATTGACAGCTCAGGAGGGTCATCTTTGGTGGGAGGGGGTCATGAAAATTTAAATCTAAGCCTTCAAGTTCTAAGAAAGAGGAATCGGGAGTGAAGCCACCTACCTCAACAAATTAGGTGAAACCAACCAACGGACGAAGAACGCCAACAAAACCAAGTCAACTACTCCCCAAAACCTCCTTAGATTCCTTCCCATAGTACAAAAAAACAAAACCCGACTTAAAAGTCATCCACTACCTTAGATCTACCCACCTTGGGTGTAGATCTAGGGATCCATCAAGAGGGAAGAAGGAGATCTAAGAAAACTAAAGGAAACGAGTCTTACCTCAATCAACCAGCCTCTAAATGCCAAGGAAAACCTCCAAATCGCTTCCAAAACGCCTGGTAAGTGTTCTCCCACCTTCACCAGAGAGAAATACCAATTTAAGGCCATATAAGAGCAAAAACGAGTGGGTTTAATGATAAAACAGATTAGATCCTTAAAAATAGGATCTAAGTTGACCCCGTGCATGGTTAGTCTGCACGGTTAGTCAAATTGTGCGCTAACCGTTTGATAGTCACCGCTTGGAATGGGCGCTTTGCACGGACTCCTCACACAGTTTTCCCAAACCGTGTGCACACTGTGTGGTCTCCTCTGTCCAAGTGACCACCACCTACACGGCTTCCACACGGTTTGGGCAACTCGTGCGAAGCCCGTCCATCACCACTTTTAGCCCTTTAAAACTTTAAAAGTCTCCAAAATTTCCCAACCATTTCTCATATGCTTCATGTACTTAAAAGGCATAAAACAAGGGTTACTTACCAGAAACCAGGGGTACTACATTCTCCCTACCATTGGCCTTTCCATCCCTGGAAAGTAGAAAACCATCGCTTTCCTGAAAGAGTTCTGGCCACTGCTCTTTCATTTCTTTCTCATGTTCCTAAGTCTCTTCCTGAATCTGACCATATTGCCAAAAAAACCCGCACTAGACCAATGCTTTTTCCACACAAGACTTTCTTCTACCTATCGACAATCTGCATCGGAATATGTACCAATGAAGAATCTGGCTCTAGGTCAATGTGATCCCATCTGATCACATGGTCAGGATTGGGCTGATACTTCTTTAACTGAGATACATGGAACACATTATGCACTACACTGAACCATGGTGGTAATGCCAACCAATAAGCCACCTCGCCAAACCGTTTCAGTATCTCAAAACGGCCTATATATCGAGGAGATAATTTTCCCTGCTTCCCAAAACGACAATGTCCAAGCCTTGGAGAGATTCTCAAAAAGACATGATCACTCACTGCAAACGAAAACGGTCTTCGGCGATGATCCACATAAGATTTATGACGACTATGTGTCGTCTCCCTCCTCTTTTTTATTAACTAAAACTTCTCTGTTGTTTATTGGACAAGGCTCGGCCCAACTAGTGAAGTCTCACCTATTTCCACCCAACAAAGTGGAGAATGATAAGGACAACCATACAATGCTTCAAATAGAGCCATGTGTATCAAGGCCTGATAACTGTTGTTATATGAGAACTCCACTAAAGGAATGTTCTCTTCCCATGAGCCACCAAAATCCATTACACAAGCCCGCAACATGTCTTCCAATGTCTGTATCATCCTTTCGGATTGTCCATCTGTTTGAGGATGATACGTCATACTCATATTCAACTGAGTTCCCAGGGCTTTCTATAAGGATCACCAGAAACGAGATGTGAACCTCGAATCTCTATCTGAGACGATAGACACTAGTACAACATTCCTCTTTACCACTTCTTGGATATAGATTTTTGAAATATCTTCCACCATATGAGTTTCACGAATAGGGATGAAATGGGCCGACTTGGTTAGATGATCCACTATCACCCAAATGTCATTGTGTTTCTGGACCATTCTTGGAAGACCTGTAACAAAATCCATTGCTATCTGATGCCATTTCCACCCTGGGATAGGTAAAAATTGTAACATACCAGCTGTTCTTTGATGCTCTGCTTTAACTTGCTGATGAGTTAAGCATTGTGAGATGAACTTGGCCACCTTCCTTTTCATGCCACTCCACCAAAACTGCGCCTTCAACGCCTTATACATCTTCTGTATCCCTGGATGAAAAGCCCATCTGGAATGGTGGTAAGCATGAAGGAGTTGTTCCTGAGAAGTTAAAGGTACAAACCTCCAATCTCGAAACCGCAAAACTGAACTCTCATCCAGATCCCATCCCTCAATGGTCTCCCCACCATTGAGTTTTGAACTCATTGCAACACAGTCTACATTGGATGCTTGTTCCTCCTTTACTATCTCCACCAAATCAGGAACAAGCGCAACTAGAAAGAAAACTACAAAATCAGCTCAGTCTTCACATTCCGTATGCATGTCGGCTAGGACCGACATCAACTGCCACTCATCTGAAGCTTCTTACACCAACTGAGCATATGACTTTCTGCTTAATGCATCGGCCACCAAATTTCCCTTACTCGGTGTATACATCAAGTTAAATTCGAACATTTGAAGATACTCCATCCATCTCCTCGGCCTCAGATTCAAATATCGTTGTGAGAAAATATGCTTCAAACTCTTATGATCCACAAACATAGTGAATTTCTCACCAAAGAGATAATGACGCCAAGTCTTCAGGGCATTGACAACTACAGCTAACTCCAAATCATGTGTTGGGTAGTTCTTTTCATGTACTCTCAATTTTCTTGAGCCATAAGCAAAAACATGGTGTCCTTTCACGAGAACACATCCCAACCCAGATCCTGAAGCGTCACAATACACCACATACCCCTATCCTGATTCCGGAAAAATCAAGATGGGTGCTGATGTAAGGAGAACTTTCAACTCTTGAAAAGATCTCTGACATTCCTCAATCCATTGAAATGCGCTATTATTCTTTGTCAATGCTATCATAGACGAAGCTAGTCATGATAAGTCACACATAAAGTGTTGGTAATAACCAGCTAGACCAAGAAAACTTTGTATTTCAAAGACATTCTTCGGTGGTTTCCAAGAAAGAACAGCTTCTATCTTTTCTGGATCCACTGAAACACCTTTCTCAGAAACAACATGGCCCCGGAAGCATACCTCTTGTATCCAAAAATATCACTTTGATAATTTGGAATACAATTGATGGTCTCTCAAGATTTCCAACACTATCACCAAGTGTTTCTCATGCTCAGCCCTTGTTCTTGAATACACCAATATATCGTCTACAAACACCACAACAAAAGAATACAGATATCACTAGAATATCTGATTCATCAATGCCATAAATACTGATGGTGCATTCATAAGACCAAAAGGCATGACTACATATTTTTAGTGACCATATCTGCTTCTGAAGGCTGACTTCAGAATATCCTCCTTCCGAACTCGCAACTGGTGATATCTTGACCGCAAGTCAATCTTAGAGAACCACTAAGCTCCCATCAATTGATTAAAAAGGTCATAAATGCGTGGAAGTGGATATATATTCTTTATCATAACTTGGTTAATTTTATGATAATCCACACATAGTATCAAAGTTCCATCTGCTTTCTTTACAAACAAAACTGGTGCTGCCCACACAGACACGCTTGGCCGAATAAAACCTTTGTTTTCCAGTTCTTCTAACTGCACTTTCAATTCCTTTAACTCCATTGGTGCCATCCTATAATATGGAAGTGAGATAGGACTGGTCCCCAGAAGTAGATCAATCGTAAACTCCACTTCTCTTACAGGTGGTAACCCTGAGAATTTTTCAAGAAAAACATCAGGAAATTGATCCACGACTACTGGAAAACTATTATTTGGGATCTCTTCCATCAATTCCAAGTTTAACGCAGCCAACTGGTAAGATATTGTTGCCACTAATAGTGCCAAAAATCTCATTGCACCTGCCTTCACCACCTTTTCTTCTCTAAAGATATGCTCGATGTCATCCTTAGTCGTGAAACTGACTGTCCTGATATAACAGTCGATGTGAGCCCTAAACTCTGTCAACCAATCCATACCCAAGATTATATCATAGACATCCATCTCTAGCATAGAGAAATCCCATTTCATCTCATCTCCATTAACTATTATAGAACATGCTCTACACATGAAGGCTCTACACATTCTTTCACTAAGAGGAGTTTGAATTTTTGTCACACAAGGTATCATTTCAAGTTTTAATTTCAGAAAATTAGAAATATGAGAAGTAAGAAAAGAATTCGATGCACCGGTATCAAACAACACTTGCATGAGGGTAGAATTCAAAATAATTGTACCTCTCACCATAGACGGTCCAGATTGGTCATCCACAATCACCTGTTTTTCTCCATACAATTGCTATGTTGCTGCACTTCTCTCCTTATTGCCTTGTTGAGATTGTCCTGCCTGAGGAGTCATGGTATTACTGGAATCACCATAGCTAGCTCTATTCTGCTGGTGAGACTGATTTTTCTATCCTCACTCTGTCAAATAATAAGATGCTTGTGACACCTGAGAAGTGTCACGAACACCAGACCGTGGAGCACTGCGACAATATCACTAAATATGCCCCATCTTATTACAATTGTGGCATGCTCTCGGTGGTGCTGTACATTCTCATTTCATGTGATCAATCGAGCCACATTGAAAACACCCAGCATTCATCATGGGTTGTGGAGGAAGATTCAATGATCCAGCCATTTGATTCTGATTCACACTCCCACCTTGGAAGTAGGTGTCCCTATTCCGCTTGTTCCCAACATTAGAGTTCCCAGCCGTTCCCGTGGGTATCATCATACTTCCTCCTCCCATAACTCCTGAGATGTATATTTTATCTACTGTTGCTCTTTTTACCATATCCGTATAATCCGTAATATAGAGCACAGTTATCTTCGAGTGAATCTCCTATCGCAACCCTTATTCAAAGATGTGTGCCTTTAGTGACACGCTTGTAGCAACTTCCGGTGAAAAGCGCACTAAATTCATGAATTTAGCTGCATACTCTGTGATTGAGAGATTCTCCTACTTCAGGATGAAAAAGTCTTTCATCCTCTGGATATTGAACCTGTGAGGATAGAATTGTTTATTGAAAAATTCCTCAAATTCCTCCCAGCCCGGGCCTTGATCCACCTTAGCCTGCACCACTAGATCCCACCACTATCGTGAAAGATCCTCCAGCATATACATCACCAACTTTACTTTCAGTTATGCTGGTGTGCTGATGAAATCGAAGATATGATTCATCCTATTTAGCCACACCTCCACCCTTTCTGGTTCATAATCACCCCGAAAGATGGGTGGATTCTGCTTCTGGAACTGGATGGAATGGTCTACATGCCTTGACTCATCCCTCTGATTCCCCGTGTCCACGGCCTGAAATTCTTGAACTATACTTTGGACTAGCTACTGGTTCACTTGTGGCTCAGGTGCGACCAAATTCTCCGCAGCCTCTTCCGTTTTTTTTTCTACAATGCCTAATGGGTTCCATTTTATATACAAACAACGCACATAATTAGTATCACTTCCTAACAACTGAAGGCTTAGCATTTCAATTTAGATTACATCACTATCACAACATTGATTTCCAACCATCAAGCTTTTCCAAATTTACCTATTTCTAAAAAAAATATTTTCTTTCTTTTGAAAATCAATCTATTTTCAAAATACATCAACCATTCTCTTTTCAAAATCTTTCATTTAAAAACAAGTTTAAAATTTTCCAAAATCACGCTTTTGCATCAAACCATAATCCATTTCTCAAAATGATATATGCACTCCTAGTGGGAAGTCATCATTCTAATGCATGTCATGCTCATCTCATTGGATAAACCCATGAAAATGAGATTTGTTATCCTATAAGTGTCTCCAAAACACTTATGTACCCAAGTCCCTGGTAACTTGAAGTTCAGCATAAAAAGGTTAGATACACCTTTTTGTGCTCTACATTCCAAGTTCCGACAATCCTACTCCTTCCTAAGATGACCACCCAAGGAATAGACACGTAAGAATTCAACAACAAGACCAACAGAAACTTATGACTACTTGTTCCAAAAAATAAAGGAACAAGCTGATTGCATTTATACCCCAAGGATCGAACAAACTAATACCATTTGTAATGACCCACTTATCCTTATTGGCTTAAGAATACAACAAGTCATTACTTGGCCTTAAGAGACATCCCCAAGGCACCAAAGGCTGGCAATAAATGCCGAAGGGTTTCAAAATAAGTGGGGGATGATTTAACCTTATAGAACATACCACAGAGCCAACAACCATAACCAAACGAATCAACTAAATGATGTATGATAAAAGATAAGATAACTCAACCATTCATTTTATCATAAACCAACCAAAAGTACCACAACGAAAACCAACACTAAATCAGTGTAAACAACGGAAAGACAAACTAAAAGACTGCAAGACGAAAACCCAACTCCATGCTCAACAAGATCCAAGCTCCAGCATCACGAACCAGACCAAGTATCATAAAGTAGTGCTATAAACATGTGACACTTTACCTTTTCCAACATCCCGATATATGAAATCTGCAAAAGCACCAACGTGCCAAAGCAGGGGGTGAGTAATGAAACTCAGTAGGTTTTCCCCGATGACTTCCCAACCCATGCCTCTAGGATAAAACATGTTAGCACATTTATATAAAACAATTTATATAAAACAATTCCAAAATAGTTCAAAATATAACAAGTTCCATGTCAAAACCATTTTCCATCAAAAACCATATTTCTCAAGAAAAGCAACCAAGAAAAGTTTCCAATCACATTCACATTTTCATTTTGGCACATTCATTACATTTCAAAAATCCAAAAAACCAACCATGCATGCAACCTAGACCTCCCTATACTCACGAGTGCTGAGTTATCCTTCCATTAAGTCATTTCTTAGTGTACTACCTTGATGAGGGTACTTCACGCCCTTATCCACCCCTTTTGATGGGGGTACTTCTCGCCCTTATCCATCCCTGCCTTTTGATGGGGGTACTTCTCACCCTTATCCATCCCAATGCATATGAACATACACCATAACCCGTTCAAATCCATGTCAAAACCAAGTGTGTTCAAAACCTTTAAATAAAGGATCAAAACTTTTATTGAAAACCATTTATTTCAAGAAGCAAAACCATAACCAGTTTAAAATCACCATTTTAAATTCACTTCAACAAACACTTTCCAAAAACACACAATTTCCATCACTCGTTACTTAAAGGGGGTTTCAACCATTCTTTCACAGCAGATAAACAAACCATTTCAATCAAGGAAAACAATTTGAAACTAAGCCTTCAAGTTATAAGAAAGAGGAATCGGGAGTGAAGCCACCTACCTCGACAAATTAGGTGAAACCAACCAACGGATGAAGAACACCAACAAAACCAAGTCAACTACTCCTCAAAACCTCCTTAGATTCCTTCCCCTAGTACCAAAAAAACCAAAACCAGGCTTAAAATTCATCCACTACCTTAGATCTACCCACCGTGGGCATAGATCTAAGGATCCATCAAGAGGGAAGAAGGAGAACTAAGAAAACTAAAGGAAACATCACTTACCTCGATCAACCGGCCTCTAAATGCCAATGAAAACCTACGGATCACTTGCAAAACGCCTGGTAAGTGTTCTCACACCTTCACCAGAGAGAAATACCGAGTTAGGGCCATCTAGGACAAAAAACGAGTGGGTTTAATGATAAAACGGATTAGATCCTTAAAAATTGGATCTAAGTTAACCACGCACACGATTAGTCCGCACAGTTAGTCAAATCGTGCGCTAACTGTGCGGTATTCACTGATTGGAAGGGGCGCTCCGCACGACCTCCTCACACAGTTTTCCCAAATTGTGCGCACACCGTGTGGTCTCCTCTGTCCAAGTGACCACCACCTGCACGTCTTCCACACAGTTTGGGAAACCCATGCGAAGTCCGTGTGTCACCACTTTTTCCCCTTTAACACTTTAAAAGTCTCCAAACTTTCCCAAACATTTCTCATATGATTAATGTACTTAAAAAGAATAAAACAGGGGCTACTTACTAGAAACCAGGGGTACTACAATAACCCAAATATATATAAAGAAGTTATGACTATTTGGTATGTTTCTTTCTAAAAAGAATCAATTAATGATGAAATGGATTCTGTTATTGGTAATAACACATGGGTGATTATGGTTTTTTCAAAAGGTTTAAATTCTAGTGGTTGTAAATGGGTTTTTAGAAAGAAGTATGATTCTAATAGTAACATTCAATATTTTAAATCAATATTGGTTTTCAAAGGTTTTATAAAAAATAGATTAATTATTTTTATACTTATGCTCATACAGCTCAAATTACTTCAATAAGGATATTTTATGTGTTAAATTCAATTAATCATTTATATTTCCATCAAATTTATGTTAAGAACTTTTTTTAATGAATATTTAAATGTGGGAATTTATATAAAACAACCAGAAGGGTTTTTTTACAAGATAATGAAAAGAAAGTATATAATTTAGTTAAATCTCTGTATGGCCTTAAAAAACTTTGAAGAAATGGAATTAAAAGTTTGATTGTATTATATTATCAAATGGTTATATTCATAAAAATGTGGATAAATTTGTTTATTCAATGTTTACAAAAGAATATGGGGTTATTTTTTGTCTACATGTAGATGGTATATTAATTTTTTAAACCAATATGATTGGTTTGAGTGAGATAAATAATTGTGTTTCCTCTATGTTTGAAATGAAGGATCTTGGAATAGTCGATATTATTCTAGGTATTATAGTTAGAAAACATATTGGTGGTTATTCTTTTAGTCTCATTACATTGAAATGTAAAATAAATCTAATTATCTTGGTTTTAAAGATGATAATACTCCTTTTGATTCTATTGTTAAACTATTTATGACTACGGACAGAGGCATAACACAAATTGAATATTCTAGTTCAATTGGTTCTTCAATTCATGCAATGAATTATGATAGACTTTATATTGATTTTTTGGTATGTAAAATGAGTAGATATAATATTAATCCTAGTATTATTAATTTTAAATATATAACAAGAATCTTTGGATACTTAAGAAAGACCAAATATTTAATTTTATACTACAATTATTATCTGAATGTATTATAAGGATGCATCTATGTGAGTTTGATTACTAGTATTGGAGATAATCTATCCAAATATAGATGGTTGTTTATTCTTAGAGGTTTTTTTGTTTTTGTGAGAGTAATAAACATACATGAATTTCACATTTGACTATAGGTTCGGATTTTATCACCTTAACAATATGTAAAAATGGAGTTGAATGTATTAAGAATCTATTATTGGATATTAAATTGTGGCATAGTCTAATGCCTCCTATTTCTATCAATTTTAATAGTGAAGTAAATTTATCAAAGGAATATAGTTTCATGTAAAATGGAAAGTATAAACCTATAAGTTTGAGACATGATTATATGAGACAATTGTTAAAACATGGTACCATAAAAAAATTTTATGTGTGACCAGCCTAGATTATGTCATTAATTACATGCAGTCATTGATTAGATAAAAATTTATATTTCCCAAACTATACTCAGCTACTAAGGCGGAGTAAATTGGAAGTCTGGGGTCGAACCCACAAGGTCATCTTGAAGGAAATTAACCCATCGATAAGAACCTTTTGGTTGGAGTCCTCAGAGTCACTCTTAGGTTTGGGTTTTATAAAAATACATAGCTTGGGTTTTAATTCATATTAAAAGGAAGGATTCACTACTATAAATCCCACTTGTACCAAAACCCCTATCCTAATATTTTCATCAAACCATTGGCATAGGGATATTTAGATGAAGTTTTTCCAACATTTTCATAAAACCATTGGGATAGGGTCTATTTGACAAGGTATCCCAACAGTTTTAAAAAACCTTCGGTATATACCATCTATCCCAATGGTTTTTTAAAACTGTTGGGATAGAATACCCCAAATACACAGCACCCACTCCATAATTGATCCGCCCACATTCTACCCTAAAGCAGAGCTCCCCTTCTTCCCATTATGAAAACCCTTCTTCCCAATAGGCAATTTATTGTTCTTCCACTTCAAATTGGTAAGTTCTAAATGAGTTTTATGTTATTATTTGATTTATTTTACCTTTTTCATTTATATTAATTTAAATATGGGGTTTCTTTTTGTTTTTTGTTTTAATTTTCCCTAAAAGTGAGCTCCCATATTCTTCCCAGCCTATGAACCCTTATTCCCAACTGGTAATCCATCCTTGATTCACGTAATTTTTTTTCTATTACACTTCAAATAGGTAATTTATAACTAAGTTATATATTCTAACTCAATTTATTTTAATTTTTTCATTTGAATTGATTTAAAGATAAGGTTGTTTTTTGTTTTTGTTTTGATCAAGAATTTTGGTGCTTGATGATTTGTTTGGAGGAGTTTTTATAATATTTTAGTTATCTAAAAAGTTATTTAGAAGTATAGGAAAATATAAGTGTCGTGTCATGTGTGAAATGAAAAATAAAATAGTTATTAGGTCACTGGGAACTCAATGAGGGGTCGAATGGAGGGGATCTCCCAAGTATACCATTAGGTGGCAAGTGGAGGTGTATTATTTATATGGTATCCCAATGGTAATTTTTTTTTAAAAAATAATTAAAAGAAAAAAAAATTAAATAAATACTTCATCCTCATACTATCTTTTTAGTCCTATCAAATATAGGAGTCCCACAAGTATCCCTCTACCCTTATTCTCTTTTTTGTATAACACCCTTGAATATTGTTTTTTTGTTAATCCATCTATAGATTGAGTCTCCTAGTTTTAATTCGTACCTTGGGTATCCATTTTGTTATAGCTTCTCATGTCATCTTTTTTTTATCATCACAAATCCCAAATGTTTGTCGGTTTTGGTCTTCTCTTATTATTCTAGGATATCAAATTATATTCATCCCATTATAATGGGAGGGTTTTCTCTATATTTTCTATGATGTATGGCCCCTTAAATTTTATCTAAACTTATATTCATTTTTATTCTTGGTATGATGGCCATATAGGGAAATTGGGTTTGTGTGATAAGAAATTTATTCTTTATTCTAGTTGTGTTCCATAATTATGTTAAGTCATGGGGGGATGAATATAATTGAATTATAACTCATAGAGTGTTCATGTACCCAAATTAGGTCTTATATCACCTTGAGAGGTACAACAATGTGGTGTTTGGAAATTCTATCTTGATTAAACAATAAGTGCATTTGATGTGTGAATAGTGTCTGCATGATAATAAAGAATAAGAGAACCCAATGTTTTTAAAGTATTTTGGATTCAAACGATCTTACATCAACTCTTCAAATTATAATCCCAAATATATAAATATCAACTATAGAAAATTCACTTTTGAAAGAGATTGAAAACTCTTTACAACCTTTCATTTTTGAACCTAAAGGCACAAACCCAAATAAAAATGGACATAAATAAAAAATAAGAGAAAAAGTATATAAGCATAACATATGACATGATTCATCATAATATGGTAGAAGTAGTTGGTGGAAGATGTTGTGGAGTGATGCGGTAATGATTGACAGCATATTTAATGATATATACATTCTATATTATTAATTGAATAATGATTTAATTTTTTTGGCTCTATAATACTTGATAAATCATGGTAATATTATTTTTATACATGTTATTACATTTTGGGATTTATTATGAAATTATTGAGAGAAAATATAGTCATAATAGGGGGTGTTTCATAACTAGGATATAAGGACATCATCCACCAATATGGTCTTTATACAATGATTTTCCATAACATCCAATATATTTTACATAATCTCTAAATTTATTATTTTCTGATGAACCACTAAATAAAATAAACTGAAATGAATTTATCATACCCGAAGCAAACTAAATTGTTCCAAACTGACTTAACTAGTCTTGAAAATAAATGAATTGAACCTATCATCCCTTTACACACTGAAACTCAACTGAACTAACAAATACTATCTATATAATAACTGAAGAGCAAGGAGCTTTCACCATAGTAGAAGCTTAATGGATTTCAATAATGAGAGGGTATGGAACCTGCCATCGGGAAAATCTTGTGCATGCACGGGAATGCCTAGACGAACAGTCATGCGAAGGTGGAGAACTGATTTCACAATGAAGATGTTGGGGAGGAGAAGTTCCAAGTAGTTAGTCTGAGTTTTATGTAATGTTTGAAGCCTATGGGAAATGAATTCCTATAAGGCCTATGGGCCATGTAATACTTACACCTATGGGCCTTTTAAGGGTTCCACCTCACCCCTTGAAAGGTGTATTATCAAAAAATCAATAAAAAATGAAGGCCTTCAGGCCATTGGAGGATTTATATTTATAGTATTTTTATATATATACAGTATTTTTTTATCTTTTATATTATTATTCTCATATAGAGTAGTGTGTTAATTATGGTTTCATATAAAATGAAGAATTATCATTTACTTAAATATATTTTTTATTAAACTTCAAAATTATTAAATTTATTTCCTGAAATGACTTATAACAATTTTTTTACAGAATAGATAGAAGTTGGATGTATGAAACTGATTGGATCTCAAGAAATTTTCAAAAACAATTTGAAGATCTTTTTATATTTTTCTTTTGGAAATGCTTCATAAAGTGGTCGCATACACTTCCCATGTTATAATTGTGTTCGAATACCTTGTTTTACCTATGAATAAGTTATCTACCATATAATAAGATATGGTTTTCAAACAAACTATTATGTGTGGTATCACAATAGAGAGAAAATATAATCTCAAAATAATGATGATCCAAATGAGAGAAATAGATTGGAGAATTTATTACATAATCGGTTTATATTTATTTTTCATCATGAGAAGGAAGGTATTTCAACCTAGTAATACTTCTATATAAGCACACATGATGAATCAAATTAAAATGATGATGTTGACAGGGTGAAAAAATTGAATGATGTTTCCCTGACTCCTGTATATCGACAATGTGGTAAAATGAAAAAGCTGGAATTTTTAATCTGATTGTTTCATGGGAAAACCACATATGGGATTTATAATACTTCCATTGATTACATTATTACCTTATTTAAGGAATTACTTCCATATGATGAAATATTCCCTCAAACCACTATATGGCATGGAAGTTAGTTGAGGAACTTGGATTTTCAGAAAAAAAAAATCATGCTTTCCTAAAAGATTGTAGCTTATCTAGGAGGAAATTACTAAATTAAATGATTGTATAAAATGTGGCACATCCTGATGGAATCCAAAAGCTTATGGAACACCATTCCCTGTGCCACATAAAGTAATGTGGAACTTTCTATTGATCCTCATACTCCAGAATATTTTCATGTTTGATGAAATATAAATAGAAATGATATGGCATGATATCAAGAAAAATAAGAATAATGATGAGTTGGTTCATCCTACAGATGTATTTTCATGGAAAATATTTGATGCTTGATATCCTAATTTCCTAGTTGACCTGTTTGATGTGAACCTGGGTCTTTCATGTGACATTTTTAATCTATTTGCGTAGATGCTTACTTCACACAACCCATGGACGGTTTTTATACACATTTATAACCTTCCCCCATGGTTGTGTATGAAAAAACCTTTAACTTTACTGATTATACTCATATCTAGACCTTCTTATCTTGGAAATGATATAGACATATACATGAAATCTTTAATAAAATATTGGAAACTTATTTGGGATGTGGGTGTGCGCACATACAATGCATGTTTGAAAGACATATTTTAGATGTGTGTTTCTCTTATGTGGACGATCAATGGTTTTTCTGCTTATGAAATGATGTATAAATGGAGCATGAAGTGAAAACTATCATGTCCAGTTTTTATGAAGAATACAAAATCTAGAAGATTGAAATATCATTTTAGTTTTAGTTTTATTGGACATAGATGATTATTTCTAATGGACCATACATATATGAATAATCATTGAAGATTTGGCATAGCATGGAGATCGAAGATCCACCTCAATGTATGTATGGAACTAATGTGTTTAATGAATTACAAGATTTCAGTTTTTCATTCGGGAAGGGTTAAATGAAATATAGAAAGAGGAATAATGTTTCCACTGAAACCTATTACAATTGGAAGAAGAGGAGTATCTTCTTTGAGTTATCTAATTGGTCAACCAATATGTTACGTCATTGTGTGACATAATGCACATTGAAAAGAATATTTGTGAAATGTTTCTTTAAATCCTTCTAAATGTCAAGGGAAATACAAAATATGATTCATGATCTTGGCATGACTTGGTGGATTGGGGCATCAGACCAGAATTGCATCCTGTGTGTATCAGTGAAAATAAATGATAAGTTCTCTGTTCTTCTTATGTGATGAAACCTTTAGAAAAAAATTATTTTATGAAAGTAATAGAGACTATTAAAGTTCCTGATGGATATTCAAGCAATATATCAAAATGGGTCAATATAAGAGAGTTAAAGCTGAAATATTTTAAGACTCATGATTATCACATCCTTCTGCATGAGTTGATTCCAATATAAATCCATTATCTTTTGTCCAATAATGTAAGATTTTTAGTTATTAGATTGTGCCATTTGTTTATAGAAATTTATGATAAGAATTTTTTCAGGTCTTTGTTGAAAAAAAATGTTGGCAGATACACCATTAATTTTGTGTGAGTTAGAGAAAATATTTCCTCCATCATTTTTCACATGCATGTTGCATCTGACTATCTATATTCCAACTGAAATACTTCTTAGAGAACTTATTTCTTTTTATTGGATGTATCAAAATGAAATAAATATGTACACATTTAAGTATTATGTTCGGAAAAGGAATCATCCTGAAGTTTCTATCATGAATGGTTACATGGCTCAAGAATGTATGGATTTCTGATCAACGTATTTGTTTGATCTTACTATGAGAATGAACAGTCCAATGATAAATGAAGAAAAATAGTATGATAAAATTGAACCTATTTTTTCCATCACTTACTCAAATAAGATGAATTCCCATATCATATACATTGATGACATTAAGCTTTGAAGATTGGGATATGGCACGTCGCACAGTTTTGTTCAACTATTATTTGTTTGATGACTATATCAAGTAAGTAAAATGAAAATCTATAAATTATCTCATCTCATGTAATTTTACATATTTTTTAAACTATTTCTATTTTTATCTACAAGGAACATAAATAAATGATAAATATAAAGCATCATTATTTATCTTTGAGAAGGAGAGAGACTTTTCATAGTAAAGATTTTTCTTATTGGTTGAAATTGAAGTTAGAAATATTACTATAATAAATTAATACAATCAATATTTAATTAAGTTTAATATTCATTTGTATTTAAGGTATTGATTTTTCATTTTGACTATATCTTTGAGGAAATAATAGATTTGTCTTTTGGTACTAATACCATGGTTCGTGATTATAAATCCATTTTGATCAAAGGGTACAGATTTATTATCACTGAACAAGAAAAGAACATAAGAACACAACATGATAGTGTTATGATAACTACAACAACAGACTATTATTCTATTACATCGGATAGTGGACCTCAATTTGAAAATTTAGCTTATTATAAAGTCATTGAAAAAATAATAATAATGGAATATTACTCTCATGGTCGAGTCACTATGATGAAATGACAGTGGTTTGATTCGATAATGAGGTAGGGTACATTTATTGATGACTGTGGATTTCGAATTATTAACATGACTCACACTCTTTCTACCAATGAACTATATGTATTTCCATCAATGGAGAAATAAGTTTTTTATGTCAATGATCATCTTCGACCAAAATTTGGTGTCATTATTGAAGTAATTCCAAGGCATGTTTTTTATCATGGTGATAATGGAATTAACACTATCCCTTCTTCCATTAGATCTGATCCATTTATTACTTATGATGACTCTAATACATCAATTTTCAGAGTTTATTGTGGACCTGAAGTAATTGTGGGAAATATATAGAATCATCTATATGTGTTCTCAGTTCTTTTGATTTAGCTCAAATTGGATTGTTAAGGTTGGTACTATTCAAATTGATTTAACATCGATTACAAATATTTTGTATCCAACTTGACCTTATTGTGAATTTTCAATATTTATTGGTTGTAGTTTTATTTGGTTAAATAAAACTCTTTAAATGAGATTTTTTATCTTTATGAGGTTGTCTGGAAAAATAAATAGAATTGGAAATCATTTTTATTACATCTAACTTGATCTAAAATTTTATGCCATCCACTAGAGGCATGAGTATTCTTGGATTGAATCCCTTGTATGATGGACTTCCATAATCAATTGTTTAATACTATCCAAAATTTCATTGTGTTACTTCACCAACTCCCTATTCTTGTTGATTTTCTCCAATCTTGATTTCTTTTTTGATCATATGCTTCCTTTTATTTCATTCTATCTCTCGGTCACCTTCCAGTATCTTTTTATCTTTGGCCTTAGTGGTGTGTTCATAAATAAAATATTGAAACTTCCATGATATAAGACATTATTACTGTATTTTTACCTGGTGTATATTTTTATAGATCATTAGTATTTCTCACTAAATTTTCAGAATAAAAAATTCTTCCTCCCTAACTATATGAAATTTTGGAAGATACAGTTCAATCCCTCTTAGTTTCATCAATCAATTATTAGAATCCAATATCCTACCCTTATAGATGGTGTTGATTATGAAACTTTTATGATATAAGACTACATGGAATAATATAATTTCTATCTTTTTAATATCTTTCTTTATTAATCAATAAATTCTTCTCATTCAATACTCAATATTCCTTTTGTATTACTTTCTAAAGATTAGTCTTGAACATGAAATATTCTCATTTAATTGTTGGACTTCCATCATTATCACTTTCTCAAATTTTGGATTGAATCACAACATAAGAATCGTGATTTTTATTTTATGAAGAATAGCTCAACATCATCATAATTAATTCTCTAGCACAATAAATTATACTTTAACATATTTAGGTGGAGATTCCAAAAACATTGAGTACCTATGACATAGCCTTTAGATATTATGATTTAATCCTAAAAAACTATAAGATATTTCAGGATAATTATTATTAATGAAAATATATCCACAATAATATTACATACTCCCTTATTACATGGATTAGGTAGTTTTCACTTCTGTTTTCGCTTACGGTCTTTAATATCAACCTTTTCAATACTTCTTATGAATCTGCTTTCAAAATTCAACGTCATTTGAAATATTCATTACCAGTTTCAATAATATGACACTTCTTTACTTTCAAAAAATTTAAAACAACCATCATCACTAATCACTCCCACAGATTCTTTTCTCGTGATGATTTTTCTGCAAGTCTCACCTACCAAAACATGATACTTTATTTGGACTCACTTTATAAATTTTAAAAAATATTTACTTTATTATTCAAAATTTAACTTTCAGATCAAAATTCCTCTATTATACTTTAGTTTATTAGAAATGTTATGTAAATATCATCTCCAACCTTCTCATTAATTGGTTTCATATATCATCTTCCAAAAGAGTACTTTTCCAAATTTGCCTTATGAATTGAAGTATGCCTTTACCAATTAAATCAAATTAAACATATATTCTCAAAACATAATTTTATGGATATAGTGTTGGGACCAAGTTGGATATGGGACCAAGTTGGATAGATAATTAAGTAATAAGATTTGGTTGTTACAGAGTGTTTTCATTTATTGTCAAATAAGATAAATCAATTCACTTTGTAAAGGACATGAAAACCAGACGATGCTTTTCTGATTTGTATTTCAAAAATATCATAAGTTAGGAGATCTTTTGATGCAAGCCTTATAAAAAAAAGGGGGGGAAATGATGATGCCAATTATATACAGTTTTGATTGGAAGGAATGGTGTTGCTGGAAGAAAGGGAAGTTTCATTACTTCCCATTGAAAATCTAACGATGCTAAAGTTGTTTTATCAAAGGATACATATCATGATAGTGGATTTCATGATGAAAGCTGAAGAATGGTTATGGGATGTAGCGAAGAGAGAACATGACAAAGTAATGGATGATCTGGGGGCGGTACAATAGAATGTTTTAAGGTGGTGCTATTTTTCAGTGTTTTCCAAATTTTAGGGCCTGAAAATCAGGAGATGAAAAAATGTGTTTTGGAAAAGGATATTGTGTGCAAGTTTGAATATGTCTTGGTATGTTGCGCACAAGTGTAGGTCCATGATCTGAACATCAAAATATGGCAAAGGAGAGGCCTCCGTGAAATATTGGGTTTTTCTAAAAAATTGGTTTTTGCATGCAAGATTAAAGGTAGATTAGAATCTTGCACACAAGGCATAATTCGAGGTCTAAACTTCTAAAAATAGAAAATTAAGGAGTTGACCGAAGGATTCAATAATTGTAATAAATAATGGGTTGGAACGAAAGATACTTATGAGCCAAAGGTGATGTTAAATGGGGTTTTGCGCATGAGGCATGATTCGAGGTCCAAACATCGAAAAATAGAAAAGGAAGGAAGTGTGTGAAAGATTCAAAGAAGTGTGCGAAAGATGAGGTTAGCGCGAAAGAGACTTACGCACCCAAGACAATGTCAAAATTGGTTTTTTGTGACGCATGGCTTATGCACCCAATGCGACGTCAAATGGGGTTTTGCACGACCCGTCAG
The DNA here is from genome assembly GCA_963277665.1 of Viscum album. NCBI lineage: Eukaryota > Viridiplantae > Streptophyta > Magnoliopsida > Santalales > Viscaceae > Viscum > Viscum album. The sequence goes on from OY728159.1 coordinate 1,163,881,071, forward strand.
GATCTTGCGCGACACATCAGGGTTTTTGCATGTAGGGATCAATTAGGTCTATAAATAAGAGGTGACCCCCTCATACTTGTGATGATCGACACTTAGAGAAATCCCAAGCTCTGATGTGTAGAAAAATATCTATAAAAGGAGAGTGCATGAAAGAAATAGAGTTGCATGCAAGAAGGAGAAGTTGCGCACAAGAAGAGAGTTGCGTGCAAGATTGAAGTTTCACACAAGAGGTGTTTTGTGAAAAAGGTTAACTCTTGCGTGTGTGGCATAAAAGTTGCACGCAAGACACCTAAAAGGGTGTTTGAAAGATTTTGGGCCTTCACACGTACTCGGTTTTGCGTAAGATAGTTCTTACTGGCTTTTGGGTAAGAAAGTGAAGATTTTTACTTCAAAGAATACACATGTTCAATTCTAAAGAAGAACTAAAATACTGTAATTCCCTATTTGTGATAAGAGGGTTCACACACACTTGCGGATTTTTTTCCAAGTTCTACATGAGTGTAAGGGTATATTCTACTCGTTGTATTCCACATAAAAGTATTGTTTTCTAGTGGATTGTTTAGTACTGGATTATTTCTGTACCATACCAAGGGTGTAGATACTCTTTTTGAGTAGTGAAACTTGTAAATCTTGTGTTCCTGTTGTTGTGTGTGTTCAGTAGAGAAGAAACTCTTTAACAGGAGGTGAAGGTTGTTTTAAAAAGAAGGAAACGTAAAAAAGAAAAATACATCACTGATTCACCCCTCCCCCTCTCAGTGATACATAGATCCTGATTGGGAACTTTATATACATCTATCTATATCTATGATTCATCCTTTATATAAAGGGAAATTATGGATATTATGTTTAGGGTAGTCCAACAACTTCTTTCCTTGGGAAATTAAATCTACAAAACTCAAAACAAACAATTGTAAGGGAACATTATAAACACCTACCAATCTCCAAAAACATTCTCATCTACACTAGGGTCTTTACACTAACATAAATACCATACATCAATTTACTCATCAATATGTGTGTATGTTCTAGGTGTGAGTATAAAACTCATTAGGATACTACTAAAAATTACACTAATAAAAACTAGTATATTTATGTATATATAAAATAAATGGAATGGAATTCATAGATATCACTTGTATACACTTGGTTGAATGAGTTATCAGTAGATATTAAAACATAGATAATTATAGATCAACTACATGATAAATAGGGTAAATGATGTATCAAATGTATAATTAAAACCTAATGAATGAGTCATCATAAGTGGTAAATGGTGTATCAATAAAATAAGGAACATCTGGTGAATTATTTATCACCCATAGTGAATGAGATATCAATGATCATATCTAAATAAGTAGAATGGAAAATCACATATGAAGAATGTATTACAAAAAATAAAAATAGGTGAATGGTTGAATAGTATTTCACCACTATATAGGTAATGGTGAATGTATAATAATTATAATTATAAGCATAGTAATAACATAAACATAGCTATGATGCATGATTTATCATCTTAGGAATTGGTTCAACCAAAACTGATCAACTCTTTAGGATGCCCATTCCCATGATGTTGTACAATTAGAATATATACATTAAGCCTGGAATCCCTCTACACCACTTAAAATGCCTTGTAATTATCCATACCAAAAAATTTAAAATATATCATACCTATGATAAACATGAAAATTTGAATGTATTGTTTATTCTATGACATGTAGTCTATTTTGATATTATTCCCACAAAATTTAATTTTTTTATATCACTATGTATCATGTATTTGGTTTGACAAGTGGTATTCCTTAATTAAGTCATGTCTTGTATATTTTTTTTTTGGTTTACACATTAGTTATCCATTTATAATTAATTAGATTTTTTTCAAATGTAGTAAATGAAACCTATTGACGAGAGGTGAAAAAAAAAGGATGACGGACAACAATCATCGAATGAATGAGATGAGAATTCCCCTATTAGTGTGTGTTGTGAGTATTTTATTTCAAATATATATATATATCAATAACATATAATTTCATGTGATTAATTTTGTTTTAAACTTTTATGTAGGATCCACCACTTAGGAACCAGTTATTCAACAAGCAACCTAGTGGTCCCAGTAATTAGGTTGGTGGTACGAGGGGGTGGTACTGGAGTTAGGTGCTCCAGTTGGCGTACCTGATTAGACCCTATCCCTCCCACTAACGTACTATCTACCACACATTCTGATCCCATAGTGTCGTTAGGGACACATAGGATATTTAGTCCACCCATGTTTTCACCAGCATTTACATCTGAGACTCATCACCCATCTTTCTCATATCTGATGATGATTCCCACTCTTCATCCATATCATGAATTTGGCCACCCATCCATACTATCTTCTTTTCCTTCTACTTTATTCTCTCTGAGCTTATACATTCTTTCTTCTTCGAAACCTAATTTGACGTAGTCTGATCCTATGGAGAAAACATTAGGACTCACTCCATCTGTACATGGTGATGTTCCTATAGTGTCTGCAAATCCAGTAGTGCCCATTGATCAGACTACCATAGGTATATTTATAGAACCCTAATAAATTTTTTTACCATAATTTATTTTCATTATAATATGCATTGATATAATATTTGTTTTTATTCTATAACAACTATATTTACTGATATGAAGCATGGATTTACATGCATGCATGCAGTGTGGAACTGCCACACACAATTAATAGTAGACTACAACAAAGACAACCAAATGATCAAAAAAACAGGGTGACAATGTCGGAGTTTTTTGGTGACGCTTGTTAAATATTCTAAAATAATTCATGTCAGCCCGATCTCATGGAGACACTTTCCAAATGAAGTTAAGGAAAATGCTTGAGCACAAATATGGGTAAAAAACTATTGGATTTAATGTTCTGTTTTTATTGTATTTATATGAATTAATATTTTGGTGAAAACTTTGTTTTAATTTTACTGATGGTGAGGGTGTGAGGCCATAATGACTAATGGAATTAGGTGAGATTTGCATAGACTATAAGAATGAGTTATATATTGGATGGTATGATATAATTGGTACTAATTTAGAGGTGATACCTGTCATAGATGATTTTCTAATAGAACATTATCAGTAAATGATTACTCATTGGATGTGTGTCAAGTTCAAGGTATTAATCAAATTTAAGGTTTTTAAATGAAAATATTCATTTTTTTCATTAATAATTTCTTTTTTATTATTGAATTTTATTTAGGAATCATCTAAAAAATAAAAAAACATTGATGCTAAAAAATACCTCTACACTTTGGGGCAGACTACGATGTCGGACCATAGGAGAAAGCAGGTACGACATTCATTTATAATTTTTATTTAGGAATTGATCTTTCTATTATTTCCTCCATAATTCATTAAATTTATAATGTTTTGGTAGAGTAGTATATATTTAATATCAACCCAAACCACACTAAACTGAAATAAACTGAACTAAATAGAATCGAATCAAACCATATGTGTTTCTTTTCAGCTTCATTTTAAATTAATATCCATTTTATTTTAGTTATGAAATTAAATATTAGTAACCTATTTTCAACTATGTTTTCCTAAATTCAATGTAATTATAGAGGGAGGTATTGAATATTTAAGTACATGTGCCTCAACAAAAACTTTTTTTCTCAAGAATAAATAAAAAAGATGGAAGTGCGGTTAACGAACCGACACAGTTTTAGATTGTAAGTTTTACTTTTATCATTTAAAATTTTAATATCTATTTTTTAACTTAATAATATATTTATATTTGTAACATGTTTCTTTGGAGACCCTTGATTCCCAGGAACCTAAAACTTTTGGGCCAAATGATCACTTACATCAGGTTTAGGTTAATGAGAATCATGGAAGAGTAAGTTGCTGACCTGGGAAGAGTATAGCCATGAAAAGGTATTGGCCCACTTCAAGTACAAGTTTTAGTACCATAGAATTGTAAAAGGTTAAGTCATGGGTATAATAGGATGAAAAAAGGGTCACATAGTTAGAATAATAGACTAAAAGGGGAAACACTAAATTTATGAAACTGATGACAGTTTTAAGTTCATCACTTCAACTAGAGACCACCAGGACTTTTGATGCATATATATCGTTAATGTGTTCATTATATAGTTCATCGTATAGTAGTCCTAGTTATGGTCAAGATGATTTCATTCATGGTGATAGTGATGGTGATGGTGATGGAAAGGATAATGGTGAGGAAGAAGATGATTTTGAGTATGAGGGAAAGGCTGAGACGGAGGACGAGGGTGAGGATGAGGCCAAGGAAAAGGGAGAGGATGAGTCTAAGGATTAGTAAGGGGATGAAGATGGGGACAAGGATGGAGATGAGGATAAGGATGAATATGAGGCTAATGATGATGGTGATGATAGTGATGGTGATGAGGGACGGATTGATCCGTTACATTTTTTACTAATATTAATGAAATTTTATGTTAAATGATTTTCTATGAATGAATATATGTGTGATATTTTTTATGTTTGTTATCACAATTTATTTTTTCTATTATCATTATTTCTATATTGTTTTTTTTGTATTTGAGTATGCTTAATTGTTTGCATTGTAGGTTTTGTTTTTTCAGGATGTTTTGTTGGTTTCATTGCAGGTTGAGGATATTTTTTTGGTGTTTTAATTGTAGTGGGAAATTAGTTTCATTATTTACCATGTTCTATTTTGATTTTTGGTAGTTATTATTAAAGGTGAATTATGTTTTGATGTTTTGATTTCAGATGAATTGCATTTTAGGTAGTTCTATTTTGTAGGTAGTGAATTATTTCTGATTGTAGGAAGTTTTGAGGTGTATTGTAGCTACTGGGGTGCTGAGGTGCATTGCATTGTAGGTGGTTCTTTATCACTTTGGGTATGATGAAATTTTAATTTGAAAACATTAGGCAAGAAATTTAAACAAAACACATTTTTTTATGGTGGATTGATTTATATAGTGTTTATAGATTATAAAAAATGTCTCTATAATCCCTTGGTATTTTCACTTGAATGAGTCCCTTCCCTCATTGGAAATTGTGTCCCCTATGGAGATGTTATCCTTTTTCATTTTAGGTTGGTTTATTTCACTAGTATTATAATATTATTTTTGGTAATTATTATTTATAAATATTATCAATTTCAACTTTAATTTATCAATATGTTTACCAAAAATCCTTTACCTCCATATTTATGTAGTTATTTTATTGAATTCTTTACATACAATTGAAACATATTTACCACCGCCAGAATCTATATGGTTATGGGATATCTATTCCTTGAGCATGATATGGATACTTCTCCATATAATCTAACACTTCCTTTACCACCAAAATGAGTCCCTTTTGAGGTAAAATCATCTCTAAAACCAAAGTGGTAGTACATCTCATCTCAGTTATTTAGAAAGGTCTAATTTAAGTGGATTCCATATTTTTTAAATTATCTTAAAACTCCAAGAACTTTATATTAAGAGAATATTTCTCTGCATCAACTAACTTCAACGTCTCTTACTGGTTACTATAAAACTTATGAACTGGTTCACCATGTATCCCGCTAACCTCTTGTAGTGAACTATTAATCTCTTTCTCTCTTTTTTATTCACATCTAACTATGCATCCTTGACACTCTAAATCAATTTGTATAGATCCTTCAATGCATGGAGTACTTATAAATCCAAAAAAATAAACTCTTCCTTATCAACAACAATTATTTGAAATTATTATTTAATTATATACATATTATCATTGGAAATTAAAGTTGTTTCACCCTTTTATTTCACCAATTTTGAGAGGGTGTTGTCTTATAACCAGTTTACCCAATGAAATATCCATAAATCAAAAACGTGACCTTGAAAGATCCTCATTTCAGACCTCTAGTATCTCAAAATGGTCACCTTGAAACAAAAATATTACCTATATATAACATATTTTCACATATATGGATATAAATGAAAAAGGTCACCTTGGGGGTGGGGAAGCCTACTGTTGGACAAAAGATTCCTCAAAGAGGGGATAAATCCCAGTGTTTCAAGAGGGAGCCAAGGTCCACTGCATGGCATCTGGTGAAAAGATGAAAAGTTATAAATGATCATGTAATACCTTTCACAAGGCCATTGTTACTATTTCTCTAGATACTCTATCATCCTGATTCCAAAAACATAACCCCCACCTTCCTCTTTTGTCCATTTCTTCCCACCCCATGGAACAAATTGTAAATAAAATCGGATACCTTACTGGCCATCCTTCCATGGACAATGAGCCAACCCAAACCACTCCACATTGCTTTATACCACTTCCCATTTAAAAAGATGCTTGATCTTATCATCTTTTGAATGTTGATTATATTGTAAATTTGAGGTGAAGTGAACTCTTTTATGTTAGATCACATCGTTGGTTAGCATGACGTGATTTAAAATGTGCTAGACCAAGAATTTGATCTTAGTCAAAATATCTTTACACCATAGGAGACCCCCCCCCAATCAAAAATAGTAATTAAAACTTAAAAACACATTTATGAATTTTCTAGATCTTATAAATATCTTCAGCTCAATTCTCAAGAACATTTATAACTTATATACTCAAAGTTGAGTATTTTCATGCACATGCGCTGCCTGTTCACATCAAATTCACTATAAATCATTGAAAAACTTTATCCAAGTATTTTAAAACTTATATTTCAGGTTCCTTTAACTAAAATAACCTTTGTATGGTTTTATATATAGTATCATCTCTTTTAAATATTCATCTATAAATCCATGGATGCTTTCTTCAATATCTCTTTGAGTAAGCATTCTACTCAATTTCATCACAACCCTTTATTTAAATACATATATAAAAATTAGTACCTACCATAAATAACCTATTCTAAAACATCATTCAAGTGTTTTAAATACTAAACTCATCAATCAATAATAGAAACACAACAAGGATGGATATACATTTCTCAATCTATACAGTGTTCTTTTTCCCCAGTGTTCACTTTGGTGTGGATACCATTATTTTTTTAGTGCATATCATCCCCTTTGAGTGCTGGGATAGGTGGTTTTGAGGTTCATTGTAGGTGTTGATATGGTGAATATAGAGGAATATTATATTGTTTCCACTATGTTCATATTATACTATTTAAATTTATGTTTAGTTTTATTATTTTTCCATGCTTGTATAAATATGATCAAAAGATGAAATTTTTTGAACAAATGAATATATTTCCCATAGGTGAATAATAAAATATGAAAAAAATGTATACTGTAATTGAAATTAAGAAACTGTATGTGTCAAGAATGTTTCACTTTCCATGGATAGGTATAAAATTTGAGCTCAAGTGGCATATTGTTCTTTCTAGTGTGGTGTTTTTTCATAATTATAGCATGAATAATTGGATATGAATGAATTATAAACATTTTAATCCATGCATTAGTTTTTTTTAATTATTTATATTGTATTGTAGTGTATTTTCAGGTGTATTTAAGTGGCATATTGTGCATTCCAGTTTTTTCTTTTTCCCTATCATTGTATTGTATATTATCTTTATTTTTAGATGTATTTTCAGTGTGGTTTTTTTTCAGTGTGGTGTTTTTTCAGTTATTGTGTTAGTTTTTTTTTATATTTCATTATTCTGTAGTGTTTTTGATGATTTTTTTAGGGTATTTTTAAGTGTTGTTCTTTCTAGTGTGGTATTTTTTATATTTTCTGCATTAGTGTTTTTTTAATTATGTACATTGTATATTATGTAAATTGTATTTTTTATAGTGTGATATACTTTTTTTTTATTTTTTGCAGATGTTTGTACTGTAATTTCATAGTGGAGGATGTTATATGCTACTATCTATAATTGTGGAGTACTCTATACCAACATTTTATAAACCTTTGGTATAGTTCTGACAAAACGTATGTATACCAATAGTTATTATCAAACTATTGGTATAAAACTATACCAATGGTTTATAAATCATTGGTATAGATTTGAAAAACTATAAGTATACCAATTATTATTATAAAACATTGGTATAACTCTATAAAAATGGTTTATGAACCATTGGTATAGTTTTAAGGCTTGATATATACCAATAGTTTCAAACCATTGATAAATATGTATTCCAATGGTTATAAAAAAAACCATTAGTATAGTGTAATTTCTAGTGTCCTATACCAACAGTTGATGAATAGTCATTGGTATAGGACTATACCCACGCCATAACACCTAAAAGTTTGGAAAACCATTGGTATAGGATATAAAAATGGTTTTCCAACCTATACCAATGGTTGAAAACCATTGGTATAGCCTAAGTTTCCATAATTGATTCAGGGTCAATTTCAGGGTATAGGAAAAAAATAATCCTAAATATAGCTTGCGATCGACCTATGGCTTAGGATGTAAAGAGGTGCAAAGGTCGCCAATTGATCATGGTCAAACAAATTGGATCTACTTAAGCTAGAAACTACTCCTTATTCCAGATATAGTTTACAACCTAAGAGAAGGAATCTTATCTTCTAGGAAGAAAGTATTATAGGCTATTGGTCCTAGACTACTCAAATCCAATTAGGCCAGGATCCTTCGATTTCACCTCAGATAGTCAGGGTAGTCGCAAAAGATTTAGATCAAGAATTTTTTTAACCTAATTACTAGAAATATGGTTACTAAGTTTTGATTTATGTATTCATTAGGTTCAAATTCACCACTAATCTTGATCCCTAACCCTAAGAGGATTAGGTGTTCATTAGGGTATTAAATGAAAGTAGGGAAACATATGGAATGTTTAACTTAACAAATAAACAATTCAAAAATAAATCAATCCAAAATTTTAATCATACAAAATTATTCAAAAACTGACTTGAATGGAGAAAAATGAATAAATTAGAGGTAATTTAAGTTGTATGGAAATTGACATTGGATTCAGACATTGAAAGAGGAAACAATCAACAAATGAGTCTTGGAATCGAAAGAAAAAACAACGAAATGAATAAAATAATAAAATAAATTAATATAAAGAAAATGTAAAGAAAATGGGTAAGAAATGAAGAATAAAGGGAAAAGGGTTTGGGAATCCCAACTCTCCACTACACATCAGGTATGTTGTATATTTATATACTTTGAAAGTTACACAAGGTGTAAATGGTTCATGTCATGTATGTTCTTTAAGTGGATTAGGCATCAAGGATTTCATATTGTGTAATTTTATTTCCCACCATGTACTTAAAATCCATAATAATATCTGAATATCTTGGATCTCTGGATTTCAAGGATCATATCTTCAGTAGAAAATTAGGTTTTGAAATTTTCATTTCATGTACTGAGATCACACCGTGTATCTCATTATACTTTAAATTTTAGTCTTTCATAATGTGTAATCTGGATTCACGTCATGTACTTAGTTAATTCCTTGTATTTTGGATTCACACCTTGTGATTCAAATGGAATTTGGTTTTCTTGATGAGTATATGTCATGTACTTAAGATTAATAATGTGTAATTTTGATTTTTTTTCAATTTTCCATCTTGCCCTCCTTTGAGTCCTGAATTCTTAATTTCTAGAAAAATACATCAAAACCCAATGTATTATATAATAAATCATGATTTAACATTAAATAAATATATCTAAAGGATGTACATGAATTTGGATTATCAAATTTCCCCACACTTGAACAATTACTTGAACTCAAGAAAAAATCATCACAATAGGGATTCCAAATCAAAAAAAATAAACATGAAACATGAATTACAACTAGGTAAATAAAAACTAAGTGCAAATGGAAAAAGGGAGTCCTCCAGAATTAATCATGTAGAGAAAATTAGTCATGCTTTATAGTTAAGTTCTTTATTCAGATTCTTTCTTATTTTAATAACAATTTCATAACTATTTCACAGAAGCTATACCCATTTTTCAATTTACCACACAACAAATTTTTCCTCATCACTCAAGGTAAAATAAAATTGGAGTTATGATCATACCATGAATACAAGTTCATAACCATAGGCTTTCATTGGTTCTGACATCTCCACTTTATAAAGACAAATAAAAAATTAACCATGAGGGATTCAACAATAAGGTTCAAATGTCTTTGAGACTAGGAGAATGTAGGAAGATAGTAAAAATAAATCTCTAAAAAGAGGTTAATCTCTATAACATAATGCATGATAATCGTGAATAGTTCAATAAAGTAACCCCTCCTAGAAAAAAATGTCTCCATGATCCAAAGAACTCAAAGAGGGTCCATAAATATGTCAAAAAATTATAAATAATGTTCCATGTTTCTTTCTTCATTTTTCAAAAAAAAATTATGTCTAGGCCAAATCTCACATCCATCACCTAACCACATATGATTCATCATAAGATTCATCAGTCTGGTAATTGTGATTTTTGACCTTCCTAATACACAACCCTTTTTTTATTATTATTTATTTTTCAAAGGAGTAGGGTATGAATAGAAAATGATAAAGGTAATCATGAACCATGTCATATCAATATGGTGAAAATACCACCATACAACTCCCCAGTAATGAATATCTCATGTATGGAAGAGATGAAAAATACCCTAACACTTGTTCAAAATAAAATCATGCATAGTACCAAGAGTAGGGTGGGAAGGGATAATAGGATTGAAATGGATCCCTCCTAACAAGATTATTCATGGATAAAATGGGCCAAATAAGGAAATATGTGCAGGTGGGTCTCAGAAAAAATGAACAAGCAAAGATTGTATCAATAATTTAAAAAAAATTGTTCAATCATAGCCCAAATAAGATCCCAATTCAAGTTCTAATAGGTTTGTATGTTCTAAGTTTCTCTCAATAAATATTCTTAGAAAAGAATATGACAATGTGGGTATAGAATCCTCTCAGTAATGGGAGTAAAAAATAACTGTAAATCACTCAGGTCATAGTAACCAATAATTAGTCAATAAAAAACAATTGCAAGAATATAGAATTAGAATTAAATTACTCAACTCACCAATCATGCTAAAATTCTAAACAGGAATAAAAATGGATTTCAATCATCTCCAACCAAAATTTGTCTTTTATTTAAATGGGTGTAATGATATTTTGAGTTAAATAATTATTTCAATGAAAAATTTATCTTATATTAGTGAAAAAAATCAGAAATCCAAGTATATTGACAATAAATCTCAATAAAGACTCTCCTACACTTAAAATATAATAGTTTCTGCACTATTCTAGAAATCATTATGGTAGAGATATCAATATAAGCATAGAAATATTAAAATGGAATCAATGAATTTAAATTAGGGAATTGAGAGATCCCTATAGTGAAAGTAATTCCATGGGGAAACTTGTTGGATGATGATGGGAAATTGTTCTACCTGCAAAAATTGTGAGAAACAAAATACCTGCACTAGATAAATCATTGGTACATTGGGGTTAATCAATATGAAATTAGAAAAATGGGTAGGTGAACACACTCAATAGGAGGATAAAGAAGCTCAAATAAATGCATGAAATGACTATAATGAATTTTTGGATGACCGACAAACATAAAGAGATATAAAAGGAAAAAAAAGAAAGTTCTTAATCACAAAATTAAAATAAAGAAAAAAATATGGGTTACCTCTCATAAAGCACTAAAAATGATGTCGTTAGCCATATAGATGGAAAAAAGAATCATTAAAATTCTAAATAAAGGGAACAAACTTTATGAAATGGTTCTTGATAAATTTTTAGTCTTTGTCCATTGACCTTGAAGGGTGGTCCTTCGCCTTGTTTAATTTTGATTTCCCCATAGGGGAACACTTTGAAAACTATAAAGGGACCTGACCATTATAATTTCATCTTCCCATGGAATAGTTTCAATTGGGAATTAAAAGGATAACTTTATCCTATAGTGTGAATATTTATTGTTAAATTCATTAGTCATGCCATTTCTTTATTTTTTATTTATAAATACAAAAATTATCATAAGAATACCTTATGATCTCTTCCATCTCATCAATTTGTATCATTTTAACTTCCCCAGATTTTTGAGTTTCCATATTTATTTTCTTAATTTACCAATAAGAGTGATGATCTAATTCAGCTGGAAAGTGACATGGATTCACATAAATAAGATAGAACAGAGTAGTTTCGATGGGTGTTTTATATTTTATGTGATATGCCTAAAGTGTGTCATCTAATTTGAGACTCTAGTCCTTTCTACTTTTAGTAACTAAATTTTATAGAATTTATTTAATCTTCCTATTTGATAATTCAACTTTTCCACTTGTCTTCAAGTTGTAGGGAGTTCTAGTGTTATAATGAATTCCATAATTTTTGAGAAATCCTTTCACGACATTATTTACAAAGTGATTTCCCCAATAACTAATGAGAATTTGTGGAAATCCATACCTTGAGAAAATGTTTTTCTATAATAATTTCATGGACACCATAATTGTGTCATGGGTGATGGCCTCAGATTCCACCCACTTTGACATGTAATCCACACCAACCATGATGTAAAATTTCCCATGATAATTTAGGAATGGACCCATAAAATCGATTCCCCATACATCAAATATTTCAACTTATAGAATGGGATTTTGGGGCATTTTTTTCTTTTTCCAATGGAGCCTATTCACTGGTACTAATCATAATTGTGAATGAAACTCCTTACATCCTAATAGAGTGTGGGAAAAATATTCTTCTTTGTAGGATTTATCCATAATGCATTCAGGCCAATGATTTCCTCTAGTTGGCGACGTGTGACACATCTCAAGTACACTTTGAACTTAATCTTATGGGATGCGATGTCTTATTAATCCATCAGTATAGTGGTTCATCCCAATAATAGTGTGAGGCTTCAATCAAGAATTTAATCTTTTTTTGGTAGGAGAAGTGATGGTATAGTGTTACTATGTCAATATAGTTTTAAATATTATAAAATCACGGTTGGGATTTTGTATTTATACTAAACATCGTTTCATCAAGAAATTCATCCTAAATGTTCAGATTGTTGTTATATTTGATTCTTAGTAGTGTAATTATAGATAAGTGATTAGTGATGAAATTTTTAGTCCCTTTTCTATCCTTAATGATGATGTAAAATTCTTGAAGAAGTAGGATCCATCATATTAATCATGGTTTGGAATCCTTTTTTCTTGGTAGGTATTTTTGTGCTGTATGATTTGTATAGACCACTACTTTATAAAGCACAAGGTATGAGTTAAACTTTTCAAAATCATAAAAAACTTCTAGAAATTCTTTTTATTCAATCATTTAATTGAACTTAGATTCATTTAGTGTGTGATTAATATAATAAATGGGGTGGGAGATATGTCTAACTCACTGTACTAAAACAGTGACTACAAAAAAATCATTTTCGTCACACAATAATTCTAGTAATGAGAAATGGGCAGGTCGGGGCGGGGCGGGTCAAGCCCGCACGGGTTTAAGCCCGCGCGGGTTTGTTCTCAAAAGCCCGCATATAATGCGAACAAACAATTTCAAGCCCGCTCTGCCCCGCATAAACCCGAGGGTTGCCCGCGGGCGTACCCACCTTTACAAAAAAAATACTATTTATAATCATTTAAATACTGTATTTTTTATCATTCTTAAAGGTATTTGTGGGGAGAAGTGTGAATTAACAATACCTAGAGTTTTAAATAATTTGATGGAACATTTTTTTTTGGGTTAATGGTGGGATTCGGTAATGCCGATGTGGTGGCGAAATGTTGCGATAGAAAGTTGGTGAGTGATCGGTGATGAATAATGAATGATAATGTTGGTTTTGTGGTGATGCGAACAACTAAACTTGTGAATGAATGAAGTCTCTCCAGGTAACGATCAGTTTCATAGGAAGATATTAGTGTTTTCACGAGGTTCTATCCAATTATCTTAATAACAAAATTAAATTAAATAATAACAAAATTAAATCAACATAAAAAATATTATGATTATAATAACTCTTATAGAATTGAAACCATGCGCGGGCGATGAGTTCCATTTTTCGATAGATGGGTTGACACACCATGTGAATATGATTAATAATTACTATAAAAATAATATAATATCATATTAAAACAATAAATATATTCCTATTTAAAATTCACATGTGAATAAATTGTGAATTAATATGACCATTACGGTGAGAAATTATATGTCACTGTTTAACCATTATTTTTTTATTAAAAAACTAAAATGTTAAAGTAACATATATTGTAAAAATAATATATATTTTTTTAAATCAGGCCCGCGGGCAAGCCCGCACCCGCGTGGGCTCAACCCGCATTATCCCGCACCCGTGCGGGCTCAACCCACATTGGCCCGCACTCTAAACAGTCAAAAAATTTAGGCCTACCCCTCCCCACATCCGCCCCATGCCCGCAAAGCCCGCGAGCCACGATCCCTCTTTGCATTGCTAGATAATTCGGAATCTTTATCCCATTCAGGTGATATTATAATATTATTTAGAGTGTTGAATGATCATTGACACTCTTCAGTGAAGTCAAAAGGAATGTCCTTTGAGAAAAGGTGTGTTAGTGGGTGATCTATTTTTGAAAATTCTTGGACAAAGTGGTGATAAAATCCTACATGGCCTAAAAAACTCAGGATACCTTTCACTGTCATGGGTTCAAGTAATACTTTAATCACCTTTATATTTATAGGATAAAATTCCATGATATGCTATGATATCTTATGTCCAAGAACTATTCCTACTTGGACCATAAAATTACACTTTTACCATTTTATTCTAGGAACTTCTCTTCATAGCACTACAGAATTAGGTCCAGATTATTTAGGAAAACATCAAAGGATCTTCCATACACTAAGAAATTTTCCATGAAAATATATAGTAATTCCTACACCATATCATAAAATATGTTTTTCATGCACTTTTGAAATTTCATCAGTGTGTTTAACATTCCAAATGACATCTATCTATAGGCAAAGGTCCCAAAAGGACATGTGAATGTGGTTTTGGAGTAATCTGCTAGGTTGACTACAATTCAATTGTATCTGAAATATCCATCCATAAAATAATATAATTTATACTATGCTATTATCTCCATAATTTGTTCCATGAAAGTAATACTTCCTAGTTTCTATGTTGATATTTCAATAATAAACACATACTCGCCACTCGGTGATGGTTTGAGTTGAGATTAACTCGTCTTCATTATTTTTAATAATGTCCAAGCTATCTTTATTTGGGATGACTTTCAAGGGGATCACCCATTAATTGTTAAATATTGAAAATATTATACCATATTTTATAAGTTTTAAAACTTACTTTTTGACTACCTATTTCAATAGTGGAGTGAGTCACATCTAGGGTTGATGTTTGGGTTTATCACCTTCTTCTAACAAATTCTTGTGGGTGCATATCATGGGGATTATTCCTTTAATTTCATCCACTCCCCTAGAAATTAAATTTTTGTACCTTTTTAGGACTTTAATGAGTTTTTCTTCTTTATCTTGACTCAATTATACACTAATAATGACTAAAAGTGTAGTTGTTGTTTCTAAGAATGAATACTTTAGTGTTCTTATTAAAGTTTTCAATTACAACGTCAGTAGTCTAATGATTGAGGGTATGAATGGTGAGAAAATATCCCTTGTTAGAGGTTTAGTGTAATTTACACCCTCATAGTCACTACATCCATCTTCATCTGGATACTAGGTCTATCTATTATCCTAAATGTTCATATAATCATATTTCTCATTAGTAAGAAAGATGGATTGGTAGTCAAATGAGTCATCGCTTTGCTTAGTGGCCTTTACTAAGTTGAATATTACTTATTCATCACCTACTCTAAATATCAGTATTCCTTGATTTATATCAACAAATTTATTTTCAGCGGTGAGAAATGGCCTCTCTAGGATGATAATAACATCTTCATATTCCTCCATGTCCAATATAAGGAAGTTTGTGGGAAATATGAATTTTCCAAATTTGTATAAGACATCCTCAAGAAGTCCTCAAGGGTACTTGACTGATTAGTCATCCAGTTGAAGTTATACTCTCATTTTTTCAATTATTCAAGACCCAAATTTTTGATACACTCAGGGGAATAATATTGATACTTGCACCCTGGTCACACAAGTCTCTTATAAAATTACATGTACCTATAGTGCAGGTAATAGAGAAACTTTTGAGATCTCGCATCTTGGGTGGAAGATTCTACTGAACAATTGCATAAAATTATTCATTTAAGCAGATAAATCCTAGATCTTACATTTTATTTTTAATTTAGATTAATTCCTTTAAAAATTTGGAATAATCAAGCATCTTAGTGGTCTCTTTTTTAAAGGGGATGTTGATGTGTAATTTCTTAAACATTTCTAGAAAATTTTTATATTGTACCCCTCTTTTGTCTTGTCTCATCCTATATAGAAAGGAAAGAGGTGGTTTTTATAGTGTAATTTCCATATATACTTATTATTTTTTATATTTCTCTTGAAATATAACATTTTTAGTTGGATCAAAATCTAGATCTTTTTCTTGTACAACTTTATGGGCGATATCATCAGCATCCTTATTGATGATTGTCACATGTTCTTCAAGTTATTTTAATTAATTTTCCTCAAATCTAAATAGATGATAAAAATACTATATTTTTTCACTTATAAAAACCACATCTCTAACCTCCTCTCTCAAATAAGTCTCAATATTTCTAGGAAATGTACCAGATAATCGGTCTGATAGGGTCTTTGAGATTTTCCCCACTTGATGCTCAAGGTTGTGTAAGGAATTCCTTTGGTTTTTTATTTCAGTCTATTTGGTAGTCATCCTTTGTTATAATTTTTTAAAAAAGGTGGTGATAAAGTTCCCAAGATTGGATTGAAGAGGTTGGTCTTGTTGTGATGATCTTAGCGGAGCTTTTTGATACTTTTGTTGTTGAGCAGGTGGAAATTGATGAGATATAGGAAAAGGTTGTTGAGGAATTTGTCTTTGTGGTCAAGGAATAGGATTATAAGGTGTGCACCAAGGTTTTACCTAATTCTATGGCGGTTATAGAACACTCCTCTATTGATAATAACCTTTATTTGGGTGTTGTTATTGCTCTATATACTATTGATAGTATTTTCGTTGGTACTATTGAGGTTGTTGGTACTGTGGATTTTGTTTATTGTAATTAACATAATTACAATCTTGGATTTGAGGTTATTCTATTCCTTGTAGATAGTCCTAATATGGGTGTGGGCCTCCACACATTTCATATGATTGTATCTTCATAACAGGGGCAGGAGGTGGTGATGGTAGAGCAGGTAGTTGAAATGACTCAATCTTTTTTTAGGGCTTCAGCCAAGGCTGTTAAGTTGTTATTCTCCTCTACCTGATGGATTCTATGTTAGTTCATTCCTCGATCACTTTTACACAGACTAACATTGTGGGATATATCATCCAACAGTGCTTGGCTGACTTCAATTTTTTTATCATGATCCTTCCATCAACGGCGACATCTATAATAGTGTGTGCAGCTGGTTGGAGTCCCTTGTAGAAAGTTTGTAATTATAGCCACACATCAATTCCATGATGTTGTAACTTCCAAGTTAGTTACTTAAAATAGTCCCAAGATTCCCAAAATGATTCTCAATCTTCCTGGTTGAAAATATGAATCACATTTTTGAGCTTCCGGGTTTGGATCGATGGGAAATATTTGTCTAAGAACTTATTTTCTAAATTATCTCAAGTCATGATGGACTTAAGAACTTGAATTTTAATCTAATACTTGGCCTGGTCACACAAGGAGAAGGTAAATACTCTTATTTGGATGAAATTATATGATACAACCTTGTTATGAAAGGTGACACAACCGGTAGAAAATTCTAGATATGTTCTTAGGGGTCTTATCTTTGTAGTCCACTAAACTACCCCATGTTCAAGATCATATGGATGAGTCCAGGTTTTATCTTGAATAAGTGCACCTAAATAGAAGGGTGCATAATTTTGGGTATAACACTATTAGTGGATGAAAATTCATAATCCATGATATTGTTCTCCTATAGTGTTGGTTTCTCTCCCTAGTGTTTAGGGGGAACATATTGATCATTTTATGGGTGTGTTGGCACAATATTTTTGTGTATATCCATGAAAAAATGGAAGCATTCAAGAATATATCTTTTTATTTTAGGATCTAAATATACTAATCTTGGTGCATCTAGGCTCCTAGAACAAGTTAGGGGACCTTGGTGCATACACTAATCTGAAGAAAATTGGATGCAGGTTTTAGTTCAGGATAAAAAGTTATAAAAATAAAGATAGAAAAGAAAAGGGGTGAGGCAATCCAAGGTCCGCACCATAGGTAACTATGCCTAAGAATATTTCTCCCTAGAAACGGAACCAAAATTTGACTATCCTACATGATGTCATTTATTACACATGGGCATTGATTGTATTAGAATTTATATTTCCTAAACTACACTCATCTACTAAGGAGTGGTAAAGTGGGAGTTTGGGGTCTAACCCATAGGGACAGCTTGTAGGAAGGAAACCCATCAGTAAGAACCTTTTGGTAGGAGTCTTTACGATCACTCTTAAGTTAGTATTTTCTAAAACTATGTAGTTTTGGTTTTAATTTATATTAAAATGAAGGGTTTGGGGTAAATTTTAAGGTATAGTTAAAAGATAATCCTAAATCTAGCTTGGGATAGACATATGGATTAGGCTATAAAGAAGTGAAAATTTAACCAATTGATGTTGGTCCAAACAATTGGATCTACCTAAACTAGAAACTAATCCTTATCCCAGAGATAGTCAATAAACTAAGTGTGGGAATATTAGTTTCTAGGTAGAAAGTATCACAAGCTATTGGGCCTAGCCTGCTCAACTCCAATTAGGAAAGGATCCTTCAGTTACACATTCGATGGTCAGGGTGGTTTCAAAAGAATGAGATTAACAATTTTGTTAACCTAATTACTAGAAATAGTGTTACCAAGTATTTATTTAGGTATTAATTAGGTTCAAATTCACCCCTACTCTCAACCACTAACCCTAAGAAGATTAGTAACACATGACGATATTAAATGAAATCATGGAAACATATGGAATGCTCAACATAAGAAATAAACAATTCAAAATTAATCAATCTATAATTGAAATCATATGAAAGTAATAAAAAACTAACTTGAATGAAGATAAAATGAAGAATATAGTGACAATTGAGGTTTCACAACAATCAGGATTGGATTCAGACGTCGTAATAACAAACGAGCAGCGAACAAGTCTTTAAATAGAAAGTGATAACAATGGAATGAATAAAACAATAAAATAAAGAAATTGAAACAAATTTGAAAGAAAACAGGTAATAAATAGAGAAAAAATGGGGAAAAAATTTGGGTTCCCCACCTCTCCATTGTGTGTTAGGGTAGTTTCATATTTATAGACATTGAAAGTTACATGATGTGTAAATGGTCCACATCATGTATGTTCTTTAATTGGATTCTACATCAAGTCTTTCACAACATGTAATTTTATTTCACTCCATGTACTTTATATTCATAATAATCTATGAATATCTTGGATATTTGGATTTCACATCTTGTATCTTGGGTGTAAAATTAGGTTTCTAACTTTTCATGTCGTGTATTGATCTCACATCGTGTATCTTATCAGATCTGAAATTCGAGTCTTTCACAATGTGTAATTTGGATTCACATCATGTACTTGGTTCATGCCTTGTATTTTGGATTCACAATTTGTAATTTGGTTTTGATTTGTAATTTTTATTCACAATATGTAATTGGAAGGTGGTCTTCTTGAGGAGTACACATCGTGTATTTAAGATTCATGATGTGTAATGTTTATTTTTTCTATTTTCCAACATGTCCTCATTTGAGTCCTGAATGCCTAATTCCTTTGAAAACACATCAAAACCCAATGTATTATAGAATAAAAAATGATTAAACATTAAATAAATATATCCAAAATTTTTATATTAATTTATCTTATCAAAGAGAGAATGTTTAAAAAACCTTGCGGATCCATTTACAAAATCTATTTCAAGAGTGATTATTTGTACATATAATAGAGAAATGGGATTTAAACCCACTGAATAATCATTTGGTAATGGTAACTCAACACTCCTATTAGGTAAATCCTAATTAATGTGTTTAATAGATAAAAACAAGTTACCATAATGATTTTTGATACTGGAAGTTTCTCCCAATATATTGTACATCAAGATCACCTGTTATGATTTGATTTTGAGAGATAGATCTAGACAAAAAATTAATATTATTAGTGTTGTATAGTGATAAAAACAGGGCCATATTTTAATGTTTCACCTATATGAACTTATAAGTGGTTTTTATTCTTATGTAATTTTAGGGATTAACTTTCAAGAGAGTTCATGAAAGGAACAAAGAACATGGTTAGGAATTTGTAATGCTATGATGAATGATAAATTGTTATATGTGTGATATATTTGGTGTTGTTATAAAGATTTATAGTTTAATTCTTAGTCAACTTAAAATCTAACATCACTTTGAAATGTTTACAATATTTAAAGGTTTAAATCAAATGAAACCTTTATGATTTATAAATTTTTTTAAAATTTGTGGATTTAAGGCTTATGGGTGGTATTAAACAAATTAGGGTGATTTTATATGTATTAATTTCAATATTTATTATATATTTTTAATATTATCCACATTAGAATTTTTTTTAATAGGACGAGGGAATATCCCACTTTTATTAAGATAATAAAAGAAAACCCTTTTAAAATGGGTTGAGGAGGGAACCCGAAACATGGCCTATAGGCCTAGAGGCACTTATCCACATTGGAATTTAAAGAGAAAGGAGGTGAATAATCCCAAGAGTTATAACTCTTAGTTTAAAGAGTTTAAAATCTTTATTTAAAGAGGTGTGGATCTTCATTTAAGGGGTTTTAACTCTTTATTCAAAGAGGTGTGACTCTTCATTTATTGGTGAATTTTGGGATCCAATGAACATATTTATAAATAATATGAAATACACAACCCTTTTTAATCTAATGAAATATTCGTTTTTCCCATTTATAACAAAGAATCACCCTGAATTTCTATCAAGGTTGTTTCTTATAGTGTTTCATGGAATCCTAAAAGAGGTATATTTTTTCCTACTAGCAACATAGTGTGGGGTGGAATGAATCCTTAAGGATAGTGCACTTACACAACTTGAAACAAAACCATCTTCCTCTAATTTTCCTAACAACACCTAGTCTCTCTCCAAGATAAAAAAAATAAACAGGTTTGGGTATTTAACCAAGTATCATTTCATTAATCGGATTAGGGTTAAAATAATATATAAATAAGTATAAATGGGTTTGAGTTGGGTTCAAGAGGTGTAAAATTTAATGGAGTTTGGGGTTAGGTACCCCCAAAATAATTGGGTACTCAGCTATTTTTCATCCCTAGAATATACAACTGGTATAATGATATGGACATTAACCAATCCAATCCAATTTGGTCCTAATTGATCCAGACTAGATTGGGCACACTATAAATTTTGAAGGTTATGGGTCATTGTGTGAGGCAAACCAAGAAAGTTGCATAGTGTAATCCATTGGACTTAGCCACGGTACTTATGTTTGATAAATATGTAAAGATTTGTGTGTGTGTGTGTGTCTATATATGAATAATTTTATATGAATTTCATCAAAAGTGTGATATAATTAAAAAATATCTGTAAATTATGTGTAGATTACATTAACCATTGAATGAAATAAGAAAAATATATAATAGAATTTCTATATAAAACCAAAAATTAATCATTCAGTATAAATGGATGCTCCTATAACCCAAGAATTATTCTATGGAAATAACTATTGAAATTTGTAAAATTTGTGTTCAATTATATTTATTTTATCACATACACTTGATCCCTCAATCATATATTTCTTAATGACTTTCAATATCCATATTGAATGATAATGTTCAATTCCTAAATCACTCATAGAAGACATAAAATTGGATGCAATAATGAAAACAATAATGATAAATATTTCATGGAACAACTGTATAAGCAATAAATTATTAAAATTACTAGTTTCATCCTCCTAAAGTTGAAGTATATTTAAATATAAATATAATTTTACTTCAAGGGAATATTTAATTTATTTCATATGTTATGAAATAAAAATGATACATGTGAAATACATGTCATTATGGTGATAAGTGTTTGTATTCATACATTTGATTTATATTAATTATATTTTAAATAATCACATTTCATTTTGGGGTTTAGGGTTCCAGCCCCATTCATATTTTGGGTTCTTTATTTTGCATTTTTTCTCCTTCGTCTTTGATGGGGATCTCATTTATCTCTTATTTTCCTTCACTGAAGTCCTTCTCTCACATCACTACCTTCTTAAATATATCCTTGAGGCCCCAATTTTGGTTCATCCTTAGTGATCATGCCCATACATATCCCATACTAGAGTGGAATTTTTGTTTCTAGGTCACCCCAGGTCCCTTCATTATAGATTCCTCTTATCCCTATTGGTAGTCTTCCATACCTAAGGGGCACTAACTTACCTTCAGTGGGTTGGACAGACTTATATTCTTCCACCATATCTCATAAATTTATCTATCTTTTATTTCTCACAAAATCCTCATTTGTTTTACTGATATGTTTAAATTAAGTGTTTCATGATCATATATTATATTCTTAACTTGTTTGAATGTTTTGAGTAGTTATTGAAAATTTACCTAAGGAATTTATCTTATATGCTTGAATTTATCTTACATGCAAAATAATTCTCTTATAGATAGTCTCATTTATTGCACTAAAATCCAATTTTCACTAAATGAATTTACCTTATAGAAGACCAATGTAAGTAAATTGTCTTATAGAGTGGATGAATTATCTTACAGAAAGAGTTCAATCTTAGAAAGATGAAGCAAATGGATTTTCACTAAGTGATTTCTCTTACATGGATATCAATTTATCTTATGAAAAGAAACCTCATAAGTAAATTATCTTATGTGATAACAAAGTCAAAGAGATGATAAGTCATTTATCTTAAGAAAGTATTTTTATCTTATGAAACTAGAATTATCTTACAAGAACAGTACTTCCAGACCATTTATCTTACATGGATAAATTATATTACAAATGATCAATTTTCATGCTCATATTTAGAGTATCATTCAGATACACTCTTTACCATTTTCATGTATTTTGGAAAGTCAAATTATGATTTCATGTGTATCATAAAATAAGTCACCTAAATAACGAAATGTTGACTTTAATAAATCATATATTTCTAATAATAAAATGATTTGATGAATATGAAATCTGCTACAATTTTCTTCCTTTGTTCGTTCTATATTTAGAGAAAAATGATGCATTCTAATTAAGACCTTATCACTTTAGATTCTAAAAAAGGATTATTTAACTCAAACATTGGTATCAACATGTGGGAAGAGTTTAAATTAAAAAGTATGAGACATAAAAAATAATAATATATGTATGCTTTCATACACACAAACATATACATATAGACACATACAGATAGTCATGCTTTGTTACACGGTCAATTTTTGAGCATCTCAGTTGTTGTGTATATAAGTATATCTTTTGAAATTGAATAACCTATAGATATAATCTTCAAATATATTTTATCTCTATGGATGTTTCTTCTTCATCTGTCAGTTGTTTCTTCCAACTGTGTGTTGAACCTGCATCAATCTATTACTTTTCATCTTTTTAATAATTTGAAATCATTATTGCGGGTGTTCTAAGATCATGGATAGGTCTTGTAAATTGAAAACCAGGTTTAAAGATATTATACCTTAACACTAAGTGATATCTTCTTGCACTCCATTGGTCAATCCCCAGAAAAAGGTATGGTCTAGTGAAAATTACCAAAATTAAGGAGTAGAGTGTTGATAGAGTGAACTATGGGATATTTGTGCCACAAAACACTATAAATATACTATGTTCAATCTTCATTTTACTATTTTTTCATTATCTTTCTTATTTGTGATAATAGAATATCATAAGCATTCATACCTTAAGAGAGTATGGTTTTAAGTGAATCAAATTTTAAGAAATCAATTCACCATATCCCCTATTGATGCTTTGTGCAACACTTATCCAACCAACAATTGGTATAAAAGGTTGTTACTTTTGAATTCACAACTATCATTAGTTAAAGTTAAAATATCTAGTTGTAATGAGGATGATAACATATATGGAATGTATATGATTAGAGCACCATATTCCAATGGAAAAAAACTATGGATGTTGGAAGGCTCAGATGATTATATATTTAAATAAACTTGGACTAAAGGTTTAATTAAAAATCATCAATCCTTATAAATTTCTAGAAGGAGATCCATAAAAATGGTATGTTACTGTGGAAGATGAATATGATCTGAACTCCAAATCTATGAATGCAATCACATGCAGACCCAATCCAGATGAGTTTAATAGAGTTTCTCAATGTTCTAAAACACATAAAATGTGTATAGCTATATCAGTAGATTATCAAGGTACTGGTAATGTAAGAAAACTAAGTTACAACACTAATAAATTGAATTTTGAAACCTTCAAAATGACTGATGATGAAAGAATAACTTGGATGAATGGAAGGGTGACTAAAATCACAAACAATATAGTTTCACTAGGAACTTTTTATTCCTGAACCTGATCAATATCTTAAATTTATCAAAGTTATACCACCCAATGGAGTGTCATTTCAATTTTCATTATAAAATTTATTGTTGTGAAAGATTTTAGAATAAAAGATATTATTGGAACACTCATTATGTATGAGGCTAAAATGTAAATTGTGGCAGAAGATAATAAGATAATTGAGAAATGGTATATGTATAGTGGATGCTCAAGGAATATGAATAGATATTTTTCAATCTTTCACTCATTTTCCAGGATTAATGAATGTTATTTCACTTTTAGTGAGGATGCTAAAGGAAAAAATTATTGGATTTTGATCGTTTAGAAATACAAGAACAATTATAATCTACAAAGTTATTTATATTGAAGGCTTAAATAACAACCTAATAAGTATCTCTAATCTTTATGATAAAGTTTATTTTTTAAACTTTTCTAAAAATTCATGTTTTTTTTCAAAGACAGGTTCATTAAGTTTAAATCACCAAGAACTGACAATATTTACACCTTATATTTTAATGATGGAATGGTGTGGACCAATCCTTTAGATGAATTTGGGATGACTATAAGAGGTCCAGACTACACACCAGTCCATAACTCTCACTTTTCGACCTTCATGATGAGGTTTATGGGGGTTACAGGGGGCAGAACACCCCCAGATTAGGGGTTCATAGGCTAAAGACCCCAACCCATTTTTTGGGCACTGTAGAAACTCTAACCAAACTGTAATAGAGCTGACCATGTGACACTTATAGAGAATTTAATCAGTGTGATATGGTTATTGTAGCATCTAAAACTTTAGATAAAATAGTATTGTAGCTATATATACTTCCAACCATAAGTCACTATAGCTCAGTGGACTTACTATGTGGTTGGTGAAATAGTTGCATCATATTCTTTATTAGCACATTTGAGATAGGGTTTATGTGTGTGTGAAACTCTAAAATTGACCTATAATTCTACTCCTAATCATAGTGATATTTATGACTCTGTATGGAAGGGATCATTTCAAAAACCTTGAAAATAATTGTGTCCCATGTTCATATTCTTCTTGTCATTTTGTTCTTTATTTTATTCATTTGAAAACCATTCTATCTCTATGACTCCCAATATTTCTATAATAACTGATATCAGAGGTTAAGTTATAAATATTGAGTTTTTTTTCTAAAATTAAACATTGGATTTGGAAAAAATAAAGGTGAATATTGATATCTTCAGCATAAATAATTTCATTTACCAAAGGATGCAAATTAAGGTTTATATTTATCAGCAAAAGATTCACATACCACTTATGGGTGTAAAACCAATGGATATGGAGGATATATAGTGGGAGATACTAAATTGATGGGTTATTGTTGTTGTGCACCACACATTGGCCAAAAAAGTATCATTTAACATCAAAGAGAAGAATACAATGACTATGTTGATTAAAGTTCTCATGGATATGTATGAGAAGCCTTTTTTGTTGAATAAAGTGTACCTGATGTGATGAATGTTCAATATGAAAATTATTTATGAGAATTTTATCACCCCAATAGTTGATCCACTCAACCAGTGATTCATTCTAGTACACCACTTGGCCTTAGTAAGTCCACCCTACATGCCAAAGGATTGTGACTAGTAGTGAGAGTCTATTGGGTAATAATGGGGACATTATACCCTTTGTTGATAATAATAATTATAAGAATAATGATAACTACACTACAGAAATGATAAACCAACTTAGTAGAATAAATATAAAACAAAAACATTAACAAGACAAAATTAAACTTGTTATACATACCAGATAATGTCTACATTTCATGATAATCATACATAAGAATGCAAGATCTCCCGTGGGTTGATCGTAAATGTACTTAAGAAAAAAACCAAAAAAATAAACTCTGGATCGGTGTAAGGAAACCACCTATTTATCTTCCAAAACCATTCCATCTATCTCGTGCACCTTAGCACATCCCATCTCACTAAAGTCTAGACCACGAGCCTACTCCCTTTCCTGGACCTAAATCCAAAAAGTCTACACGCATCCCGAGGGGACCATGTGGGGTGTGAGTATAAACTCATTAGGCCAACACCAATGAGTTCCTATATTACATACATACATATACTTATGTCTGTAAAATGTAAATAAATTGGAACTACTCACACATCAAACAATCAGCTTCACTTGTTCTTAATAGCCACAAGGAAGCGTTAACCTGCTTCGACCAACACCCGATAGAAATGATTCATCCACAGTCAGTCATACCAAAAGAACCAGCAATCTCCATTCATTTCTATACCACATGACATCATGTGCCAACCACACCATGTATACAACTTGTTGATTAATTATAATGTCCCTTCAGCATTCCCATAAATATATTACTAGTCCATTGGACTTCCATTTTTTAAATCACCATCATCTCAGTGGACCGATGTCCCAAGACATGACAATATCCATCCATTTATAGTCCTATACCTTCATACCCAACATCATGGTGAGCCTCATCCCCTATCCAATGGTCTTACACCATCTTGCATGTTTTTCTATGGTGATCACCTCCTCTATTCTGATGGTCATCATTATCCCCTATTATACTAATTCTACAAAGGACTCTAACCACATTGAGTGGTCAAAACCACCTCACTAGGCCTATATCCTATGTACAAATGGCCCTAGATTCTTTTAGCCAACAACAGTTAGCAAAAATCACCAATAACCTAAGACAAACCTCCGACGAACCTTTGGCACCACATGTGAACTATGTGGCTCTAATCATTATACTAGTCATCACTATCCACCTCAACCTAACAAACCATATCATATCACTCTTGGGGATCAACATCACCCCAAGTCTCATGGGTGATTCCCAACATGTTCCCATGGAACCCATATATCCATAGGATCAATGTAATTAAATTACATAATGATTAATATCCTACCAAACCAATATAAAACTCCATTTTACCCCTTCCATGTCATACTTGTATTAAATGTACCTTATCACACATGATACTACCCTTTGTAATCTCCCAAGAATAATAGAATAAGAAATTAAAAAAAATGGTCACACCCAGACCACCCCAATCATGCCTATTTATATTGTGTCACATAAACACACATATAAATTAGTAGAAAGCTAGGATCCACTAACCTCATGCTTAAGAATATTTACTTGTCTGATATCAGCCTTTATTTCGAGTCAAAATGATATAAAATGATGAATAAAAAAATACCCTAAAATAGGGTATATGAGCTCGCATAGAAATAACATCCACTATGGAAAAAGAAAATAAGAAAAGAAGAAAGAGGACTCCTAGTCTTACTAAGAGGGATCCAATGGGAAAACTGAAACTTTAATCAGAGCCCGAATTAAGGATACCCAAAGAAACATAGGTGAGGGATGAAGAGATCCCACCCTTGACTATTGTAAAAATTGAGGAGGGAAAATGAGGCTCAAAGGGTTAAAATAATGGAGGGTTAGAAACATTATTTCAACATTTTTAAAGGGGTACATGGTTAGGCTACATAGTTTGGTCAACCGTATTCCAACTGTGCACACCCACTGTCCAAAAGGCCACCCCCTTGTATGGTTAGACAAATTATGTGTCAACCATGTGTTTCTCTCTTCAATTTACTTCATAGGTATCACATGGCTATGAATCCATGGGTGTATAGTTTAACAAACCATGTGAAACCTCTATAGGAACACATGGTTTGGGGTGCATAGTTAACACTAACTGTGTACTAACCATGTGACCCCTTGACCTTTCCAAAACCTAAGTTTTTAAATATTGATTTACCCAGAACTAAACCAGAATACCAAGTAACCTTCTAATACTTAAACCCCGACCAAAAACAACGCTTTAAAATGTTCCAACTCTCAAAATTATATTCTGAATCTCAAATTAAAATTTGGTACACCCCCCAAACTGAAAGTTCAAATTACCTTGGAATTTTCAACTCGATCAAAACACAAGACCTTATAGGAAGATTTTTTTTATCACATCAATGAATTTAACACTATCATAAGTTAGTTGACATTGGTGGGAATTATGATTGAGGATGAGATATGGGCACTGGTTTTACTGTCTTCATTACCTGACTATTAGAAAGAGATTATAATAGCCATGAGTAGTTCTTTGGGGAATAGAAGACCAGTTATGAAGGATGTGTAAGACTTGATCTACAATGAAGATATTTGAATAAGAGAATTAGGTAGATTCTATGGTTTTGCAATTAAATTGGAAGGAAGAGATGGATATACTTAGCAAGATAATCATAGAGGATTCTTAAAATCAAGAGGAAAGAGTCGAGACAAGGAAAAGGGATTAGGTCCTATCTGCCAGATTTATATGAAGAAAGGGAACATCAAGAAGAAGTTCATAGAAAAATGGAAGATACCTAAAACTAATATAGAAAACATAAAGTCTAAAGGAACTAATGATGTGTTGTTGCTGGTAAGGGAGATACACAAATTAAATCCAACAGTGGGAGTTTGATGTTTTGTAAAATGTAAGGTGTGTCTCTTGATTAAGAAGAAATATTATTTTTTTAGGTAGCTTGGTGATGTAGGTTTTAGAACCATGTTCACTAGTGTTTCATAGAAGATTAATAAGGGTTTTATGTTCATAGCTTAGGGAGTAAATAATGGAACCCTTTACAACATGATATAAAATTTCATAAACATTCATGAATCAATAAATTCTATTGGGGATTCAAAATTGTGGTACTACAAGATAGGATACATGAGTGAGAATTGGATGAAGGTGCTATAAAAAAAGGAATGTTACCAGATCTGAAGTTGGTGGAAGTTGGATTGTGTGAAGATTGTATCTTTATAAATAATAATAAGACATCCTTTGCAAAAGAAAGTAGAGAACCGAAGGTCATGAATCTAGAACTGATGCACTGTAGTACCCCCGGTTCCTGGTAAGTAACCCTTGTTTTATACTTTTTAAGTAAATGAAGCATATGAGAAATGGTTGGGAAAGTTTGGAGACTTTTAAAGTGTCAAAGGGAAAAAAGTGGTGATGCACGGGATTCGCACGAGTTTCCCAAACCGTGTGGAAGCTGTATAGGTGGTGGTCAATTTAGACAGAGGAGACTGCATGGTGTGCGCACGGTTTGGGAAAACCGTGCGAGGAGGCCGTGTGGAGTGCCCCTTACAATCAGTGACTAATGCACGGTTAGCACACAATTTTCCTAACCGTGCGGACTAACCATGTGTGGGGTCAACTTAGATTATATTTTTAAGAATATAATCCATTTTATCTTTAAACCCACTTGTTTTTTCTCCTAGACGGCCCTAACTCAGGATTTCTCTCTAGTGAAGGTGGGAGAACACTTACCAGGAATTTTAGAAGCAATCTGGAGGTTTTCCTTGGCGTTTAGAGGTCGGTTGATCGAGGTAAGTCTCATTTCCTTTAGTTTTCTTAGATCTCCTTCTTCCCTTCTGATGGATCCTTAGATCTATGCCCAATGTGGGTAGATCTAAGGTAGTGGATGACTTTTAAGTCAGGTTTTGGTTTTTTGGGTACTAGAGGAAGGAATCTAAGGAGGTTTCAGGGAGTAGTTGACTCGGTTTTGTTGTCATTCTTTGTCCGTTGGTTGGTTTCACCTAATGTATTGAGGTAGGTGGCTTCACTCCCGATTCCTCTTTCTTAGAACTTGAAGGATTAGTTTCAAATTGTTTTCCTTAAATGAAATGGTTTGTTTATCTACTGTGAAAGAATAGTTGAAACCCCTTTTAAGTAATGGGTGATGGAAATTGTGTGTTTTTGGAAAGTGTTTGTTAAAGTGGATTTAAAATGGTGGTTTTAAACTGGTTATGGTTTTTCTTCCTGAAATAAATGGTTTTCAATAAAAGGATTTATGCTTTATTGAAAGGTTTTGAACACACTTGGTTTTGGCATGGATTTTCATGGGTTGTCGTGTGTGTTCATATGCATTGGGATGGATAAGGGCGAGAAGTACCCCCATCAAAAGGCTGGGATGGATAAGGGCGAGAAGTACCCCCATCAAAAAAAGACAGATAAGGGCATGAAGTACCCCCATCAAGGTAGTCCACTAAGTGACGGCTTAGTGGAAGGATAACTCACCACTCGCGAGTATAGGTAGGTCCAGGTTGCATGCATGGTTGGTTGTGTGGATTTTTGAAATGGATTGAGTGTTCCAAAATGGAGATGTGAATTTGATTGGAAACTTTTCTTGGTTGCTTTTCTTGAGAAAGATGGTTTTGTTAGAAAATGGTTTTGACATGGAACTTGTTTTATTGTGAACTGTTTTGGAATTGTTTTATATAAATTGTTTTATATAAATGTGCTAACATGTTTTATCCTAGAGGCATGGGTTGGGAAGTCATCGGGGAAAACCTACTGAGTTTCATTACTCACCCCCTGCTTTGGCACGTTGGTGCTTTTTCAGATGTCATATACAGGGATGTTGGAAAAGGTAAAGTGTCACATGTTTATAGCACTACTTCGTGATACTTGAGTTGGTTTGTGATGTTAGAGCTTGGATCTTGTGGAGCATGGAGCTGGGTTGTAGTCTTGTAGTCCTTTAGTTTTCCTTTATGATGTTTACTCAGATTTAGTGTTGGTTTCCACTGTGGTACTCTTGGTTGGTTTATGATGAAATAAATGGTTGAGTTGTCTTAGTTTTTATTATGCATCATTTAGTTGATTAGTTTGTTTATGGTTTTTGGTTCTGTGGTATGTTCTAAAAGGGTAAATTGTCCCCCACTTTTTTTAAAACCCTTCAGCATTTATTTCCAGCCTTTGGCGCCTTGGGGATGTCTTTTAAGTCAAAGTAATGACTTTTTGTATTCTTAATCCAATAAGGATAAGCGGGTCATTACAAATGGAATCAGTTTGTTTGGTCCTTGGAGTATAAATGCAATCAGCTTGTTCCTTTCTTTGTGTAACAAGTAGTCATCAGTTTTTGTTCGTCTTGGAAATGAATTATTATGTGTCTATTCCTTGGGTGGTCATCTTAGGAAGGAGTAGGATTGTCAGAACTTGGAATGTAGAGCATAAAAAGTTGTAGCTAACCTTTTTATGCTAAAATTCAAGTTACCAGGGATATGGGTACATAAGTGTTTTGGAGACACTTATAGGATAACAAATCTCATTGTCATGGGTTTATCCAATGATATGAGCATGACATTCATTAGAGGAGTGACTTCCCACTAGGAGTTCATATATCATTTTGAGAAATGGATTATGGTTTGATGCAAAAGCATGATTTCTGAAAATTTTAAACTTTTTTTCAAATGAAAGATTTTGAAAAGAGAATGGTTGATGTATTTTGAAAATAGATTGATTTTCAAAAGAAAGAAAATATTTTTTTAGAAATGGGTAAATGTGAAAAAGCTTGATGGTTGGAAATCAATGTTGTGATAGTGATGTGATAGAAATTGAAATGCTAAGACTTCTGTTTCTAGGAAGTGAGACTAACAGCGTGCATTGTTTGTATAGAAAACGACACCCGTTAGGCGTCATAGAAACCAAATGGAAGAGGTTGTGGAGAATGTGGTCGCACCTGAGCCACAGGTGAACCAGCAGCTAGTCCAAAGTATAGTTCAAGCATTTCAGGCTATGGACACGGGGAATCGGAGGGATGAGTCAAGGAATGTAGACCATTCCATCCAGTTCCAGAATCAGAATCCACCCATATTTTGGGGTGATTCTGAACCATAAAGGGTGGAGGTGTGGATAAATAGAATGAATCGTATCTTCAATTTCATTGGTACACCAGCAGAACTGAAATTAAAGTTGGCAACGTATATGCTGGAGGATCTTCCACGAAATTGGTGGGAGCTAGTGGTGCAGGCTAAGGTGGATCAAGGCCTGGGCTGGGAGGAATTTGAGGAATTTTTCAATAAACAATTATATCCTCACACGTTCAAGATCCAGAGGATGACATACTATTTTATCCTGAAGCAGGAGAATCTCTCTGTCATTGAGTATGTGGCTAAATTTATGAATTTAGTGCACTTTTCACCGGAAGTTGCTGCAAGTGCATTGTTGAAGGCATGCATCTTTGAATTAGGGTTGCGATAGGAGATTCTCTCGAAGAT
This sequence comes from Viscum album, assembly GCA_963277665.1. NCBI lineage: Eukaryota > Viridiplantae > Streptophyta > Magnoliopsida > Santalales > Viscaceae > Viscum > Viscum album. The sequence goes on from OY728159.1 coordinate 1,163,913,678, forward strand.
AGTTGTGCTCTGTATTACGGATTATATGGAGATGGTAAACAGAGAAACAGTAGCTGAAAGAGACATCTCATGAGTTATGGTAGGAGGAAGTATGATGATACTCACGGGAATGGGTGGGAACTCTAATATTAGGAACAAGCGGAAGAGGGACACCTACTTCCAAGGTGGGAGTGTGAATCAGAATCAGACGGCTGGATCAGTGAATCTTCCTCCACGACCCATGATGAAACCCGGGTGTTTTCAATGTGGCTCGATTGATCACATGAAACGAGAATGTGCAGCACCACTGAGAGCATTCCATAATTGCAACAAGATGGGGCATCTTCAGCGATATTGTCACAGTGCTCCACGGTCGGGTGTTCGTGACACTTCTCACATGTCGTAAGAATCTTATGCTTCGACAGGGTGAGGATAGAAAAATCAGTCTCGCTAGTAGAACTGAGCTAGCTATGGTGATTCTAGGAATACCATGACTCCTCAGGTAGGACAATATCAACAAGGAAATAAGAAGCAAAGTGCAGCAACAAACCAATTGTATGGAGCAGAACAAGTGATTGTGGATTACCAGTCTGGACTGTCTACGGTGAGAGGTACGATTATTTTGAATTCTACCACCATGCAATTTTTGTTCGATACTGGTGCATCTCATTCTTTTCTTACTTCTTGTATTGCTAATTTTCTGAACTTAAAACTTGAAATGATGCCTTCTGTGATAAAACTTCAAACTCCTCTCGGTGAAAGAAAGTGTAGAGACTTTGTGTGTAGAGCATGTTCTATAACTATTAATAGAGCTGAGATGAAATGGGATTTCTCTATACTGGAGATGGATGTCTATGATATAATCCTGGGTATAGATTGGTTGAAAGAGTTTAGGGCTCACATCAACTGTTATAGCAGAAAAGTCAGTTTCACGACTGAGGATAGCGTCGAGCATCTCTTTAGAGAAGAAAAAGTGGTGAAGGTAGGTGCAACGAGCTTGTTGGCACTAGTATTGGCAACAATATCTTACTAGTTGGCTACGTTAAACATGGAATCAATGGACGAGATCCCAAATAACAGTTTTCCAGTGGTCATGGATCAATTTCCTGATGTTTTTTCTAAAAACTTCTCAGGGTTACCACCTGTAAGATAAGTGGAGTTACGATTGATATCCTTCTAAGGACCAGTCCTATCTCACTTCCATCTTATAAGATGGCACCAACAGAGTTAAAGTAATTGAAAGTGTAGTTGGAAGAACTGGAAAACAAAGGTTTTATTTGGCCAAGTGTGTCTCTGTGGGCAGCACCAGTTTTGTTTGTAAAGAAAGCAGATGGAACTTTGAGACTATGTGTGGATTATCGTAAACTTAACCAAGTTACGATAAAGAATAGATATCCACATCCAAGCATTGATGACCTGTTTGATCAATTGAGGGGATCTCAGTGGTTCTCTAAGATTGACTTGTGGTCAGGATATCACCAGTTTCGAGTTCGGAAGGAGGATATTTCGAAGACATCCTTCAGAAGTAGATATGGTCACTACGAATATGTATTCATGCCTTTTGATCTTAGGAATGCACCAGCAGTCTTTATGGCATTGATGAATCGGATATTCTAGTAATATCTGGATTCTTTTTTTATGGTATTTTTAGATGACATATTGGTGTATTCAAGAACAAGGGCTGAGCATGAGAAACACTTGGCGATAGTGTTGGAAATCTTGAGAGACCATTAGTTGTATTCCAAATTATCAAAGTGTGATTTTTGGATACAAGAGGTACGCTTTCTGGGCCATGTTGTTTCTGATAAAGGTGTTTCAGTGGATCCAGAAAATATAGAAGTTGTTCTTTCTTGGAAACTGTCGAATAATGTCTTTGAAATATGAATTTTTCTTGGTCTAGCTGGTTATTACCGACAATTTTTGCATGACTTCTCACGAATATCTTTGCCTATGATAGCATTTACAAAGAAGAATAGTGCATTTCAATGGACTGAGTAATGTCAGAGATCTTTTCAAGAGTTGAAAGTTCGCCTTACATAATCATCCATATTGATTTTTCCGGAATCAGAACAGGGGTACGTGGTGTATTGTAACGCTTCAGGATCTGGGTTGGGATGTGTTTTCATGCAAGGAGACCATGTTATTTCTTATGGCTCAATACAGTTGAGAGTTCATGAAAAGAACTACCCAACACATAATTTGGAGTTAGCTGCAGTTATCCATGCCTTGAAGACTTGGCATCGTTATCTCTTTGGTGAGAAATTCACTATGTTTACAGATCATAAGAGTTTGAAGCATATTTTCTCACAACGAGATTTGAATCTGAGGCAGAGAATGGATAGAGTATCTTCAAATGTTCAACTTTGACTTGATATATACACTAGGTAAGGGAAATTTGGTGGCTGATGCATTAAGCAGAAAGTCCGCTCAGTTGGCGCAAGAAGCTTCAGATGAGTGGCAGTTGATTTTGGTCTTATCCAACATGCGTATGGAATGTGAATACTGAGATGATTTTGTGGTTTTCTTTCCAGTTGCACTTGTTCCTGATTTGGTGGAGATAGTAAAGGAGGCACAAGCATCCGATGTAGACTGTGTTGTAATGAGTTCAAAACTCAATGGTGGGGAGACCATTGAGGGATGGAAGTTGGATGGGAGTTCAGTTTTGTGGTTTTGAGATCGGAGGGTTGTACCTTTAACTACTCAGGAACAACTCCTTCTTTCTTACCACCATTCCAGATGGGTTGTTCATCCAGGAATATAGAAGATGTATAAGGTGATAAAGGCACAATTTTTGTGGAGTGGCATGAAACGGAAGGTAGATGAATTTGTTTCAAGGTGTTTAACTTGTCAAAAAGTTAAAGCATAACATCAGCGGCCAGCGGGTATGTTGCAGTCTCTACCAATTCCTATGTGGAAATGGGAGTAGATAGCTATGGATTTCATTACAGGTCTCCCAATAACGGTTCTAAAGCACGATCCCATATGGGTGATAGTGGATCGGCTTACCAAGCCGGACCATTTCATCCCTATTTGTGAATCTAATATGGTGGGGGATCTGTCCAAAATCTATATCCGAGAAGTGGTAAAGAGACATGGCATACCAGTTTCAATTGTGTTAGATAGAGATCTGAGGTTTACATCTCGTTTTTGGCGATCCTTACAGAAATCCCTGGGAACTCAGTTGAATATGAGTATGGCGTATCATCCTCATATGGATGGACAATCTGAAAGGATAATACAGACGTTGGAAGACATTTTGCAGGCTTGTGTAATGGATTTTGGTGGATCGTGGGAAGAGCACGTGCCTTTAGTGGAGTTCTCATGTAAAAATAGTTATCAGGCCTCGATACACATGGCTCCATTTGAAGCACTATATGGGCGTCCTTGTCATTCTCCACTTTTTTGGGTGGAAATAGGTGATACTTTACTAGTTGGGCTGAGCCTTGTCCAAGAAACAACAGAGAATATTCAGTTGATAAAAAAGAGGATGGAGACGGCACAAAGTCGTCAGAAATCTTATGCGGATCATCACCGAAGACCGTTGTCATTTGCGGTGAGTGATCGTGTCTTTTTGATAATCTCTCCAAGGATTGGACATCGTCATTTTGGGAAGCAAGGAAAATTATATCCTCAATATATAGGACATTTTGAGATACTGGAACGGGTTGGAGAGGTGGTGTATTGGTTGGCATTACCACCATGATTCAGTGTAGTGCATAATGTGTTCCATGTATCTCAGTTGAAGAAGTATCAGCCTGATCCTGACCATGTGATCATATGGGATCACATTGACCTAGAGCCGGATGCTTCATTGGTATATATTCCTGTGCGGATTGTGGATAGGAAGGAGAAAGGCTTGCGTGGAAAAAGCATCGTTCTAGTGCGGGTTTTGTGGCAACATGGTCAGATTTAGGAAGAGACTTGGGAACGTGAGAAAGAAATGAAAGAGCAGTGTCCAGAACTCTTTCAGGCAAGCGATGGTTTTCTACTTTCTGGGGATAGAAAGGTCAATGGTGGGGATAATGTAGTACCCCTGGTTTCTAGTAAGTATCCCTTGTTTTATGCTTTTTAAGTACATGAAGCATATGAGAAATGGTTGGGAAAGTTTGGATACTTTTAAAGTGTCAAAGGGAAAAAAGTGGTGACGCACGGGATTTGCACGGGTTGCCCAAACCGTGCGGAAGCCGTGCAGGTGGTGGTCACTTTGTATAGGGGAGACCGCACGGTGTGCGCATGGTTTGGGAAAACTATGTGAGGAGGCCATGCGGAGCGCCCCTTCCAAGCAGTGACAACCGCACGGTTAGCGCACGATTTGCCTAACCCTACGGACTAACCGTGCGAGGGTCAACATAGATCCTATTTTTAAGGATCTAATACGTTTTATCTTTAAACCCACTCGTTTTTTCTCCTAGATGGTCCTAACTTGGTATTTCTCTCTCATGAATGTGGGAGAGCACTTACCATGAGTTTTGGAAGCGATCTGGAGGTTTTCCTTGGCATTTAGAGGCCGGTTGATCGAGGTAAGTCTCGTTTCCTTTAGTTTTTTTAGATCTCCTTCTTCCCTCTTAATGGATCCTTAGATCTATGCCCAAGAAGGGTAGATCTAAGGTAGTGGATGAATTTTAAGTCAGGTTTTGGTTTTTTTGGTACTAGGGGAAGGAATCTAAGGAGGTTTCAGGGAGTAGTTGACTCGGTTTTGTTGGCATTCTTCATCTGTTGGTTGGTTTCGCCTAATTTGTTGAGGTAGGTGTCTTCACTCCCGATTCCTCTTTATTATAACTTTAAGTCTTAGTTTCAAATTGTTTTCCTTGAATGAAATGGTCTGTTTATCTGCTGTGAAAGAATGGTTGAAACCCCTTTTAAGTAACGGGTGATGGAAATTGTGTGTTTTTGGAAAGTGTTTGTTGAAGTGAATTTAAAATGGTGATTTTAAACTAGTTATTGTTTTGGTTCTTGAAAGAAATGGTTTTCAATAAAAGGTTTGATGCTTTATTGAAAGGTTTTGAACACACTTGGTTTTGGTATGGATTTTCATGGGTTGTGGTGTGTGTTCATATGAATTGGGATGGATAAGGGCGAGAATTACCCCCATCAAAAGGTTGGGATGGATAAGGGAGAGATTACCCCCATCAAAAAGGAACGGATAAGGGCATGAAGTACCCCCATCAAGGTAGTCCACTAAGTGATGGCTTAGTGGAAGGATAGCTCACCACTCGTGAGTATAGGGAGGTCCAGGTTTCATGTATGGTTGGTTGTGTGTATTTTTGAAATGGATTGAGTGTTCCAAAATGGAAATTAAAATTTGATTGGAAACTTTTCTTTGTTGCTTTTCTTGAGAAAGATGGTTTTTTTGGAAAATGGTTTTGACATGGAACTTTTTTTATTGTGAATTATTTTTGAATTGTTTTATATAAATTTTTTTATATAAATGTGCTAACATGTTTTATCTTAGAGGCATGGGTTGGGAATTCATCAGGGAAAACCTACTGAGTTTCATTACTCACCCCCTGCTTTGGCACGTTGGTGCTTTTACAGATGTCATATACCGGGATGTTGGCAAAGGTAATGTGTCACATGTTTATAGCACTAATTCGTGATACTTGGGTCGGTTCGTGATGTTGGAGCTTAGAGCTTGTGGAGCATGGAGTTGGGTTGTTGTCTTGTAGTCCTTTAGTTTTCCTTTCTACTGTTTACTCTGATTTAGTGTTGGTTTCCACTGTGGTACTCTTGGTTGGTTTATGATAAAATAAATGGTTGAGTTGTCTTAGTTTTTATCATGCATCATTTAGTTGATTAGTTTGGTTATGGTTTTTGGTTCTATGGTATGTTATAAAAGGGTAAATCGTCCCCCACTTGTTTTGAAACCCTTCGGAATTTATTTCCAGCCTTTGGCACCTTGGGGATGTCACTTAAGGCCAAGTAATGACTTGTTGTATTCTTAAGCCAATAAGTATAAGCGGGTCATTACATGCACTCTAATTTTTGGAGGTCTGTTCCAGTACATTGCCTTGGAGGGTTACAATATTATGTGACATTTATTGATGAATTGACAAGAAAGGATGGTTTTAATTTCTCAAAATAAAATTTTATGTGCTTAACATGTTTCGTACGTGGAAGACCATGGTGGAGAATAAGTCAGGATCAAAGATTAAATGTTTGAGGTAATATAATAGAGGAGAGTATGGAATTCATTATTTTGGGGAAATTTTTCTAATAATGGAATTTAGTGGGAGAATACTCTTATAGGTACAACACAATAGAATGGTGTATCTAAAAGTATAAATAAGACATTGAATGAACATGCCAGGAGCATGAGGTTGTACTCTGGGTTACCCAAGACTTTTTGGAAAGAGGTAGTAAACATGGAAGCATATATCATCAAAAGGAGTCCATATATACTAATGGGATAATGGCTACCCAAGGAGTTATGGTCTAAAAAGAAGGTAATACTCTCACATTTATGAGTCTTTAGTTTTTTTGAATATGTACATATAGATTTTTATGTAAGATACAAGCTTGATTCTAAGTCCAAATCATGTTTCTTTATTGTCTATAGTGCTGATAAGTTTGGTCATCACTTTTGGGTGATAAGAAAAATATGATCATCATAATCTAGAATGTGATATTTAATGAAGGTGATATGTACAAGGAACATCATGAAGCTGAAGTTGAAAGTAAGAATAAATAATCAGTGTTCTAAAATAAAGTAGACCTTGAAGGTGTACCTAATCATGTGAAACCAAAACCAATAGAGCATACTCCTCGAGTGGAATTGAGGAGATCGAAAAGGGTGAGAAGGAATGTGGAGAGGTATTAATCATCCTTACATTATTTTTTATTGACTGGTGTTGGAGAACCAGAATTTTCAAAGAGTAAATGCAGTTGAAGGAGTCGAATAACTGGGAGCTAGATATAAAGAAGTAGATTTCTTTATTGTATGATAACAATACATGGGATTTGAAACCTTTTCCACAATAAATGAAAGTACTTTAGAACAAATTGGTTTACCATGTCAAGTAAGAAAATGATGGTAATAGGAGGAACAAGGTAAGGCTAGTGGTGAAAGGATTTCAATAGAAGGAATATGTGGACTTCACTGAAATTTTTTCACCTATAGTGAAGCTTACCGCCACCTAGGTAGTTCTTAGTATTTTTTCATTAGAATAATTACATCATGAGCATATTGATGTGAAGAAGTATTTCCTTCATGGAGATATGGAGGAGGATATTTATATGAAAAAAATCAAAGGGATGCATTGAGTCAGATAAGGAAGACTTGGTGTGAAAACTCCAGGAGAGATTATATGGGTTAAAGAAAGCACCCGGGTAGTGGAACAAAAAAATTGATGCATTCATGTGTAAAAAAATACAAAAGATGTAGTAGGGATAAATTTTGTTACTTCAAATATTTTGGGGATGGATGCATTATATTTCTTCTCTATGGAGATGAAATTATCACTAAAGGATCATATATGTAGATGATTGATGAGATGAAAGGGCACCTGGTTGAGGAGTTCAAGATGAAAGATCTTGGAAAATCTTGTAAAATTTTTGTGATGAAGATCAAAAGAGACCAAACAGCTAAAACCTTTATGTTAGTATAGGATAACTACATTATAAAGGTTCTAAGAATATTAAGTATTCTAGAATAAAATCTAGTTTCTATTCCCCTAGAAATCCATTTTAAACTATCAAAGGAGAAAGTGTAAAATAAAATAAAATAGGTTGAGAACATAGAGAAAGTTCCATATGCATCAGCTATTGTAAGCTTGATGTATTCCATAGTCTATACTCAAGCTGATATTTGTCATACAGTGGGATTTGTGAGAAGGTACATGTATAACCTAGGAAAGAAACATTGGGAAGCTATGAAGCAGATATTGTTATACCAGAAGAGAAGCAAGGGAGTATATCTATGCTTTGGGAAGGTAAATTCAGTACATGGGTATAAATATATTGACCTTGGAGGTGATGTCGATAGCAGGAGGACTACCATAGGTTATACATTTATCTACTGAGGAACTATAGTAAGATGGATATCTAAATTATAGAATGTGGTGGCTTTACCCACCATAGAGGTAGAATACATTGTTGTAAAAGATGTCAGGAAGGAGATGGTGTGGCTAAATAACTTCTTGGGTGAGCTAGGTAGAAAGTGAGAGGAAACTTTATTGCACTATGATAGTAATAGTATTATATATCTTTCTAAGAACCTATTATTTCATGCTTGGATGAAAAATATTTAGTTAAAGTTTCATTTAATCAAAGGCTTGATATAGGATGGGTTTTTAACACTATAGAAGATTCATGGAACCAAAAATACAATAGATATATAGACAAAATTGATGGTGATAGAGAAGTTAAAGAAATATTGTGACTCTATTGGACTTCATTGATGAATGGAGGATGTGAGGTATAATTTGGAAGAAAATAGTGGGATCATAGAAAGGGAGAACAACTAGTATTTCATGAATCATTAACTTAAAATTGATGCTTTAATGGTAAAACATGCATTGGTAAGTGAAGAAGATAAGGAACTCAGATTAAGTAAATTGATTAAGTTAGTAGCATTGAAGTAAGTATGCATAGTGGATCAGGATCCATGTGGGAGATTGTTGGAATGGTGTAGCCCAATCCTTTGGATGAAATTGGTCTAAATTCAAGATTCCTAGACCGAAAATCTTTTGGTTTGATTGTCTTAGTGTGGTTGCTTGGGGTTTAAGGGGAAGCATTCCCTTTCTTAGAGGTTTGGGGGTCAAAGTCCACCTACCCATTTTCTAGGAACTATAGAAACTCTGACTAAACTATAGTGTAGTTGAATAGGTGACATTGACAAGACACTATAACAGTGTGAACTTTGACATGGTTATAGTATCATCTCAAAATATGAAGAGATCAATATTGTAGATCTACATAAATTCATCCACTGATCACTATATCACAATAGACTTACTATGAGTTTGGTAGCATTATTTCATCATCTTCTTTATTAGGTCATTCAGACTAGGGTTTCTATGTGTGTCTAAAACTCTTACCCTGTAATTATGCCCACAATCATAGTGATATTTCTACCTCTTTATGGAAGTAGGGATCATTTCCCAAACCATGTAAATCATTGTGTTCCATGTTCATCTTATTCTTATTCTTTTGTTCTTTATTTTATTCATCTACAAACCATTCTATCATTATGACTCTCTGGATTTAGTCAACACTTTATTCTTTATATAAAAAAAGTGTAAACTATTTGAATTCTAGAATAAATAAATCTTGGATTTTTCATAGGATACTTATACATTGTAATGTTAATTCCTTGAGAAAGTTTTCTAAAAAAAACTGATTTCATGTTTTTCTAACCATAAATTTGATAAAAAGAAACTATGTGATGCATGTCAAATAAGAAAGCAACAAAAATCATATTTTAAACCAATTAAAGATCTTGTTACAACTAAACCCTTTGAACTTATCCATGTGGATCGGTTAATACCATCTATAATAGAAATACTTGGTGGTAAATCTTTTGTTTATGTTTTAGTTGATGATTTTTATCAATTTAATTGGGTTTAGTTTTAAGAATTGAGAGTTAATACCACGCTATTTTAATTAATTTTTTCAAGATTTTACAAAATTAAAAAGTTTTCAAATTTGTGACTTAAATAAATGGACATAGGGGATAATTTGAGAAAAATGAATTCAAATAATTTTTCATAAAACGTGTAATTAAACATACATTATTTTCCCCTAGAACACCTCAATAGAAGTAATTTGTTGAAATGAGGAATAGTAATTTTCAAGAAATTGCTAGAACCATGTTATGTGAATATGAAATGGCCACTCACTTATGGGTTGAAGTTGTTCACACAACATGTTATGTCACTAATAGAGTTCTAATAATACCTATATTAAAAACACTATGGGTTATAGAACAATATAAAACCAAAGGTTGGATACTTTAAAGTTTTTTGATATAAATTATTCATCTTGAACACCAAGGATAATCTTGTTAAGTTTTATCCAAAGGCTGATGAAGGAATATTCCTATAGGATATTCTACTACTTCAAAATCTTATAAATTTTTCAATAAAAAGACAAAGGTAGATGAAGAATCTTCTCATGTTAAATTTTATTAAAGTGATCCTTTTGACAATAAAATAATCAATTTGGCAACTTGAGTGATTATAAGTGCAACCTAGGACTTGAACCTCTCTATGATGATAAAAATGATGATGATTTGTAATATGATCAAGCACAATCTAGACTTGAAGGTGATTGTGAAGAACCTAAAAGTGCACTTTCTAGATACCTAGAACCTTTAAATACCATCCCTTAAAAAAATTATAGGAAACCTATATGTAGGTGTTAAGACTAGAAGAGGTGTAGAAAACATTGCTGAATTTTCTTCCTTTTTTTACTAGTTTGAATATAAAACCATAAAAGAAGACTTGGATGATGAAAATTGGGTAACTTCTATAAAAGAAGAGATAAACCAATTCAAGGGGAACAAGGTATGAGAATTATTTGATAGACCCTTTGATTATCCTATTATTGGAACTAAATAGGTATTTAGGAACAAATAGGATGATAAATGTGTTATCACTAGAAATAATGCTAGATTAGTAGTCAAAGGATAAAATCAAGAAGAATGAATTGATTATAAGGAAAGAATTTCTCTTGTTGTCGGATTAGAATCCATTAAGATCATTTGAGCATTTTAATCACATATGAACTTCAAATTATATCTAAAGGATGTTAAATATAATTTTTTAAATGAATTTTAAATAGAGAAAGTTTATATTGAACAACCTATATGTTTTGAAGACCCTCATTTCAAAATTATGTTTTCAAACTTACCAAAGATTTTTATAGTATTAAAAAATCACCTAGAGATTGGTATGAAATATTAAGTTCTTTTATTTTGTAAAATGGTTTTAATGTGAGATTGTAAGACCCCACTCTTTTCAAGAAAACTTCATCAAAGGATGCTCCACTTGTATAAATTTATGTTGATGATGTTATTTTTATTTCAAAAAACCAAAATATGTGTAATGAATTTTCAAAATCCATGAAAAATAATTTGAGATAAGCATGATGGGTGAGTTAAACTATTTCATTGGATTTTAAATTTATTAAAAAGATTTTGGAAATATTTTAAACCAAGTCTAATACATACATGATTTAATTAATGATTTTTTATTTGAAAGTAGTAAGATTTTTTCATCTCCTATGAGTTTAAATATTAATCTTTACTTGGATAAAGCTGGAAAATCAGTTGAAAACAATCTATATAAATGAATAATTGATATATTTCTATATCTCACTGCAAGTGGACCAGATATTATGTTTTTAGTATGCCTTTTATTCTCATTTTCAATCCAATCCAAAAGAATATTTTTTGACTACTACCAAATTAATTTTAAGATATTTGAAAAGAACAATTAAATTATCTTTGATTTTTTCAAAAACCTATGACTTTGATTTAATTTAATATTTAGATACTAATTTTAGTGGATGTAGTCTAGACAAAAAGAGTGCCTCAGAAACCTATGACTTTCTAGTAAAATTTATAGTTTCATGGTCAAGTAGAAAACAACACTATGTTGCATTATCAACTTGTGAATATGAATATATAGTATTTTGTGGTTATTGTGCACAATTATTGTGGATAAAACACACCTTAATGGATTTTGGATTTAGTTTTGATCATATAATAATTAAATTTTATGACACCGATGCTATCAATATTTAAAAAAATACAATAAATCATTCAAGAACAAAGCACATATATCTAAGACATCACTTCTTACGATATCATTTACAAAAGGAGGATATATTATTAGAATTAATTGGTATAGAAAATAAACTAGCAAACATTTTTACTAAGTCATTGAAAATTGTTAGATTTTATTTTATCAAATCTAAATTTGGTGTGTTCAATATCAAATAATCTCATTATATGTGAGCATATCTGAGTTCATAATTAATTTTTTAGTTTTTTTTTTGTGTTTAAATCTATTCATAGCTAAAGTTTATACTATATTTCACTAGAATTGCCTATTTTGGTTCTCTACATGTCATAAAGTGACACATTTATTTCTTTTATGATTACTTTTCACATCACTCTATGGTTAAATTTTGTATATCTCAAAAGGGAGAGTAAATTAGTCCTTTATGAGAAAACCTTGAACCCTTGTGAACCTTAGACTTCTTATCACAAACCCATTTTTTCCTCCACCCTTGAATCTCTTTTTTTCCATTCATCGATCATGGAAAAGATTAATAATTTAGACTCTACTTCTACCTGTATTTCTAAGAGACCAAATATAATGATAAATTTTCTCAATGATAAGGAAATAGATTTCAATTGGTTGGAAATAATGGATATGTTATTAAATAAAGTCATGAATCATCAAGGACAGCAATTTTTTTATGATGAAAAGTAGACAAAGTTATTCTATGAGAATAATTGAGATAATTTTATCATCATTTGGTTTTTCATTTTGGAGGTAATAAAGACCTAGTGACCTCGATGGTGAATCATAAAGAGTTATAGATATTTTCTATGGAAATGGATAGAGCGTATCATTTTTTTCATGAGGGAAGTTTCAACTTAAATGTCTATCTTGGTGTTATTGGTGAGGTAAGCCCTCCTGAGATCATGAAATCTTTTTTTGGAGTTCTAGATGTGGAAAATAAATTTATAAATGACCTATAACTATAAAATAAAGTTTTGTTTAATTTTATTCAATCTAAAATCACTCGGTGAGATAGTGAGTTCAAAAATATTTTGTTTCAAGATATTTATTTGATGTATCTATTCTTGATAGAGAAGTGCATCAATCTTTAAAGATATATTATTCATTACATGTTTCATGTTAAAAATAAGTCAATTAATTTATATCATTTTGGATGGATTTTTATGTTTATCTTTGTAAAATTTTATTTTCATTTGAATGATGAAATGACATCATGTTTCCATGGTATCACTAATCTAAGAGCTGGAGTACTCAAGTGGAGTGGGTACTTATGGAGTTTCTCTATGAAGAAACTTTAATTAATTATATTTGATGAAGATTTTGAAGAAGATCCTAATTTGGTTGAGTGGGAACATTCAGGGTAATCATTGTTGTTGAAGGAACCAAAGAAGTGATTGTGAGTGTATCATTAGAAGATCCTTTGGATGATATATCTCTTTTTGATAAAAGTAGAAGAGTAAGAGTGGTTATCTCTGATGAGATTCAACCTAAAGTTGTTGGTAGAGCTAAGGAAGATGATCAGGGAGTTGAATCTATGGTGAATTAGGATGCAGTTTATATGATTATGGTTGAAGGTTCCTCACCATGAGTTCATGAAGAATAGAATATAGAAAACCTTTTTCCCAAGAATGTTGTCTCATTTTTTACTACTAGATAATTATTGGTTTCGGCCATCACTATGCTCATTAAAATTGGTCAATAAAGGAAAATCACAATAGTTGTGGATTCTTAACAATTCTTTGAAGTTTCTAAAACTACTAAAGCTAAAAAGATTATTAAAAGGGAGAAAATTCATTTTTTGGGAGTTATTTTTTAGGATCATAAGAAGAAGAAGAAGTGGAAGTGGAGTATATTCCTTTAGACTCAATGATGAAAAAAATATTTTTGACTTGACCCTATCATGTAGAAGAGAATCAAGAAGTTACCTCTCATGTTCATGTTGAATTCGAGTGTAGTAGCATTGAGGTGAATGCTACTGAAGTTTTGAACTATGATGATTGAAATTTATCATAGTTTGATAAGTTTTTAGATGAAGTTAATTCATTGAAGTCTGCATTATTCAAATCTAGAGTTTAAGTTAAGATTATTAATAAGAATTTAGTTTCGAAGGATGATATGGATTCTTTAAAGAAGATGTCGGTATCCTAATTTGAGTACATCAAAATAATACTGAAAACTCAACCTAATATAGTCTTCCAGATAGATTTTGATATTATTAATAGTATTCTATAATATCATTTTGATGCCTCTATGATATCTCTTATTTATAAATCAATAAAATAAGGATAAAATGTTCAAGTTGTTGTGGAAAATAATTTGGAAGTTGTCTCTCTTTCACTTGATTCTCTGAATGTAATAATTTCCTTGATATAGCATGATATAATTTCTCCAGAGAATCTAAAAGTTGTTAAAATAGATTTATCTATTGATTATCAGAATATTTATAGATTTTTAAGAAGCACTCTTCAAATTATTGAAAATACCATAAAATATTTGGGAGGTTTTCTTCAAGAAAATGTGTCTTCAATCAAAGAGATATCTTTGAAGACCCTGAAGAATACAATCTTCATTGTGATAGGACTAGGTAATATGGTCAATTCCCTTTACAAAAAATTCTATTATCTAGAAGATAAGCTTGTATAAATTTATTAGTTTGTTTCCCATTATCAGTCATCTGACTCTTATTCATCTAAATAATATTCTTTTGCTAAACCATAAAAGAAACCTGCTACTAGGAAGAGTAAAGAGGTCATTGTGGTTACTTCTCTTCAGGATGTTTTGTTTTTATCTACCCCTTAAACAAGTACTACTAGTATCTCAGATGTGCAGATGGATATACTGAAGAGGTTAATCAATAGTTGTGCTAGAAATTTTGATTTCCATACTTTCATCAGTACCTTTGTCTAGAAATCATGGAAATGTTTTAATATCCTATTAGAATTATGCTGAAATAATATCATGAATCGGATCAACGTGTGAAAGGATGAACTCTTTTAGTTTTATGGTAGATGTTCTCTTCGAATTTTTATTCCATATAACCACCCTACTGCTTCACAGTACCTAAAATAGATTTTTTATCCTATTTCTATTTATGAAAAAGAAAGTTAGAATCTTTTTCATGAATCCTCAACACCTTCTATTACTCATAATAGATATTCAAATATTCATTTATCTATTAAAGAGAATTATGACATATCCAAAGATCAGGAAGTGTCTTCTAGAATTTGTTCTAGTACAGTCAAGATAGTTCCACATGACAAATATGGCCTCATAGGACAATTAGGTTCTAATGACCCACTTAGAAATCTTTGTGGAGAAAGTCAAGCTGCCCCTTTACCTACCTCATACTTGCCACCTAGACAGCCGTAATCATTTAAGAACCCTTAACATAATAATCTCCCTACTGATGTTCCACTAAAAACTGGTATTTTTCTCAATGTTTTATTTTACTGGTGTTTTTTCATGAAATTCACTTCTGAATAATCATTTTTTTGAATGCTTACTGGTCATATTTGAATATTTAACTGATTGTTTTGTTGTGAGTGGGTTCCCTAGACCCAACTACTTTATGTACTTTTATTATCATTACATATATATAGTTTGATATATATATATATATATATATATATATTTATTTATTTATCTTACTACAATAGTATTGATACTTATATGTATACTATTTATATCATAATGTCATTAGATTACATGTCATATCAAAAGGTTATAATAATTACCAGGCTATAATGAGAACCTAAATATACCATAAAAGTAATCTTAAACTTATGTTATATGATTTAGATACATCATGCTAATAGAATACATATGGTGTGTGACTATCAAGCATTGGGGGCTCATAATAATTGAGAATTCTTCTCATGGAGTTTTCATTTTATGATCTTGAGTAGATGTGTTCATGAGGACTAACCTGTTAATAGGAACGCTACATGTTTCATGTACCATTTGTAGTTCCAATCTACAAATGCATGTTTTTATCTCCTAAATTAAAATTATTATTAGAGTATGCCATTTAATTTCATAATTTGATGCAAGATGAAAATCATGACATTTATATCATGGGAAGGTAGCTTATGTTGGGTGTGTCATTGGTGGTATGGCATTGATTGAATAGTAAAGATAAAAAAATCGCTTCTGAAAGGAAGTGATATCTCGGGCTTAGTTGATCAGGATGATAGCACCTTCACTAAATTCATGGTCATGATAGAATAAGGTATATCCATCTAGTAAGGTCAAGAAATAATAAATCAACAAAGGTTGATGACACAAAGTGTGCAACCTTCTTTATAATATATCATGAGACATAGATATTATATTACATAGTGTATGTTCATTGGGATGGTTATCATAGGTATGACTATACCTTAGCTTTTCAAGGGTATTAATGGGTTGTTAGACTCTACTCCTGGTCTATGAGTAGTACTCAATATTATTTAGATAAGGGCCTAAAGGGACACACACTTAGGATATTCAAAAATCTGGTCATATTCTAATGAATAGAAGTATAGTACATGGGTGTCCCCACCATAGGGTCCAAGAGATGTTTGAGTATAAATGATTTCCAAGAAATAAATATATAAATTATTATTCAAGTATAGAATAATTAGAGTTGAATTTATTTATTTAATGTATTTATTAGTATTTAAGTGAATACATGAGAAAATATTTAACAAATGAATGTTATTTTAACATTCATGGTTTGTTTAATATTTTTGGGAATAACAAGTTAAGTTAATGAATTTATTTTATTATGTAATATATTTATTATATTATAAGTGATAAAAATATAAATGGTGTTTATGATATAGTCAATTGGTCATAACATGTCGTTTATGGATTATTTAGTGAGTAATACATATTCGGGGGTCATAGATTCATTTCTAGGTATTTCATACCACACTATATGAGTAAGAGTATGCACTAATTTTTCATACTATTCATCACTCTAATTTGATATCGCATCACTCATTTATCCTGCATCCTAGAGAGAGAAGAACACTACTACAGAATAGGCCTTTAACAATGATAGAAAAGTGATTTTTCAGCACAAAAAAGTGTTGACAATGTAAATGATGTTAAAAGACCTCAACCTTTATCAGCAATTTCATTTAGAACTGATAATGGGGCCTTTATCAAAAATAGTAAAAGTGTTGATAAATTGTTCCTTTATCAATTCATATAAAGGCCTCCTTTATTAAAATGTTTTGTGGTGCTAATTGTCTGTTTTGGGCACAGCGGAAGCGCAGGAGGGACGATTCCCAATCCTAATTTTTTCCATATTCAATGAACAATTTGGGATCTATGCGATAATGAACACCATGATAAATGGAATTAAATCAAAGAAATAGGGAAAAGGAATAGAAACTCAGAACCAAGAGAGAGTATCAATATATTTTGTTTATAATTAATTTAATTAAATAAGAACTACCTCCAAGTTGATTCTTTCTTTGTCGATACGTTCAGCCATAGATCTATAGGTGTACCATCATTATTTTGTATATATCAAGGGTATATCTCCTCTAGTGGTGATCCAAACATGTTCCACATATCTCCAGATTTCATTGAAAGAGTCTCTGGGTGCTAGCACAAAATATCCTTGTGCTTGCAATGTCTACCTTTGATCGCCATGAGAACCGCTTCCAAAACATTCTCCTTGATCTGGTGGAGGAGGATCCCTATCATTCTTGAGAGTGTTCTTAGAGAGGGATAAACTCTCTAGGATTGAGATCTTTCCTAAAATTTTTTGTGCACAGTGCAATAGGTGTCTCTTAGCTTTCCCTTGGCTAATGAGAGAATAATATAATCAGGAATTTATTTCACTAGTGTAATAATAAATAATTTTTCACAAGTGTCTTTAATTATTTCATTAATCCTAGATAAACCCCCATGTCAAATAATAATATATACATTATTATTTCATGACATGCACTTAACTTGTAAGTTTTAATTAAATATTATTTAATCAAATAATATTCAATATTATTATTTCTCACTAGACCATTAAACTCGGTCTTCCAATCCTCCTCAATATTTATTAATTATTCCACTCACAATGTATTCTCTCAAATAACCAGTTATGGAATAAATGAGATCATTAATACATGAATAATTATTAAACCATGATCGGGAATAATATTTATTCAACTTTTTAAATAATAAATTATTTAACTGAGATACTGGATACACTTAGTGTGTGGTACTCTAGGCCTCTTTCTCAATGGAATTAGGAAAACCTACCTAAAGTCCAAGGTTAGCATCTAAAAACATGCCAAGGAAACCATAGAGAAAGAATTTAATACCACAAAAACATGTAACCTCATATGAATGCTTACCATGTAATATAATACCTTTATCACAATATCTCCAATCGAGCAGGTTGCATGCCAGTGTCATCAACCGATATGCTCAATATCTCATTCTTTGAATTTTCGGAAATAGAACTTGACTAGAGAATACCATGTCCATGGATTTGTTTAGGATATATCATTTTCATCAAATGGTATGAGATATTAACTTCCATTAGTGAATAGAAGGGATAAATTCTTTATCGCATTATTCATTAATGAAATATTACTCATGATTCACCCAAAGTATCCTACCTCACCACAAACATTTGTCATCACAGTTTTTGGAAATACATCAAAGTATGTGACTCATAATATCCATTAATAATAATATTAAAGTCTAAGGACCAATACACATGTCCACAGATAGGAACATCCAATTACACTTATAAATGTGTATTTCCAACTATCAGGTCTCATTATCATAATATCTTATTGGATATTACTAAGGGCGTACACCATGAGAAGGTGCCTCAAAGTCCTATGAGTCTCCACCCTTGATAGAATATATCATTTTTCCCTAAAATGATATCATCTGTCCCTAGAACATATATTTAAGAATAGTGTCATAGCACTTCCGGGTTCTCATCATAATGGGGAACTACTATGACCTTTTAGTGTGATAGCTACTCTTGGGACATTATCATATACAATTTCATGCAAAAGAACAATCATGATGTGATAATAAATTTATTAATATTCAAAAACCATGAATATAGTCATCATAAAGTAAATAGAAGTTGGTTCTAGGGAACCAACTCCAATAGACTCCCACTTGCACTAGATCCAACTACTAACGACCTTTAATTCTCTAGCTCTCACATGATACTCATGCTTCTTTTGAGATAGGCCTTTAGTCAAGGGGTCCACCATGTTCTCTTCCATGGATACTCTGATCACTTAAAATTCATCCCTTTCATAAAAATACCTCAAGAGGTGATACTTTTGGAGTATGTGCTTTTTCCATTGATGTGGGATTGTCTATTTTACTAGAGCCACCACTGTAGTATTATCACAAAAAATGTGATAGGGTCCT
This sequence comes from Viscum album, assembly GCA_963277665.1. Classification (NCBI taxonomy): domain Eukaryota; kingdom Viridiplantae; phylum Streptophyta; class Magnoliopsida; order Santalales; family Viscaceae; genus Viscum; species Viscum album. Next base: position 1,163,932,802 of record OY728159.1, read on the forward strand.
TACTACTAGGTACCATATCAAGCTCCTAGACAAAGTTCTAAATCCAGACAGCTTACTTGGCTTTATCATAAGTCGCTATGTACCTGGACCCCACTATAGAATCAGCTACAACTGGCTTATTTGAACTCTTCCAATTAACAAATCCTCCATTGAGATAGAAAACATATCCTGATTGCAACTTCAGATCATTCTGATCTATCTGAAAACCAGCATCATCATACCCTATGATGACAATCTCCTTGTATCCTCCATACACTAGAAACATATCCTTAGTTCTTCTCAGATACTTAAGGATAGTCTTAATAGAATTCAAATTTTTTTCTCTTATATCTTCTTGATATCTACCTACCATGATCAATGCATAGGCAAAATCAAGTCTAGTATATAGAATGACATACATGATTGATCCTATCACTGAAGAATGTAGGATCTTACTCATTCTATCTTTATCCTATTGTGTTTGGGGACACATTTTCTTAGAAAGATGCATGCCTTGTGACACTGAAACCAATCCCCTCTTGGATTGTTCCATACTAAATATCTTTATCATATGGTCAATGTGTGTACTCTGAATTAGTCCAAGTAGCCTCTTGGATCTATAAAGAATTATCTTGATCCCTAGAATGTAGGTTGCTTCACCAAAGTCCTTCATGGAGAAGCACTTGTTCAACCAGTCCTTAACAGACTATAATACTGGTATGTCATTTCCAACAAGTAATATGTCATCAACATATAATACTAGGATAACGAACTCATTTCCATTAAACCTTTTGTAAACACACAACTCACATTCATTCTTAATGAAACCAAATTCTCTTATAGATTCATCGAATTGAATGTTCTATGACCTGGATGCTTTCTTCAATCCATAAATGGATCTATATAATTTGAAAACACTTTTTTCATCACCTAGTGTCACAAACCCTTATGGTTGTGTTATATAGACATATTCCTAAATATTCCCATTAAGGAATTTAGTTTTGACATCCATATGCCAAATATCATATTCATGGTAAGTTTCTATGGAAAGTATGATTCTGATGGATTTAAACATGGAAACTGGAGAGAAGGTTTCATCATAGTCAAATCCTTGATTATTTTTAAAACCTTTATCCACTAGCCTTACTTTATAGGTACTAAATTTACCTTCCATGTCCAATTTATTCTTGAATACCCATTTACATCCAACAAGATTTACATAAACTAGTGCATCGACCAGAACCCAAACTTAGTTATGATACATGGAATACATATCATAATTCATAGATTCTAGACATCTTGAAGCTTTTGAGCTCTCTACTACCTTCTTATAGAAGATAGGTTCATCATTGTCCAACAGTAATGAGTCACCATCCTCAGTAACTAGAAAACCATATATCTCTAGTTCCCTTACCTCTCTTAAGATCCTACATAGTACTTGTGTTTTAGGAACTACTTCTTCCACAAGGACCTATGGAACTTGTTCCTATACCAAATCTTATGTATCTTTAGCATCAACTTCATCAAAGTCAATCTTGCTCTCACTGTCCTTTTTTAGGATGTTCTCCCTCTCAAGAAGGATGTCTTGTCTGAAAACAGTCACTTTCTTGTCTGAGGGGTTGTATAGATAGTATCCCTTTTTTCCTTGAGATACCCTATAAAGATACACTTCATGCCTTGGGGTGCTATTTTTTTGCCTAAGAAAGCCTTAACAAATGCATCGCATCCCCATACACATGTATGTGATAAAATGGGTTTCTTCCCACTCTATATCTTGAAAAGAATTCCATTTTCCACTTTATTTGGTACTCGGTTTAATGTGTATGTCATAGTTTTTAATGCATATCGTCAAAAGGATAATGGAAGATCTACATGACTCTTCATTGAACATACCATGTCCAACAAGGTATGGTTCCTCCTTTCACTAACACTATTCCACTGTGGTGTATAAGGTGGAGTGAGTTGAGATAGAATCCCAAAATCCCGTAAAAAGTCGATGAACTCTTGGTTAAGATATTCCCCACCTTGATCTAATCGAATCTTCTTTATCTTCTTACCAAGATGATTCTCTACTTCATTATTTAATTCCTTTAATTTCTCAAATGACTTATACTTGTACCTCATCAAGTAAATATATCCATATCTACTCAAGTCATAAGTAAAAGTTATGAAGTAAGAATATCCACCTCTAGCCTCTACTGGAAATGGTTCACCCACATTAGTGTGTACCAATCCTAAAATATATTTGGACCTTTCACCATATCCACCAAATGGTGGTTTTTTCAGTTTCTCTTGTAAACAAGTGTAACATCTATCAAATGGTTTTAGCTTAGAAGAGTCTAAATAACCATCTTGATAGAGATTTTTCAAGCGCTTCTTGTTTACATGACCTAGATGGTGATGCCACAACTAGGTGTTATATGAGTCATGTGAACTTGATTTATTATTGATTTCAAACACTTGGTTTTCATAATTTAATATATACAGACTATTATTTAAATGTGTCATACCATAACATATGTTCTCCTTATAAAAGAAACAACTTTTATTTAAAAATTTGAAAATAAACTCATTTGTATCTAAACTTGATACAGAAATTATATTCTTGGTAACACTTGGTACATAATAATAGTCATGTGAAATCAAAATCATCCCGGTCAGCAACAAAATATGGTAGTAACCAATGGAAAGAGCATCCAACCTTGAACTATTAGCAGCTTGAAGATCCACCTCTCCTCTAGAAATTTTCCAAAATCTACTTGGTTCTTGAATTTTAATATAGATGTGAGCACCAAAATCTATATCTAATACCCAATGTGTAGAAATGGAAAGATTTCACTTGATAACGAACACACTTTTGGCTTCCCCTTTCCTCTAGGTGCAGTTCCTCTTCTAGTGGCCTAACTTTCCATATGCAAAACACACTACCTCATTTTATTTTCCCTGCCTCTGGATCTTCTTCTTCTTGGTCAGATAGTGCTCGGGGGATTTATACTGTTTATATATCTTAGTCCCTTTTGTCTTGTCCTTCCTCTTCCTATTCACCATAAGGACTATGGGTTTGTCACACCCCATGTCCTTATCCACCTGGCGAATCATGGTCAGAAGTTCTGATAGACTCTTCTAATTATTGCTCATATTATAATTCACAATAAAACTAGATAAGGTCTTGGGAAGTGATAAAAGTATGATATCTTTACACAACTCATCCAATAATTTAATCCCTAATATATTAAGATGCTCAATGTAGCCGATAAATTTGACTACATGAGGACCATCTAGCAAAGACTCTCCAATCTTAGTCATGAACAAATCATTGGAGATCTCATGCCTCTCTTGTCTCGTATTCTCTTGATAGAGATCCCAAAGGTGATACATCATGCTATAAGCATCCATTTCCTTGTGTTGCTTCAAGAGATCATTGGACATGGATTATAGCATGAATCATTGAACATATATAGCATTATTGAAATGTTTCTCATATAGAGAGAGATCTTCATCACTCACTTCATTTCTAAGTACAATTGGTAAGGATTATTCCAGCATATAAAGTTTCCTTTCATGGTGAAGGATGACCCGTAGGTGCCTTTTCCACTCCTAGAAATTAGTGTCGGTGAGAAGGTTTTCCTTCTTGAGTATGGATCATAATGATATGTTCAATAACATTTTTATTATTGTTTCTAAAAATGAGATGAGAAAATTTTAGTACTTTATCTGATAAAATTTAGAAAAATAAATAAATATTATATTTATTAGTCTCCCACTGTTTTATCAAAACCCAATAGACATCACCATTGGCTTATGAATATCCTATTTCTTGGATATTATAGCGGCAATGATCCATATTCCATTCTCATTACCCAAAATTTGAATGGTCAAGTAACTCGAATGGTTTTAGGTAGTAATTCAAAATTCAAACTACATTCACTCATAGTTCATTGATCCATTGAGTGGACTCCCCAATCCTGAAATCATTAATTTATATTTCCTCAACCTTTGCCTCTCAATTACACTAAGTCCTAATTTGGAAGTAAGCCCTTGATTTCAACCAAGTTAATTCAACCCAAAAACTCAAATTAGAATTCCCTGATAATTGAAAGCACCCCAACATTGGCTGGTCAAGAAATATGAACTATGGTTCAATTCTAACCTAAGTAATGGAAGGATATACTGACTTAATATTTTTATAGAGGGATTTTATCCTTTATGTGTAAATTTCCAATTATTGTCTTTTCACATGCTTTTTAATATTAAGTGGGATTACTTAAGTGATTAACCGTGTCTTTAGATAATATTTACGCATAAGACAGTTTATTTTAGTTCCATATTTTAGGCTTGTTAATTAATTAATTATGTGATTGCAAAAAAACATCCATAATGAATAATCATGAAATTGAAAAATAAAGGGTATGATCATGATATTGTTTTAATTGTTAGTTTATCTAGTAGTTGATAAACTAACCACTGGCCTAGGGGATAAACACCTTGAACCATTTAAGGTTCATGTTTGTATCTTTTCACCTATCCACCTTTATATCTCCTTGGATTAGTTTCATCTCAACTCCTAACTTGAACCACCTCCACTATATTAGGAGATTCATCCATTATATATGCTTTTACTCACACGCAGGTGAGGGGTAAAAGGGGGTTTACATAAAATAAACCATGGCCATATAGGCCCTACATATTAATGAGGAGAGAAGGTACACAGGACAACAATTTAATTTAATAATAAATTAAAAGGAAACCAATCACATACAAAGTTATAGTCTAGATCATGATAATCCACATGCATGAAACAAATTACGCATTTAATAAAACTAGAATTCAATCATTTAATCGTTCTTATTTAAGATAGATCACACTTGAATTGATTAATTATTATCTTTAATTAATAAATCCTTTTATCTTAAACCTTTTCTGAATTTTCTTGATATTATTATCCATTATAATTTTAAACAAATTAATAAATTCATTTAAAATTAACTGTGTACATAACTTATAGCTTTGAGGTAACCTAGTGAATACTCGTCCAAAACTACCCAACATGTATTACACTTGTATATACTTTATTCATTGTGACATATAGCATGCACATAGAATAAAAAATGTAATACAACTCATACATAATGTAAAGATCTTGAATATTATACAGATGTTAATAAAACATTTATATATATATATATATATTAAATCATATCATATGTCATGTACCAAATTTATGCCCACATACAAGTACATGTCTCAAGGGTTACAAAATATAATAAATTTTAAATCTGTGTAACTGGTAAAATTACATGGTGTGTAGATTCGATTTACACAGCATGTACATTCTTCATCATGTATCCAAAGTACACACCTAGGTACTCGGCGTGTGAGGTGTACTTTAGAAATCTTGGAGTACACGGCATGTCCAATGGGCCACATGTCGTGTTGACTCTGTGTTACACAGTCACTAGTTGAGTAGGCCGTGTATGGAATACATGGCCTAGCACTGACCCAAAAGGGACTACACACCATGTCCAGTGGGCTACATGGAATGTAGTCTAGATAATCATGTTCCAGTATATCCTGGTCAACACACAGTGTCATAATTAACTACACTGCATGTCATTAATGCACACAGGTTGAGTAATTTATGAACTACTCCTAATTTATTGAACACAACTACATGGCGTGTAATTCTAGTTACATGGAATGTACTGTTTTGTTACCAGGATATAATTATTGGTGCATCTAGATGAGATCCTCAATATAATTTTAATCATGAAATTAATCATTTCTGTTAGATTTGTGAGAAATTATAGAGGAATAAACAGATCTCATCATTTAGATTAAAAAGGAATGATTAAACTTGAATTGAAAAACTAAATTATAAGTATGGAAATCACCAATGATTATTAAATCATTATAAACAATAATATTACCCCTTTGATATCACTTATAGGTTTTGATCACATCGGAATCATAGGAGGGATGGTTCCCAATCCTAATTTTTTTCCATATTCAATGTACAATCTGAGATCTATGTGATGATGACCACCGTGATCCATGAAATTGAATCAAATAAATAGGACAAAGTAATAGAAACCTAGAACTAAGAGATAGGATCAACATATTTTTTTTATAATTAATTTACTTAAATAATAATTACCTCCAAGGTCATTCTTTCGCTGTTGATGTGTTCGGCCATAGATCTAAAGGTGTGTTGTTGTTGCGTTGTAGAGAGCATGGATATATCTCCTCTAGAGGTGATCCACATGTGTTACACTTATCTTTGTATGTCACAAAAGGAGTCTTTGGGTGATAGCACAGAGGATCCTTACGCTTGAGATGTTCGCCTTCAATCACCTTGAGAACCGCTTCTAAAGTGTTCTCCTTAATCTGGTGGAGGAGGATCTATCTAATTCTTGAGAGTGTTCTTAGAGAGGGATGAACTCTCTAGGATTGAGTGTTTTTCTCTAATTAATTGTGCAAAACACAATAGGCATCGCTTAGCTTGCCCTTGGATAATGAGAGAATAATATAACTGAGCATTTAATTCACTAGGTTAATAATAAATAATTTGCACAAGTGCCTTTAATTATTTCATTAATCCTAATGAAACCTCCATGTAAAATAATAACAGCAAAATTATTATTTCCTGACATGAGCTTAACTTACTAGTTATAATTAAATATTATTTAATCAAATAATGTTCAATATTATTATTTATCACTGGACCATTAAACTTGGTCTACCAATCCTCCTTAGTATTTATTAATTATTTCACTCACAATATATTTTCTTGAATAACTAGAGATGGAATAAATGTGATCAAGCATACGTGAATAATTATTAAACCATGACCATGAATAATATTTACTCAACTTGTTAAATAATAAATTATTTAACTGGGATACCGGATACACTTAGTGTGTGACCCTATAGGCCTCTTTCTCAGTGGCATTTGGAAAACCTACCTAAAGTACAAGGTTAGAATATAGCAACATGTCAATGAACCCATAGAGAAATAAGTTAATTCCGCAACGACATGTCACCTCATATGAATTCTTACCATGTAATATAATCTCTTTATCATAATATCTCTAATCGAGTAGGTTGCATGCCAGTGTCATCAACCTATATACTTGATATCTCATTCTTTGACTTTTTGGAAATAGAAATTGACTAGAGAATACCATGGACATGGATTTTTTTAGGCTATATCATTTTCATCAAAGGTCTTGAGATATTAACTTTTGTTAATGAACAAGAGGGATAAATCTTTTCTCTCAATATTCATTAATGCAATATTACTCATGACGCACCCAACGTATCCTACCTCACCATGAACATTTGTTGTCATGGTTTTCATCAATAAATCAAAGTATGCAACTCATAATATCCATTAATAATAATATTAAATTATAAGGATCAATACACTCATCTGTATATAGGAACATCCAATGACACTTATAGATGTGGATTTCTTACTATCGGGTCTTGTTCTCACAATATCCTACTAGATATTACCAAGGGTGTACACCATGGGTTATAAGTCTCCACCCTTGATAGCTTGTATCATTTATGTCCCTAAAATGATATCATCCATCCATATAACATATATTTAAGAATAGTGTAATAGCACTTCTGGGTTCTCATCATAGTGGGGAACTACTATGACCTTTAAGTGTGACAACTACTCTTGGGATATTATCACATACAATTTCATGCAGAATAACAATCATGATATGATAAGTAATTTATTAATATTCAAAAAACATGAATATAGTTATCATAAAGTACATAGAAGTTGGTTATTGGGCACCAACTCCAACACTAATAAAGTTCATGCAGCTGCTGCATGGCTGCAGTAGTCCTATAATAGCAAACCCATTAGAATAAAAATAGACAGAATACATATAAATAAAAAATTAGATTAAAATAAAAATATAACATTGAATTATCATTTCAATTCAAAATTTACGTTAATGTGTCATTTATAATTAATCCAAAAAAATTACAACCAATATACAAAATCATAACTCTTATAGCAGGATTTATCTAAAGATTGACCATTATATAAAAGAGTGTCCCTAGAATAAAACCAATGTTGATTTTAGTAATAGAAAATAAAAAAATAAAAAAAAAATAATTTTAATGTTATATAATTAAGATATGATATATTATATTATATATATATATATATATTAATGATATTATAAGTTAATGATATATCTAATTGATGTATGGTCAATTCCTACATGTCACAAATGATTTATGGATTGTTGTATGAAAGTTTAAAAACAATATCATCTCATTTTCTCAGTTTTGGCTATGTGATAAACAATTTAAACTAAAATAGTGCTTTTATATTGAAAATACACACTTTGAGTTGTACTAACAACATTGTGGGTTGGATTGATGTGTGATCAATTCCTACATGTCAAAAATGAATTATGGATCATTTTTATAAAGTTTGAAAACAATCTAATCTCATCTTCATAGTTTTGGCTATGTGATGTGTTTTTTAACTAAAAAAGTGCTTCTATATTGAAAACTAACATGTTGAGTTATACCTACCACATCATCTTTCGGATTGATGTATGGTTGATTCCTAGATGTCATAAATGAATTATGGATCATTGTTTTAAAGTTTGAAAATAATCAAAGATTTTTTTTATCAGTTTTGGCTATGTGATGTGTGTTTTAAACTAAAATGACACTTATATATTTAAAACACATGGTTCAAGTCATACATACCACATCATATGTTGGATTTATGTATAGTTAATTCCTATAAATCAAAATTGAATTATGGATTATGCTCCTAAATTTTTAAGACAACCTTGGCTCGTTTTCTCCATTTTGGCTATATGACGTGTGTTTTAAACTAAAATGGCACTTTTATATTGAAAACGCACACTTAAAGTCATATACACCACATTTTCTATCATATTGACATGAAATCGATTCCTACACATTAAAAATAAATTATGGATCATTATCCTAAAGTTTGAAAAAAAATACAAGCTCATTTTCTTCTTTTTGGTTATGTGATCTGTTTTAAATGACACTTTTATATTGAAAACATGCACTTTAATTCATACTAACTGCATCATGTGTTAGATTGACATGCAGTTGATTCTCACACGCCAAAAATGAATTATGGGTCATTATCCTGAATTTTGAGAACAATATGATATCATTTTATTAGTTTTGGCTATGTGACGCGTGTTTTAAACTAAAATGGTACTTCTATATTGAAGACATGCACATCGAGTCATACCGGCCACATCATAGGTTATATTAAAGTACATTTAATTCCTACACATCACAAATGACTTATGGGTCATTTTCATAAAGAATCAAAACAATATGAATATGTTTTCTTGGTTTTGAGTATGTCATGTGTGTTTTGAAATAAAATCTAAATTTCAAAATAAAAACATACACTTCGAGTCATACTAAGCATACTATGTATCTAATTGAGATGTGGTTGATTCCTACATGTCACAAATATATTATGGATCATTTTTATAAATTATAAAAACAATTTGAATTAATTTTATTTATTTTGAGTATGTGGTGTATTTTTTGAACTAAATTGTCAATTTAAAACTAAAAACACTCCCTTCAATTCATACCTATCACAGCATCAGTCGGATTGAGGTACAATCAATTACTACACATTAGAAATAAATTTTGGATCATTTTTCTAATGTTTGAAAATAATATGAGCTTGTTTTCTTAGTTTTGGCTATGTTATGCATGTTCTAAACTAAAATGGAACTTTTATATTGAAAACACATAATTTGAGTCATACCTTCCACATCATATATTGGATTTATGTATGGTCAATTCATATATGTCACAAATGAATTTTGGATATTTTTACTAAATTTTGAAAAAAAAATCTGAGCACGTTTGATTGGTTTTGGCAAGGAGATACATTTTTTAAACTAAAATGAAATTTTTATATTGAAAAAATGCACTTAAAGTCATACCAACCACATCATGTGTCGGATTGATGTGCGTTCAATTAAAACACATCAAATATCAATTATGAATTATTTTCCTAAATTTTTAAAACAATAAAATCTCATTTACTCAATTTTGGATATGCGATGCATGTTTTAAACTTAAATGACACTTCTATATTGAAAACATGAACTATGACAACCCTGCTTTTATTTACAACTTAAACATGATTTATTACATAAAACTTCACTTGATACAACAAAGAAGATCGAGAGGTTTAGTTTCTTTGGGGATTAGGATCATTACATAAAAACTTAAAACATGAAATACAACATCTTTATTGAAAACTTCCTTTTCATGACCACTACATTCCTTCGTACTTAGCATTGCATGGGATAACCTGAGGACATGCATAAGAAAAGGGTGAGCTATAAAGCCCAGTAAGGGAGTACACATGGAATAACATGAGGAGTAAAATACATGTTAGACAATAGGCATAATCAATAGAGCATAAAAGAAACATGAACATAAAGGCATGATAAATCATGATAATCATAACATGGAGATGTGGCAACAACACTTATCATGGAATTAGCATGAGCCATGGCTCATTGCACATGGAGCATGAGTAAACCCTCATTGAACATAAAGCATGATTAAACCCTCGTTGCACTTGAATTAGCATGAGTAAACACCCATTGCACATGACGTATCATGATACTATACTTTACCCAATGCATTGGAGTGCTATAAGGGAACACCCTTCTTAAACATTTCATTTCATGCATAAGTGTGCCACATGGATCATAAAACATGGATTCATAAAACATAATCATTTATTCCATGATAAAGGAATGTTGAATTCATACATGAAACTTTTTAATTCAATAAGTAAAGATTCATAAAGGTGGATACCCTTGATGGAGAAATGGGTATGGTATCCACTACACAATGGCATTGGCTTAGAAAATCGGTGCGATTTCGGCAGCGTAACGGCGTGACATAAGAATTCATAAAAATGGTTGATGAGAGAGAAATGGGTTCCTCATCATATTTACATGTAATAGACAGTAAGGAGGTCATATAGATACATGTACCAACAATTGTAATGGAATTTATATTCATGATACAAAAGTATTGCTTGAATGTAAAAGAAGAGAAAGAAGTTCCTTTCGAAATTTCGGTATAGTAACGGGTGTACATGGGAGGCATTTAATGAGAGATAAAGGGGTATACCATCATTAAAACAATAATAGGGCAGTATGGGGTAGGTGAGAAACCATACCCCAACATTCATAATTGAAATTAAAAGGGCAATACAACTTAAAGAAAATTGGAAAAAATGAGAAAGGAAGAAAAAACCCTTACTTGGAAGTGTGCTTCCAAAGGCTATAGAGAGGCTTGTGAGAGGCTTCTTGGGAGATTGGGGCACCTTGGGAGGATTATAGAGAGAGTAGGGAAGAGGTTGGACGAACTCCAAGGGATTTTAGTGAGGAGGAAGTGGGATCTTGGGTGGGTTTATATAGGAAAGGTGAGGAAATTCTTTATTATTTAGGTTTGGGTCCCCTTACATTAAATTAATAAAAACCACAAACCATCCCATGGTTTTTGGAAAAAGGAACAGTAAAAAAATATTTTATAATGCCCAAGTCTGAACTTCTTAAAATAATAAGGTTGCTTATGTGGAGGTGAGTCACACTCCCATGGAAATTAATTTAAAAAGGCAAAGTGTTGAATATGTCTTGAGGGGTCCATTAATGCTTTGAAAAGTAAGTCAAAAAAACCCAAAATCACATTATTTTAATGATAAAACATATATTGGATGAACATAAGGATTATGGTATTTTATTACATTACCATTGGGTCATTATGATGTCATAAAACACATATATATTTAAACGGTATTTAATTTTTACCCAAAAATTTGACTGTCTCAGAAAATTATGAAAAAATCACCGTTGGATAATTTAGACCTTATGATTCTAGAAATGACATTTATTTTATCTAAATAAATTTCTAAATATGTTAATTTTCACTTTTAAAATAAAAACTGACATTTATCGAAAATTCACGGGTTTTGAAAAAAATGGCTTTCAAACCTTAATAAAAAAATTTAATTGCATTCATAAAATTATAAGATCATTTATATTTAATAAAAAATTAATTTAATAATATTATTATTATTTTATTAAAATATTATTTAATTCAAAAATCCCTTAATTTAATAAAATAGATTTCTTAATTAAATAATAACTAAAAACACCATTTGTACTTTAAAAACTATTTACAATGTATCAAAAATGACTAGAAATTATATTAATTATTATATACCAAAAATAATGTACATGAAAATAGTACTACTTATTTGTTACATAACCCCTTAAAACAGCCACATAAGACCTAAGGGTAAGGTGTGTGATGGTGACAGACTCTTGGGGTGGCTAGGATAACATCGCTCGAGTGGTAATTTCAATCAACTTCCACTTTTCCCGTAGACGGTCATGTTCAAGCTTGACATGAGGAAGCTCAGCTTGGGCTTGTTCAAGAGCAAAGCCCAAGGATGCCACCTCTTTTCTGAGCTCCGACAAATGGGCTTCGTATGGGACAATTCTACTGGATGAGGCCATCACTTCTTTTGTCTGAGTAAATTGGATTTGTTAAGGTCCTATATTTATACTAATCATGTGATCACTGTTCAACGGTTATATTAACAACGGTCAAAATTCTTAACATAAAACCAAAGAAGTTGACATCTTATAAAAATATTTTTCATAAAGAGACATTTAAATGGATCAAGAGGGATTTTCCATTAATGAAACTTTGGGTCGTTACAACATTCCCCCCTTAAGAAATTTCGCCCTCGAAATTTTTCCTTTTCCCACACTAAAACAGATGTGGGTAACTTAGATTCATCTTTTCCTCTGATTCCCAAGTCGCTTATTCAAACTTTTGGTTTCTCCACAATACCTTGATGAGGGGCATTGTCTTATTTCGTAGAACTTTTTATCTACGGTCTAAGATCTTCACTGGTTGCTTCTCATAAGAAAGATCGTCTTCCAATTGTACCACCATAGAAGAGAGTACATGTGAAGGGTCTGGTATGTACTTCCTTAAGAGGGATACATGAAAGACATCATGTACTTTGGCCATAGTAGGTGGAAGTGCTAGTCGATAGGTCACAGCCCCAACACGATCAAGAACCTCAAAGGGGCCGATGTACCTTGGACTTAACTTCCCTTTATTTCCAAACCTCATGACCTTTTTCCACGGAGATATGCGTAGAAACACCATGTCTCCAACTTTAAACTCAAGGTCTCATCGACGATTATCTCCATAACTCTTCTGTCGACTTTGGGCTGCCTTGATATGCTGCTGAATGGTTTTCACCTTCTCCACCATTTCCTCGACCATTTCTGGTCCAAGCAGATTACGTTCACCGACCTCATCCCAACATGCCGATGTTCTGCACCTTTTCCCATACAGGGCTTCATATGGTTCCATTTGGATGATTGAGTGGAAACTGTTATTATAAGAGAACTCAACCAGAGGAAGATGTTGATCTCATCCTCCTTTAAAGTCCATTGATCACGCTCTCAACATATCCTAAAGTGTTTGGATAGTCCACTCGGATTGGCCATCAGTTTGAGGATGATAGGCCGTAATGAAGTTCAGTTCAATATTCAGAGAATGTTGAAGACTTTTCCAAAACTTAGAGGTGAATCTTGGATCTCGGTCAGACACAATAGATAGTGGTACTCCATGAAACCTTACCACTTCCCTGATATAAATCTGTGCCAGTTTATCCAATGATAAATCATCTCGAATAGAAATGAAGTGTGTAGTCTTTGTTAGACGATCCACAACAACCCAGATTGCATTGTTGCCTTTGGATGTCCTTGGAAGTTCGGTGACAAAGTCAATGGTGATGTTCTCCCATTTCCATTCTGGTATGGGAAATGGTTGCATCATCCCCTTAGACTTCTGCCTCTCTGTCTTCACTTGCTGACACACCAGGCACTTTGATGTATATTCAGTGATCTCCTTCTTCATATTATCCCACCAAAAGTTTTCTCGGATATCTTGATACATCTTTGTGCTCCCTGGGTGAATAGAGAAATTTGAACTATGTGCATCATCTAAAAGTTCCTTCTTCAGCTCCGGACTTGATGGAACACATAGTATTTTCCCAAACCGCACAATTCCTTCTTCATTAACATTAAACTCTGAGGATTTCCCTTTTTTGATAGCTTCCACTTTTTCATTAATTCCCACATCATCCTTTTGAGCATCCTTTAAACTTTCCAAAAGAGATGGTTGAGCAATCATTTGTGAAAGGATTGATGATGTTCTCTTCTTTATGATTCCCATGTCCATATTCATCAAGTCTAAGAAGATTGGATCCTTCTCAATTCTCATCATTGATAGAATTGTTGGGTCCTTTCTACTTAGGGCATCTGCCACCTTGTTCGCTTTCCCAGGGTGGTAATGTATTGAACAGTCATAATCCTTGATGAGATCTATCCATTTTCTCTGGCTCATATTAAGCTCTTTCTATGTGAATATATATTTAAGACTCTTGTAGTCAGTATATATCTCACATTTCTCTCCATAGAGATAATGCTGCCAGATTTTCAAGGCAAAGATCACAGCCGCCAACTCCAGATCATGCGTTGGATAGTTTCGCTCATGGATTTTCAACTACCTTGAGGCATAGGATATCACTTTATCATTATACATCAACACACATCCTAATCCCTTCTTCGAAGCATCACTGAATACCACAAAAAGCTCCCCACTTGTGGGTAAAGTGAGCACGAGTGCAGTGATAACCCTCCTTTTCAACTCCTTGAAGCTTTATTCGCATTCATCACTCCAAGAAAACTTTACTCCCTTTCGAGTTAACTTGGTAAGAGGGTTGGACAATCGTGAGAAATTTCTCACAAATCGTCGATAATATCCAGCTAACCCCAAGAAGCTACGGATATCTGTTACCGATGTTGGCCTCGGCCATCCCTCAATTGCATCTGTTTTGGAGGGGTCCATAGATATCCCATTGCTTGTGATGATATGGCCCAAGAATGAGACCTCCTTCAACCATAACTCACACTTGTTGTACTTTTCATAGAGCTTCTCCTTACGCAAAGTCTCTAGTATAGTTTTTAAATTCTCCTCATGATCCTCCTTGGTTTTGGAGTATATTGGAATATCATCTATAAAGACTACCACAAATTTTTCAAGGTAATCTCTAAAGACTATATTCATCAAGTTCATGAATATTTCTAGAGCATTGGTGAGTCTGAAAGGCATTACTATGAATTCATAGTGCCCGTATCTTGTACGAAAAGCAGTCTTGAGGACATCTTCCTTCTTCACCCTTACTTGATAATATCTGAACCGCAAATCCACCTTGGAGAAGTATTGTGCTCCACACAGCTGATCAAACAAGTCATAAATTCTTGGGAGAGGATACTTGTTCTTTATCATGATTTTTTTAAGTTCACGATAATCGATGCAAAGCCGCATTGACCCATCCTTCTTCTTGAAGAAGAGGACTGGTGCACCCCATGGTGAAGCACTTGGGCGTATAAACCCTTTATCCAGATTCTCCTGTAGTTGTTTCTTCAGCTCTTCAAGCTCTACAATAGCCATTCTATACGGAGTCTTGGATATTGGTAGCGCCCCAGGTATAAGTTCAATTGAGAACTCAACATCTCTTCTAGGAGGAAGACCAGGCAGTTCATCGGGAAACACTTCCGCGAATTCCCACACAATAGGAATTTCTTCAAGGATGGTTTCTTCTTTGGACTCAATCATCTGATCCAGATATGCGTGCTCATAGGTCAGTAATATCCATGCTTGAGATGATGGAGCTAAAGGAGATTCATCTTCCTTCTGACACTTGTAAAGAATCGGGGGTCGATTCTCCATATGGAGTGTGATTTCCCTCTCCCGAAAATTTATATTGGCTCTATATAAGGAAAGCCAATCCATGCCAAGAATTGAATCAAATTCCACCAGAGGGAGTATGACGAGGTTCTCCGGGAAATTAAATCCAAATATTATAACAGGGGAGGACTTATATTCATGGGTTGCAATGATTGCCCCATTTTTCGTACTCACCGACATCTTTACTTCCATGATTTGCGGTGGTGCTGGGATTGTTCTACTAAACTTTTGAGATATAAAAGAATGTGTAGAACCTAAATCAAAAAGTATGTTCGCTATTCTTGAATTAATAACTAGCATACCTATCACCACTTTGTTTTCGGGGTTCACTTCGGCAGAAATGATGGCAAAAGATCTTCCTTACTGTCTTGGAGGTTGTTGGTTGCCTCCGATAACCCTTGGATTAGGGCACTGATTTGCAAAATGACCCGGTTCTTTGCATTTATAGCATTGAACAACTTATTGAGGTTCGAACGGAGCGTTCCTCTCCTCTGTCGCAGTCGCAGGTCCTTCTTGCCAACAGTTAACAGCTAGGTGCCCTTCTCTTCCACACCTGAAACATTTTCTCGTCCCCTTAAGGAAATTTACAGGGTGCTTCTTTCCGCACTTTTGGAAAGTGGGGTGCTGGATCTTCTTAGCACTGTTGGATTTATCCATCGGATCACCAGCATTGAAGTCCACCTTACGCTTCTTGTCCCCATGATACCCCTATGATTCCTCGATCTCCATTTCGACCTTGAGGGCACATCAGACAATTTTCTCATAGCTTTCGAAGTCATGGATCGCTAATGCTTTCCGCAAGCTAGGCTTCAGCCCACCAAAGAAGTGGTCAACCTTTCATTTGGGGGTAACGACAAAGCCGAAAGCGTATCGTGCAAGCCTTGTGAAGTTTGCCTCGTATGATCCAACAGATTCTTCATATTTTTGCTTGAGGGAAAGGAAGTCCCTTTCCATCTTAAGTCGGAGGGTGCGCGGAAAATATTTATCGAAAAACATCTTCCAGAAATCCTTTCATTCCAACGCCTCGATATCCTCCTCAGGCTTAATATTTTTGATCAATGTCCACCATTGATCAGCTTCACCCTCCATACGATAAGCCTCCAGGAGAACCTTCTCTTGTTCAGAACATTGGAGGATGGAGAATATCTTTTCAATGGAGTGGATCCATTGTTCAGCGATCGTGGGATCGGATGATCCACTAAAATTAGGAGGCCTTTGCCTCATGAAGCTCTCGATAGTGACTTGTTCCTTCTTATGGGGGTTTGGACGTTCCTCTTGACCTGTGTTTCTATTCAAAACTTGAGTTAGCAGAGATAGAAGCGTGACAAAGTTCGTGATTCCCGCTCCCATTGGATTTGGCATCTCATTAGTACAGTCATCACACTGATCTTCACAACGGTTGTTAGCTCAGGTCCTCCTATTACCGGCCATTGTCTAGAATAAAAGGAAATTTAGGGGTAACACATAAAGGGTAATCCAAAGACAAAAGTTGATGACTTATAAATAAACTTTCATTCCTTAACTCATGAGTCTATAGGCTTCAATCTTAGATTTTCATGATCTACTTTCTAACATATATTCGTAGGGGCATTGTTTTATAATTCCCTTAATAAGGGTTCATAATAAGCTTTTGAATTTATCAAAACATATCCCCCAGGAGTGTCGTAACCAAGAGTTCAGCAAGGCCCGTTGTCGTGCACCAGTTCCCGTTCGAGTCTAGCTCAAAGCGGTGTTTTCGGGTTTTACCCCTAGGATACATATGTGCCAGAGCTGCCTCTACCTGCTCGTATGCAAACAGGGATGTATTTGCTTGATAACCCACTTACTCAAAACTCACTAAAACTTAGGGACGTTTTTATTGTACTTAGTCTTGTATCTAAGGCTTTACTAGGGTTTCCTAATCCCAAAAATAACTAAACCTATCCTTTGATACCAACTATGACAACCCTGCTTTTATTTACAACTTAAACATGATTTATTACATAAAACTTCACTTGATACAACAAATAAGATCAAGAGGTTTAGTGTATTTGGGGCTTAGGATCATTGCATAAAAACTTAAAACATGAAATACAACATCTTTATTGAAAACTTCCTTTTCATGACCACTACATTCCTTTGTACTTATCATTTCATGGGATAACCTGAGGACATGTATAAGAAAAGGGTGAGCTATAAAGCCCAGTAAGGGAGTAAAAATGGAATAACATGAGGATTAAAATAAATGTTAGACAATAGGCATAATAAATAGAGTATAAAAGAAACATGAACATAAAGGCATGATAAAGAATGATAATCATAACATGGAGATGTGGCAACAACACTTATCATGGAATTAGCATGAGCCAAGGCTCATTGCACTTGGAGCATGAGTAAACCCTCATTGCACATAAATCACGATTAAACCCTAGTTGAACTTGAATTAGAATGAGTCAACACCCATTGCACATGATGTATCATAATACTATACTTTACCCAATGCATTGGAGCGCTATAAGGGCGCACCCTTCTTAAACATTTCATTTCATGCATAAGTGTGCCACATGGATCATAAAACATGGATTCATAAAACATAATCATTTATTCCACGATAAAGGAATGTGGAATTAATACATGAAACTTTTTAATTCAATAAGTAAAGGTGCATAAATGTGGATACCCTTGATGGAGAAATGGGTATGGTATCCACTACACAATGGCATTGTCTTAGAAAATCAGTGCGATTTCGGCAGCGTAACGGCGTGACATAAGAATTCATAAAAAGGTTGATGACAGAGAAAGGGGTTCCTCATCATATTTACATGTAATGGAAAGTAAGGAGTTTATATATATACATGTCCCAACAATTGTAATGGAATTTAGATTCATGATACAAAATTATTGCTTGAATGTAAAAGAAGAGAGATAAGTTCCTTTCGAAATTTCGGCAAAGTAACGGGTGTACATGGGAGGAATTTAATGGGAGAGAAAGGGGTCTCCCATAATTAAAACAATAATAGGGTAGTATGGGGGAGGTGTAAAACCATACCCCAACATTCATAATTGAAATTAAAAGGGCAATACAACTTAAAGAAAATTGGAAAAAATGAGAAAGGAAGAAAAAACCCTTACTTGGAAGTGTGCTTCCAAAGGCTAGAGAGAGACTTGTGAGAGGCTTCTTGGGAGCTTGGGGAACCTTGAGAGAATTCTAGAGAGAGTAGGGAAGAGGTTGGACGAACTCCAAGGGATTTTAGTGAGGAGGAAGTGGCAGCTTGGGTGGGTTTATATAGGGAAGGTGAGAGAATTCTTTATTATTTAGGTTTGGGTCCCCTTACATTAAATTAATCCAAACCACAAACCATCCCATGGTTTTTGCCCATGGTTTTTGGAAAAGGGAAGAGTAAAACAATATTTTATAAGTCCCAAGTCCGAACTTCTTAAAATAATAAGGTTTCTTATGTGGAGGTGAGTCACACTCCCATGGAAATTAATTTAAAAAGGCAAAGTGTTGAATATGTCTTGAGGGGTCCATTAATGCTTTGAAAAGTAAGTCAAAAAAACCCAAAATCATATTATTTTAATGATAAAACATATATTGGCCTAAAATAAGTATTATGGTATTTTATTACATCACCATTGGGTCATTATGATGTCATAAAACACATATATATTTAAACGGTATTTAATTTTTACCCAAAAATTTGACTGTCTCAGAAAATTATGAAAAATTCACCGTTGGATAATTTAGACGTCCTGATTTCAGAAATGAAATTTATTTTATCTAAAAAAATTTCTAATTATCCTAATTTTCACTTTTAAAATAAAAACCGATATTTATCGAAAATTCACGGGTTTTGACAAAAATGGCTTTCAAACCTTAATAAAAAAAATTAATTTCATTCATAAAATTATAAGATCATTTATATTTAATAAAAAATTAATTTAATAATATTATTATTATTTTATTAAAATATTATTTAATTCAAAAATACCTTAATTTAATAAAATAGATTTCTTAATTAAATAATAACTAAAAACACCATTTTTACTTTAAAAACTATTTACAATGTATCAAAAATGACTAGAAATTATATTCATTATTATATTCCAAAAATAATTTACATGAACATAGTACTACTTATTTGTTACATAAACCCTTAAAACAGTCACATAAGACCTAAGGGTAAGGTGTGCGATGGTGACAGACTCTTGGGGCGGCTTGGATAACATCGCTCGAGTGGTAATTTCAATCAACTTCCACTTTTCCCGTAGACAGTCACGTTCGAGCTTGACATGATGAAGCTCAGCTTGGGCTTGGTCAAGAGCGAAGCCCAAGGATGCCACCTCTTTTTCGAGCTCTGACAAATGGGCTTCGTATGGAGCAATTCTACTGGATGAGGCCATCACTTCTTTTTTCTGAGTAAATTGGATTTGTTAAGTTCCTATATTTATACTAATCATGTGATCACTGTTCAATGGCTATATTAACAATGGTCAAAATTCTTAACATAAAACCAAAGAATTTGACATCTTATAAAAATATTTTTCATAAAGAGACATTTAACTGGATCAAGAGGGATTTTCCATTAATGAAACTTTGGGTCGTTACATGAACTTTGAGTCATATTGGCCACATCATGTGTCATATTGACATGTGGTCAATTCCTACACATCAAAAATTACTTATGGATCATTTTTATAAATTATCAAGAAATATGAATGTGTTTTATCAGTTTTGAGTATGTCACATGTTTTTTGAAATAAAATATCAATTTTGAACTAAAAACATACACTTTGAGTCATATCGGGAACACCTTGTATCAGATTTAGGTGTAGTTGATTCATACATTTCAAAGATGTGTTATAGATCATTTCTATAAAGTATCAAAACAATCTGAATTTCATTGCTTGGCTTTGAGTATATGGCATGTTTTTTTAACTGAACTATCAATTTTAAACTAAAAACATACACTTTAAGTCATATCGGTCACATCATGCGTCAGATTGACGTTCGGTTGATTCCTACACAAAAAAATGGCTTATGGATTTTTGTACTAATGTATAAAAACAATTTGAATTTATTTTCTCACATTTGAGTATGTAACATGTGTTTTGAACTAAAATGTTAGTTTTAAAATGAAAACATGCACTTCGAATAATATTGGTCACACCATGTATAGGATTGGGGTTAAGTTGATTCATATACATAAAAAATTTGTTATGGATCATTTTTATAATTTATAAAAATAATCTGAATGTGTTTTCTTGGTTTTGAGTATGTGGAATATTTTTTGAACTAAACTATCAATTTTAAACTAAAAACTTGTGCTTTGAGTCATGTTGGACACACCATGTATCAAATTGGGGTGTGGTTGATTATGAAACATCGAAAATGACTTATAGATCACTTTTATAAAGTATCAAAACAATATGAGTGTGTTTACTTGGTTTGAGTATGTCACGTATGTTTTGATATAAAATGTCAATTTTAAACTGAAATCACACACTTAGAGTCATACCAAGAACACCATGTATAGGATTTAGGTGCGGTTTATTTGTACACATAAAAAATGTGTTATGGATCATTATTATAATGTATAAAAATAATATGAATGTGTTTTATATGTTTTTAGTATGTGTCATGTGTTTTGAACTAAAAAATCAATTTTAAACTAAAAACATGCATTTCAAGTCATACCAGACACACTATGTATCGAATTGAGGTTCGATTGATTCCTACCTATCGCAAATTAATTATGGATAATTTTTCTAAAGTGTCAAAATAATTTGAATGTTTTTTATTTATTTTGAGTATTTCACATGTATTTTGAACTAAAATGTCAATTTTAAAATGAAAACATGCACTTTAATTCACACTGAACACACTGTGTATTGGATTGAGGTACAATTAATTACTACACATCACAAATGACTTATAGATCATTTTCCGAAATTATAAAAATAATCTAAATGTTTTTTCTTGGTTTTGTTTATGTGATGTGTGTTTTGAACTAAAATGTAAATTATAAACTAAAAACATACACTTAAAGTCATACCGAGCACATTGTGTATCGTACTAAGGTGAAATTGATTCATACACATCACAAATGTGTTATGTATCATTGTTCTAAATAATCAAAACAATTTGAATGGTTTTTCTTGGTTTTGAGTATGTGGTATTTGTTTTGAACTAAATAATCAAATTTAAACTAAAACCATGCACTTAGAGTCATACCAGACACACCATGTATCAGATTAAGGTGTGGTTGATTCCTACACATCAAAAATGACTTATGGACCATTTTTCTAAAGTATCAAAACAATATGAATTTTTTTTCATGGTTTTGCGTATGTCATGTGTGTTTTGAACTAAAATGTCTATTTTAAACTAAAAACACACACTTTGAGTCATATCGGACACACCATGTATCGTATTGATGTGTGGTTGATTCCTACATGTCGTAAATTACTTATGGATCATTATCCTAAAGTATTAAAACAATATGAATGTGTTTGATAAATTTTGAGTATGTAATATGTGTTTTGAACTAAAATATAAATTATAAACTAAAAACATACACTTTGATTCATACTGAGCACATTGTATATCATATTATGGTGTGGCTGATTACGGTGTGGCTGATTTCTACACTATTTAAGAAATTTTTCATGATAGATGTTTTGGTAATTCATAATTTTCATTCAAATTTAGATAAATTTATTAGTATATGAGAGCTACTATTCCAACTATAGAGACTCTTTCAAAAATTAATTCAATAAAATTATTGTGGTCATAAATTTTGTAGATGCATCCTTATGATTAACTTCATGTTTTAGGTAGAATGTGATTTCCTATTCCATCCAAAAAGAACATGTTCTCTCTTTTCTGAATTTTTGTAGATAGTTGAAATCAAAGTATGACTTCCCAAAATATTTGTGAAAAAAATAAGTATCGGATAAAAATGATAAATAAATAGACATAAAAATAGTAGAAAAATGATGAAAAATTAACTAAATAAGTAGTAGGAAGTCACCTTTTCATGATGTTTTTATAAATTCTTGACCCATTTCCCTATCTTCGTTATCTTAATTGCATTCTCAAAGTTTGATCTCTCATGAGCACGATCAACTTTAAACATGTTACTAGCTCTATCAGAATCCATAGAGTGTAACACTCCATTATACTTATTCATAAACAAGTCAAAAATAATATATAAGAATTATGATACTAATGCTTCACATCAAAAATGTATCTCTAAGGTTATAGCATATACTAGATCATAGAAATAATAGGTAATCACCTAATTCTGATGTCGGAAAGAATTATGACACCATGAACTCTACCTACTCATCTCTAAAAAAATAATTCTTCTTTTGAGTATGTTGATAGTTGGAAATTTTGGTAGTAATGAAAAAATAAAGATAAAAAAATAAATAATTAAGAAATATTTTTTAATGAAATTGTAATTACCTTCATAAATTACCTTTCCATGGATGATAGTATTTTGATGGTATATGATATCTTTCATAAATTTACAAACATAATATCCATAATCATTGTCATTATCTTATTTTGTACACTGCATAAACATTGACCAAAATAAGTAAAAAAAATTAAAATATGGTTTTATAGTTAAATATTACTATATATACCTTAATCTATTTCTATTTGAAGAAATCAATAGGCTTCTTATATTCAGTCACCAATCTCATACCATGATTTATCCTATATTTACATATCACCCTATCATAATAAAATTATCATTAAAACACAAATTGAGACATATAAATCAATTTTTATATGTAAAATATTAATTATAGTGCATTAAAAATTCAAAATAGTCATTATGTGTGGTTGGTTTTATGGAAATCCATGCATTGGATCCAAAAAATAATTATTTAAGGTATTTATATTGATTGTGATCAGCATCCAGTGCTTCCTAAAAAACAAATAAGTAATGAAAAAAAGAAAAATATATTTTATATGATTAAATTGTATATGTTTGGATCTACATTATAAGCATTAAGAAGAGTTTTTCATCTTTTATTTTCTTCTCAAACTCCTCAGTTAGTGCATCTATTTTCTTTTTAATTTCTTTCAATTCCAAATAAATCTCATGTGTCACTACAAAAAAACCACCGTTTAGCGGCGGTTTTATAGCGGCGGTTTATAATAAACCGCCGCAAAACATTTTTTTTTTACACGGCCCTGACCCTTCCCCAACCCCGACTCTCATTCTCACCCCGCACTCCCCCGGCCCCCCGCTATCCCTGCGACCTCGGCCCCCCACGACACCGGCGACACCGGCGACCCCGCAACCCGGCGACCCTGCTTCCCCGGTGACCCCGCAACCTCGGCGACCCCGGCCCCCCGCGACCCCGGTGACCCGGCTTCCCCGGTGACCTATACAAACCCTAGGGTTTGATTTCTACCCTTCTACTATTTTATTCTCTATGTTATATAACCGTTGATGATATTTTAAAAAAAATCACTTATTTAGAATTCTAGTTCACCCTGTTGTAAGATATTCATTCTATATTTTAGAATAATGTGTATATCGTATGATAATTCATGATGCGGGTCTAATGTGGTTTGGCCATATAGAAATTTTCACATTAATCATAAAATATTATTCTTATATAATTTATTCCCAACATCACTAGACCTATCATTCATGGGAATGTGATATTTTTATGAGATGAAATGTTTTATGTATTGAAAATGATTTGAAATATATGTTTGTTTATCCAGTGTCATTTCACTATATATCAAAGTGTATCTGTAAAGTTTGTGTTTTTAGAATTGAATCCATAATTGTGAGTCGGAGGTGTTTATGTTGGTATCAGAGAAAGTAATAGTTATTTTTCAATATTGGACTTGTTTTTTGGAGGATTTGTTTTGTAAAATGTTTCTATCAAACTTTGGAATATCAGAAATGAAAACCCTCTACTAGTGATAGATGTTACTGAAATTAATATTCTAGAACCATATCACGCTTCAAAACTTGTGAAAAAATTTATCAATCCTTGAAAAGGGGTAATTCATGTTTATCATTTTCGGGTTCTGGAAACAACAATACACACAAATCCATATGATCTCTTCAAACATTTTCTTGAACATGAATGGAGTTGACTAGGGGGAAATACTCGGTCTGATGAAACAATTCCCACAAAGGTCTTCAAAATGAAACCATTGATCATGAAGCGCAGCAGGTACCATCTGATATGCCACAAAAAATATTAGGGAAATACCATGATCCAATAAATTGAAAATTTCCATCTCCCATCTTTGAGGTATTCCTGAAATAACATCAGAAAAAAATTTCAAATAATCAACCAGAATTGAAGGAACCTAGATTCCTGAATTTCTTATGGATTCAAGGGATGCCCCTTCTAACTGATGGGTGATAGTTTGAAACCTCTTATTCACAACATCCACTAAAACTTCCTTGATATATCTATCACATAAAAGGAGAACCTCATCCAATTAGTTTATAGGCATCTGACTAGTCTATAGTGAAAGTCGATCTATTCCTGGACCATGAAAATCCAATATGTGCCCATGATGACATCATATGGATCCATTGTGATGACTAAATGATCTCACATTAACCATTATGGGATAATTTATACCTCTCACTACAAGTAAATGAAATTTCAAATGAAGTGTTCCCGGTAGGAACCTCAAGACAACATTATTTTGATAATGTCTCAACTTTGATCTCTAACTATCACACAAGGAGTCGAGGGATAAAATAATGGGTAGAACCTATGTTTCATAATACTAAGGAAAGATCATAATAAACACAAATAATAACTCAAATCATCTCGTGTGCCATTGGATCGTAGACATCCAAAGCATGAAGTTGTCCATTGCCCTGGCCCCCATCTCTTTATGCTTGACGTGGGCCTCCTAGGGGTTGTGGTTAAAGGACCTCATAGTACCATCCACTAACTGAAACTCCTCCTACTACTCTACCATCTCTACCACTTTTGGATTTTCAAAAAAGACATAATTATTTTTGTAGGGCTTACTTAATTGATTTCCATTGAGGAAGTGTTGAAATCATAATTTCCATCATAAGTACATTCAAAGACTTCAACCATTATTAAAGATGACATCAAAAAATTATTCTAGTTTACTATTGTTGGAAACAGATCCTTATTATCACCAAAATTAAATACAACTACTTTATAGAAATATCATACATCTTTATCGTAAATTATGCTATTGATTGACAATTAGACAATGTTCAAGCCACGATTCGGCCTCCTTAATGTCATCATCCAACATGGAGAAGGATCATCTGCTTCATTCCCTCTTCTAGGCATTAATGCACTTGAGCATAGACGTGATAGTGAAAAAGGGACCGCCATGAATGACACTATTACATCCACTAATGACAATTTTCCTACATCCATGAATGGTAGGCCATGCATTATTACACTTGAATGGTAAGGGGGACGACCTTGTGGGGCCTTCCAGAATCTTGATGACAAGAGGATTGTGATCCGAGTGGAACTTTTCAAGTGTATGTTTGGAAATTTCAGCGATAGCGTAATGATCATTAATCCAGAAGAAGCACCTGTAAATCTTACTTTCTTGTCTTCTGTTTCCTGTAATCCTTTCCCATGTGAATTTATCCCCTGTAATATGGACCTCTATTAGGTTGCACTTATCTAAGAAGCTTTCAAATTCCTCTGCAGAATTATAAGAAAAATGAGGACCCAACCTTTCATGAGACCTTAGGACAGTATTAAAATCCCCCACAATATCCCAATTACTTTTTGTTTGGTCATTAATTTGTTTTAGATCCCTCCAAATCTCTCTTCTACTGGTGTAGGCATAGGATGCATATACAAATGAAAATGTGGTGACAACACCGTCTAGAACAGTAGAGATAGTGATGACTTGGGAACAAATCTCATAAAAAGTAATCTGAATATCATCATGCTTGAGAACCCATAGGGTTTCAGAGCCCTTGAGATCTCCATTGTGTGCAAACAGTTAGTATTTAAGAGAAGCCCAACTAAACCCTTTCCATTTCCCAAAGTTCATTTTGGGTTCAGAAACTACAACTAGCATCGACCTATTATGTGAATGAAAATTATTGAGGGAAGAGGCAGTAAGAGAGTTCCCAAGCCCTCGACAGTTTTAAAAGAGGGTCTTCATTGATTAATCTTCTTCTCTTTACCTTTCCCACCCTTCTTCTTGGGTGTTTGGACAATGGATATTTTATCAGGATTCGATTTACTTGTAACATCATCATCCACCTTCTCATGATTGTCATCACCATCATCTGCC
The DNA here is from genome assembly GCA_963277665.1 of Viscum album. Classification (NCBI taxonomy): domain Eukaryota; kingdom Viridiplantae; phylum Streptophyta; class Magnoliopsida; order Santalales; family Viscaceae; genus Viscum; species Viscum album. The sequence goes on from OY728159.1 coordinate 1,163,959,974, forward strand.
TAGTATTTACTTTAGAGGGGTGAGAATTTTTTTAGAACACATGTATCAACCTTTGGGGAAATTCCATCAGGATTCCTTTTCACACACTTCCTATCCTTTAGGGAGGTGAACTTAGTTAAAAGGTATCCCAGTGTGCCAGACTCCCCAGATGAGTGATTTGAGGTCCCCTCCAAGGGGGAGCCCACTATGACATCCTGAGGTCTCTGGACTGAATTGGAGGGACACCCAAAATTTGTGTTGGTGTATTTTGAATAGAAAATTCAATTCAATAACTATACTACAGCATTGGGAAGGATTTTTATTGGCACAAGAGGTGATAAGAGCTACATCGGTCTGTTTATTAACAGAAGGTTGATTGCTGACCACCTGCATGCCCTTCTCTGCCAAGTGTGTAGTGGTGTTCGAAAACCCTACATCATGCAGGGCAGAAGCAGGTTCCAGAGCCGCAATAGCCTGTTATAAATCCCCCTCCTACTTCCTATCAAAACCCTATCCACCTACACAGAAGGCAAGCACCGAGTCAGCTGTAGGTGCAACCTGATAATGTACCTGGAGGGCTGGTGCCTTCGGTGACTTGGGTGAGCCAAGGATCATTGTAATGCTTCCATAGCAATGAGGAATTCTAGCCCCTCACCAACCTGTACATTAACAGTTATAGCAGGAACAGGTAAGAGGAATTTGGTGCCACCATCATCTGATGTTGATCTATCCCTGTCAGCCTCCAAGAGATTGGCCTGGCCTGGACCAGGGCCAACAATTAAGTCAAGATTTTTTCCCCCTGAGGTAGAGCCTAAAGTACGAGTAGGTCTTGACTCATGACCTGAGTGATCATCCTGGGGGGATGTGGTGGCCACCTCATTATGAGTTTTCATAGCAGGGGAAAGTATCATCTCAGTGATGAGTGACTTGACAGAGGGATGCTTCTCATAGGGTGGATCAAATTCTCTTTTCCCTTCCCCCTCATCTTCTGGAAGTCTTCATAATGATGTCCTCATTGATTACACCTGTCATAGGTTGTTAATATTCTACATTCATAAATCGAATGATCAATAATGTTACAATTACCACCGAACCTGGGCCTTCTCTCATACATAATTTCTAGATTCAACGTATCATCAAAGGTGGTGAGGACCACCACCTCAACCAGAGTTCTTGCTAGGTCAATCTTGACGAGGACTCTTGCATAGTGCCCATACCTTGGGTTATCATTTTCTCTGTCAATTCAAATAGGGGAACCCACTGCATAAGCAATATCCCACTGTATTCTAGGATTCCAGTAAATCCAATTCATCTTAAAAATGCGAATCCACACCTTTGTAAAAGTGTTTCTCAAAATTATTGTGGTTATTCCAAATTAACAATGTGTTTTGGTTTTCATGGTAAAGTATCTACCACGTTGTTAGCACACTGTTTCTCTTTACCAAAGAAACTTCCCCTATCCCAAACACTAAGGGTTCATATCTAACTCAGGGGATCATCTTTATTATATTATGTTTTTGTAATCTTATACTATCTTATATATGAATCTATTTCTCTATTTAGTAGTAACTATGTATTCTATTTTTTTTTTATTATTGTGTAGGCACATTGTGATATACATGGATAAAATTTGGATCACATTACTGAGGAACACACCTCAGTATGTTAAGGGTTTGAATGAGTTTTTAGATTTTGCAATTTCTAATCGATCCGTTGAAGGGAGAATAAAATGTCCATGTCCTAAATGTAAATTTAGAACATGGTTGAAGAGAGATGAGGTTTATGAACATTTAATACTAAAGAAATTCCCTAATCAATATTTGTGTTGGATTTGGCATGGAGAATCGAACATTACAGAAAGATTGAGCACTGATGTTAATCCGCAGAATGAGGTCCCAAGTTCGTCGACAATAGAAAATGAAATGCAGAACCTAATAAATGATGCATTCGGCACTGCAAGGCACCACTATTAGCATCAAAACATATCAGAACAACCAGAAGAGGGTGCTACAAATTTCAATGTGACAAGTGATGTTTTTGAGACTGTAACACAGGCAGATCAAGATTGTCACATATCATTGGATCCTCCTCTTGATTTTGTGGAGCCAAGTGTAAAAGAAAACTTCACTGAGGAAAATGTGTTTCATGATTTAGTTGACGATGTAAATCAAGAGTTGTATTGTGGGTGTTTTAAATATTCAAAACTTTAATTTCTTCTGAAGTTGTATCACATCAAATGTCTATGTGGAATTACAAATAAGGCAATGTCCATGATATTGGAATTGATACGTGATGCATTTCCTGAAGCAAAAATCCCAGAATCTTTTTATGATATGAAAAAAGTTTTTAACAAGCTTGGTCTGAATTATACAAAAATACATGCGTGTCCCAATGATTGTATGCTTTATTGGGGAGAGGATTCAAGTAGACAGAATTGCAAGAAATGTTCTTCTTCTAGATGGCAGGCAAAGAGTGATGTTGGAAGTCTGAATGAACATAATTTCATGGAGAAGAAGAAGAAAAGGAGCACACCTGCAAAGGTTTTTCATTACTTTCCTTTGAAACCTCGATTGCAAAGATTATTCATGTCATTGAAAAACGCCGAACACATTCAGTGGCATTCTGTAGATAATAACAATGATGGGTTAATGAGACATCCACGATATTCTCAATCGTGGAAGACATTTGATTCATTACATCTCGATTTCTCAGCTGATCCTGGGAATGTTCAATTTGGATTGGTTGTCGATGGATTCAACCCATTTGGGACTTTGAGTACCAATTATAGCATTTGGCCAGTTATTTTGATCCCTTATAATTTGCCTCCGTGGATGTGTATGCAACAAACATCTTTTATCCTTTCGATGATTATTCCTGGAAAACAAATGCCTGGAAATGATATTGATGTATACTTGAAGCCTTTAATTAACGAATTGCAGGAGTTATGGAGCAACGGTGTTGAGACATTTGATGCTTCTTCTAAAACAATGTTCACAATGCATGCTGCTTTAATGTGGACCATTAGTGACTTCCTTGATCTTGGGAATTTATCTGGTTGGAATACTTACACGGGTTTGGCTTTTCCCGTTTGTAACTTTGATTTTGAGCCCAAACGGCTACCTCATAGTAGAAAATGGTGCTTCTTGTGTCATTGAAGATTTCTCGATGCATCTCATAGATTTCGGCTGAACAGATCAAAATTTAATGGTTCCATTGATCGTAGACCACCTCCAAAGTTGTTAAATGGTTTTGAAATATTGAAACAACTTGAAAATGTTGAAACGGAATTTTGTAAGGTTCATCATTTGAATGATAGCGGAAAACGGGTCCGAAGTGCATCGTCAAGCGAAACCGGAACGCAACAATGGAAGAAAAAAAGTATATTCTTCAAACTTCCGTATTGGAAATTTAATTTGTTGCGGAATAATCTTGATGTGATGCACATTGAGAAGAATGTCTGTGACAATTTGATTTTCACATTGCTTAATGAGAATGGAAAGTAGAAATATCATCTCAATGCTCGCAAAGACTTACAAGCAATGAACATAAAACGTGATCTCTGGCCAGATGAGAATGAAAAGTATCCTCCGGCAATTTTTGCAATGAAAAATAGGGATAAAGATACATTCCTTCGAATGTTAAAGAATGTTAAGGTATCTGATGGGTATTCAAGTAACATCTCGAGGTGTGTTGACTTGAATAATCATAAGTTACATGGATTGAAAAGTCACGATTCACATATTTTGTTACAACAGTTACTACCATTGGCATTGCGTACATTATTACCTGAAAAAATTATTGCTGTTGTACTGCAGTTCTGCACATTTTTCAGACAATTATGTGAGAAATGTCTACATCCATTTCAGCTTGAGAACCTCCGAAAGAGGTTTGTATTGACCCTTTGTGCAATGGAGATGATCTTTCCTCCGCCCTTTTTTACTGTAATGATGCATTTAACTGTGCATTTGGTTGAGGAAGCTAAATTAGGAGGCCCCGTTCATTATCGATGGATGTATCCAATTGAGAGGTACTTTATTTATATGTTTTTCAGTTAAGTAAACAATTTTTGGTACTTAATTAAATTCATAATTATGTTTATTTTATTTCATAGATATCTTGGACATTTGAAATCATACGTGATAAATAAAGCTCAACCAGAAGGCTCAATTGTTGAAGGCTATTTGGCTGAGGAGTGTCTTACCTTTTGTTCTCAATACTTGGATGATATTGAGACAAGATTTAATCGAGTTGGATGTGTTGACGACACATCGAATCAATCTCAAATACATCATAAATCCAAAATATTTCCTGTTATTGGCCGATCAGTTGGGAGGACCTCAAATGCGACACTGACTAAATTAGAATTATTACAGGCACATAGATATGTGCTGCTGAATAGTGACATTGCAGATCCATTTATTGAAGAGTTGAGGATGCAAACAAAGAGACGAATGAGAGGCCGAACACGAAATGAGAAAGATATAATGAAAGCTGTTAATAAAGAGCTTTTAGAATGGTTTGCATGACGTGTAAGTTCATAAATATTACAATAAATACGAATATTAGTTTGACACATACATTTTGTGAATCTAATAAAGTATATTTCTTTTTTTAGATCATGAATACTGATACTCAAGCAGAGGTGTCAGAAGATTTGAATTTTCTTTCTAGAGGTCCTCTAAAAGAAGTTAGAAAGTTCGACTCTTATAATGTGAATGGCTTTATATTTCGTACAGTCAATCGAGAAGTGGGTTTGAAAACACAGAACAGTAGTATATTTACATTTGCTGAAGTGGAATACTATGGAAAGCTATATGATATTATTGAATTAAACTACCACGGACATTTTTTGGTTGTTTTATTCAAATGAAAATGGGTCGATATTATCAGAGGTGTTAAAAGAGATTCCTTGCAATTTACTTCTGTGAACTTCTCTCGCTTGATGGATGTTGGTGATCGTGAACTGCATGATCCATATATCTTAGCATCATAAGCAAAAATGGTATATTATGTGGATGATGTTGCCAATGAAGGGTGGAGTGTAGTTGATCATGTAATACAAAGAGATTTGTATGATATGGGTGATGAAGTGGAAAATTTGACCTCTGAAATTGAATTTAATCAGCAATAGGAAGCAGAATTAGTTGTCGATCATGATATTGAAAATATTAGTCTAGCAAGGATGAATGAAGTGGATGAAGCAATGGAGCAGGAAACCGACATAATTTAAGGAGAAAATGATTTTATGTACAATTATTTATTTATTCAGCAACCACTTTTTTCATTTCTGCAGTCATTCATTATCATTGGTATATTTTTTTTTTTGTTAGTACTGGGCATCTATTATCATTTTTAATTTTTTTCTGCATAATTTTTTTGAAATATATATTATGAACTTAATTTTATTTGATTAAATGACAGGAATTCCAAGGAAGAAGTGGTATATTGTTTCATCTAGTTCCGCGACAGATGGCGATCCATTTGTCTCCCTCCCCACGACATCTGAGATGCCAGGTGCCGACACCCCTGCACCATCTCTCACACCTTCCGTGGATGTCCCAGTAGAGGGTGATTCGTCGACTCCCCTTTCAGGAGGCTCAGCAGTGGGGCAGCGTCGTTCCCCTTCCAGTTCATCCCGGACACACTGGAGTGTCACTATCATAGGTACAAATTTTAATTAAATAAATTTATTTCATTTTGTTTATACTAATTGTTTGCTCATTGAAGACGACAAAAATGAAACCGTGAAGAAAAATATAAAAAGTTCAGATGTTTGGAATCTGAATAGCGAGAAGATTGTTGTGCCATTTTATTCTTACAGGGTCCCTACGGATGATGTCGCGAGGTTACTTGGCCGGATTATAGGCCAGCTGGCAGCGGAGCCCATTTCCCTTCCCATTTCATATGACGATTGGAGACATATGCCTTCAAGCTAGAAAAATGAAGTGTTTGATTCTCAAATAAAGGTAAATTTATTACATTATGGTTTAATTGAATGTCATGTTACTAATATGTTCAAAATGAATTTCTGTATACAGATGTTCTTCCACTTTACCGTTGCTGATGTGATAACACGGAAGTGGACGTTGAAAAATATAGGTAAGAAGTGGAAAGATTTCAAATGGAGATTAAGGTGTGATGTCAACGATACTTCGTTGACCACGAAGCAAATGTATGAGAAGCTACCCAGTGGGGTACCTAAAGAGCAGTGGAAAGTGTTTGTTGACAGACATCGTGATCAGAAGCGGATGGTATTGAAATATATATTATTATATTATCCTCATTTTACATTTATACATGTATATGAAAAGCACATGACATTCAATACATCATTATTAAATTGTATTTTATTTATTTCAGGATCTTTCAAGACAAAATGCATCAAACCGGGCAAAGCAAGCCATCCCGCACACTGCGGGCTCAAAAAGTTTTTCTAGAAGCCGAACGACATTGGTAATCTTTTAATTAGTTTAAATATTTATAAGACAATATTATCTGTTTAATATATTGAATTGTTGATTTATCTTTGTTTAATGCAGTCACAGAGTTTAGGGCATGAAGCATCCAGGACTGAACTGTGGTTGGATGTTCATAAGAAATCAGATGGAAGTTTTGTTAACGAGCCTGCTAAAGAAGTTGGGGTATGAAGTCAATTTTTCATCATAATAACTTATTATCAGTTTTTACTGTGTTAATATATTTTGATATTTGATTTATAGGTAAAAATTAAAGAGCTATGGGATGCCAATCCTGTGCAGTCCTACTCAGTCTCCCAGGATGACCCGGTTGCTAAGGTCCTTGGGAAGGAGCATGCTGGGAGAGTGAGCGGGATGGGTTTGGGACCCGTACCATCTGAGATTTTTATCAGGCCATCAAGGATAGTAGTTGCATCTACTCCTGACTTTAGTCAGCCCATACCCGGATATGATAAGAGAGAGATTGTTTCTTTACAAAACACAGTTCACCAGCAGGGGGATCTGATATCTGCATTGCAGAAAGAGTTGATTGAAATATGTCAGCAGATGAGCAGATATGCCCCCGGTGGTAGTGCATCGACTGGTGGTATGCAGGTAAATCACAAAAAATAAAAATCATTTAGTTTTCTAACTTTCATTGGTTTAAAGTTTTAATATAAATATGCAATCGTATTTAATTTTCAATATAATGTTCTTACAGGTGATAGCACAAAGTGGAGATGAATGTGGAGAGGGTGATGATGCATCATCAGACCCTGAGTAGTTGTATTGTTGATTTGTAATATGAAAATAGTTGGTTTGTATATGTAACATTTTTGGCACATAGTTTCCACCACACATTTTCATGTCCTAAAATTTCCTTGATTTCTCATTTTCCTTTTATGCATTTTATTGATTTTTTATGTTTCTTTTTATGTCTTGATTTCTCGAGTGTCATATACATCATTTAGGAATAAATTGTTTGATTATCCTACTAAGAACTTTTCCAAGGGTTCTATATTATTATTTTTATGTGTTTGGTTATTACTACTTTATAAATCATGGTTATGAGCATTTTTATGAATTTTATGTGCCTTGCAGATTTATTTTCTTCTTTCTATGATTTGGTTATGGTGTAAACTGAAATTGAGCTTTTAGATTATTCTCTGTGAAGTGGAAACATTTTTGTGATTATGCTTGGGAAATCATATTGCTTTAGCTGAATAATATTATATTGCATGAGGCATTGAAATACATGTAGATTTTATCTAACTATGTTTATAAGAGTTTGATAATATTATATTGCATGAGGCTGAATAATATTATATTGCATGAGGATGAATAATATTATATTGCTCTGAATTTACAGCATGCACCGGACTGTTTTTTTATTTTCATGAGACAATGATTTTTTGGTTGGGGGTGGGGGGATGGTGCAGGGGGGGTCTGATGCAAGGGGGTTGGGGGGGTACAGGGGATACATATTAATATTTAAAGTGTATGCGAGACATTCCCATTTAACATGTATGAGAGACATGCCCATTTAACACATATAAGATTTACCTACTATTAATGTCACACAAGTCATGTGCACATAGGATAGTTATACATAGAGAAGAAGGATGTACATAAAGATAATTACCGATTTGATCTGGATTGAAGCTGTCATCCTATTCTATATCTTCCTGGATTATGTTCAGTTGAGTTTTTAGTTGGCATGTTTATTGTTTGAACATATCTGACTGTTTTGGGTTTCCTCTATTTGGATGGTTTTGCGGCCTCATTTCCCATTGAATCTGCTATATTCATGGATGTCCGGGTTTTCTGAGGATCCTGAGTGCTTCAAGGATGGATAAAATCCATCTCACTTGATGCTTTCGGACTGCTACCTATTCGTCTTTGATTGATGCATGGCTCTGGATTTACAGCATGCACCGGACTACTCTATTTTACAATTGAAGTTTAGGACTCTCTTATCCAGAAGTGAGCCTATTTGAAGTATGTTTGATCTTTGCATTAAGGTGTTCATTGTTCTTTGCTTTCTTTCTTGTATACTGATGTTGTAAATTTGATATGTAGCAAGATTACTTAGAGACCACAAGGAAATGCATAATATGATGTCCCCTTTGGCAAGGATGAAGTCAACGTATGAACAACATTCAGGTTATACATGTATTCAGACTAAATAATCAATTCAATTAGGGTATTAATCAGATTTCATGTATTTTAATGGTGTTCATATTTTATCCACTTATATTCCCTTTTTATGCATAAATATTTTGTTTCAATATGATTTCAGGTTGTCGTAACATGGTTGCATGGAGAAACCAGATGATAGAAGATCGAATTTTTATGGAAATAGGAGTACACAAATGCAAACGGTAAGCCTCCCAGCAGATTTCTATCCCTTTATTCATGACTCTATATTTTCAAATTCCTTAGAAATGGATTTCATGATAGATTGATATGTCTTGATGTTTATTAATAGTTGCAACATTTAAAAATTGTGCTGTCATTGCCCAAAAAATACATCACTGTATAGAAGTGTTTCCACGAATCCCTGCTACACGATGAAAAAGAACCAGCATCGTTCAACAAGTGCAAAGCACACTCTCCTAGAGAAATCATCAATAAAGGTTACAAATTATAAACCACCACCATGGGAGGTAACCCTAGAAGGACCCCACAAGTTAGAATGTACACATTCAAGAGGTTCCTTAGCCTTAAACATGGATCTACTGAAGCTGATTCACCTAGAATTCCCATATACACAGTCTTCACAAAAAGGTAAACTGTTAGGAGTGATATTAATTAGAAGGCACTATTTCTTAAGCTCACTAAGACCCATGGCACTAACATGCCCTAGTATCCTATGCCATACGGTGGTGGAATCACATTATGAACCAAAATAACTATTCAACTGATTTCTATACACTTTTCCATCTAACACAAATAGACCATTGCGAAGGGTTCCCTTTATTACAGTGAGGGATCCTTGGGAAACTCTAAGGCTTCCAGATCCAGACTTGAAGTCGTGCCCTTTCTGGTCAAGGGTTCCTAGGGATATTAGGTTTATTTTTAATTCAGGTACCCACCTAAATTATTCAAGAGTTTTAACAGAACCATCATGAAGCTCTAGTAAAATTGAGCCTATGAACATGATGTGACCGCTCATATTATTCCCTAGAAATACCTCACCATTATTCAATTCCCTTAATTTAGTAAAGAATTCCTTATTTGGGCACATGTGGAATGAGCATCATGAATCCTGGTTCTATTCATATAAGATGGCTATATCAGTGACATTTAACACATTAGTAGTGTTGAAGTCTTGTTCAACTAATAGGGAATGGTCATTATTACTATCTTTAAAGTCACCCTTGTCCAGGTTGTTTACATTTAAAACATTTGATTACCTTGTTTCTAGATTAAATTCTATATTTATTGAACTATCCCCTATCTTTTCTCCTATCCATTGACTCACTTCAACCTCTAGATTCACCTCTTTCCCTAACATTGTTTTCATGTATTATACTTTTTCTCTCTGTTATATGTGTTTTGGTTTGGTTTTCAGGCTGTGGGGCAGCAGAATCAGCTAATTTTTTTTTCTAGGCAACTTTTTTGCGGCGGTTTAAACCGCCGCTAAATGAAAGATGGCGGCTATTTTTTGGCGGTTTAAACCGCCGCTAAACGTTCAAAACCGCCGCTAAACGTAAAATAAAATATACGTTTAGCGGCGTTTATAATCGTTGCAAAATAGTCGCATTGTGGCAGTATCATCTTGCGGCGGTTCTTCTGGATTTAGCGGCGGTTTTACGGCGTTGGATTTGAATTTATTAGCGGCGGTTATAACCGCCGCTAAAACCGCCTCAAAATGAGGCAGCTGCGACGCTTCCCTAAAACCGCCGCTAAACGAAAATAACCGCCGTGAAAAGATTGGCGACGCCGTATTAGGCATCGGTTTCTGGAAACCGCCGCTAGATGCCTATTATGCTGTAGTGTGTAGAAATGATAGATGGGTTAATGAAGCCAAATCATGGTTCACAAGGTTTTCCATTTATATATTAGTAATATATATGCCTATAGAAAATATGAATAGTTATTAACTTTAATGAACATAGTAGATCATTTTTTGGACAAAAGGATTGTGAAAATGTACCTCATGTATGTATTCACAAATAAGACTATCAGCAATTCAAACTTGATAATTTCATTTATAATCTCGAGATTAATCACTTTTGTAATGAAATTTCCAAATATTTCTTCTTAATATTGAATGTATAAAATATTTCTATCTTTGAATGTGGTGTATGAATGAACTTTTAATGTTAATATATGTGGCAGTATAACTGGAATGGGGAAGGTACTCCTGGAAGGTCCTTCTTTTCTTGGTTGATTCACTGGATTGTATTGATCCAACCTTCTGTTTTCTCATTGTTTTAATTGTCTGTAATACCATACCTCATTTTAGACCTTTTTTCATCAATTTTTAAATGTTTTTAATTTGAAAAAAAAATGTTAATAACATAGCTTATATATCTTTATAATATTATATGACTATTCTATGAAAGTTACAATAGCATAATTGACCACTTTAATATCCAAAACATTAAGCAGAATAGGAAGCTCATATGTAGGCTCATGATCTACTTTAATCCCCACTCTCATCTGATCTTTTAGGGGTTCTTTATTGTGTATGATGAAGGTATCAAGGCAATAGTGGATGTCGGTGGGTAGGGGTTTTAAAAAATTTCTATCATCGGGACGATGAGACTTGTCATCTCTGATGATCCAAGACCCGGTACAATCTGAGCATCTCACATGAATTAAACATAGGACATAAAATAAAACCAAACAAGTACCTCATTTTGATTCGAATCATGCTCGACTGAAAATCATCGTCGGTGAACTTTTTTCAAAGGATCAAACCCCTCTAGATCGTCCAAACATGCTCCAAGAATATGTGTGCACATCATTCATCAAATTCTAGGTGCTAGTGCAGAGCTTTTAAAATCTCTTCAATGACACGACGATCACTATGATCCCCTGCTTTTGATCCGTTGAAGGTGTTCTTGGATCGATAATCATAGAGATAATTTCTCTCTCTATGATGCGGGAGGATAGAAAGCTCTCAGTTCATTGGAATGAACAAAACCACCTTGATATTCTCCTCTCCTGCTTATATAGTGGGTCGAAAAAATACCCAGATAGGTTTACCCGGCCCCCAAAAATAAAATGCCTACTAAATAATCAAAAAATATATAATTATGATGAACTAAAATTAATCATAATATTATTTATATTTTATCACATACCTTTAATATATATATTAAATATATTATGTGATGAAACCAAATTATTTCACTCAACTCTTAATTCCTGCTAATATTAAATGAAACTATAATATTAAAATAATATTCATTTATATAATATTTTTCTTGTATTCACTAAATACTGTGTGAATAATTTTAATAAATAAATTTAACCCAATTATTCTTTTCTTGAATAATAATGAATTTATTTATTTAGCAGTGATCAATGACTTGGACAACTGTCGGACCTTGTAGTGGGGCCCACCACGTCCATCAAAATATGGTAGATTCTTGAATATGTTATTGTGTGTGACCCTCTAGACCCTTATCTCGATAGTAGTAAATAGTATTCATAGACCAAGTGCAGAGTCTAGTAACCCATCAATTCCCCTAAAGAGATAAGGAATAGTCATAGCAATAGCAACCAACCTATGAACTCACACTTTTTAATATAATATTTTTTCCTTTAGATGTATTTTAAAGAAGGATACACATTTGTTTCATCATCCTTTCTTACTTTATTATTCATTAATCTAACTCAAAATATTTACCCTTGACTGCCTTGGCCAAGGACTTATGAAGGCACTGTCATCCTGATCAACCAGGCCCATATTACTTCCTCAACTCAAAAGATAAAATTTCATCTTCATCATTCAACCAATGTCATACCACCAATGATGCACCCAACACAAGTTACCTCTCCATGATTTCATTATCATGGTTTTTTCCTTGCATAGAAGTACGCGATCAAATGGAACACATTGATAATGATCTCAAGTCAGGAGACCAATACACATATACATAGATAGAAACAACCAATTACACTTGAAACATGTGGTGTTCCTATTAGAGGGTCCACCTACCAAAGATCACCAAGTGTGAACTTCATGAGAAGAAGTCTCAATGCTTATGATCTCCCATCACCAGATAGTCAGACATCTACTGTGTTCATTCATTATGATGTATCAAGACCATAGGAAATATATTTAAGATTAAATTCATATTATCTCAAGGTTCTCATTATAGAATTGGATTTACTATAACCTTTTTATGTGAAAAATAATCTATGGACATTACCATTTAAATAGTTTATGTAGAAATATCTACACTATAATGGTAAGATAACATCATGTATAACTAATTGTATGCATGATATGGTAATTGAGAAGTTCTATATAGTTGGATCTAGGGAACCCACTATTACAACACTCCCACTTTCACTAGATCTAACTTGCTAACCATCCTTGTTAGCAATCACATGATAAAAATCATGTTTATGTTGATTCACCACTTTAGTTGTTGGGTATTCCATGTTTTTGTTGCATATCTATTCTACTATGTGTGACCTCACATCCTTGAGTTAATATTCTCAAGGGATGGCATCCTTGAGTATATCCCTTTTTTCCACTGGAAAAACTTGACACTTGGATAGTACCAGTAATGAGATTATCATGATGATAAAACTTTACTTACTAGGTATGATTCCAATAACTAAAACAAATCATTGTGTAATTTACAATTCTTCTAACCTAACTTAGAAGTTGCAGCATACTCGGTATTTGTAGATATGGATACCACTAACTTGAATGAGATTGTCTTGCTCATTAACTTAGCCTGACTATGATATTATATCGCTTTTATCCAAGGAATACTAGTTTGTTTCCCCTAAAAACTAGTATCCATTCTCCTACACATACCATGTAAATATCCTTTATACTTCCTCAAGTGTAATTGGATTGTTATAATTACTTCCCATTTAGTACTCCTAGATATAACTGATATTTTCCCACCATAAATTATATGTTGTCAATGTCATTTCTTTTACATATCATGGCATATGTGATTTATCCATCACTGAATCATATGGAATACAACTCATCGCATTAATATCTACCTATTCTCATGCATGTCTTCTTGGAGAGATTTATGTCATGTGATATTGGTTGCAATTATCTCTCAAATTGTTACAACTTGTATTTTTCAATATATTGTCAACATATGTATGATTGAATGGGATAAATAAAACGTTAGATCTACCTCATTAGATCATGTTCCCTAGAACTTAGGTTGCTAATTAAAGTTAATCTCTATAGCATTACTTTCATTATGGTCTTAATTAACTGTAAGAACAATAGTTGTTTTCCATATGCTACTAAACATATTTCTCTTGGAAAAAAATGGTGCTCCCACTAACCTCTGGTAGTCACATGGTAAAGATTCATTCCAAATGAATATTCTATAATCTTGTTGCTTACTTTAATCCTGAATTGGATTTTAGTAACTTTTACCCTTTATTGGAATTATCTAGGGCCAACATCCCTTTCTGGTTGCGTCGTATAGACACCTTCCATGATCAGTGGTCTCAACATCTAATGCATAATAAAATGATCATAGAAATTATCTATGATAAGTAAATTTTTAATTAATTTTGGAATAATGACATGGTATTACCAATTGAGACTTATTGGTACTATGCTTGTACCATCCAAGTATCATATCACTTGAATAGCCACCACAATATTCAAATAATAAGACTATGTTCTTTGATACATGGAATTCATCAATGAATTTAATTGATCTTATTAATTTTATCTAATTCCAATATACTTCTTACGTGTAGGAATTATTATTCTCAATGAATAATATATCACCATTCATGGTGAATATAAAAGCATAACCAAGGTTTTATCCTTCCTACATAGTAAGTGTCTCTGGAAGATTCTCTTCCACACCTCTTGTAGAACTCGTTCTAATGCCAACTATTTGTGCATCTCTAGCATTGACTATACCCAAGTAAATCTTGATCCCAATATCTTGAATAGAGATGTGAACCCTTATATAGAAATATAGTCTATAACATGACTATATCTTTTCTATCTTAGGGATTTCTATAATATCCTTAGAAACTTTAGTATAATTATTATAGATGCACTTTTTTGTTTTTCTTGATGTAATTTTGTTGATGTCTTAAAAAATCATTGCATATAAAAACATGTTCTTATGGATTTCCATCATACTATAACTCGTATGATATCCATTTTTCATTATATTTGGCATATGGTTATGAGATATCGTCATTATTTGTGATGCATGTCTTGAAAATAATGGAAGTATCTACAATGGATAATTTTTAACATTGATGTGCCTTTTACTTACATCATGAGCCTGGTGTGTGTCAAGAAATGTTCATTTAGGAATTTCTCCACACTACATTTTTTTTATCAATGTTAACATGTAAGACTCTTCCTTGATCCTCTTTATTAGCATCATATCCAGGATGTGGATAAGGTAATGTGCATTTAGAAATTACTTCATGCTACATTATAATGATCAATGAATGTTTGGTCAATATATTCTTTGGAATGTCAGCCTGAAGCAACTCATATATTATGATCATGAATATACCATACTTCACTTTAACATTCCTTAATAACTTTAAGGAATATAATGAAGTATATTTAATACTAGATTACTCTTAGAATAGTTCACTCTCTCTCGATGAACTAATTCTGAAAGCTTTGTGGGATACCTTTATTTCTAAAGGTTTCTTTGTCCAAACTAAATAAGTTTATATGTCGATAATACCTAAGGTGTTTATCCCCATTGAGTCTAAATACCATACTAGGTATATACTTGACATTCACTTTTAGTTTTACTTAAAAAATAATTATCTTTCCACAACTGGGTATATAAGTATTACATTTTATCTTCATCATATATTTCCTATGATTCATGTAATATTGAACTATTTGTTGAGTATGAGACACCACAAAAAAATCATTCCTGAACTAGAATAATTTCTTCTTATGTCCATTGTAAATGTGATATTAATTCTTTGGTAATACTTAATAAAAGTTTAACTAGAATCATGTACTTAGAAATTAGAAGTTGTGTGCTTCTCACCGCTGACTTAAGAACCACCCTTTCTTAGCTGCTTGGAGAACGCACCTTATTTCTTGTAATGTTTCTATACTTAATTGGTTATTGTATTCAAATACACATATGTTATAGGAATATCGTATTCAATACTTAAAAATTATTACAAAAACATTACAAATAATTGATGAATATACCTGAAGAAAAAACGACTACTCGCTTCTTTGATTCAGTTCATTGCCTATGAACTTCCATTGATTTATTTCATGATATGCAAAGAAAATGACCTCCTATATAATATCCAACCTCATTTCATTAAAGGATGTTATGAATTTGACTTTAGAGTCTATCTTTCCATTGGCCTTTTCTCTTTGTATTTCAACTTGTTCGGTATAAGAATTAAAGGTTATACTTTCTTTAATTTCTTATTTACTTGAAAACCTTACCCAAAAGGCAATGAAGTGTTTTTCTTCAAACTATTCATTTTGTAATCTTAAACAAAATAGTATTTATGGGTGATAAAGATATAATAATGGGATTTAATGAAATATTATGATCCATCTTTCATATTTACACATATCCAGTGTAATCATCACCCATTCATATCTTGCTTCACTTTCTCCTTTTAAGATTCTCAGAAATGATACTACTTATAATATCATTCATGTCTTGATGTAGTATACACAACTAACATTGGATGTTGATGATATTATTATGACATAAAAATCATATGTTTCATACATGAGTCTCTTGTAATCATTTTTATACCCTTGATTCCTAAGGTGGCTTAACAGGTATAATATCATCCATGTCTTGATTCTTGATTCATGTATAACCTATTGGAAACTCATGCTAGTTTGGAAATTTTTTGTGTATGGTATTATGGTAATTTCTTGTGGTATTACTTTCCATTTTCTACAAAATAAAATCTAGTAGATTAGTATTTTTATCTTTATTATCTATTTAGACATGATTAATTAACTAATTAAATCATTAAATGTTTCCCACTATTTTATTGAATTATAGGCGCCCTCTATATTAGAATCAGAATACTTTAACACTAGAGTATTCTAGTGGAAAGAATCCTTGAAAATATCCTAAAAGTCTACAAGATTTTGTTATGCCACTACTCGTATAGTTCAAGGTAGGCATTTTACTGGCCAACTGAATTAAATCACGGTTCCTTGATCTGTTGAATGAAGTCCCAACTTTTAAAATCATAAATTTGATTTACTCGATGATTTCCTCTAAATTTGCAGTAAGATAGATTTGGATACTTTTTTTCTAATAAATTTAGTTAAGTCAACTCATCACTCTCATAAGAACTCACCGGTAGTAAGAGGCATCCTCAACTTTTTCTAACAAGAACCCTAAACACTCGGTTTTGTTAAAATTCGATTGATGGAATGTGTTTAAAGACTTAATATTTCTTTGACGGGTTTATTATTATTTTTCTTGAAGAATTTAATGAATTTCTATTAATATTATTCATTAAATTTTTCTTTGATCACAATTGAACATTAATAGAAAATCATTCATCGCTTCTTTATGCATTTTTCTTATTTATTATTTTATGTGTTTCCTACTATCATGAAAATTCATAAAATAATAAACAAATGCATAGAGGAAATAAATACATGACTGATCTTGAGAATCTAATATTGGTTGGTCTATTTCAACTTAATGGATCAACCATGACCTAGGGGAATCATACCTGAGTTATGGCTTGACTCATGATGCATCTCATCTCTATCCAGTGTCCTTTGCTCATCTAGGTTTCGCCTCGCCTTGGCGGAGTCCGCGTCTTAAAACATCATTATCAAAAGTACAAGTATACTCGCATGCAGGGGAGGATAACTAGGGGCATAACATACAATAGATAAGTTTGGATATGCAACACCGTATACATATTGACTAAAAATAAGGCAATGTGCATACCATCGTATTTAATTACAATCACGCATAATTAAATAGTTAAATAAATAAATCAAACATACACAGGTTAGGTTAATCGCTCAAGACCAATCAGCGGGTAATATAATAGCATGATAAAAATTAAATTGAAATAAATTAAAGTATGAGGGTATTTAATTAAATTAAATTAATTAATTAAATTCAAATAATTTAATTCTATTAATTATGTATATTAATTTAATTTTAATTCCAAAAAATAAATAAACTAATTAATTAATTAAATTTAATACAAAAAATTAAACTAATTCTTTCGGGTATTAGAAATTATACTTTTAACAAGGGAGACGAAAGTGAGATCTATACCCATGGAGGAGGTCGCACGACGGTATCTTTTTGGAGAGGAGGGGTGGTGCCATGTACAGGGGTCATCGACAGAGCACCAGGTGAGCGGTGACTACGCAACATGGACGAGGACGGTCGGGCGGTGGCTGGGCCAAGGGGAGGAGGACGCAGAGGAGGAGCTCGTGCGTGGAGGGATCTGGTGGCCTAGCTTGTTGTAAAAGGGGATAGAAATCCTTTTTTCTCTTTTTACCTTTTGAAATGATTTTTAATGTTTTTCCACCGCCCCTTATTTTAAAAAAAATGTTGACCCGAAATTTAACAAGTCCAGCCACCCATTAAAAATTCCACACACCTTATTTTGTTTTTAATTCAAAAATATATTATAATAAGTATAATTATTATAATATTATAATAATATAATTATTATAATATTATAATTTCCAAAAAACTTTGGAATGAAATCTGACTGGAAAAAACTATTTTGGCCGCCTGAGTTCCTACCGGATAACATATTTCACCGAATTTAAACCCTCTACTGAATTTAATGAAATTTAAATATTTCTTGGATCAGAAAATTCACGTGATCGCTTTGATAATGATTGAATGTACTGAGGCACCAACGGAAGCCAGTGGACTGGAGTTTTAAAAAATTTCATCACTAGGATGACAAGACTTGTCCTCTCTAACAATTTGAGCCCTGGTATGGTCCAAGGATCTCATATGAATTAAACAGAGCACATAAAATAAAATAGAATGAGTACCTTGTTTTGATTCAAAGTGTGCTCATCTACAGCTCATCTTCATTGACCGTTGCTCGAAAGATTTGAAGCTGAACCCCTATATATTTTCCATACATGCTCCAAGAATTTGCACACATGTCGTTCATTGAATTTCAAGTGCTAATGTGGAGCTCCAATGATCTCTTCGATGATGCGACGATCAACACGATCCCCTTCCTTCAATTCGTTGAAGGTGTTCTTAGATCAGCACTTGGAGAGAGACTTTATCTCTCTAGAAGGTAGGAGGAGAGATAATCTCTCATTCCATTAGAATGAATAGAACCACCTTGATCTTCTCTTCTCCTTCTTATATAGTGGGCCGAAAAAATACACAGATAGCGTTCCCCAACCCTCAGAAATAAATCACCCATTAAATAAGCAATAAATAGATAATTATGATAAACTAAACTACATCATAAATATTATTTATATTTTATCACATACCTATAATATATATAGTGAATATATTACATGATAAAACTGAGTCATTTAACTCAACTTGTAATTCTTGCTAATATTAAACAAACCACGAATATTAAAATAATATTCATTTATATAATATTTTTCTCATATTCACTAAATACCTATTGAATACTTTTAATAGGTAAATTCAACCCAATTATTATTTACTTGAATAATAATGAAATTATTTATTTATCGGTGATCAATAACTTGGACAACTCTCGGACCTATAGTGGGGTCCACCATGTCATATATACTTATTCGCCAGAATAGGACGGATTCTTGAATACGCTATTGTGTGTGACCCTCTAGACTCTTATCTTAATAGGGTGAATAATATTCACAGACCAAGAGAATATTCTAGCAAACCATAAAGGACTTTAAAGAGATAAGGAATAGTCATAGCAATGAAAACCAACATATGAACACACATGGTGTAATTTAATTTCTTTGTCTTTAGATATCTCATAAAGAAGTATGCACATTTGTGTCATCATCCTTTCTTGCTTTATTATTTGTTGATCTAACTGGGTGGATTCCCCCTTGATTGTCTTGGCCATGTACTTATGAAGATACTACCATCCTAATCAACCAAGACTGGGATATATATTACTTTCTCAACTCATAATTGAAAAATTATATCTTGATCATTCAACCAATGTCATACCACCAATGATGCACCCAACACTACGGGAAAATCTGGTTTTTGCGACGGGTTATTTGCGATGAGATAGAGTCTCATCGCAAATAGTCCCATGAAAAGGTTATTTGCGACGAGAAACCTTACCCCATTGCAAATAACTACTTATTCGCGACGGGCTAAGGGTTCTCGTCGCAAAAGGTTCTGTGTGCACTGTGCCCCAAACCGCGGGAGAGGGTCTTTGCGACGGAAGGCACTTCCCGTCGCAAATAACCAACGACGGAAAATACTATTTGCGACGGGAACATACCCTCGTCGCAAATAGTATGTCGGTAGGTGACTATTTGTGACGGGACCAGTCGCAAATACTTATTTAACCGCCGACCTTATTTAATGCAATGTAAATTATTTGCGACGGGGTGCCCGTCGCAAATAGTCTCGTCACAAATAATCTAACCTATTTACAACCCCATCTGTTTTTTCCTTCCCCACATTCTACTTCTCCCTCTGATTTCTCTCAAAACTCACTTTCAGAGTTAAAAGTTTTAGAAGTCGATTTTTTTTTCGAGCGGATTTTGTAGACTTTTACACCTACTAATGATCAAGTTTAAAGGTATTTATATTCTATTCAATTTATTATTTATTTCATTTTTTTATATTAATTTTAATTATCGTTAATTAGTTGTAATTAAATTATATTTAGATTGTTTTGTTGTCAGCATATTTTTTGTTAATAAATTTAAATTATTAGTATTAATTATTAATATTTACTGGTAATTATTAATTATTAAGGATAATAAGTAATAAATACTAATAATTAGGAATAATTAGGAACAATTAGGAATAATTAATAATAATTAGTAACAATTATGAAAAAATAAGAATAGATAAGAAACAATTGGAATAAATACGAATAATTAGAAATAATTATTAATAAATAGGAATAATTAGGAATAATTATTAATAAATAGGAATAATCAGCCATAATTGTAAATAATTAGCAATAATTGTTAATAATTAGCCATAATTGTTAATAATTAGCAATAATTGTTAATAAGTAGCAATAATTGTTAATAATTAGCAATAATTGTTAATAACTAGCAATAATGGTTAACAATTAGCAATAATTGTTAATAATTAGCAATAATTAGGAATAATTATTAATAATTAGGATTAATTATTAATAAATAAGAATAATTATTAATAAATAGGAATAATTATTAATAAATAGGAATAATTATTAATAAATATGAATAATTATTAATAAATAGGAATAATTTGGAATAATTAGGAATAATTAGGAATAATTAGAAAAAATAAGGAATAACTAGCAACAATTGTTAATAATTAGCAATAATTAGGAATAATTAGCAATAATTAGCAATAATTAGGAATAATTATTAATAAATTGGAATAATTATTAATAAATAGGAATAATTATTAATAAATAGGGATAATTATTAATAAATAGGAATAATTATTAATAATTAGCAATAATTGTTAATAATTAGCAAAAACTAGGAATAATTAGCAATAATTAAGAATAATTAACAATAATTAGAAATAATTAGCAATAATTAGGAATAATTATTAATAAATAGGAATAATTATTAATAAATAGGAATAATTATTAATAAATAGGAATAATTATTAATAAATAGGAACAATTATTAATAAATAGGAATAATTATCAATAAATGGGAATAATTATAAATAAATAGGAATAATAATTAATAAATAGGAATAATTATTTATAAATAGGAATAATTTGTAACAAATAGCAATAATTAGGAATAATTCAGAATAATTTGAAATAATTTGTAATAATTAGGAATAATTCAGAATAATTAGCAATAATTAGGAAAAATTAATAATAATTAGTACTAATTAGGAATAATTATTAATAAATAGGAATAATTAAAAATAATTATTAATAATTAAAAATAATTAAAAATAATTATTAATAATTATTAATAATTAGTAATAATTATGAATAATTATGAATAATTATTAATAATTAGCAATAATTAGCAATAGTTATTAATAATTATTAATAATTAGGAATAATTATTAATAAATAGGAATAATTTAATAGGAAGAATTAGTAATAATTAGCAATAATTAGGAATAATTAGGAATAAATAGGAATAATTAATAATAATTAGGAATAATTAGCAATAATTAGAAATAATTCAGAATAATTAGGAATAATTAGAAAAAATTAATAATTATTATTAATAATTAGGAATAATTAAGAAAAAATAATTATTATTATTAATAATTAGGAATAATTAGGAAAAATTAATAATAATTAGCAATAATTAGGAATAATTAACAATAATTTGGAATAACTAGCAATAATTAGGAATAATTAGGAATAATTAGGAATAATTATGGAAAATTAATAATAATTTGGAAAAATTAGAAAAAATTAGTAATAATTAGTAATAATTTGGAATAATTAGGAAAAATTAGGAAAAAATAGGACTAATTAGGAAAAAAATAAAAATTAGAAAATTTAAAAAAAAAATTAAGAAAAATTGGGAATAATTGGGAATAATTAGTAATAATTAGTAATAATTAGTAATAATTAGTAATAATTAGTAATAATTAGTAATAATTATTAATAATTAGTAATAATTGATTGGTAATAATTAGTAATAATTGATTGGTAATAATTAGTAATAACTGGTAATAATTAGAAATAACTGGTAATAATTAGTAATAACTGGTAATAATTAGCAATAAGTTGTAATAATTAGTAATAATTAGTGATAATTAGTAATAATTAGTAATAAATTTTAATAAATTTTAATAAATTTTAATATATTTTAAGAACATGGCAAAATTTCCAGTCGATTGACTCCTAGGTCTTATTATGGTATTACTACGATGTCGGCGTCTAGCCCGAGAGGAGCTCATGCATCATCTTTTGGCTCACAGTATGAGGATCAGTTGCGAGCTCAGACTGAGCTGATAGAGAGTTTGTGTAAGGAGCAGGAGGAGATGTGTCAGCAGCAGCAGTAACATGAGGAGCGTTGATGACAACAACAGTAGTATGAGAAGCATATGAGTCGATTATTTGGAATTTTTTTAATTATTTGGATTTTTTTAATTATTTGGATTTTTTTAATTATTTGGATTTTTTTTAAAAATATTTTTAATTATTTGGATTTTTTTTAATTATTTGGAAATATATTTAATTTTTCAATTATTTTAATTAAATTTAATTATAATTATTATTTAATATTTTTAATATTTGAATTATTTTTTATTTTTTATTTTTTTATTTTTTTTTTATTTTTTATTTTATTTTAATTTTGTTATTATTATTTGTGAGGGTATATTTTCCCGTCGTAAATACTTATTTGCAACGGGCCCATCGCAAATATTTTTTTTAATTTTTATTTTATTATTTGCGACAAGTATATTTTCCCGTCGCAATTGGTTTTTTCAAAGGAACTATTTACGACGAGAAACAGGCCCGTCGCAAATATTTATTTGCGACGTGCCTATTACAAATATTTATTTATTTTTAAACAAAAATCTTTTTGCGACGCTGTTTTCTGCAACGGGTCATTTGCGACAGGACCCCGTCGCAAAAATTCATTTTCGACGGAATCCCATCGCAAATAACCCATTTCGAATACCCTAATTTCCAGTAGTGCAACACAAGATACCTCGCCATGATTTCATTATCAGGGTTTTTTCCTTGCATCAAAGTACGCAATAAAATGGAACATGTTGATAATGATATCAATTTGGGAGACCAATACACTTGTCCATAGATAGGAACAACCAATGACACCTGAAATATGTGGTGTTCTTATTGGTGGTTATGTCCTCATGATCTCACCTACCAAATATCACCAAGTGAAAACTTCATGAGAATAAGTCTCAATGCTTATGAGCCCCCATCACGAGATAGTCATACATCTATTATGTCTGGTCAGTATGGTGTATCTAGACCATATGACATATATTTAAGATTAATGACATAGTATCTCAAGGTCATCATTATAGTATGAGATCTACTATAAGCTTTTGATATAAAAAGTAATCTATGTAAATTACCATTTAAAGAGTGGATGTAGAAATATATACACTATAATGGTAATAGAACATCATGTATAACTAACTGTATGCATTATATGGTAATTGAAAAGTATTGTATAGTTGGGTCTAGAGATCCCACTATTACAACATAGAATTCTTCTTATGATATTATACACTATACCCCTCGCAACAAGATGACATGTGGGTGTTGATATATATAAATCACATACAACTTCACCCTATAGAATTTTAGTAATATAATGTTATCAGAAGTTGTTTGATTCACATTTAAGAGGAATATTAGTGACCAAACAGATCACCTTATATAAGGTAGGCAGTTGAGGGGGATGGATAGACTCAAATCTAGTGGGGTTATTTGGCTCATCATGTACTAATATTTATTACACTGTCAGTTTTCTTTGATCCTTTCACATATATTGATCCACCAAACCAGACCGAACAATAATATCTTTCAAAGAATCTATATGCTCCTTCAGTTCTTTCGTTGTATCATATGTATCCCTTTGTGTCTTTGTCTACTTGAAATATGTTCGAGGTGACACTCCAAAACCTACACCTCTAATGTGACCATATTGTTCTAGTCACTTAAAAGCTATTAAAATTAGTTTTTCTTTAGGTATAGTCAATGTTGACTATTGTGTCTATATTGTATAAAAACATACGAACATAAATAGATATTTTTATATAATATTTTTATAAATCACAACGAATTACTATTATGTAATACTTAAACATGATTCTCATACTATTTGTGTGTTTTCATAAACTATTTTACCTTATTTATTTACGCAAGCCTCATTCCATAGCATATGACATGAGATGGAAGTGGCTTAAGCTTTTAATTCATCAATCTGAATATAAAAAAAGTAAATATGTTTTTCATATCACATTAAAATTTTATTATAGATTTAAAAACGATACCATTTTCTTTTCAAGTTGAGTGTACCCCATCCTTGCTTTACGGTAGGGGCATATTGGTTTTGTTGCACATTACTTATTTTTAGAACTCCTTTTTTGTTTCATAAATTAAAATTTTGAAATCAAAGTGGATAAAATAAATAATGTAAAATAAAATATTATCGACTACAATACACATAAAATTATTTCTCATCTTGATAACTAATGAAATATTTTCATGTATTTTATTTTATAATGTGTGCATACATAAGTTTTAGGTGCAACTTTACTTTCCCCTCATCATCTCTAAGATGATTCTTTGTATGAAGTGTCTGGAAGCATCTATGAGATTTTATGGTGGACATTAAGACATACTTATTATGGAAATCATATAAAATAAATAAACTCTACAAGGGATAATGAAAACTAAATCAATATTTCATTATATAATTTTTTCAGTAAAATAGAGAAATTATATCATAAAATTACCTTAATATATTACAAAATCTTTTCCTTCAATACATGTTGGACATGGTTCCATGTATCTATATCAATTGTCACATGCATTCTCGTTGTGACTCCAATATAACAAATGAACATTGACTTCTTGGGGTCAACAGCATGGTTGCGTTGATTCCATTTAACCTCAAATCTTATACCCCTGCTTCTTTCCTTGATAATTTTATTTAACACAATGATGCAATGTAATTATTATTTTTTCATCAATTTTTTGTGCATCCCCTAATAATTATGTTGTTTCAACATCAACTGTCAGTTCTTCCTCAAGATTAGTGACATCATCATGTGAAAAATACATTATTTGTATGAGTAGTCAAACATTAATTTAGATAACATAAATGTGGTAGCGTACACATAATATTATAAATAAAATTATAGTATATTAAAAAAAATTTAACCTTCTCATTGAAATATTTTTTTCTTTAATGGTTGAAGGGATTTGGCTCCTCTATTGAGTATCCAAATCCCCACTTTGTGGTCTCATCTAATATACACAGAATTTTCTACATTGGGACTACTGTGAAATGATTGTGATCTCTCAATAAAAGTTTTATCCTTAATTAAATTTTCATATGACCCTACAATTGTTTTAGTCACCAACGAGACAATTGACTGATTCTTGTTCACTGGATCCGAGATATAAAATATTTTCACTGCTTGTGATGTCATTATAAATGGATCTTTCTTATACCCTTACACACTGAAATTCTCCTTCACAAAGACCAAATAATTAAATTTCACTACACTCATATTGTTTCCCCATTTTCAAAAGAAAACTGACGATTGAAATGTTGTATAATCCAACTAATATATTTGTTTTCTGGTTTTGAAATATGACATATTCACATAAACTGGATTTCTTCCCTTAAAAATGGATATGTGTATCGCTTCCACCACAAGAATAACTACACTATTTTACATTTTACTATATTCATATTTTTCTTTTTTATAGAATGTATAACCATTAATTATTAAACTAATGTAAGATATAATATTTACATTTTGTCCTTGGCTATCTAATGAAGTCGTTTAGTAATTGAATTCTTATTTTCAAATAACTCCTTATAAATATGATCTTGGAACCATCCTATAAACTATTGATTATGTGTATTTGATATCCATCCCTCACCCCTTAATAGATTCAAATATCTAAGAATTACTTTATGGGATTCAATATATGGATAAACCTCTGAATTATTATATAAAATGTAAAGGTGATATTTCTCTCACTCTATGATAGTAATTGTAACAACATATCTTTCAGAGATCCCTTTGCTCATAAGGCGTACACTATGAAAATAATTTGAGAGACATGTGTTATCAACATCTGATATATAATCGGTACATAATTCAAAAGCTTCTTCAACAATATATTGATCTGCAATATAACCTTCTGGTCAACTTTGATTCTTAATGTAGCCTTTCAAAATCACCATATATAATGGTAAGACCACATGGTTGAACCTATCTAACAAATTGAACCATCAGGTAGAGAATTATATCAAATAATAATGGTGGGAAGAATATCTCTAATTCCCATAATATGACTGAAATCTCTCAATTCGTGATTTGAAACTTTACCAAGTCTATAACTTTACTGCATATGGATTTGAAAAAAAACAGAGTCTAGTTAATGTATATTGTATATTTTTAGGAAGAATGAAACGTAAAGTGACAGGAATCAAACCTTGCATCAAAACATGATATTCATGTGATTTTAAACCCTGTAACTTCAAATTTTTCATTGACATGTCATTCTTGATATTTGATGGATACACCTCTGGAACTTTTATACTGTTAAAAAAATTGAAAATTTGTAATTTTTCTTATTTGGATATAGTGTAAGTTGCTGGAGGAAGAAAATTTCTCCTTTAAACCTTAATTAGTGCCAACTCTTCTCTTATCCACATGTCAATCATCTCCAACCTATCCTTGATGTCATATTTTGTTTTATCAAGAATATTTAGTAATGTTCCGATAACACTATCAAATACATTTTTTCTACATGCATGACATCAAAAAAATGTCTCATATACAAACTGTAACACCCAAAGATTTTATGAGATAGATTATTTTTAATTTCTTTAATGTATTGTGTTTTACACTACACCAATATTAGCTTGCACTATACACAACACCGTATTATCTTGCAGTATACACAACAATATTCTTGGCTTGTGTTGTACACAATTTCAAGTTCTTTTGATAGAATTAATTTCACGCAACACTAAGTATAGATTTTGTTCCATGTATAAATGAATTAAGTTCGTATTATGTTATACTTATCACCAAAGGAATTTTATACTACACGCAACACTGACTTGTCTTGCGTTACACGCAAGAGCAACCTTCCTTGATAGCTTGCATTGTACACGATACCGAGTTTCACTAAACAATGATATATTATTAAAATATTATTATTTAATGGGATATAAACTAGAAATTATGAATATTATTAACTACATTTTGAATTTTATATCATTATAATTTAACCTACACATTTTCTAGAACAAAATATGAGAAAAAATCAATTTTTCGGATAAAAGAAGTATTTTTAAAAAAATGCAGTTTTACCACCTTTTGATGGCGCACCCATTTTAAATCTAGTTTTTGACACATTTATAAGTTCAATTTGACAAAATAAACCTTTATTTATAAGAAGGATATAAAATTTTAATTTGGATGAGTTTTTGATATTTTTCTGATAACTTTCATATTTTGATTAATAGTGAAAATACGCTAAGTTTTAATTGAAAACAAATTTTTTCATCGAAATAATTTATATGGTTAAAATATATTATTTAATGGTTTTAAAGTATAATTAGAATATATTTTTAGAGTTTAAGACAATTTAAGTCATTTTCATTAATTTTACATTGAATTTGTATGTAAAAACATTTCAATCTTTAGCAATGTTTTAAACAAAAACCCATTTTTTCGACAATGGGATTAATTTTAAATTAATTACTAAAACTTCTGTGTTTTGAATTTTGAAAAATGGATTTCATATTTGGAATCAGTAGTTCCAAATTATGTTGATGGGATATTTTTATTTTTTAGGCATTATGAATAGTAACTTTGATAATTATTTTTATTACCATAGTTAAAGGTAAATTGGGTGATTAAGGGTAAAAATAATATTATAAAATTACCCTAATACTGCCAAAATTCTATTAGATAAATAAAAATCAACCCATATCACCTAAGAGTCTTAGAAGATTAATTTAATGGACTTTTGTCCATAAAAATGGTGTAATTATTATTAAAACAAAAGAAAGTGAAAACATGTCACTCTCCATCCAATGGCCCAAAGGCCCTCATTTTTTTATTGATTTTTGATAATCCACCTTTTAAGGGGTGAGGTGGAACCCTTACAAGGCCTGTAGGTGTAAGTATTACATGGCCCGTAGGCCTTAGAGGAATTCGTTGCCCGTAGGCTTCAAACATTACAAACAACCCAGACTAACTCCTTGGAACTGATCCTCCCCAACATCTTCATTGTGAAATCAGTTCTCCACCTTTACATTGATTTTAGGCTAAGTTATCCCATGCATTCACAAGCTTGTCCTGATTAAAAGTGTCATACCCTCTCATTCTTGCAATCTGTGTAGTTTCTGTTGTGGTGAAAGCTCCTTGTTCATCCTCCTATAGAGCTTGTTCCTTGTAGGTTGTCTGGTTTGCATCTACACTTAAGGTGTCCTGAAGGCCTTGAGGTGGCCCTAAGGCCTTACTGTCCTGAATTCTTGGGTGGCCCGAAGGCCTTAAAGGACTCAGGGACCAAATTGGTGGCCCGAAGGCCCAAACGGGGGAAAATTCACTCTCTTATATCTTATAAGTGTAATAATTTTAATTTAGTGACAAAATTCATAAAAATTAGAAATTAAATAGTCACTAGAAATCTAATTAAATTTTCTATATCATTTTAATTTATATATAATTTTTATAGATTAATTAATTATCATTAATGATGACACAATAGTGATGTAAAAATTATTTTATTAATAGAAATATCAAATAAATGGTATTAAAAATATTAAAAGAAATATCATATGAACTAATTAAAGTGATCCATGAATTTTATAGGTGACTATGACATGTTATGAGTGTATTAATTTTTTTTTTAATTTATCTTTTGTGGGGATTTTAGTTAAAGTCTAATAAATGAATAGTGTCAAAATTGACACTAGTGACATTTTATAAAGATAACATTTTATTAAATTATTTAAAAATCATAAAAATATTTAAAAATTACAAAGTGATAATTATAAGGTCTAAAATTTCATAAAGTATAAATTTATGGTCATTTAACACCACATAAGTAAATATTCATTACCATTAAAAATTTTAAATGTTATTACCAAAATTTAAAATTAATAGAATAACTAAGTATCAATTAAAAAGATAAGGTTTAAATTGACAAAATAAGTTGTCCAAAATTTATTGGTTGATGAGATTAAAATACTATCTCATCTCATCTTTGAATTTGTGACACTTTGGAGGTTTTTGGGTAGGGTTTGATTTTATTATAAATTAATATTTTTGAGAGTTTCCTAAAGTGTCCCTCTCCTCTCTTATAAAAGGGAACCTCCTCCCTATCCTCTTAACTCCATTTTAAGCCTTCAATCTCAGAAAAACCATACCCATTTATCTTATAAAATTTCCTAGTTACATTCTAGAGGTTCCAGTCTTCTCAAAAGACCAAATCTAGTGCCCTAAGAGGAAATTTAAAGGAGGCACGTCAAGGAAGAGGTAGTCTCTTCTACCGATTTTTTCAAATTTATTTCTTCTTCTACTTACAATTCATTTGTTTTTTAATTATAAAGTAATAAAATTAGTATCAATCATATACTGATATGTTATTATAACTATTAAATAACTCTATTTTACCTTCTATCCATCCTATGAAAAACAAAATCACCGCGTGTGCGTACGTACGACTTATCATATCCACGTCATTGTGTAATTTTTTTTTCACCACCACATTAATTGGATGGGTATAATAGTAGAAATAATAAATATATATTATTACTATTATATGATACTAATTCTTAGATACTACACACTTCAATACCATTCAACAATTATAAGAATGATATCATCGCTTGCGCGTACGTACGGTTTACTGTCTCCGCGATGTGATGTGATTTGTTCTACAAAATCTTCATTAAACCATGATAATATAAATTAATTGAATGAATAAACATGATATATATTATACTAATACCATTATGTAAATGATATAACTATAACCTAAAAATATTAATAATAACTTATTCGAAAAAACATGCATAAGAACATAAAGTAGTTAATACCCGAATAACGAGTAATAATGAAATGTTACTAACAAACAAATGAAAATATGATCATAAATGTTATCATCAAAATGATTATAATTCTGGAATAAATTAGTAACATTATTTAAATCATTATACATGGGGTTTAGATACGTACTAATCATATCAGACCTAAGGTAAGGGATAAATTTTTAAATCACGTTTTTATCTAAGATTGTTTATACGTAAGTATTTACTGGGGTATATTTAATATCCATTTCCATGTTTTCTAAGAATATTATCATTAAATTTTTACTATTACTATATGTATTTTTAAATTCATTTTTACCCATTTTAAATTTTATGACATGGTTTGTAAGGAATATTTCTTACGTTTACTATACGAGGTACTTCTTTGACTTTTCCGGAAAAAGTATGAAAAGAATATTTTTTTAACATATACGACATGAATAGATTTTTACATATTCATAATGCCTTATTTACATGAATATTCCTCTACACATTTTCAAGTTTATTTTCAACTAAATTATTTTCTTTTAAAATTTCGCGTCATTTTGAGAAAAGAAAACGTTTTTGAAGAAGAAAGAATATTTTACTCATGAATTAAGTTCAAGTGTTTTATCAAAATTATTTTCCATCTAAGATGGAACTATTTAAATAGGGTTATGTTTATACCCCTATTATTAATATGATTTGATTATGTTAATGATGTAATGATATTTTATATGGATTATGTTATAATGGAATGATTTTTAAAGAAACCCATTTTATTTCTTGGGTTATGCTATGATGAATGATTTATATTTTGTGGTACATGAAATAATGATTTCATTATGAGATGGGTGGTACCTATATCTCCCTACAATGCATTGGGTAAATATTTATATCTCATTAGATAAATATGGTTGGAATTCCAAGTAAATCTAGTTCAGTAATACATGGCTAGAATGGCAGGTAAATTTGGTTTAGTGATACATGGTTGGAATGGCAAGTAAACCCAATTCAGTAAATGAATTTTTCCACTATGTTGGTCTTATAAGAAATTCCTTGGCTACTATGGAAATCATATTATGTGTTTATTAGTTTTACACAATTCTATGTTTTATGACAATGGTATTTTATCATGGTTAATGTTTCTTTATGATATATGCCTTACAAACTACCAAGATTTAGTTCATGACTCAAGATTTTGATGTTTAAAAATTATGTTCATGTTTTTACGTTCAAATGTATATGGTTTGTTTTAAGTTCTCTATGTTTGACCTTACTGAGCATTTGATCTCATCCTTTTTATGTTTTATTTTCCCTAGGATATAAATAAAGGTTTTAGTTAGGAAAACAAAAGGGAAAGATCTTTATGGTAGATGCTGAAGATCTTTCACTAAGTTAGAAGATTATGTTATGAGTTTCCAAAGATACTAAACTAATATGGTATTTGGGTGACTTTTTATGTCATGTATTAAGTATTCCGAAAAATAAATATAATGTTCATGTACATTAATCTTGGGTCTCTACAGTTGATATCAGAGTGAAGGTTTAGTTAACCTTTGGAAGCTAGGATACACAAACTTTATTGAGATCCCTAGAGATATTTCTAAGGTACATCTAGGTATGTCCCTAAGGTTAAGTATAAGTATAGGTTACAGTCCTAGAATTATGGTAATGTTCATGAATAACCTAGGATTAAACCTAAGATGTTATAGATTTAAAGTAACCCCTTGATTATATTGTTTTCCTATTATTATTTTCGCCTCTCACACTATTCATTTTGGGTTTTAGAAAATAGCTAGAAACAGGAGGATTCATGTTAATAGAGAATATGATGGCTAATGGAATGATATTATTCATGAGAAACCAAATGAAATGGGATTTGGAAGTAGAAACATCATTATTATGCCTAATCAGCAATCACATAATATGATCAATAATCTCAAATTTGGTGAGTTTCCTAAAGCAGCTAATAAGATAAAGATGGAGTTTCATGGTGATCATAGAGGAAAGAAAGTTCAATTTTCCTCATGTAAATCATGTGGGAAGAGTAATCAAGGAGAATATTTCAAAGGAACTGGAAGATGCTTTGGATGTGGAAAATAAGGACACAAAGCCAGTAATTTCAAAGGAAAATGTATTGTTAACACAATGGACAAGGATAATGATATTGCTAAGACATCAAAATGGTTAAATGTTTTAAATTTGTAATGTATGGGAATTATGAAAATCGATGCCTGAAGGAAAAATCTCATGAGGAGAATCAGCATAGTCATATGGGTAGTATTTATGTTGATGATGATGAAGAGGATACAAATGATATATGAGATGAAATACGTGTTGAGGAATAAAATGATGAAGCTCGGCCAATGGTTTAAGAAGATAGTGGAATTATTGCATGTTTATTAAGAATAATGTATGATACTATAGAATAAAGAAACATCTAAGGATTGTTACACTATTGTTTTTACTTAAGTATTTGAAAGTATATGTTGAATGGTACCGGTAACCATGAAAAGTAATTGAAATATTTTTGGAAAGCACATGATATGATCATAATGAAGGGACAATGAGATAATGAGATGTTTTATAGTATTAATAATCTCATAAATGATATAAGGAAAAACTGATATCATAGTTTGAATATATTGATTTTTTAAGATTTTGTTATGTGGAAAGAGTTAACTTTTGACAGCATTCATGTTTTCACTATGTTTCTATGGTAATTCATGTTATTATCATGTTTCAAGAGAATACATGATTAAGGTATTCACATGTTTGGAATGTGACAACCAAGGACTGCCAAATGAGATATGAGAGAAAAATGTTAAGTCGATTTAGTTCACATCTTTCTAAAGTTTTATATTTTTATTTTTTGGAAGGATTGTAATGTTATCCATTGATAGATAGTATAAGTTGTATTTTGGTTGATGTTTGTTAGATTAATGTGTTATCTCAATATAGATGGACTTATACATATTTGATAACATATTCTAACATTTTTATTGAGACATATGGAATGACCTATCATTCTATCACATGATCTGATAAAACTTCAAGAATAAAAAATTCAACTTCATTTCTTTAAATAAGAGATGAAGTGGAAATTTTTCAAGGAACGACCAACGATGATATTGTACTGAAATCAAGTAAGTATTTCATCTCATGATCTTAAACTTTAGGAAAAGGATCTTGAAAACTAAAAAATTTATCCTAGTAAATTATTATCTAATGACTCAGATGGTCCCTTAAATCATCACAGATTTATGTATTTTTGGTAGTTAACTTTCTCAAATCCTTATTCACTATCACTATCCATTGGAACTTGATGGTTATATTTATCTTCCAAATCCATGTTTTCACATCCCACCTATGTTCTTCTATGTGGAAACCTGGTGATGAGTTAATTTGGGTAACCGTTATGTTTCTAAATTTCCTTTTGAAAATGATGTTTTAGTATCCCTTTTTATGACGTGGGTTTCCATGAAAGAAACTTTCAAGTAGAAAACCATTTATAACTACAATGAATTTCCAGGGTGAAATTCATTTTAAGGGGGGTATAATGTAACACCCAAATATTTTATGAGATAGATTGTTTTTAATTTCTTTGATGTCTTTTTTTACACTACACCAAGATTATCTTGTGCTATACGCAACATTGTATTAACTTTCACTATACGCAACAATATTCTTGGCTTGTGTTGCACACAATTTCAAGTTCTTTTGATAGAATTCATTTCACACAACACTGAGTATAGATTTTTTTTCATGTATAAATGAATTAAGTTTAGATTATGTTATACACATCACCAATGGAAGATTATACTACATGAAACACTGACTTGGCTTGCGTTACACGCAAGAGCCACCTTCCTTGATAGCTTGCGTTGTACGCGATACCGAGTTTCACTAAACAAGAATATATTATTAAAATATTATTATTTAATAGAATATAAACTATCCTTTATGAATATTATTAACCAAATTTTTAATTTTATATCATTATAATTCATCCTATAAATTTTCTAGAACACAATATGAGAATAAAATCAATTTTTCAGATAAAAGAAGTATTTTTCAAAAAATGTTGTTTTACCGCCTTTTGATGGCACACCCATTTTAAATATAGTTTTTGACATGTTTATAAGTTCAATTTGAAAAAATAAACCTATTATTTAAAAGTGGAATATAAAATTTTACTTTGGATGAATTTTTGATATTTTTCTGATAACTTTCATATTTTGATGAATAATGAAAATATGCTAAATTTTAATTGAAAACAACTTTTTTTCATCAAAATACTTTATATGGTCAAAATATATTATTTAATGGTTTTAAAGTATAAGTAGAATATATTTTTATAGTTTAAGTCAATGTAAGTAATTTTCATTATTTTTACATTGAATTCATATGTAAAAACATTTCAATCTTTTGCAATGTTTTAAACAAAAACTCATTTTTTTGACAATGAGATTAATTTTAAATTAATTACTGCAACTTATGTTTTTTTAATTTTAAAAAATGGATTATATATTTGTAATAATTAGGTCCAAATTATGTTAATGGGCTACTTTAATTTTTTGGGCATTATGAATAGTAACTTTGGTAATTATTTTTATTACCATAGTTAAAGGTAAATCGGGTAATTAAGGGTACAAATAATATTATAAAATTACCCTAACACCTTCCAAAATTATATTGGATGAATAAAAGTAGACCCATATCACCTAAGGGTTTTAATAAATTCATTTCAAGGACTTTTTTCAATGGAAATGATGTGATTATTACTAAAACAAAAGAAAGTGACAACATGCCACTCTCTTATATCTTATAAGTGTAATAATTTTTATTTAGTGATAACATTAATAAAACTTAGAAAGTAAATAGTCACTAGAAATATAATTAATTTTAATATATCATGTTAATTAATTTAGAATTTTTATAGATTAATTAATTATCATTAATGATGAAACAATAGTGATGTAAAAATTATTTTATTAATAGAAATATCAAATAAATGGTTTGGAAAATATTAAAAGAAATATCATATGAACTAATTAAAGTGATCAACGAATTTTATAGGTGACTATGACATGTTAGGATTTTATTAATTTTTTTTAATTTATCTTTTGTGAGGATTTTATTTGAAGTCTAATAAATAAATAATGTCAAAATTGACACTATTGACATTTTATAAACATAAAATTTTATTAAATTATTTAAAAATCATAAAAATATTTAAAAATTAAAAATTTATAATTATATGGTCTAAAATTTCATAAAGTATCCATTTTTTTCAATTAACACTACATAAGTAAATATTAATTACCATTAAATATTTAGAATGTTATTACCAAAATTAAAAATTAATAGAATAACTAAGTGTCAATTAAAAAGATAATGTTTAAATTGACAAAATAAGTTTTCCAAAATTTATTGGTTGATGAGATTAAAAAACTATCTCACATAATCTTCTAATTTGGTACACTTTGGAGGTTTTTGGGTAGGGTTTGATTTTATTATAAATTAATATTTTTGAGAGTTTCCTAAAGTGATCCTCTCCTCTCTTATAAAAGAGCACCTCCTCCCTCTCCTATTCACTCCATTTTAAGACTTAAATATCATCCAAAAACTACTCATTTATCTTCTAAACTTTCCTAGTTACATTATAGAGGTTCTTCTCATCTCAAAATACCAACTCTAGTGCCCTAAGAGGAAATTTAAAGGAGGCACGTCAAGGAAGAGGTAATCTCTTCTACCAATTATTTCAAATTTCTTTCTTCATCTACATATTCTTATTTAGTTTTTTAATTATAAAGTAATAACATAAGTATCACCAATATACTTATATGTTATTATAAATATGAAACAACCCTATTTCACCTTCTATCCATCCTATGAAAAATGAAATCACTGTGCGTGTGTACGTACGGCTTACCATATCCATGTCATGGTGTAATATTTTTTTCACCACCACCTTAATTATATGGGTATAATGGTAGAAATAATAACTATATGTTATTATTATGACATTATACTAATTCTAATATACTATATACTTCGATACCATTCAACAATTGTGGAAACGATATCGCCGCTCGTGCGTACGTAAGGCTTACCGTCTCCACGATGTGATGTGATTCGTTCTACATAATATTCATTAAACCATGATTATATAAATGAATTGAATGAATAAATAGGATATATATTATAATAATACCATTCTCTAAATGATATAACTATAACCTAAAAATATAAATAAGAACTTATCTGAAAAAACATGCATAAGAACATAAAGCAGTTAATACCCGAATAACGAGTAATAATGAAATGTTACTAACAAACGGATGAAAATATGATCATAAATGTTATCATAAAAATGATTATGATTCCTGAATAAATTAGTAACATTATTTAAATCATTATACAAGAGGTTTAGATACATATGAATCATATCAGACCTAAGGTAAGGGATAAATTTACAAATCTCATTTTTATCTGAGATTGTGTATACATAAGTATTTCCTGGGGGTATATTTAATATCCATTTCCATGTTTTATAAGAATATTATCATTAAATGTTTATTATTCCTCTATGTATTTTTAAATTCATTTTTACCCATTTTAAATTTTACGACATGGTTTGGAAGGAATCTTTCTTATGTTTATCATACGAGGTACTTTTTTGACTTTTTTGGAAAAAAAGTATGAGAAGAATAATTTTTTAAACTTATACAACATGAATGTATTTTTACATCTTCATAACGCCTTATTTCCATGAAGTTTAATCTAAAAGTTTTTAAGTTTATTTTCAACTAAATTATTTTCTTTTAAAATTTCATGAAATTTTGAGAAAAGAAAACATTTTTGTAGAAGAAAGGATATTTTCTTCATGAATTAAGTTCGAGTGTTTTATCAAAGTTATTTTCCATATAATATGACGCTATTTAATTAGGGTTATTTTTATACACATATTATTAATATGATTTTATTATTTTAATGATGTAATGCTATTTTATATGGATTATGTTATGATAGAATGATGTTTAAAGAAACCCATTTTATTTCTTGGGTTATGCTATAATAAATGCTTTATATTTTGTGGCTCATGAAAGAATGATTTTATTATGAGACGGGTGGGACATATATCTCCCTCCAATGCATTATTTAAAGATTTATATCTAATGAGATAAAAATGGATGGAATGGAAAGTAAATCTGGTTCAATAATACATGGCTAGAATGGAAAGTAAATCTGGTTCAGTAATACATGGTTGAAACGACAAGTAAACCCGGTTCAGTAAAGGAATTTGTACACTATGATGGTCTTGGAAGTAATGACTTGGCTAATATGGAAATCATATTATGTGATTATTAGTTTTCCACAATTCCATGTTTTATTCCAATGCTGTTTTATCACGGTTAGTGTTCCTTTATAGTCTCTACCTTACAAACTGCCAAGATTTAGTTTACGACTCAAGATTTTGATGTTTAAACTTTATGTTCTTGTTTTTACATTCAAATGTATATGGTTTGTTTTATGTTATTAATGTTTAACCTTACTGAGAATTTGAGCTCACCCTTTTTATGTTTTATTTTCCCCAGGATATAAAGAAAGGTTTTAGGTAGGAAAACAAAAGGGGAAGATCTTTATGGGAGATATTGAATATCTTTCACCAAGTTAGAATATTGTGTTCCAAGTTTCCAAAGATACTAAACTAATACAGTCTTTGGGCATCTATTTGTGTCATGTATTAAGTATTCCACAAAAGAAACTTAATTTCCGTGTATTTCAGTCTTGGGTATCTATAGAAACAATTCTAGTATTTTAATTCAAAGAAAAGTGATCTCTTTTTCCAACCCGATTTCATAAGGTTTTTCTCAAAAGGTTGATCACCCATTAGTGGAGATGGTATTGTATGTTGTTTTTTAATTTCATCAAATGTTTTCATCCAAAATAGGTATGTATATCATCGAGGTAAAAAAAATTGATGTCCTAAAAACACAGTATTTGAGGAATGTTTCAATCGAACTGATTGTGTACATTATTCACAAATGGGACACCCCAACACTTATTTGATGTTATATCCTGAAAAATTTCCATAACCAAGGAATTCATTTATCATTCACTACAAAAAAATGGGGGACTAGTGGTAGTTTTTTTAAGATGGTGGCGGTTTAAACCGTCACCAAATGTTTTCGTGATGGTTTTTTAAAACTGTCATTAAAATCAGCATTGACATCCAACTCATAGTGGTTTCACTTATTTATCACTGGTTTTTGGGAAGTGTCACAAAATGTTTTTTTAGAGGTGGTTATTTTATTTTTTTAATAGTGGTTTTTCCTCTCAAAACTAATGAGTATTTCATTACAGTTTTAACTGCCACTATATTTAATTATATATAACAATAATTTAAAGCACCATTAAATTTTCTTTACCATATATAGTGGTGGTTTAAACTATCACTATATATCACTACAAAAAACCTGTAGAAATATAACCCTCACAAAAATTTTAAAATAAAACATTATATTAATGAAAAAAACCTTTAAACCCGGGTCACATGTGTTAGAAATCAAAATAGGTTCAAAATCCTTCTTTAAACATGCAATTTCACTTAAAAGGGATTCAAAGTAATTTTCACAAACACTTGTCCTTTAAAAATGTTTTAATTCAAAATAAACATAATAAATTCATTTAAATCCTTCATGAAAATTAAATAAAACTTATTAAACATTTAATAAACCCCTCATGGGTATCAAATATAAGCATAAATTAATGAAAAATAATTTTAGAACTATTAGAGAACTTCATTACATATTAAATAAAAAAATCATAAAATAACTACATCAATAAAGAGGAAACACATCGAATTTATAAAAAGGAAAAGTCTCGTCACATGGAAAACATCAAATAAACAAGAAATTGTATTCATATAATAAAATTACAAAACATGGAATTAAAAATGATTACAATAACCACAATATTACCACATCACTGCACACCACCACATAATCACATAAACCCATTATATATATAGAACCCCACACTTCATTTCAAAACATCACCACCTCTGCATATCCATTGTACACCTCTTTTACATTTCCACCATGATCCTTATAAATCGTTACCACATCATCACCAAACAGCTTCCAACACAACAAAAATCAAAAAATAACATGAAATAAATTACTATAATAATTTTCCCATAACAAGACAATAATTATCTAATCCCCCATAATCTCATCACCATTTCATCTATCGGTCCCTAATAGATACCACAACCCCACTTTCATTTTAGAAACCACACAACACCCCCAAGACAACAAGCATAACAATGATAACATGAGAAACAATTGATAAAACCCAAAACTTATACACCCATGACTTACTTCCAACCTCCTCATTATATGGACCAACCTAACTCTCCCTCCTAAAATGATCCTACTAAAATCTATGCTTTCATCATAGTAATAATATGCTACCCATTCCAACTATAATAGAACATTTAAGTAAAGGAAAAAAGTCATCAAACTATAATGGAATACTTTACATGGAATCATTTAAAAAATAACCCAAAAGAGCGTAATAATGATGAGTATAAGGGAAACTTTGAAAGAAAACATATAAAATCAACCAAGCATATATATTTCATGCAATATAATATAAATAGAGATATCCTCTACCTCAAACCACAACATGGTTTCTTAATCATCATATAATTGTGTTAGACTATCATGAGTTTAGTTACACATCATCATCATGGAATCCAAATTCAACCCTCATCGCTACCTAAAAAACTAAGATCGATATTGTTTATGTCTCTATCTCCAATCTCTACTACCAGAACCTGTATGAAAATTTTCTTGAAAATTAAATAGTGTTGTATATTTAAATTTAAACTTAAAACTAATAAAATTTTCTGTACTAAATGATTATGAAGTTGTGTAATTTACCTTCTCACTCAAACCATACATCGATGCAATATCACCAGGGACACATCCAATAGTATTCTGATATAATTCAACCAATGATTTCTACAAAGAAATGACTTTCACATCCTGTATTTGTATATGAGCCCCTTGTTTTTAGATTGTGCTCCCCGGTTGCTCAATTGTGATCTTAATTACACTAAACTGCCTCTAAGATTATTGAATTAGGAAGTAACTACAACCAGGAGTATATGTTGCTGCGATCCCCAGTCACCTACCAAATACCTCATATAGTGATGGTCCCAAACTCATCCCACACATGTGACTAGGATGCTCCTTCCCAAGGACTTGACCAACTGAATCATATTGGGAGACAAAGAAGAATTGCATGAGATTAACATCCCATAGTTCTTTTATTTTTACCTATAAATAAAATAACAATCATATTTAAAGAAATAAATATTAACAAAGTGAAAACTGATAATAATTTATTATAATGAAAAAGGAATTCATACCCCAACTTCTTTGGCAGGATAATTCACATAACTCTCATCAGATTTTGTATGAGCATCCAAATAAAGTTCTATTAGGAAGACTTGGTTCCCTAAATTCTTTGAATACATTAAACAAAGATAAATCAACAATTTATTATATTAAATAGATAATTTTATCATATAAATATTTAAACTAATGAAATTATTACCATAGTCAATATGTTTTTGGAAAAACCCTTTGAACCAGCACTGTGGGGGATGGTTTTTTTAGCTTTACTTGATATATTTTTTCTTGAAACATACTAAAATAAATAAAATGTAATTTAATAGTAATGTATTAAATTTCATCTTCTTATCATGTGAAAGTATATATATATATTAATATAATAATATATTTTTCAATACCATGTTCTTATAAATATAGCTATCAACAAACACCATCCACTGCTCTCTAACTACCCCTTCAGGTACCTTATCATACTACTGTTGAGTGGTCAATGATGTATCTGTGAATTTATTCCATAATCTCCATTTAAAATCTTTCCATTTCTTATCCAAATTTTTCAACGTCCACTTTTTTTGTGATAAGATCATCAAAAGTAAAGGGGAATAACATTTGTATAAAGAGATTCATTTTTAAAATGTCATAATTTAATTAAATAATGGAATTTAATTGATCCATAATGTATTAAAATTGCCTTTATATAGGAATCAAATACTTCATTCTTACAAGATTGAGGCATATGCCTCCAATTAGAATATGTAATTAAAAGGGAAACCAGATCAGCCTCCAACTAGCCTAGAATATGGCCAAATAATCTCATAGCATCATCTATGGGGAACCCATAATAATTAAAGGGTACAACTATCTTCAATCTATTCATATTTTAGACATCTAAACCATTAATATGTTTCTTAGTAGTAACATTGTTTCTATCTTTGATGAAAAAATAGTTATTAGCATAAAAAAATTGCAATACATTTATTCACATTAAAATGTGTACCTATAACTATCACCCACCAATATCCCTATGAAGAAATAGGAGTTACCACATGTTCCCTCATTGTAGAATCGTTGCATACTGAACTTGCTAAATCGGGAGGCAATGTGCCAAATGTTGATGGGACAGGGAAGGAGGGTGTGTCAGACATTGATGGGAGGGAGATAAAGGGTGTGCCAAATGTTGATGGGGGTGGATGGAGGGTGTCCTAGTTGCTATAGGGAGGGAGACTGATGGATAATCAGGTGTCTGTG
Organism: Viscum album; assembly: GCA_963277665.1. Taxonomy (NCBI): domain Eukaryota; kingdom Viridiplantae; phylum Streptophyta; class Magnoliopsida; order Santalales; family Viscaceae; genus Viscum; species Viscum album. The sequence continues at coordinate 1,164,002,189 of OY728159.1, forward strand.
TGGTCAAGGGAATATCAATTGGGATTTGACTGGGATCGGTGAAATGATTCTTCCTTGTAATTCCTATTATTTAAACAAGTAAAAATAACTTTAAAACATATATTTCAAAATATTCATGTAGAAAAGGAATTTAGAAATGATAACAATTGAACAGTACTAACAAACATAATATACATAGGTATGATAATGAATGACTGCACATACAAAAAAATATAACATTTACTTTTTCAAAATTAAAATCATGCATAAAAATCAATTTAAATATGATAATAGATCGACAGTACTAGAAATTAATTACATATAACATAGGTGGTTGATAAGTTAATGGATGATTGCACATACAATCATGTTTTCCTTCAATCATATCATTATCCTTCTCCGTTATTACTTCATCTACTTTATCCACCCTTCTAAGACTAATATTTTCAATATCATGATGGACAAATAATTTTGTTTATTATTATTAATGTGATTCAATTTCAAAGGTCAAATCTTCCACTTCATCACTTATATCATACAATTCTCTTTGTTTTATGTGAATAACTACACTCCACCCTTTATCCATGAAATATTCCACATAATATACCATTTTCTCTTGTGATTAGAAGATATATAAATCATGTAATTCATGGTCACTGACATCCATCAAGCAAGATAAGTTTGCAAAAATAAATGGTAAATAATCTCTTTTAATACCCCTGGTAATATAAAACCACTTTCATTTGAATAAAACACCTAAAAAATAACTATAGTGGTTTAATAAGATAATATCAGTCAACCTTACATAATATCCAAATTCAAAAACTGTAAATATACCACTATTCTATGTTTTTAAACCCTCTTCTCAATTGACTGTATGAAATTTGAATCCATTCACATTGTAAGTATTGAACTTTATATCCTGTTTTAGAGGACCTCTAGCTAGAAACTTTAAATCTTTTGACAACTCAACCTGAGTATCAGTATTCATGATCTAAAAAAATTAATATACATTATTATATTTACAAAATATATGTTTCAACCAAATATCCTTATTTATTTCAATATTTATGAACTTACACGACATGAAAACCATTCTACAAGCTCTTTATTAACAGTTATTGTTATATCTCTCTCATTTCAGGTTAGAATTATCATTCATATCTTTATTTGTATAATTATCTCTTCAATAAATGGATATAAAACTTCACTATTCAATATCACATATCTATGTACCTGTAATAATTCCATTTTTGTCAGTGTAATATTTGAGATCTTTCCAAATGATCAGCCAATAGTAAGAAATATTTTTTAGTTCTCATGTAATTGATATTGAGTCGATATGTCTTCAACATGTCCAACTCGATTGAATCTTGTGCCAATATCATCCAAGTATCTAGAACAAAAGTTAATACACTCCTTTACTAAATAGAATTCAGAAATCGAGGCTTTAGGTTGAGATTTATATTTCACGTATGATTTCAAATGACCAAGGTATCTGTGAAATAAAATAAATAAAACATAATTATATATTTAATGAAGTGTCAATAATTGTTTAATCAAGATGAAAAACATATAAATAAATTACCACTCAATTGTATACATCCATCGATTATGTATGGTACCTACTAATTTAGTTTCATCAACCAAATGCACAGTTACACTACTACAAAAATTGGCAAGGGAAGCGCTACCCTTTTATCAACGTTAAAAAAAAGTGCTGATAAATGGGGCCTTTATCAGTGCTTTTTTTAGTACTGATAAAGGGGGAATTTATCATTGCTTTTTCCTACCGCTGATAAATTTTATGTTTCAAAAAAAATCATGAAAAATAAAATATTGTTATATAAGTATATTTATATTGATATAAATATAATATATATATTTTAAATATGTTTTAGATAAGTATAAATTGACTATTACATTTAATATATAAGAAATTTAGTGAAAATAGATTTAAAATATTTTAAAAAATATTATTAATTAATAATTTGATAATTATTATTGAGTAAAAATCATTTAATAACAATTTGAAGACACAAAAAATCAAAAAAATTAATAAAAGATCTAAAATAAGTTGAAAATGTAACTCAAACTTCAAACGGTCATAACTTTTGATACGGGTGTCCGTTTGAGCTCTACAATATATCAAATCTAAGTCTGTGATGATATCTACGCACTAATGACCTAATAAAATCTTCTATCACATTTTTAAGGCCCCAAAAGGCCTAGAAGGCCTCCAAAACTGAGTTTTTAGTCAGGATATCCCAATTTGTTATCATTCAAACACATATAACTTCTGATCTCGATGTCCGTTAGGCCTGTACCACATATCATATCAAATATTGCTTCATTTTATTTGATTTGACGAGTTGTGGAGTTGAAACAGGCTTTTGTATTATAATTTATGGTCGTTTTAACATTTTATGACTTTTCAAATACACATATATATGTATTTATTCGTAAATATATATGTGTCTGTGTGTGTGTGTGTGTGTGTGTTTGTGTGTGTGTGTCTGTGTTGTATATATGTATGTATGTATGTATGTATGTATTTATTTATAAACACACATAAAAAACATATTTCATAAATTTATTTAAAAGTAATCGTATAAATGTATATTAATATACAAATAAATATACGGATACAAAATTATAACTAAAAATATATATATAAATAAATATAAATATATATTAATATACGAATGAATATATATATACTAATATATGAATAAATATATTTATATTAATAAGAATCTATATTAATATATGAATAAATATAACTATATATATATAAATAAATAGATATATCATTAAATATAGAAAAAAAATGAAATGGTGTAGTGGTAAAGGTGCAGCTGCGAAAGGGGGGAGGTCGCGGGTTCGAGTTCAGGTGGAAGTAAAGGGGTGCGTGTGTGTGGGGATGTGCAGGAAGGGCAGCATGTGGGAGAGTGTGAGGGGGGTCTGCCTAGCGCTGATAAAGGGGGGGTCAAGCGCTGTTAAAATCTCCCCCCCCCCCACACATTATATAATTCTTTTTATTTTTAAATTTATTTTTTTGACTTTTATCAGCGCTTTTTAAAAGCGCTGATAAAGGGGTCTTTTATCAGTACTTTTTTTAGCGGTGATAAAAGGGGATTTTATCAGCGCTTTTTAGAGCGTTGATAAAAGGGACCCCCCTATATTTGTAGTAGTGTTAAATGCATCATGATAAAAAATGATGGAGGAAAGATCATCTCCATTTCACAAAGTGTCAGTGCAAATCTATCATGAAGGTTGTCAAGATCAGCATATTGTAGAATTTTCCTACATAGTTTTATAAAGAATGTTCAAAATTAGAGTACAACTACAATAACTTTTTCATGTAACAATATATGTAATGTCTATAGTAGTAACTGTTGTAACAAAATATGTGAATCATGAATTTTCAATCCATGTAACCTATGATACTTTAATTCAACACGCCTTGGAATGTTACTTGAATACCCATCAGATACTTTCACATGTTTTAAAATTCAAAGGAATGTATCCTTATCCCTATTTTTCATTGCAAAAATTATCGAAGCATACTTTACATTATCATCTGACCATAGATCACGCTTTATATTCATTGTTTACATGTCCTTCTAAGCATTGATATGGTCCTTTAATTTTCTATGCTCATTAAGTAATGTAAAGATCAAATTGCCACAAACATTCTTATCAATATGCATAACATCAAGATTATGATGCAACTAATTAAAATCAAAGTACATAATTTTGAATAATGTACTTTTTTCTTCCATTGTTACATTCCTATTTCAATTGATGATGCAGTTTGAACTTCTTTCCCACTATTATTCAAATAATTCACCTTATAAAATTCTATTTCAACATTCACAAGTTTTTTTGATATTTCAAAAACTATCAAAAACTTTGTAGTATGTCTATGATCAATATAACCATTTAATTTTGATTTGTTCAACCGAAATATATGATCATCGATAAATATGTGATGACACAAAAAAACACAATTTTTACTGTAAAGTATTCTTTCAGGCTCAAAATAAAATTTGAAGATAGAACAAGCCAAACCCATGTAAGTGTTCCAACTAAATAAGTTCCCAAGTATAGGGAAGTCACTAATGGCCTATATTAGAGTAGCATGCATTTTGAACATTTTTCTAGAAGATGCATCATATGTCTCAACATCGTTGCTCCATAACTCTTGTAATTATTCAATTATAGGCTGAAAATATACATCAATATCATTTTCAGGCATTTTTTAGGAATAATCATTGAAATGATAAAATAAATTTGTTGCATACACGTCCATAGAGGTAGATTGTAAGGGATCAAAACAACCAGTCAAATTTTATAACTAGTACTCAAAGTCCCAATTATGTTGAATCCATCGGTAGCCAATACCAATCACACATTCCTAGGATCAGATGAGAAATTTGGATCTAATAAATCAATTTTTTCCATGATTTTGAATCTCTTTGATGTCTCATTAACCAGTCATTGTTATTATATATAGAATGTCACTTCATGTGCTCGGCAGTTTTTGATGACATGAATAATCTTTTCAATCAATATTTTAAAGGTAATTAATGAAAAACATTTGTAAGTGTGCTCCTTTTCTTCTTATTCATAGTAGTATATTGATTTAGACTTCCAACATCACCCATTAACTACCATCTAGAAGATGAATTTTTTTTGCAATTCTATCTACTTGAATCCTCTCCCCAACAAAGAATACAATCATTTGGAAAATCATATATTTTTTTATAATTCATACCAAGCTTGGTTAAAACTTTTTTCATATTATAAAAAGACTTCGGGATCTTAGCATTGGGAAATGCATCGTGCAAAAATTCCAATATCATGGATATCACCTTATTTGTAATTATGCATAGGCATTTGATATGGTAAAAATTTAATAAAAAATAAAGTTTTTAATAATTCAAACATCCACCATACATATATTGATTTATATCGTCAACTAAATTATGAAGCATATTTGTCAACTCAGTAAAGTTCTCTCTTACATTAGTCTCTAAAAAATCAAGAGGAGGATCCAATGATATGTTACAATCTTAATTTGTTTGTTCTATTGTCTCTAAAACATCATTTGTCAAGTTACTATTTGTATCACCCTAAACTGGTTGTTTTGATATGTTTTGATGTTGATTTTGTTTCCCTGTAATGCTGAAATCATCGTTTATAAGGTTTTTTATTTCATTTTCCATTTTCGATGAAGTTGGGAGCTTATTATATTGACTAAAATCAATGATCAAACTTTCTATAGTGTTTGATTCTCCATGCCAAATCTAGCATAAATATTGAGCATGGAATTGCTTCAATATCAAGTGTTCATAAACTTCATATATCTTCAAACATATTTTAAATTTACATTTTGGGCATGGATATCTTATTTACCCATCAATGAATCGATTAAAAATTGAAAAATATAAACACTCCTCCAAACCCTTAGCATACTGAGGTGTGTTCCTCGATAACTTGATCCAAATTTTATATAGATATCCCAAAGTTCCTAAACTTTGTTAAAGAAAATTAAAACACATAATAAATATTATATCATTTAAAAAAACAATTACTAATTTATTCAAAATCAACAATATAAAAAATTATTTATGCTTTTTTATTTGATTTTGTTTTTGAACATCATTTTTCTTATATTTTAATTCAAATATATATAATACATCACAAAATTAAATCTTTCCTATAAGTATGTTTAATGAATTGAAAATGTAAAATGGACATGACAGTATGAAGTTAAAAAATTATCAAATAAATCAATAACCTTATAAAGGGGGCTGAAGAAGCGATGCGCTGATAGGGGATGAAGGCTACGAAGGGGGAAAGGGCAGCAAGGGAGACCGTGAGGTCAAGGATGAGGGATCAAGAGCAGTAGTGAGGGCTCAATGGCTCAATAGTTAGGGCTTGGTGATGAGGCATCAGTAGTGAGGGATCGATGGCTAGGAAGAAAGGGGGGAAAGGGAATGGGGAGGAGTGGCGAGTGATCAGGGAGGGGTGGAGAGGGATTGATGATAGCACTGTGAGAGATCATGGTATTATGGAGGAGTTGTGAGGGATTGAGGAGGGCTTGGGTGTAGCTACAATGATGGTTCAGGTAGTGGTCGTGAGGGCTTGATCGGGAGAGGCAGTAAGGGGGAAAGGGTATAGCGACGAGTGGCTGAAAGGGGGAAGGGAGTAGTGGTGAGTGGTGGAGATTGGGAAAGGGGAGCGGTGAAGAGGGATCAGGGGAGAAAGTGGGGGATCAGGGAGCAGCAATGAGGGCTCAGTCAAGAGCAGCGCCAAGGGGAGTTGGGGAGAAACGACGAGTGGTGAGGGGGAAATAGGTGAAATGGTGAGGGATCAGGGAGAGGGGGGTGGTCATGGGATGGGGGTTTGGGGGGAAGTATTTTTTTAATGAACTTAAAAGATTTAGCAACAGTTTTTTTTTAAATATACCCTAAAAACTATCATTAAACGGTGAATTTGGTGTAGTGGTCCCATACAACATGGCGCTCAATGTGAATTCCTCACTCCTATGATCATCACACAATGTAACACGTGTATCACACATCAATTTCATATCCTCTATCAATGGATTCAAATAGACATTAATATCATTACTAGGTTATTTTGGACCAGATATAAGCATAGACAACAAAATGTATTTGCGCTTCATGCATAACCATGGTGCCAAGTTATAATTTACCAACATAGCTAGCCATGTACTGCGAGTATTACTCTGTACACTAAAAGGAATTATTACATTTATAGATAACATTATATGGAGATTTATTGACTCATTTCCAAATCTAGGATACTCATAAACAATTTTCTTCCACTGATGAGAGTCTCTTGGATGACTTAGTTTCGCATCTTCAATTCTTGTATTTGTGTGCCATGTCAATTTTATTACGGTTTCCTAACATCCATATAGTTTTCTAAACCGTGGAATGATAGTAAAGTACTATACACCATTAAAAGGACTTGATACGCCTTTCTTGTATCAATTTGATCCAAAATTGGGGCATTTTATGAGTGATTCATGGTCCTTGTGAAAAAATATGAAATCATTTGGAAATGCATCTATTTTTTCAGATATCAAGGCCATTGAATGTAGAATTTGTTTAGATTCATATGTTCAATAGGGATGCTCATTTTCTTCTAGTGGAATGTCATTCAGGAGACCAAGTAGTTCCGTAAAGCTGGTGTCGCTTCATCTACTGCTAGATTTCAAATTATAAAACTTCAATACAACTAAAAATGTTGTATATTTATTAAAATTGGTATAAAATTGTCTTTTAACACAACTATTTATCTTCTCAAACAATTTTGGGCAGTCATAAGGATCATCTTAAATTGTTATTTTCATTTATTCTATATGATCTCCATCATCATTTACACTGGTATTCATATCAAACAATCCTTAAAATGTAGCATCATCCCAATCGGTGTGTACATTCAGTTTTTCCCTATGTTTAGTCCAACATTTATAGATTTAACCTATTTCGTGACAAATTAAATGTTATTCCAACTCTTATGGACTAATTTGTCTTGAATAACAATAACATAAACACGAATAAAGGATTTGAGAATGGTTGTATACATGTTCCATCACAAATTTGATGAACGCTTTAACTCATTCTTCATACTCCTTTTTCATACAATTAGCAAACATCTATTTTTTATTCATATCCATACTATTAGGTCTATAAAATATTCATTTTTTATAATAAATAAATAAATACATATAAGATATTCATAATAAAAGGAGAAAGTTATAGATAATTCTAATAAGGGGGCCCTGGCATTAAAATTTTATTGGTGATGATTCCTAATAAGTTATCATATAACACAAGGGTGACATGAAAAGAAATAAATTGGGGTAAACATGTGGTTTTTGGTCAAGCTACTAGAAAAAGTGAAGAACAATCTAATTTGATCCAAGGTTGAAATGAAAGTGGAAAGAATCCTCAATGGAGTCATCAGGGGGAAGAAACTATTACAAGTGAACATTTATAGAACTAGGGCACTACGAATGAAAAATAATGTGAATTAACCTACTTAATAATGATCCAAAACATTCTATTGTGCATGCTCACTTTTTGTATCATCCTTATAAGAAGAAAATGTTAACTACACGTTAGGTTAGTGGTTTGTTTTACAAAATACCTACCATATATGTTCACAATAATGAAATTATAAAAATTATTGGGGTTCTTTTTCCTGGTAATGGAAGAAAATGGGAATAATTCTTTGATTTTAATCCATGGGAGCAGGAAGAATACTTGGAACTAGGAGCGAATCGTTATTTGTGCACTATAAAAACATTGTATGTTTATCATTTTAAATCACCACCTTTCATGATAAGTGGATATGGTTTTATAGTTCACAAATGGTCCTTTCATCCACATCTTCATTCAGTCGGGATCTCCAACCAATCAGAGTGATAAATTTGCAAAAGAAGATCTCATGTATGATTAATTTGATGACATCTCATATGATTAAATAGGAAGATAAGATCCAAAAAAAGTGGAGATAAATTGAAATAAACAAGAGGGAGGACATGATGTTTATTCATTTATTCACTTAGTACATGGAAGGTCATGTGGTGTTTCACTGATAGGATGCTTAGGAGCCTAAGTTGGTCTTTTTTTCAAATGATGAAAACATTGATAAGGCATAATCACATAGTCTTGAGAACCCAACTTTTGAAGAAACTCTTGAGTTTAAATCCAATGAACCAGAAGACTCAAGATAGGGTTCTCAAGCTATTAGAAAAACTGAAGAATAGTCTAATTAGGGTTTCATAGATTCTTTAAATTTAAAAAATTCACATTCCTGGGATGAAGCCTAAAAAAATATCAATGTAAAATTTATAAATATATATATAATTCATGCTAAACTTTTTGAAGCATATTTTAAGGAGTGATTGAAAAGGAAAAAGAAATTAGTAATATAAAATTCCATTGAAATTATTTAAATGTGGATATGTTTTTCTTTTCACTGCCAATTTTTTAATTTTTATTGAAATGAAAAGTAAAAATGAATATGATTTAACAAGAAGTTCACATAAAAAGAAAACTAAAAAGTTTAGAAACCTAAATTTTCCCTTGTATAGAATAGATAAGAATTTATAAAAACTCAAAAACATACATTTATTATGTAAATTAGATGATGAGGAAAGTGGTGGTTATGATATTGAAGTTGAATCATTAAGTAAATCATAGGTGGGGTTATTGATTTAAAAATTGAATGATGATGAGTTTCCTAGTGAAAAAGATAATGATGATGAAAATGATGAAAAATATGAAATAGATTTTATACTAAACTGAGAGTTAGAGGATTGTACTTTAAAGACCTCAAAGTTGGATAAAGATAAAAAAATATGAATATAGGATCTCAAACATTGAATAAATAATATTTATTCCTCCCATGCTATAAATGAATCAATGTTATTAAAGGATAATAAAGAATTGAATTTGATGGTTTTTGAAGAGAATAAGTTGGAGGTTATGGAAGAGGAGGTTAAATTGAAAGCAAATGAACTATGAAATGTTTTGAAAATATTTTTAGAAGTATTAAATCATACGAACAAGTTCAATTTTAACATCAATATGTTTTTTTGAGAAGTTAAAGAAATGCCAAAGGGAAATGTTAAGATTATTGAAGCCCCTATGAAGCTTGATGAGTGTATAAATCTAAAAATACCAACTTCAATGGGTGAAATGGAATTTTATTTATGAAAGGAAAGGCTAAGAATAAGTCAAAGACAAATAAAGTTTTATCCAAGCCTTTGCTCCAAAATTACCTCAAGATGTGAAAGGAGTAATAAAGTTCATATGATCATCATTTGTTAGTGGACAAATGTCATGTGTGATTAATTTAAAGATCCAAAAAAAGTAGCAAACAATTAAAAACATATAGGACATTTGACCACTAACAAATATCAGTCACCCCTTTTCTAGCAAGCACCAAATGAAGTGGTGCTTGTCCCTCCCATTTCCCAAAATAAAAAAAACTAATCCTATATAATTAAAAAAACCACCCTGCCAATTTTTCTGAAAATAATCCACGTAATATATTTACCATTATGTGGAGGATAACAATACATGAAGAGGAATAGAACCTAGAAAAGAGAATAAAAACAAAACTCTCATATATCTACATTGATATGAAGTAGAATTCAAGGGTTATAGGTTGTGTGAAAAAGAATAAGTAATCCATGCACCTAAAAGAATAGAACCTCGTGCATGAAAGAGAAAATATGTGTTTAGCTATATTAGATATACATGAGGTGGCTACGTGTGATGGTTCCATATCAGGTATGTTAAGGGAGGTAATCTACAAACATTGAGAACAATGTAAAGAAACTGATAAACAAGAGGAGTAGAAATAATAACATACCTTAGGATTTAAGAGGGTTGATTCATTTGAGAGAAGGTTAGGGGTAGAGTTAGACTTCTACGAGAGCTTGAATGGTGGGAGAGAAATTAGTTTGGTTAGGGTTAAATTTATAAGACAGTGAAGGTTCTTATCAGCACTTTTAAAAAAGCACTGATAAATAGGAGTTTTATCAACACAAAAATAATAAGTGCTCATAAAACCTCTCTTTATCAACGTTAAAATTTTAACACTGACAAAGATAGGTTTTATCAGTGTCAAATATTATAGTCTAGATAAAGACCTATATAATAAGTACTTAATAATATAATTAATATAATTAAAAATTTTAAATGTATATAATTATAAATAAATATTTATATAATTATAAATATATTTAAAGAATTGTAAATATGGATTTATAAATATAATTATAAATATATATGAATATATATAATTATAAATAAATAATTATTTATATAATTATAAATATATTAAAATAATTATAAATATGTATTTATAAATATAATTATAGATATATATTTGTAATTATAATTATAAATAAATATATTTATAAATATTTGTATATAATTATAAATATATTTATATAATTATATATATTTATTATTTAAATATATTTAATATAATTTTATAATTATTTAAATATATAAATATTTATTTATAATTATATAAATACCTTTTAAAAAATATTTTTTTTATAATTATAAATATATAATTTATAAATATGGTAAATATTAATTTATAAATATATTTATATATAAATATAAATATAATTATTTATAAAATTTTATTTATAAATAATTTTCTATAAATTAATTTTTTAACATTATTAATGAATATATAATCTTAAATGCATGAATTTTAAAAATGAGTGAAACTGAATAGTTAAAAAAAGGATAAGTTTATTAATTATACAAATTATTAAAAAAAATGGATATATATATATGTGTGTGTGTGGAAATGAAGATGAATACATATTTAAAATATTAAAACATAGTAAATAAATATGCATAAATAAATATTAGAAAATGATTAAATTAAAAACAATATTAATAAATATTAAAAATGAATAAATAGCAACTAAACTAATATTAAAAATGAATAAATAAAAATTACCAATTAAAACCATGATATATTAAATATATAATGTTACTAAATGAGATTCTAAAATGAATACTAAAATTTGAATAAATTACATAAATATTATGTGTGTGTGTTTCTATATAAGATTACATTGATTACATAAATGTGTGTGAAATTAATGTATATATATACACACACACAACAAAAGATTGATATATGTTAAATTGAACAATGACATTATATAATATGAAATATTTATTAATGAAATAAATAATAATAAGAATGAATAAATTTAAAAAATGAATAAGTGTTATTAATTATATAGACTATTAAAAAAATTAAAAATGAATATTAATAAATACATATGTTAAAATGAAATTGAATACATATTAATTATATAAATTTCAACCATATTAAAAACATTAAATGTTAATGAATAAACATGTATAAATAAATATTAAAAATGGATAAAATTACAAAAATATTGAACAATGAATAAATTAAAAAAAATTAAAATTGGATAAAATTACAAACAAATTGAACAATGAAAAATTGAAAATGAAAAAATCACAAAAAATATTAAAAAATTTAAGATTATTAATTATTAAATAATATTAAATATGAATAAATTTGAAAAATATATATTAAAAAGTAATAAATATTATATATTGAATAAAAATATAAAAAAAGAATAAAATTTACTAATCAGAAAAAAATATATATTAAATATATTATATTAAAAAATATAATTCTAAAATAAATATAAAAAATTGAATAAATTACAGAAATATTATGTGTGTGTTCAATATAAAAATGTATTAATATCATATATGTACATGTCAAATTAATACAAGACACGTTTGATATGTGTTAAATTTAAAAAAATGGCATTTAATTAAATTTCCATTACTAGACACAATTAGTCGATATATTTAATTAATATTAATTTTAATTATAAACCATTTTCACTAAATATATGACTTATTTAATGTAAACATACATATTTTTCATTATATAAATCTTATTTAAGGAAATATTATATATATTGATATATATATATATATGAATATATTTCTATATTAAATGTATTAAATATATTAATGAATTGTTATGTATAAACATTAAAAATGAATGAATTACAAAAAAATATTTAATGAATAAATATTTAAAATATTCAAATTACAAAAATAGTAAACAAAACATAACATTTTCAATGATTAAATAATATTAAATGAATGCATGTTAAAAATGAGTGAAATTTTATTTAAAGATGAATAGATTGAAAAAATATTTAAAAAATGAATAAGAGGTTAATATGATTTTAATTATTACATTTTATTAATTTTATATATTTATATTTAATATATATTATGTATTACTATTTATAATTAATATATATATATATATATATATATATTAAATTTATTCATTTCTATTAATAATCGTTTCATTAATAATTTTTTTAATATTTTTGTAATTTATTCATTTTTATTTTTTATTTTTTTAATTATTACATTTTATTCATTTTATATATTTATATTTAATATATACTATTTATTACTATTTATAATATAATATTAAATTTATTCATTTTTTTAATAATTATTTCATTAATAAAAATTTTAATATTTTGGTAATTTATTAATTTATTAATTTTTATTTGTTTAATTATTTCAATTCTTTAATATTTTTACTATTTATATTTTTTATTTGATTTTTTTTATTGGAGTATAAAAAACATTTGGAGGTCGGGCCGACAGGCCATGTACAGGTCGGCGGAACATGGACCAACTATGCCGATCGGGTAGGTGGTCCGGCAAATGGAGGCATCAGATCGTGTGTGTGAAGGTGTATGCTGGTGATGATCCCCCGCAGCCATGGCACATTGTGATAGAAAAACGTCCAGGCTTATAAAGGCAACCTAAACAAATAAAAAATTCTATGTGGAACAAAGATGCATGGGATAACCCTTTATCAATGCTAAAAAAGTGCCGATAAAGGCTACCACTGTTTATTATAGGTTTTATAGTAGTGGCAGTCAATCCAAGCAATCGACCTAAGTTTTCAATCACAGGTCGAAGGATCGATGTTGTGGTGATTGTTGGGATGTCAAAGTCTTCATCGAATCCTAATCTAGCACTCAGGTTCAACGACCGACATTCTTGCATGGTTTTGAAGTGTGTATGGATGATCTAGAGGGATCCGACATCAGTTTCTTCAAGCAACAGTCACTGGTGACATGCGGTTTTCGACTGCGCCTTCAAATCGAATGAGTTAATTGTTCCATTTAATTTATGTGCCTAAATTCTTTTTGAAAGATCCTTGGCCTTTTATTAGGTTGTGCATTGTCGAAGAAAACACTGTTATATCATTCCAATGATAAATTTTTAAATTCTCGACTCATCTGCTTTCGTTGCACACCCCGGTACCAACACATATTTGGTTGAATGTTTATGTTTTTTTATGTTTAAGCCTAAGCCAACCCTTTGTTCATTTCAGTTATTTATATTCAAATCGTTTATACTCATTAATGTGTTATACTAAATGTTTTTTCTCTATCATTTTATCATCCTTTTTTATATCACAAAAAGGGAGTATATTTTTAAATTTTTATGAAAGAACACAACATTTTCAACCTTTTCTTTAAATGGGAGTTGTAAGATCTTGTTGTTTTCATTTCTTTTAGGTTTTATGATCATCAAAAGGAAGATATTATTGGACATACTTATATTGTTCCACCATATCTTATAAACTTATCTATCTTTTAATGCTCACAAAACCCTCATTTGATTTACTGATATGTTTATCTTAAGTGTTTCGAGGTCATAACTTATGTTATTAACTCATTTGAATGCTTTGAGTTGTCTTAGAAAAATTACCTAAGGACTTTCACTTATGTTCCTGAATTTATCTTACACGCAAAAGAACTCTCTTATTGACAATCACGTCACTTGCATAAAATTCAGTTTGCACTAATGGAATTTATCTTATGGAAGACTGGAATAAGAAAATTATCTTACGGTGTAGGTAAATTATCCTACGGAAAGAAGTCAATCTCAGAAATCTGAAATGGATATATTTTCAACTAAGTGATTTCTCTTATGTGGATCTCAATTTATCATACAAAAAAAATCTTGTAAATAAATTATCTTCTGCACTGAAAAAGTCAAAAATGTTGATGAGTTGTTTATCTTACAAAATCTATCTTATCTTATGATTCTGGAATTATCTTATGAGAATAGTACATCCAGACTATTTATCTTACATAGATCAATTATCTTATGAAGGATCAATTTTTATCCTTAGATCTAGAGTATCATTTGAATACACTATTTACTATTGTCATATCTTTTGAAAAGTCAACTTATGATTTAAAGTGTATTAGAAAAGAAGTTGTCTAAATAAGGAAAGATTGATGTTAATAAATTGCCTATTTTTTATAATAGAAAGATCTGATGAAAACACAATTTGTTACAACTGATTACCTCTATTCACGCCATATTTGGAGAAAAATAACACACACTAATTAAGATATTATCGCTTCATATTTCAAAAAGGATTATTTTTCTCGACAATTAGTTTCAACAAGTGTGCGAAGTTTAAAATCAAAAGGATAAGATATAAAAAATAACATACGGATGTTTTCATACACACGGTGGCATACAGATAGACACATATAGATAACCTTTCTCTATTGCATGATCAATTCTTGAGCATCTCAGTTGTTGTGCAAACAAGTTTATCTCTTTCAATCAAAGAACCTTTATGTTGTAATAGTGGGTACCCTAAACCCAACTAAACAGTACTTTTCAGTTGTCATCTCATGTATACAGTGAGATATGCATGATGTAAACTTACCATTATAGTGTTGATATTTTTGTGTCCATTATTTAAATGGTAATTTCCATAAATTATTTATTGTATCAAAAGTTTATAGAATTTTCCAGGCTATAATGAGAACCTCAAGATACTATGACATTAATCTTAAAAAAATGTCTTACGGTCAAGATACATCATAGTGACTGGACATTGTTGATATCTAACCATTAGGTTTTGGGGGATCATAAGCATTGAGACTTCTTCTCATGAAGTTCACACTTGGTGATCTTGAATAGGTGAGATCATGAGGACAAACCCGCAAATAGAAACACCACATGTTTTGGGTGTCATTGGTCATTCCTATCTACAGACATGTGTATTGATATTCGGACTTGATATCATTATCAATGTGTGTCATTTGATTGTGTACTTTGATTCAAGGTAAAAAACATGACAATAAAGATGTGGTGAGGTAGCTTGTGTTGGGTGCATCATTGGTTGTATGGAATTGGTTGAATGATCAAGATAGAATTTGTCGCTTTCGAGTTGAGGAAGTAATATTTCAAGCCTAGTTGATCAGGATGAAAGTGCCTTCATAAATCCTTGGCCAAGGTAGTCGAAGGTAAGTATGTCCAGTTAGATCAACAGATAATAAAGAAAGAAAGGATGATGACACAAGTGAGTGTCCTGTTTTATGAGATATCACGAGATAAAGATATTATATTACATAGTTGTGTTCATATGATGGTTTCCATTGTTATGACTATTCCTTCTCTTTAGGGGCCTTGATGGGTAGCTAGAATCTGCTCTTGGTCTGTTAATGATATTCACTAATATCGAGATAAGGGTCTAGAGGGTCACATACAATAGCATATTCAAGAATATTACATATTCTTGTGAATAGTTATATAGGACATAGTGGGACCCACCACGGGGTCTGAAATTTGTCTAAGTTTTAACAATCAATGAAAAGTTAATAAATTCATTATTATTCGAGTATAGAATAATTGAGTTGGATTTATTAAATAAAATTATTTATAAGTGTTTAAGTAAATACATGGAATAATATTATAGGAATGAATATTATTTTAATATTTAAGGTTTGTTTAATATTAGCAGGAATTACGAGTTGAGTTAATGACTCAAGTTTATCACATAATATATTTAATATATATTAAAATTATGTGATAAAATATAAATAATATTTATGATGCAGTTAATTCTTCATAACTATTTATTTATTGCTTATTTAGTGGATGATAAATATATGGGGGCTGAAGAACCCTATCTGAATATTTTTTCCACCCACTATATAAGCAGGAGAGAGACTCTATCCCATATACTATTCATGCTAATGGAATGAGAGCTTCTCTCTCTTCCTGCACCCAATAGAGAGAAAGTTTCTTCGAGAAACTGATCCAAGAACGACTTTGATGAATCAAAGGGACGGGATCGAGCTGATCATCGTGATGTTGAAGGATTCGTCAGAGCTCCATTTTAGCACCAGAAATTTGACAAATGGTGATAGCATGAATTCTTGAATCGTGTGTGGACGATCTAGAGGGGTTCGAGCTCAGATCCTTCAAGCAACAATTATCGGCGACAAGCTACAGTTGAATGCACCACCGAATCGAATGAGGTAATTATTTATTTATTTTATGCTTTGAAATATTCACATGATATCCTCAGACCTCTATCAGGGCTCAGATCGCTAGAGAAAATGTAGTTACATCACTCCGGTGATGAAAATTTTAAATCCTTGGCTGTCCAGCTTTCGTTGTGCGCCCCAGTACAAACAATTTGTATCAGAGGACTCATGTGAATTTTCTAAGCCAAGAAAAAATTAATTTTATTTAAATTAAGTAGAGGGAATTAATACGGTCTTAATGGTTCAAACCGCATGATGATCTAATTTCAGACAGCCACATTACAATCATATGAAATTTTTTATACGGATCAAATGCAGTTTGACGAGAGTATAAATGTTTAAGAACATATATTTTATATGTTATTATACTTTAAGGTAGATGTTCGGTGGTTTTTTTATGGAAATATTATGAATCTGGTGGTGGGATGGTGGTCAGATGTATTCCTCCCATCTGTTAGGCTCCACCATCCCACACTCGCTTGGTACCGCCGGTCTCGAACGAAACCCCTGGATCCAGTAGCCATCATTCGTACGGTTTCCCCCTAAGCTCATTATCACCTGGACCACACTGGACCCATAGCTAGAATCTACTGGTCAGACCCCCTTCCAAGTGGTCTCTTTTGGTTAGCCACCACAGCCACCTACGGATTCAGACTCCTTCAGTGCCAAATCCCACACCATGAACCCGGGCCGACATCTCTTTCCTTGAGGCCATATTCACTGATGAGATCTGGAAACCCCCCCTTGTGTTGTCATTGTGACTAGACCCTTGTCGCATGGTAAACCTTATCTTGTGGTTCTTATGCCCGCTCGGTACGGGCCTGCCGGGTTCGCTTGACCCAGAATGGGTCTGGGCAGGTCTGCTTAGCCCAGAACACCCCTACATGGGGTCTTTCCGGCCATGAATGGGCTTACGCAGGATCGGCCCAACCCATATTATCCCTGTGCGGGGTTTCGACGTTCGGGAAATTTTAATATATCCAATATATTAATCAATTAATTTTAGTAATTGAAAATAATAATAATTTTATTATTCTGAAAATTAATTTAATTTTGGTTGAAAGTTAATTTAATTTTGGTTGAAAGTAAATTTAATTTTGATTTAAAATTAAATTAATTGAATAATTAATTTTGGGATTATAAATTAAATTATTTATGGGAATGACCAAAAATAAATTATTTCAATTAAATAATTCATTTAAATTTGTTTAATTTCCATCATACTTAAATTTATTGCATTTTAATTTTTATCGCAATCTACTTTTACCCATTGATCGGTCTTGAGCAATGACCGACCCTTGTTTTTGTCTATGTTATTTTATTTAATTATTTATTACCTGTCTGCAGTTCTTGTAATAATTAATTAGTTTTATTGATGGTCTTTGCATTGTATTTTTCATTTAAATATGTATAAGGGTATGCGCATCCATTAGTCTTTTTTACTATTTGTACATTGCGCTTCTCGAGATCCTATCTCTTGTGTGTGAGTATTGATGTATTATTGACAATGACGATGTAAGCTGCGGACCACGCCAAGTCGAGTTAAAATCCAGACGTGAACTGAAAACACTATATTGGGGACGAGCTGCACCATGAGTCAAGACCTAACTCGAGTATAATACCCCTAGATCATGGTTTAACCATTAAATTTAAATGGATCAACCAACATTACATGTTCAATACCAATCGGGTAAATTATTTCCTTTATGAATTGTTTCTTATTTTATGTATGTGCATGTTTACTATGGGAACACATAAAATAATAAAAATAAAAAAAATGCATAAATAAGTGATGAATGTATTCTTTTAATGTTCAGTTGTGGAAAAAAAATAAAGTATGAACATAATTAATAGAAATGGAATACATTCGTTGAGAAATAAGTTAAAACCCTCAAAGAAATATTAAGTCATAAATGCCTTCCATCGTTCAGATTTGAACAAAACTGGGTGTGCGGGGTGATCATCAGCCAAAGTTGAGGGTATCTTCTACTACCAGGGAGTTATTATGAGAGTAACAGGTTGACTTAACTGAAGTTGGCACTAAATAATTATCCAAATCTAGCTTGTTGCAACTTTAGAGGCAAGTGTTGAGTAAATATTTTTATGATTTTAGAAGCAGGGACTTCACTCAACAGATCAAGGAGTTGCGAGTTAATGTGGTTGGCCAGTCAAACGCCTACCTAGAACTCTCCGAGTAGTGGTGTAACCAAAGATTATAGACTATAAGAGAAGGTTTCATGGATCTTTTCCACTAGAATACTCAAGTAATAGAGTATTATTATTTTAGTATAGAGGGTTGCTAGAGTTTGATAAAATAGTGGGAGACATTTAATGATTTGATTAATCAATCAATAATGTTCAGTTGGTAATCAAGATAAAAGTACTAATCTAGTAGATTTTGTTTTTGTAGAAATTGAAAAGTAATACCACACGTACACTGTGATTTATATTTGAAAAAGTCAATGTCCTCATCAGCATGAGTTTCCAAAATAGTACAGGTGCTTTTGAACAGTACTACGATATCAGAAATTCAAGGTGCTAGTGTCCCCAATACCTATTAAGCCTCCTCAGGAAGCGGGGATGAGAAAAATTCTTACATAAGACTCATGTATGACACATATGATGGTTATGTCATAATGTTATCATCGGAATTCGATGTAAGTTGAAGATACAACATCAGGGCATGGATGATATTACATGTAGTCTCATCTATAAGAAACTTTCGAGTAGAAAGAGAGATGAAGATATGAATAGGTGATGATTATATTGGATATGTGTAAATTGAAAGATAGATCATGATATTTCAATGCATCCCTTTCTCGTATCATTTTCACCCATTTACTCCAGTTTCATTTAAGATTAAAAAACAAACAGTATGGAGAAAACGCTTCATTGCCTTTTGGGTAAGGCTCACCAACACTACTGGAAAAATGATCTATACCCATAGTTTGAAACGTGGGTATAGTCCCCAAAACCATAAGTATAGCCTATACCTACGGTTTGGGGAACCGTGGGAAACTGAGGCGTCGGGATAGATCCACAGCCTATACCCACGGTTTGCCAAACTGTGGGCATAGCTTTTTTTGCCACCGTGTCAAAGCCTCACTGCCATCTATCAAATACTTTTACCCATGGTTTTAAAATTGTGGGTCTAAATTTAGTAAAAAATCAGCGCCTAGAGGTATTGAACCCGCGACCTCTACAAAATTCCTTTTAAACTTGACGCACCTCACCACTTCACCTACAACACTTACGTTAACGTATACCTATATTTTTTTAAAATATATTAATATTCATCCATATTATGAAAAAAAGACGGCGTTGGGTTTCGAACTAGCGGCTTTCCCTAAAACCTTACAGCCACTAACCAACCCATCCGCATTCCTTGCAATTAAATATATCTATATTAATTTTTAATTATTATTATCATTCACTGTATTAGGAAAAAAGCAATGACAGAGATTCGATCCCGAAACCACCTGCGGTTACACACAACAACTGACCAACCAGCCTACACCATTTATGTTTTTTATTATTTATATCTACTTAAATATATTATGTCAAACCGTGGGTATAGGATGGAAAACCATGGGTATAGGCTTTCCCTCCAAAAAAAATTTCTGTCCTGTGGATTTTTTCCCGCTATAACACGAGAAGGATATACCCACAGTTTTACCAAATCGTGGGCATATGTCTTCGAAAAAAATCACTATACCCACGGTTTTGGGTGAAACCATAATTATAGGTTGGTATATTATTCCTATACCCACGGTTTTCCAAAACCATGGGTATAGGTCACCCCTATACCCATGGTTTTTCTTAAAACTGTGGGTATAGGGCTATTTTCCAATAGTGCAAGTCAAGAAGAACTTACACAAAGTTTTAATTATTATGGTGAATATGTTGAAAGACAAGGCGAAAATGCCAATGGTAAGAATGAAGTCAAAGGAACCTTTGCAATGTCCTTCAAATAAAGAGGTGTTAAAAAGGAGTTTATTTTCTTCGCATATCATGAAATAAATCAATGGATGTTTAAATGAAACGAACTGAATTAAAGAAGCAAGTAATTGCTTCTTCAGGTATATTCATCAATTTCAAGTAATGTTTCTGTAATACTTCTTGGGTATTAAATACAATATGTTTATCACATATATGTATCAAAATACATTAACCAAGTAATATAAATGTCACAAGAAGTAAGGTATATACTCCAAGAAACTGGGAAAGGGTGGTTCCTAAGTCAACGGTGAGAAGAACACAACTTCTATATTGTCAAGTTTATTGATTCTAGTTAAAATTTTGTTAAATATCACTAAAAAATTTATCTCACATGTCCATTGGACACAAGGATACATTATTCTAGTTTAGGAATGAATGTTTTTTGTGGTGTTAAATACTCAACCAATAGATTAGTGATACATGAATCATTGGCAATACGTGATGAATATAAAATGTAATACTTATATACCCAGTTATGGAAAGATAATACTTTGTCAAGAAATACTAAGAAGTTGTCAAGGATATACCCAATATGGTTTTTCAAATCATTAGAGCTGCCTTAGGTACTATCGACACACTTATGTAATTAGTTTTGGACAAAGAAACCTTTAGAAATAAAGGTAAGTCACAAAGCTTTCGGAACATGTTCAACTAGAGAGTGTGAACTATTCTAAGGGTAAGCTAGTGGAAAATATACTTCATAATATTCCTTTAAGTATTTTAAGGAATATAAAAATGAAGTAGAGAATATACATGGTTAGAAAAGATATGAGTTTCTTCGGGCTGGGGTGTCGAAGAATATATTGACCAAGCATTCATCGATTAATATAATGTAGCATGGAGTAATTCCTAAATGCATATTACCTTATCTGAAGTGTCCAAGGATCATGCAGTTACACTAAAGGGGATGAATCAGGTGTGACCTATTTTACTAAATTCTTTTTCACTTTTTAATTCAAATCTCTATCACTTGTTAAGATGAGTAGATCATGCATGAAATCCAGAAAGTAAAAGAAACACAGAATGCAATATTTTTACAAGGTTTGGTACTAAGACCTACATCCTTGCCATGTTGGTTAGACCCCCCCCCCTAACATGTATTTTCCACTATAATCTTTTTATCAATTATAATGGTTTAGGTATAATCTAGTTATACACCCCAATGGTCAATCCTCCATTTAATCTTGGTTATACCCCCCAGTGATCTAACTCTTCTGCCTTGGTTGGTTAGACACCCCAACTGTTCAACTGGTTAGACCCCCCAGTCTCTCGAGCCTCTTCAGTAACTGGTTAGACCCCTAGTCACGAGATACTTCTTCTTCTTTAAAAGTTCTAATCCACTAATAGGATGGTCTATTGATCTTCCTCCACGAGCTTGCTAGATCATACTAGCTTGCGTACAATTCAAGAACCTTTTCACTAATGCTGGTCTTTCTCAAATAAATCTGATCACTCTGTAAATATTCAGTTGCATCGGTATAATACTGCTTGGGCAAGAATTCATTGTTCTGCTGAAGACCCGGCCTCACTTAACACTGAAAACTTAGATATTAATTCCTTCTAAATCAGTGATGGAAATTTTGTCTTGACTGTCACGACCCGTCCTCGGGGCCCGTGCCGTGACTACCCCAAGCCCGCCTTCCATAGGCCAGGGGCTGGCGACTAGCACCAAAGGCGTAAAATCCCGATAACTGGGAAGGCATTTCCTTTATAAAGAAAACAAGCACCACAGAGTACAAGCGGAAGTAAAACACTAAGTACAAAAAGAAGAGCTGAAAAGTAAAATGGGGCCGGAAATACAAGCCCAACTGTAAAGTACAACTCGAAAGGGAAAACAGCGACTGAAAAGTAAAGCTGCTACGCTGAGATGTCCACTGGAAATCCCACCTGAAGGGTGGGTACAGATAGCTCCTCTGCTCTCCGGGTCCCGCCATCCGCTCCGAGTATGTCCCGCCCAGTGGTCCACCTCCGGGTACCGCCTCGTCGTATAGTCCACCTCCAGGTACCGTCAAGTCCTTGAACCTTCGGCTTCTGTCAGCACTGTCCGTCGTCTGCAACCAACACAACGAGGTGCGGGCATAGCCCGTGCAGGGGTGAGTATAACGATACTCAGTAGGGACCCCGAGACCCTCAAGGTCTCACTAAAACCAACAAGGATAACCACAAGAAGATCACAACAGATAAACTCTACTTAGGTATATGCCCATACATATACCTAAGTTATCAAGTAACCCATCTCAGTCATGAGGAAACACAAGGATCATGAGATCAACGGATAACCTCTACCCAGGTATATGCCCATACATATACCTAAGTTATCAAGTAACCCATCTCAGTCATGAGGAAACACAAAGGTCAAAAGTCTCAGCTCAAACCAGGATTTTCATTATCGAAACCGTAACTGCTGAAGAGCTCCGTCTCTAGAGTGTACAGTGGTCATGTCACGACTCCGAGGCCGCCGCTCACTAACCTAAGACTGCTGAGGTACTCCTCCTATCGAGTACTGCGGGTTTGCGGCCAACTACCTGGCGCTCCGTCCGCTGAGGGTCTGTCGCCAAATACCGGGCGCTCGCCCAAATAGCCTACTGAGGTACTCCTCCTGTCGAGTACCGCGGGTTTGCTGCCAACTACCTGGCGCTCCGTCCGCCGTGGGTCTGCAGCCAAATACCGGCGCTCCGTCCACTGGGCTAGTCGACTCACTCCAAGTCGAGTCGGTCAAGCAGTCGTCAGGTCTCAGCCGGCTACACGGTCTCCGTACTCTGCATGCTCGTCTCCGGGAGGGTCCGCTCCACGAGCTACTGGTCGATACTCCAAGTATCTCATAGTCCCATGAAGAAGTATCTCAAAAGTCCGTCTCGTCACAGGGGTCTCAACGCAACAGACGGCGCGTCGATCGGACGCCCGGTCTGTGAGTTATTAGCCTTTTCGTTCCAGGGGCCCGGTTGGTTTCGAGAGCGAAACCAATCCCGGCCGTATCTCAACTGTACCCCGAACTCCCATAGGGTATACACATTGGGACCGTTACTAAACGTAACCACCAACGCCGCTGACGGTTCGTCAAACGGACGTCCTGTCTGAAAGATAACAGCTTTCCCGTTCCAGGGGCCCGGTTGGATTTCGGGTACAATCCAATCCGGCCATACTCCGACTGCATCCAAAACTCGGGCGGAATATGTCAAAAGTTCCGTCTCATCAAGAGGAAGTCAACGAAACAGACGACGCGTCAATCGGACGCCCGATCTGTGAGTTATTGGCTTTTTCGTCTCCGGGGCCCGGTTGGTTTTTAAGGAAAAACCAACCCGACCATACTCCACCTGCGTCCAAACCTCGGGCGGAGTATGCCAAAAGATCCGTCTCACTAAAAGGAACACAACGCGACTGACGGCACGTCAATCGGACGTCCGTAGCTCAAGATATGAGCGTTTCCGCTCCGAAGGCCCGGTTGGTTTCGTGAACGAACCAACCCGGCCGAACTCAAAGTAAACCGAAACCTTGAGTGCGATATACCGAAACGACCGTCTCGATCCAAGGATCGCATTGCCGCAGACGGTTCGTCATTCGGAGGTCCGAGGCTCAAGTTATGAGCCAAAAACCAAAACTGGTTCGAAAAAGGGGGGTCCGGGTCCGGGCCGACCCGGCCCGACCCCCCCTGAGCGGCGGCGGCGGCGCGGCGGCGCGGCGGTGCGGCGGCGGCGGGCCGCGGTGGCGGCGGCGGCGGCGGGCCGCGGTGGCGGCGGCGGCGGGCCGCGGTGGCGGCGGCGGCGGGCCGCGGTGGCGGCGGCGGCGGGCCGCGGTGGCGGCGGCGGCGGGCCGCGGTGGCGGCGGCGGCGGGCCGCGGTGGCGGCGGCGGCGGGCCGCGGTGGCGGCGTCTGGCGCCGCACGGGTTGCGCACGCGGGGGCTAAGCCCCGCGATTCATCAAGTGGCGCGGCCTTTGTGCCGCGCCGGTCCTTTTAAAACTGCCCCCCCCCCCCCCCCCCTCACGTGGGGGGGCCTGCTGGCGCCGAACCAAGGGGGCGCTGCCCCCTTCCCTCAAGAACCGCCCCCCCTCATTAAGAGGGGGGTTTTAATGGATGGCCGGGGGATTAATTCCCCCGGTTTTTAAGACATCCGGTCGGCCAGATGGCCGGCCGGTTTTCTCAAACGGGACCGGAATTTCCGGTCCCCTTCTTCGGCATCCGACGCCGGCGGCCCGGCCGCCGGTCTTTCCTTCCACCGCGGCCCGGAACCGGCCGCGGTCTCCTCGTCCCGCCGCGGCCCGGAACCGGCCGCGGTCTTCTCGTCCCGCCGCGGCCCGGAACCGGCCGCGGCGTTCGTCATCCGGCGCGGTGCGACGGCACCGCGTCCCTTCGCCATGCTTTGATATTATTCAACGCGGCGCGACGGCGTCGTGTTCTTGTTGTTTCTTCCAAGGTGCGTGCGACGGCATCGCGTAAGATATTTGCACGTTCATCCGCGTGGTGCGACGGCACCACGCCTCTTGCTTTCCTCCGCAAAATAATCAAACAAGAACGATGGAGGGGGGTTCGGCCGTGTTCGTGCGGTCCGGCCCCCCTCACGTTAAAATAAAAAACGCAACTTAAAGTAAATCAAGTCACACGTTAGTCTTGATAGAATCACGATCAAGAATAAAATAAGAAAACCAAAAGAAAACGACAACCCCTACCTCGGGTTTAAGATTTCGAAGAATCGTCTACGTCCCGCGGAAGACGGCGTCGCGGAGGTTGGGCGTCGCGGTCGTTCGTCAAATCCGTTGACGAAGTGTTATGCCCGAAGAGACACGACGTTGGCGGATCTTCGTTTGCCGACGAAGAAGGTCCGAGGAGGAAGAAGAGGTCCGAAGATACCGGGTCGCCGAGTCGATGATCCTTGACGAAGTGTTGTCGTTCTTCGTTGAGGATGAAGACGTTCTTCGTTCTTCGTCAGAGCTTGAAGAGGAGCTCTCAAAAAAGCTCTCAAAAAGCTCTCAAGGGAAATAAACCAACAACCCATAAACAAATAAGATTACATCTTATTTTATTAACACACAACTCAAAAGAATTTCAAAGTTTTGAAATTCAAAAAGACTTAACTCCCATAAATTAATTAAGTAACTCAAGTTATTAAAATAAGGAAGAGTTACATAATTAAGAGGGGGTTTAGAGGGGTTAGGGAATTTGAAAAGAAAAAGGGGTTCGTGTGGGCCCCACCACACTTAATCCTCCCAAGGGAGGTTAAGTGGGTGTGGGTCCCACTTCCAACCTCTTTTGGTAGGTTTTTTAATAAGTTAAAATAAAATTTGTCTTACACAAATTTTATTTAACTTAACTGAAAAACCCCAAAACTAACTTTCAACTCGCAACAAACGCAACTCCCGAAAAGGTCTCTTTAAGCGAATATCGGCGCTGCGAGTTCATCGGTGCCCTCGGATTTCAATTCCGAGCACCGGATCAAAAGTTAGGAATTCCCGCTCGTTCGTTCACTGAACGTACCCGAGCCAAACTTCGGAACTTAATTCCGGGCACTCCGGGCCTCGGAATCAGGTGCCGTCTGAAACCGCGCTCTTGTAAAATTCTAAAAAAAATTAAGAAAAAATTTCCCTTGAATTTTACGGGTCTTTACATTACTCCCACCTCAGGACTTTACGTCCCCGTAAAGATACATCAAAAACTAGGGAAACAAAGAGGGTACTGAGCACGCATCTGAGCCTCCCGCTCCCATGTGCTCTCCTGGAGATTCTCGTGCCGCCATCTGTTGCGCACAAGAGGAATCGATCGCCCATGTAGGACCCGCTCCTGTCGATCCTCTATCTCCACCGGGACCTCCGTAAAAGTCGCCCCATCGTCAACGTCAAGCTCCCCATGGTCAAAGATGTGCGTCGGGTCGTGCACGTATCTCCTCAGTTGAGACACGTGGAAGACGTCGTGCACCCGGTGTATCTGAGGTGGTAGAGCCAGGCGATAAGCCACCTCGCCAACCCTGCTGAGGACTTGGAAGGGTCCGATGAAGCGCGGAGATAACTTGTCGCCTCGGCCAAATCTCCGAATACCACGTCGAGGTGAGACCCGCAAGAAGACGAGGTCACCATCCTCGAACTCTAGTGGCCTCCGCCTCCTGTCAGCGTATGACTTCTGCCGGCTCTGTGTTGTCCTCATCCGCTCCTGGATGACATGGACCTCTTCTGACATGGCACGGACCATCTCTGGTCCCACAAGAGCTGCAAGATTTCTTCTTTGCCGATAAGAGAAACCTGGTCTCATCCCCTGGATGAACCACATTCTTTGCCTAAAACAGTCAATCCTAACATGGATGATACTAATCCATACCAAGGATGACGTCGTAAGGCCTCGACGCTACTACTAAGAGATCCAACCGTTACTCTCGCCTCCAAGGGTTGAGTCACACTGTCGGCATCAGTGTGTGGTAACCGGTCTCCTCCAGTAGATGTCTCACAAGTGAGGGTCAAGTCAACAGTCAACTGGAACCTCTTAGTAACATCACAAAAGAGGACAGGAAAGAAAACATCACAAAGGTAAGCGTCTTTTATTATTGCAGCTCATATTAAAAGACGCTACACAAAAGCAACATCAACATGGAACTAGAAGTACAAAAGACGTATCCACTAGTTCCGCTCCTGTCCACCTGCTTTACGGTTGCTCAAGCATTTGTCGCTGCCTCAACCTCGGTGGCTCCCTCCAAGCCTGCGGATCGAGGAGTCGGACAGTCACGTGCCAGGTGACCCTTTCCGCGGCATGAGTAACACAACCTGCTCCTTGCACGGCTAGCTCTGTTCCCACTCCGGGTGCCCTGCACCACCGGTCCTAAAACCCGAGATCGCCCATCTGCTGGTCTGGTCCTCCTGGACCTCTGCATCATCTGTCTACTGCCCACAGATGTCTCGGCTTCTGATTGAAAAACACGAGGCAAAGGCAGAATCTCCTGTACACACTTGGGGTGTAGAGATACTGGCACAAACTCCACCCTGAAGAAGGTCTCGAAGTCTTCCCATGCGAAGTCCATCTCATCGCAAAACTGAAACAAGTGGCTCCACCACCTACCTGCTGCTGCGTGTAGTAGGCTCGCAGCGAGGATCACCATGAGGTCAGCTGGTGTCCTTACTAGCCTAAACACTCGTACCACTGCCTCCAGCCAGTCCTCTGCAGCCTGGGGATCCGTCTCCCCGCGAAACCTGGGCGGTCGCTGGCGCTGAAACTCATGCAGTGCGCTGAGGCGACGTGCATCGTCAGCGGCTGCTGCTGGAAGCATCGGGGGCTCGGCGGGTAGAGCTACCGCCGGTGCCACTGCTGACAAAGGGCCCTGCACCGAGGCCTCGTCGCTCGGTGGGCTGTCGTCACGTTCGATTCTCGGAACCCTAGCTGGCTGCCGTCGTGGGGCCATCCTGAAAGAAACAACGTAACACGATCAAACGATTATACCTGGTGAGCTGACCTGGTTTGAGCTGTTTTAAGGGGAAAAACCTTTGAAAACACACACGCAATCAGTGTTTTCGTGCACAAAGTCGGAAATCAGTTGTCAGGGTCCTGGTGTATGGATACGTCGGCCGCCCGCACCAACACTGGACTCCCTGAACTGAAAACCACACTCGGTACTCTCAACACTATTGCTTCACAGAAAGAAACATCAGAGTTATAAGTTCTGCGGTAGAACCGAACTCCTCTGATACCAATTTGTCACGACCCGTCCTCGGGGCCCGTGCCGTGACTACCCCAAGCCCGCCTTCCATAGGCCAGGGGCTGGCGACTAGCACCAAAGGCGTAAAATCCCGATAACTGGGAAGGCATTGCCTTTATAAAGAAAACAAGCACCACAGAGTACAAGCGGAAGTAAAACACTAAGTACAAAAAGAAGAGCTGAAAAGTAAAATGGGGCCGGAAATACAAGACCAACTGTAAAGTACAACTCGAAAGGGAAAACAGCGACTGAAAAGTAAAGCTGCTACGCTGAGATGTCCACTGGAAATCCCACCTGAAGGGTGGGTACAGATAGCTCCTCTGCTCTCCGGGTCCCGCCATCCGCTCCGAGTATGTCCCGCCCAGTGGTCCACCTCCGGGTACCGCCTCGTCGTATAGTCCACCTCCAGGTACCGTCAAGTCCTTGAACCTTCGGCTTCTGTCAGCACTGTCCGTCGTCTGCAACCAACACAACGAGGTGCGGGCATAGCCCGTGCAGGGGTGAGTATAACGATACTCAGTAGGGACCCCGAGACCCTCAAGGTCTCACTAAAACCAACAAGGATAACCACAAGAAGATCACAACAGATAAACTCTACTTAGGTATATGCCCATACATATACCTAAGTTATCAAGTAACCCATCTCAGTCATGAGGAAACACAAGGATCATGAGATCAACGGATAACCTCTACCCAGGTATATGCCCATACATATACCTAAGTTATCAAGTAACCCATCTCAGTCATGAGGAAACACAAAGGTCAAAAGTCTCAGCTCAAACCAGGATTTTCATTATCGAAACCGTAACTGCTGAAGAGCTCCGTCTCTAGAGTGTACAGTGGTCCTGTCACGACTCCGAGGCCGCCGCTCACTAACCTAAGACTGCTGAGGTACTCCTCCTGTCGAGTACTGCGGGTTTGCGGCCAACTACCTGGCGCTCCGTCCGCTGAGGGTCTGTCGCCAAATACCGGGCGCTCGCCCAAATAGCCTACTGAGGTACTCCTCCTGTCGAGTACCGCGGGTTTGCTGCCAACTACCTGGCACTCCGTCCGCCGTGGGTCTGCAGCCAAATACCGGCGCTCCGTCCACTGGGCTAGTCGACTCACTCCAAGTCGAGTCGGTCAAGCAGTCGTCAGGTCTCAGCCGGCTACACGGTCTCCGTACTCTGCATGCTCGTCTCCGGGAGGGTCCGCTCCACGAGCTACTGGTCGATACTCCAAGTATCTCATAGTCCCATGAAGAAGTATCTCAAAAGTCCGTCTCGTCACAGGGGTCTCAACGCAACAGACGGCGCGTCGATCGGACGCCCGGTCTGTGAGTTATTAGCCTTTTCGTTCCAGGGGCCCGGTTGGTTTCGAGAGCGAAACCAATCCCGGCCGTATCTCAACTGTACCCCGAACTCCCATAGGGTATACACATTGGGACCGTTACTAAACGTAACCACCAACGCCGCTGACGGTTCGTCAAACGGACGTCCTGTCTGAAAGATAACAGCTTTCCCGTTCCAGGGGCCCGGTTGGATTTCGGGTACAATCCAATCCGGCCATACTCCGACTGCATCCAAAACTCGGGTGGAATATGTCAAAAGTTCCGTCTCATCAAGAGGAAGTCAACGAAACAGACGACGCGTCAATCGGACGCCCGATCTGTGAGTTATTGGCTTTTTCGTCTCCGGGGCCCGGTTGGTTTTTAAGGCAAAACCAACCCGACCGTACTCCACCTGCGTCCAAACCTCGGGCGGAGTATGCCAAAAGATCCGTCTCACTAAAAGGAACACAACGCGACTGACGGCACGTCAATCGGACGTCCGTAGCTCAAGATATGAGCGTTTCCGCTCCGAAGGCCCGGTTGGTTTCGTGAACGAACCAACCCGGCCGAACTCAAAGTAAACCGAAACC
Source organism: Viscum album (assembly GCA_963277665.1). Lineage (NCBI taxonomy): Eukaryota > Viridiplantae > Streptophyta > Magnoliopsida > Santalales > Viscaceae > Viscum > Viscum album. The sequence continues at coordinate 1,164,032,707 of OY728159.1, forward strand.
TTGAGTGCGATATACCGAAACGACCGTCTCGATCCAAGGATCGCATTGCCGCAGACGGTTCGTCATTCGGAGGTCCGAGGCTCAAGTTATGAGCCAAAAACCAAAACTGGTTCGAAAAAGGGGGGTCCGGGTCCGGGCCGACCCGGCCCGACCCCCCCTGAGCGGCGGCGGCGGCGCGGCGGCGCGGCGGCGGCGGCGCGGCGGCGCGGCGGTGCGGCGGCGGCGGGCCGCGGTGGCGGCGGCGGCGGGCCGCGGTGGCGGCGGCGGCGGGCCGCGGTGGCGGCGTCTGGCGCCGCACGGGTTGCGCACGCGGGGGCTAAGCCCCGCGATTCATCAAGTGGCGCGGCCTTTGTGCCGCGCCGGTCCTTTTAAAACCGCCCCCCCCCCCCCCTCACGTGGGGGGGCCTGCTGGCGCCGAACCAAGGGGGCGCTGCCCCCTTCCCTCAAGAACCGCCCCCCCTCATTAAGAGGGGGGTTTTAATGGATGGCTGGGGGATTAATTCCCCCGGTTTTTAAGACATCCGGCCGGCCAGCTGGCCGGCCGGTTTTTTCAAACGGGACCGGAATTTCCGGTCCCCTTCTTCGGCATCCGACGCCGGCGGCCCGGCCGCCGGTCTTTCCTTCCGCCGCGGCCCGGAACCGGCCGCGGTCTCCTCGTCCCGCCGCGGCCCGGAACCGGCCGCGGTCTTCTCGTCCCGCCGCGGCCCGGAACCGGCCGCGGCGTTCGTCATCCGGCACGGTGCGACGGCACCGCGTCCCTTCGCCATGCTTTGATATTATTCAACGCGGCGCGACGGCGTCGTGTTCTTGTTGTTTCTTCCAAGGTGCGTGCGACGGCATCGCGTAAGATATTCGCACGTTCATCCGCGTGGTGCGACGGCACCACGCCTCTTGCTTTCCTCCGCAAAATAATCAAACAAGAACGATGGAGGGGGGTTCGGCCGTGTTCGTGCGGTCCGGCCCCCCTCACGTTAAAATAAAAAACGCAACTTAAAGTAAATCAAGTCACACGTTAGTCTTGATAGAATCACGATCAAGAATAAAATAAGAAAACCAAAAGAAAACGACAACCCCTACCTCGGGTTTAAGATTTCGAAGAATCGTCTACGTCCCGCGGAAGACGGCGTCGCGGAGGTTGGGCGTCGCGGTCGTTCGTCAAATCCGTTGACGAAGTGTTATGCCCGAAGAGACACGACGTTGGCGGATCTTCGTTTGCCGACGAAGAAGGTCCGAGGAGGAAGAAGAGGTCCGAAGATACCGGGTCGCCGAGTCGATGATCCTTGACGAAGTGTTGTCGTTCTTCGTTGAGGATGAAGACGTTCTTCGTTCTTCGTCAGAGCTTGAAGAGGAGCTCTCAAAAAAGCTCTCAAAAAGCTCTCAAGGGAAATAAACCAACAACCCATAAACAAATAAGATTACATCTTATTTTATTAACACACAACTCAAAAGAATTTCAAAGTTTTGAAATTCAAAAAGACTTAACTCCCATAAATTAATTAAGTAACTCAAGTTATTAAAATAAGGAAGAGTTACATAATTAAGAGGGGGTTTAGAGGGGTTAGGGAATTTGAAAAGAAAAAGGGGTTCGTGTGGGCCCCACCACACTTAATCCTCCCAAGGGAGGTTAAGTGGGTGTGGGTCCCACTTCCAACCTCTTTTGGTAGGTTTTTTAATAAGTTAAAATAAAATTTGTCTTACACAAATTTTATTTAACTTAACTGAAAAACCCCAAAACTAACTTTCAACTCGCAACAAACGCAACTCCCGAAAAGGTCTCTTTAAGCGAATATCGGCGCTGCGAGTTCATCGGTGCCCTCGGATTTCAATTCCGAGCACCGGATCAAAAGTTAGGAATTCCCGCTCGTTCGTTCACTGAACGTACCCGCGCCAAACTTCGGAACTTAATTCCGGGCACTCCGGGCCTCGGAATCAGGTGCCGTCTGAAACCGCGCTCTTGTAAAATTCTAAAGAAAATTAAGAAAAAATTTCCCTTGAATTTTACGGGTCTTTACATTGACTTTAGTCTCAAAAACATATTGCACACTTATCATGCAATGTATATTTCATGTGTGTTTCTTCAAAATTCATGCATGTAAATAATATACTACATGGTCTTCTTAATGTTTGTATGTATGCATTTATGCATACATGCACCACATTAAAATTTTCCTTTCAAACTTCACACACCTCACTTACTTCTTATGTATGCATGTGATAATATGCATATATATTTATATATACATTAGGGTCTATGCATTCTCCACTGCCTTTTTAATTATTTTCACACACACTGTCCACACACACTATTTGTTTCTCAATGTATGTACATTCACATATGCATTGAACCATGCATGAACTCCTTACTACCTTCATGCATGAAAACCAGAATATGGTGAAAGTAAAATCTTCTGTCTCAATCACAATACTCTTTCGCGAGCAACAATGGAACATTCACTATATAACTGTCTTCTTTCACGCAAACTGGAATGGGTATAAGCTTGATGTGTGCAATACCTTCTTCGCGAAATATTGTTTCAATATAAACTATCTCGTGGTTCCTCAAACCCTTCTCGTTTAAGTAAGAATAGGCGCGATTTCTTTGTGTTCATTGTGAAATCATGGAAGATGCACATAGAGTTATCTCGAGTGCTTTGTGGAAACTTGTTTATTCACAGAGAAAAATGAGTGTGGCATGCACATGCCGTTTGAATCACGGGAATTATTCTTCTTCTTCGCACAAAAATAGATTTTGTGTAGAACTACTTTCCGTGAACTAGAGGGATTCACAGTGACACTATTTTCTTCTGGATGTGTGGTCCTCTTACTCTCAACAACAAAACCGAACTCCTCGGGTGGTAATTATAGATAGGATTCCACCAACTCAGAACATGCACACTGCCTTACATCTGCAACTCAAAGAATCACCATCACGGATAAAACATCATTTTTTACACTGTAAATTCTTGATTTAATCTTCATTAACACGTGAAAATGGAGTTGCATGGGATTTAGATCTCATTGAAATCATCAGAATTAAGTAATGGAGCTTAGAAGTCATGGTTTAATCTTCTATCGACGTTTCTGCATGGAGATCCTGGTGAATAGAAGCAGTTTTTGGATGGTTGAGGTTAAAGGTGATGTACAGTACTGCTCAAACAGCTCAGATGATCAGATGAGACGGTGCTCCTTCTTTCTATATTTTTTAAAGCAGAAGAACAGTATCTGACATTGTCCCACATCGAAACTCTAGCTGTTTGCTTGCTTCTTTATAATACAAGTTGCATCTTCATTTCTTTATGTATCAGTTTCCAATCACTCCCCACACTCATTGGCATCGGCCTATGCCTGCGCTCCCTTCTACCTATGTGCCACCTCCCCCACCACCCCTCCTGCCTATGTTGGGTGTTGCCTTTAATTCCTCTACACCTGATATAGAAATAATACACTAAGAAACCAAATCCCAATCTGAAACGCCCATAAGGCGGCAACCAGCCTAAAGAAAATAAAAACACCATTTTTCATGGAGATTCCTTTTCAAACATTCTTCATCTAAATTCTTCCTCAATTAATTCCTTATTGAGAGGTTTACCTTTAATTCCTCCACACCCAATATAAAAATAATATACAAAGAAACCAAATCCAAATCCGAAACAACCATAAGGAAACTAGCCTAATGAAAATAAAAACACCATTTTTCATGGATTCCTTTTCAAACATTCTTCATCTAAATTCTTCCTCATTTAATTCCTTCTTGAGATCAATGTGTCATTCTAGCACTAACACGTGTCTTCGAACTTAAGACCAGTTCTACAATCATAATTAGAACTCATTGAATTTTCATCTTCTTAAGTAATTGAAAACAATTTCAACTTCAACAATCCATTTGGGTTTTTCAATATTCCCCTTTGGATTTTTTGTCAATACCTACTTTTTAAAATTCAATGATATTGTCACCCCCTTATTGGAAATAAAGCCAAAGATATAAGTATGATAAGGGGTTCTCATTTACAAAATTCAAATTTTAATAACATACTCTTCTCTTTTGATACTTACAGACTGTATCACTCTATAGAAGGATGGAATCACCACTAGCTTAGTAATGAGATAAAATTAATCATCTCTAAGTCTGTGAGCAATGATCTATGTAGAAAACAACATTGATCAAATTTAACATCAATGTTGTCAATAAATTTCAAGCATGTGATGTCAATCATTGAAACTTGTTTTTAGAAATTGCTTAAAATATTTTCAATTAATCCCCTACATACATCTCACCGAATAGATGAGAAACATTCAAGTGCAAGAATGTATTTCCCCTTTCAAATTGCCTTTCCCATTTTTCATCAAGTAATAAATCACTCCCTTTTTAGAATTGATTTTTCATCATGAAAATGGGAGAATTTTCATCTTCTTAAGTAATTGAAAACAATTTCAACTTTAACAATCCATTTGGGTTCTTCAATATTCCCCTTTGAATTTTTTTTTCAATACCTACTTTTTAAAATTCAATGATATTGTCTCCCCCTTATTGGAAATAAAGCCAATGATATAAGTATGAGAAGGGATTCTCATTTCCAAAATTCAAATTTTTATAACATCCTCTTCTCTTTTGATATTTACAGATTGTATCACTCCAGAGAAGGATGGAATCACCACTAGCTTAGTAAAGAGCTGAAATTAATCATCTCTAAGTCTATGTGAGCAATGATCTTTGTAGAAAACAACATTGATCAAATTTAACATTAATGTTGTCAATAAATTTCTAGCATGTGATATCAATCATTGAAACTTATTTTTAGAAATTGCTTAAAATATTTTCAATTAATCCCCTATATACATCTCACCAAATAGATTAGAAACATTCAAGTGCAAGAATGTATTTCCCCTTTCAAATTTCCTTTCCCATTTTTCATCAAGTAATAAATCACTCCCTTTTTAGAATTGATTTTTCATCATGAAAATGCGAGAAGGTAACCAACATACCTCAATGATGACAACCTTCAATTTCCATACATTTAGATTTTATAATTATCAGATTCATGCCTCAATGGAACTTCTGATATACATAAGATATCAACTAAAATAGAAATATATGGTGGTTGATCTTCTGGGCTCCCCCTCAAGAGACGCACTCAATATCTTCTTTATCGTGAATGAATTTATTTAAAAACAAACTCTAGGAATATTCTAAGATTATTTGAGATATTGTAAAAAGATAACATCATGCCAATAATATTTCATGATGAATAACTTCCTAGCTATAAGATATTCACAACTTTTATCAAATTCAAGTCTCCCCCTGAATAAATGTTTCACCTTCAATTCCCTACGTGAAAAAGAAACACAATATAAATATATATATGGGAATAAGGTGGTTCTTCAATGATCCTTAGTTAGAAAAATAGGGCTGAGAGTTGCTTCTCAACCCAACAATATTCTTAGATGAAAAGGTATTCTTCACACTTGCTAATAAAGTAGTTTCATTTTTCTCTACTTGTTCCAATTTTCTTGTCTCTTCCAACTATTTTGTCCATATGATCAAACATTATTTAGGTTCATTCTTAGTCTTCACTTTGTGTGTAAACTTCTTTTTCCCAACACTAGAAGTCACAAATTCTTTCCCTTTATTTTTTAACAATTATTCTTGGCCAGATAACCATGTCAAACAATTTTTACCAGAATGTATAGACATATTGAACCTTTCACACACAACTTTAGAATTTAACAAGTTACCTCTTTTAAGAAACTTTCTAGATTCTTCATCAGATATTTCTTTCACCAAATCAATCCTATTGTTTCTATTCTAGATTGATTTTTTCTTTGATTCCAACTTACTTCATTTAGTATTGATGTTCATGGAAAATTCACAATGATCCATGATGTGAGATTTCCTACCATAATAGAAGCATCTTTTATTGGGTGTGACACTCTTCACATCATTATTTACAAACTTCTTGGCAGTTGTTTGTTTAACAACCTTCTTCTTCTCTTCACATCCCAAAGTTGTCCTGTCATCTTCATTTATTACCTGCTTAACTTCTTGTTGTATTCTTCTATTCACATCAACAGATGATTTGGACATGATTGGTACATACCAACACTCATCATAACAATGACCAATTTTGTTTTAACAATAAAAAAAAATTCAAAGTAATCACATCTATTCTTGATAAACTAATTCTATTTCTGTGAATTCTACTTCTGTTGTGAAGGTTTCCACTTCTCTTCAGCTTTTCTCCCCCTAAATGCAGGTATTCTATAATTTTCATAAAATGGAATATTGTGCAAACAATTAATTACATGATGCCCAAACTTCCAACAACACCAATAATATCCAACAAATCTTGATTTCTTCTTTAATGACACGTTCTGGCTATCTTTTACATTTTGTTGCTTTTGGGTATCACATTTCTTATTTTGTGATTTCTTTGAGGAACAATAATTTTTCTTTACCCGTGTTTGTCTAGATATTAAAGTTGAATCTGCACTAGTCATTAAAACAGAATTAGTACACGTAGATTTATCCAAACAAAGGGTTACCTTGTTCAATGAGCCTTCAAAATATTTATCCTTGGATAATCTCAAGCTCTTATTACCACTAGATTGAGACTTTTCAGAAATAGGACTCTTATCTCATGAATCCTTGGCAATACTTCCTTTCTCAACAATTTGGGAAGTCTCGGTTTGTGTCTATTCTATATTCCTTGGTTTCACTTTTAGTTCAAGAAATTTTAAGTTGAGATATTTCTTCTCATCTTTAACTAATTTCATGCTTTCTTCCCATTGAATCTTCATTTTTTGAATCTCATCTTCATGCATCTAATTTTCCTTTAGTAACAAATTGTCAAGATCCTTGATTATTTTTAATTTATCATTCACCTAAGAATATTTTACATTCATAAATGTATTATTTAGATTTTCAAGTGCATGGATAACTTTGGTAAAAACAATTTCAAAAAACATCTTTCTCACAAACATTATTTTTCAATTCTTCAATAGTTCCAGCATATCTTTCTTCGCAAATATTTATTATTTCTTCCTTTTCTTTCACATGTTTTATGAGAGTGTTGGATATACCAATATTTTTAGTCAATTCCTCTTCCATAGCATTAGACTATTATTCTAGATGTAATTTTTCATCCTGAAGTTCCTTGAAAAATTTGATTAGACATGTGACCACTTATTTGGTAACTTTCTTCAGATGCTCTCCAATTTCAGAATTGATCAAATCTTCATCACAACTTGAACTCGGTTCATCAGAATTACAATCAACTAATTTCATTTAACAATTATGTCATGACCCCCTCCCTCCAAAGATTCCCCTGCAGATCAGACAGTAGAGAAAGAGAGATAATGACCCCAGAGTCCTGCCTCCAATAGGCCACGAGGTGGCGACCAGCACCAAGGGTATACAAATCTCAAAAAATGGGAGGCATTACCCTTTTTATAGGAACCAAGATCGGGTGATAAGATGTATCAACCTCAAAATAACTCCAAGAAATATATATGAAATAAATCCAAAACTATCTCACATGCTTGTTTAAAAAAAACTGCTACAAATATAAATAAACTTCAAAGTAAGTACCAAAAGTAAAGTTGAGCAGTGACACAACAACTATCCCAAAGTCCGAGCTAGTAACGCCTGAAACGGTCCCCGTAGTCCTCCAAGAAACCTAAAAGAATTTTTATAGCATAGGTTGAGCATACAAGTATACTCATTAGGAAAACCAAAGTCTCCCGTGTATAAGTGGAGGAAGCATACTAATGCCTCTATGAGAAAACGAAAAAAAACCAACAATGCCTAAGCAGGTATACTAGCCACCCCAATCTCACCAAGGCATCTCTCCAAATAACGCAAGTAAATTAAAGTAATATAGTAAGCACATCGATGATTTGGGTACCCCACACCACTTCCCACTAGCTAACTGCTCAAACCCTAACAGAAAACATCCCGATGCTCTTACCTCTTCCACAAGCTCTACATCATAGCCTGCCCAAACACATGTGGGCTGCACAAACCACATCACATCACTCTCGTAGACACCTGGGCCATAACCACATCAAATCTCAAAGACACATGGTAAGAACAACACATCTCATCCTGAAAACACCTCATAAGCACAACACATCACATCCCAAAAACACCTAGGAAAGTACAACTCACCCGCAGACACCTAGGCCTCACAAACCACACCACAACTTGGATGAAGAAACTTGGGATACCAATTCCTAGAAGAGGGAGTAGAGAAGAGCAAGTAGCCGGCCATCCATCCTCCCACCAAGATGTTGGGAAAGACACCCTCCCCCGTAATGATGGGGGTGTTCAGCACATAGTGCTCAACTAGGGTGGGGTGCATACAGGAATCACAAGGTAAAAATACAAGTAGTACATATATAAATATCAAACACTCAACCCAACCTATGGCTTCCAAAAAAAATACCGACTTGTGTCCACCTTTTCTGCTACCTCTAAATGTATTTATCAACATTAACGACAATCACTTCCAAATTTGATAAAATAAAGATGCTTCACAATAAGCCACAAACTCAAATCATACCCCCAGCCAACTCAATTAACCAATTCTCATCATTATTAAGTATTTATTTACTCTATCACTATTTGGGAAACTACCAAGTATAGCACACAACAAGGAACATAGAAAAGTATCACTGGGGAAGAAGAACCATAGTAAATTAACCCACTTCATATTTCTGCTCCGTTTAACACTCATTCATGTCATAACAAAACCAATCTCGAGACACTGAGTGAAGATTTGGGCATGCTGTTCATGGAGAAACTCTAAATAAATTACCCATACTAACCACCACCATCACCATTATTCAAATTCATTCTGCCCAATACATCCTATCAATAGAAAAAACTCCCAAGTTACATCCACACCCTGCAACACCTTTCATCACAACCATACTCAGCAGCCCCGATGCACAACACTACTCATCCAATCCAAAATCAACCAATCTCTCAACCTGAGATTCCATTACACCACCGGAACCATCCCATATACAAATCCCATAGCAACCCATGCATCACAAAAAAAACAGGACTTATTCAGTTTTAGAAAAAGGGATGTTATTCAATTTCACTTCTTAAATTGAGGGTGTGATCACAGAAGCCACAAGATCCTAGGGAATCCATTTAATTAACTGAATTTACATGGTTAATAAACTTTATATATATACAGTCTTTCACATAGGATCAATAACAAGCACCCACAAGCCATTACAGGTGAAAAAATAAATACCACCAACAACCATGATTTTTAGTAGGCATATAGCCTATACAGATCACAATACCAATAAATAACAAAGCATAACATAAGCATGCGTCACTTCCCCCAGCCTCTTTTTATTGATCTTTAACCCGATTCAATTATCTTTTTTAATTCTAGATTCCACTATCTTTGCAAGTAAACATTCATATACCCACCCCACATGATACACAATTAAAGAGAGAGATGAAGGAATCCCTACTTTGAAGAATAGACGATCAGCACCTCCTTATTATGCAAAGATGGGGGTGTGCATGCAGTAGAAAAACTCTAGGGAAAACGCGATCCAAGCCCACAGAACAAACACACGACTCCTCAGGAAGAAAGGTTCTGGGGAACATCTCGTATGAATAGAAAAAGGGAAACACATAGAGAAGGAGTCTAGGCTTTCGAAAGGCCAGATCCTATATCAATAGGAGGAATGATTTTAAAATCCATTAAAGTTGGATCTTGACCAAGACCATGTGGTTTGGCCATTTAGAAGTCTCTAGTAATTTTAGGAAAATTAAATATATAATCCATATCCCTCGAAATGGATTCAAAACCATTTAAATATGGTCTTAAAATCATTTTATTTCAAATAAAATGTCAAAGGGGTGAAACTGGGAAAACTAGAGAAAACTAGAATTATGATAAAACTACTGGAAATGACTCACCGTTGGGTGAGTCACTGGTGTGAGATACCGGTGTGAGTCACTGATGTGAGTCACGGTTCAGTGAGATACTGTTGTGAGTCATCTCTCTAACTCACTGGTCCCGAATCATTCTCACGACCTACCGATGGATGACTCATCATCGCGAATCACTGTCGTGACTCACCATCGCAAGCTACTAGTGGACGAATCAACATCGCAAGTCACTATCATGACTCAACATTCTGAAACACCATCATGAGCTACTGGTGGATGACTCACTATCGCAACTCACCATCATGACTCACTATCGCCATTCACCGCTAGCGACCTATCGGTGCGAGTCACCGTTACGAATCACAGTCGTGACCTACCATTGGAGAAACTGGAAAACTGGAAAACTGTTGAAATGAGCCACTGTGACCTCCCAAAACACCTCAAACACTAGATTTTCACAAAGTAATGGAATAGGGAGGTTAGGTCCATTACATCAGATACCTCTCAAACTATTCTCACCCTCGAGAATTAAAAACCAAACTAAGAAGGAAAAGAGGGGTCCAAAAAACCACCCCATGAGATACCTCACAAGGATCACACTACACTTGAAACACCACTACAGACATCAAAGTTCAACGATAAACCACCCTATGTTGTTTGAAATCTAGAGTGAAACCCCAACATCCAATAACACCTCCTCTGACATCTGTTAACCCAACCGACCAAAAGACACACCACACAAGCACAACAACCACATTTTCCTGAACACACAAATCAGGGAATTCCTCCATCCATGTCAAGATATTATCCGATCTGGGAAGCACTGACTCACCCACACATGTTTAATTTCATATCAATTAATACGTCTCGATTAGGAATCAGGTCACCCATTTTCCACATTTCGGGACTTCATCACACATTACAGAACAAGGAAACAGCTCATCTCATAGAAAACGAGGTTCAAACATCACATTACAAGGAAAAATATAACAAGGCAGAACTCAAAACAACTTTGGGTATAGGTCACGCATTTGTGCTTATCGCTCCCAAGTACTCTCTACCAGGCCACCATGCCTCCATAACACGTGAACCAAAGGAATGGTCCACCCACAAAGAATCTTCCCCTGATGGTCCTGGATCTCTACTGGTCACTCCACATAGGTTGTGTCACCTTCGATATCCAACTCTCCCCAGTCAATGACATGGGAGTCATCATGAAGATACTGACAGAGCTGAGAGATGTGGAAGACGTCATGGATCCTCTCCAACTACGACGACAGTGCTAACCGGTATGTCACCTTGCCAACTCATCCCAACACCTCGAAGGGTTCGATGAACCTAGGAGAAATCTTACTCCCTCTGTAGAACCTCTATTGCCCACGTCAAGGGGAAACCTTCAGGAACACTTTGTCCCCAACCTAAAACTCTAAGGGCCTCCTCCTGCGATCGACATGTGACTTATTTTAGCCCTGTGCTACCTTCATCCTCTCATGAACAAGCTGAACCTTCTTTATTGTGCTCTACACTACCTCTGGACCAAGAACAGTTGTCTCCCCAACCTTTGTACAGCACAGGGGTGACTGACACGACCTTTCGTACAAAGCTTCAAATGGGTCCATGTTAATGGAATGGTGATAGCTATTATTGTAAGAAAAATCTACCAAGGGAAAGTGTCACACCCAAGATCCACCAAAGTATAGGACGCATGCCCGCAACATGTCCTCCAGTGTCTGGATAGTCCACTCTGTCTGCCCATCTGTTTGAGGGTGGAAGGCAGTACTGAGGCATAACTAAGTTCCAAAAGCATGCTACAATGCCCTCCAAACTCGTGAGGTAAAATGAGTATCCTGATCCGAGACAATGGATCTTGGAAATTCGTGTAGCCACACCACCTCATCCACATAACTTTTGGCCAAGGTATCGATTGTGCCTGACTCTTTAATTTCTAAGAAGTGAGCTGATTTCGTCAGTCGATCCACTACTACCCAAATTGCATCACAGCCTCCCTAAGCCCTGGGTAACCCTGTGATTAAATCCATCGAGATTTCATTCCACTTCCACTTGGGGATATCTAAGGGCTGCAACAAACCACCGAGAACACGGTGCTCAGCCTTTACCTCCTGGAACACTAAGCACTTCACCACAAACTCTTCTACTGGTTTTTTTATCCCAGACCACCAAAATTGTTCCTTCAAGACACTACACATCTTGGAAACTCCTAGGTGTACCACTAAGGGTGAGTTGTGAAACTCACGGATGACCCTCTCGCACATCTCCACTGGAACGAACAGCCTTCCGCAAAACATCATCTGATTGTGACCATCCTCCGTCCATCCCTCTGAAGCATCACCATGGTCAGCGCATCTATGCATTACCTCTACCTATGAGTCTCCCCATTGAGACTCCTCCACCTACTGCATCAGGGAATGTTGAAATGTCATCTGAAACAAATAGCCTTAGCCACCATCCATTCATGCATCCAAGTTCAAGGCAGACAACTCCTCCATCGCCTTCCAAGCATCCGCGGATTCCTGAACAAGATCCTTCTGTGACTTCCTACATAGAGAATCGGCCAAAACATTCACATTCCCTGAGGTGTAGGAGATATCAAAATCATAGTCCTAAAGAAACTCCATCCACCTCCATTATCTCAAGTTCAGATCTAGTTAGGAAAAGATATACCTCAAACTCTTGTGATTTGTGAAGACCACAAAGAGCTCCTCAATGGGGTGATACCTCCACAGCTTCAGTGCAAAAACAACCACAACCAACTCCAAATCATGGGTGTCATGGTTACATTCATGGGGACGTAACTACCTAGACCAATAAGATATCACTCCCCGCTATTTCATTAACACGCATCCCAAACCTAGATGGGAAGCATCACAAAACACCTTGAAAATCACCCCTTCCTCTGGAAACCAGAGCACTAGGGAACTAACCAACTTCCCCTTCAGATATTCAAACGCTTCCTAAAACTACTCACTCCACACAAAAGTCTGGTCCTTTCTGGTCATAGATGTCAATGGAGCTACAATTTGAGAGAAATCGAGTACAAATCTCCATTAATAGCCTGCTAAACCAAGAAAACTACGAACCTATACAAAACTATTGGGTGATGCACAATAAAATACTACCTTGACCTTCAATGGGTCCACTGTTACACCTTTATGAGACAACACATGCCCAAGGAAATACACCTCTTGTTTCCAGAACTTAAACTTGGACAACTTTCTGTAGAGATGGTGGCGTCGAAGGACCTGCAAGATAGTCCTGAGATGCTCAGTATGATCCTCCTCTAACTTTGAGTAGATCAAGATATCATCAATGAATACGATAATGAACTGGTTCAGAAACTCACGGAATACATATTTCATAATCCCCAAGAACACAACGGGTATGTTTGTAACACCGAAGGGCGTGACTACAAACTCGAAGTGCCCATACTTGCATCTGAAAGCAGTATTTGGGATATCACCCTATTTCACCATCAACTGGTGTTATCCAGACCACGGATCGATCTTATAAAACTAACTTGCTCCTCTCACCGGGTCGAAAAGATCACCTATCCTCGAAAGATGGTAACGGTTCTTGACTGTCACCTAATTCAACCTCTGACAGTCCATGTGCAATATCATACCACCATCCCCCTTCGTCGCAAACAAAACTGGAGCACCCCATGGTGACACACTGGGCTAGATAAATCCCTTATTCATCATGTCATCAATCTGAATCACCATCTCCTACAACTCATAAGGTGTCATCCAATAAAAATCCATCAAAATCAGACAATCACCGGTTTGTAAGTTTATCCTGAAATCAACGTCATATCGAGGGGGTAGAGTCAAAACCTCCATAGGGAAAACATCCAAAAACTCTCCAAAAACTCTATGAACCTATACCATCTCAGTGTCCACTAATTTTATTAACATTTTGACCAACAATAAAAGAAGAGGCTCTATACGCTGATCACCCACCAGGAAACTCTGCTCGCCAACCAAAGTCATACACTGGCTATCCACATCTGAAAACTTAACTCTCCTCCAGAAGCAGCCGATAACAACACGCATAGAATACAACCAATCAATGCTGAGAATAACATCATATGGATACATCTATAGAAAGAAAATATCCCCATGGGACTGATGTTGTCCCATCATCAGTCTACATCCTCAGCATACATCAAACAAGTTGTTCTTACCTCCGACTGGCGTACTCAACACCAGGGGCACGAGAAGCCTCTCTACGTCTAATCTGAGGGCATGGGCTAGACTGGGTGAAACAAAGGAGTGAGAAGATCCTAAATCAAACAAATCATAAGAGAGAGTATCGAACAAATCTATCTTACCTCGAACAATCTCTGGCCCTGCCAGAACTACTGCCTCTACCATGTGCAGCTGACCACGCCCAGCTCCTCTGCCCCTCTGCTGACGATTGCCTCCTCGACTATGCCTGAGTCAAGGTCCCTAAGTAACCCTGAGGCCGACCTCTACCTGCTCCACCTCCCCTCAATGGGGCATGGGATTGTTGTCCCGGAAGCTCGAACTGCACTGTCGGCAACTATTGCTGAGGCGACTGATGAACCTGCCCACCTCCACCATACTGAGCTCGAACGGTCGTCGGGCACTGACTCAAAAGATTCCCATGGACTATGCAGCCAAAACACCTTGGTATTAAGTTTAAAAAAAAGGTAAGAGTGCAGGAAGGTAGAAAAGGAACTATTAATGTTAATTCCACTTTGGTCGAAACCTCAAAGGCCCTGGAACCTAAGACCTGCTGCTGGTAACCCTGCCTCTCGAAGAACCCCGCTGGCTCCCCTATCTCAGTAGACCTCCTCATGAGTGCATCCGCTCAATTATCTTTGCCTTCTTCTGGACCTCCAAGTACGTCGGCAATGTAAAGGGGGTAACCATGTATTGGATAGAAGGACGAAGCGCCTCCTCTAGGAATCTCACACAAGACTCCTCATCCTGAAAATGATCAGGGGAAAAGTAAATGAGATCTATAAACTTAATCCCTAGCTCTTATACCAATATACCCCTACTGTAAAGAGAGTAACTTATGACTCTTCTTAGCCTTCATGGTCGATGAAAGGAATTTTGATCATAACTCCTTCTCGAAATCGACCCACAGAACATCATCCTCCTTCCTCTCCCCCAGGTACAACATCCACCACTGATGCGCAACTCCCATCATCTGACTCACTACCAAGGGAACCCAATACTCCATCAAAGCCTAGATTAAACTGAAGGTGATCTCAAGCTTCTCGAGTAATCTCTATATCTCTATGTCTGAAACACTTCCCGCGTACTTTCCCAAGGTCTTTCACTGGAAAGAACATAACGTTCTCTACCACTGGTTGTCCTCCCCCACTAGATCAACCCTCCGCTGATCAACTAGATTGGTCTACTGAGCCTCGACTACTCGAGCCACACGTGGACGATAACCGGGTGTAATAGCTAAAAAATGTAAACAAGGAACTCCTAAGCCTGAGTAGTATGGAATTTTATTTAAGATTCATTTTAACTCATTACTTATTTTAATTTTCCTAAAGTACCTAATTCAAATAGGAATACAAGTCACTGTGATGCATGTACCTTTCCTAGGGTCTCTACCCTACAAATGGTGTAGCCTCACTTGGTCATTCAGTAGGCTCGGAGTCCTTGCATCGGATCATGGGGGCCCTAAAATCCCATGTCCTAACCAGTTTTCCCCAGCCTATGTCACGCACCAAGGTCACCTGACAACATTTCCCTACCAACCCATGAAATCCTCACCGTGCCTAACTCCAAACTTCATCCTATCTCTCAACCTCCCCTCTGATACCATTCTGTCACAACCCCCTCCCTCCAAAGATTCCCCTCTTGAGCTGGAAACAGAGAAAGGGAGATAATGACCCCTGAGTCCCACCTCCAGTAGGCCCCAGGGTGGCGACCAAAACCAAGGGTATACAAATATTACAAATGAGAATCATTACCCTTTTATAGTGACCAAGATCGAGAGATAAGATGTATCAACCACAAAACAGCTCCAAGACATATATATATATATATAAGAAATCTAAAATCATCCCACATGCATGTTTAAAATAAAACTACAATAAATATAAATAAACTCCAAAGTAGGTACCAAAAGTAAGGATAAGTATCGACATAACAACTGTCCCAAAGTCTGATCTAGTAACACCCGACATGATCCTCATAGTTCTCTTGTAAACCTGAAAGCAATTTTATACGGTACGGTGAGCATACAAGTATGCTCAGCAAAAAAACCAAAGTCTCTCATGCATAAGTGGAGGAAGCATACTAATGCCTCTATGAGAAAACAGCATAAACCAATAGCACCTAACAAGGTATACTACACACCCCAATCTCACCAAGGCATGCTCACCAAATAACGCAAGTCAAGTAAAGTAATATAGTAATCACATTGATGATTTGGGTACCCCGCACCACTTCCCACTGGCTAGTTTCTCATACCCTAAAGGAAAACATCTTGGTGCTCCTACCTCTTCCACAAGCCCCATGTCAAAACTTTCCCGCACGCACCTAGGCCGCACAAACCACATCACATCCCTCCTGCAGACACCTGATCCATAACCACATCACATCTCACCCGCAGACACCCGAGCCATAACCACATCACATCTCAAAGACACCTAGGAAGCACAACACATCTCATCCTGAAAACACCTAGGAAGAACAACACATATCATCCCAAAAACAACTAGGAAAGTACAACTCGCCCGCAGAAAACTGGGCCTCACAACCACACCACAACCTAGCTGAAGAAACTTGGGCTACCAATGCCTAGAAGATGGAGTAGGGAAGAGCAAGTTTGGATGAGTGTTTTATATTTATATATGTACTACTTGTATTTTTTCCCTTGTGATTCCTATACGCACCCCAAGTAGTACATATATAAATATCAAACACTCATCCAAACTTATGGCTTCCAAACAAAAGACCAACCTGCGTCCACCTTTGCGACTACCTATAAATTCATTTATCAATATTAACGACAGTCACTTCCAAAGTTGATAAAATAAAGTTGATTCACAACAAGCCACAAACTCAAATCATACCCCCATCCAACTCAATTAACCAATTCTCATCATTATTAAGTATTTATTTACTCTATCACTATTCAGAAAACTACCAAGTATAGCACACAACAAGGCACATAGAAAATTCTCACAGGGGAAGAAGAACTATGGTAAATTAACCCACTTCATATTTATGCTCCCTTTAACACCCATTAATGTCATAAAAAACCAATATCGAGACACGGAGTGAAGCTTTGGGAATACTGCTCATGGAGAAACTCCGAGTGAATTACCTATACTAACCACCACCATCACTATTCTTCAAAGTCATTCCGCCCAATCCATCCTCTCAATAGAACAAACCCCCAACTTACAGCCACACCCAACAACACCTTTCATCACAACCATACTCGGAAACCCTGATGCAAAACACTGCTCATCCATTCCAAAATCAACCAATCTCTCAACCTGAGATTCCATTACACCACATGAACCATCCCATATACAAAACCCACAGCAACGCATGCATCACAAACAAAACAGGACTTATTCAGTTTTAGAAAAAGGGATGTTATTCAATTTCACTTCTTAAATTGAGGGTGTGATCACAGAGTCCATAAGATCATGGGGAATCCATTTAATTAACCAAATTTACATGGTTAATCAATTTCATATATATATGGTCATTCATAGAGGATCAATAACAAGCACCCACAAGCCATTATAGGTGCGCAAAAAAAGACCACCAACGGTCATGATTTTCAGTAGGCATATAGCCCGTACAGATCACAATACCAATAAATAACAAAGAAAAACTTAACCATGCATCACTTTACCCAACCTCTGTTTATTGATCATTAACCCAATTCAATTATCTTTGTTAATTCAGGATTCCACTATCTTCACAAGGAAACATTCATATACCTGCCCTGCATGATACACAATTAAAGAGAGAGACGAAGGGATCCCTACTTTGAAGAACAGATGATCAGCACCTCCTTATTGCGCCAAGACAGGGGGTGTGCATGCAGCAGAAAAACTCTAGGGAAAGTGTGATCCAAACGCACAGCACAAACACACGACTCCTTAGGAAGAAAGGTTCTAGGGAACATCCTAAAATAGAAAAAGGGAAAGGCATAGATAAGGAGTCTAGGATTTCGAAAGGCCAGATCATATATCAAGAGAAGAAACAGTTTTAAAATCCATTAAAGCTAGATCTTGACCAAGACCATGAGTTTTGGCCATTTATAAGTCTTCGAGACTTTTAAGAAAATTAAAGATATAATCCATAGCCCTCGAAACAGCATAAAAAAGAATTTAATTATGGTCTTAAAATCATTTTATGTCAAATAAAATGTCAAAGGGGAGAAATTGGGAAAACTGGAGAAAACTGGAATTTTGAAAAATTGCTGGAAATAACTCACCATTGGGTGAGTCACTGGTGTGAGCTGCCTGTGCGAGTCACTGATGTGAGTCACTATTCTGACTCACTGGTCCTAACTCACTATCGCGAGCTATTAAAGGATGAATCATCATCGTGAGTCACCGTCGCGACTCACTGTCATGAGCTACTGGTGGACGACTCACCATCACGAGTCACTGTCATGAATCAACATTCTGAAACACTGTCATGAGCTACTGGTGGATGACCAGTGCGAGTCACCATTACGACTCACCGTTGCGACCTACCATTGGAGAAACTGGAAAACTAGAAAACTATTGAAATGAGCCATCATGACCTCCCAGAACATCTCAAACACTATATTTTTACAAAGTAATGGACCGGGGAGGTCTGGTCCATTACATCAGATACCTCTCAAACTATTCTCACCCTCAAGAATTCAAAACCAAACTGAGAAGGAAAAGAGGGGTCTGAACAGCCACCATGTGAGATACCTCACAAGGATCACACTACACTTGAAACACCACTACTGACATCAAAGTTAAATTATAAACCACCCTGTCTTGTTCAAAATCTGGAGTGAAACCTCAATATACAAGAACACCTCCTATGAAATCTGTTAACCCAACCGACCAAAAGACACACCACACAAGCACAACAACCACATTTTCCTGAACACACGAATCAGGGAATTACTCCCTCCATGTCAAGATATTATCCGCTATGGGCAACACTGACTCACCTGCACAGGTTTAATTGCATCTTAATTAATGTGTCTCGATTAGGAATCAGGTCATCCCTTTCCCACATGTCAGGACTTCATCACATAATACGGAACAAGGAAACAACTCATCTCATATAAAACAAGGTTCAAAGATCACATTACAAGGAAAAACATAACAAGGCATAACTCAAAACAACTCTAGGTACTAGGCACACATTTGTGCTTCTCGCTCCCAAGTACTCTCTTCCAGGCCACCATGCCTCCACAACACGTGAACCAAAGGAATGGTCCACCCATGAATCACCTTCTCCTGATGGTCTTGGATCTCTACTGGTCACTCCACATAGGTCATGTCACCTTCGATATCCAACTCTCCCCAGTCAATGACATGGGAGTCATCATGAAGATACCGACAGAGCTGAGAGATGTGGAAGACGTCATGGATCCTCTCCAACTACGGTGGAAGTTCTAACTGGTATGCCACCTCCCTAACTCATCCCAACACCTCGAAGGGTCCAATGAACCCGGGAGAAATCTTACTCCCTCTATCAAACCTCTTCTGCCCACGTTAAGGGGAAACCTTCAAGAACACCTGGTCCCCAATCTCAAACTATAAGGGCCTCCTCTTGCGATCGGCATATGACTTATGTCGGTCTTGTGCTGCCTTAATCCTCTCACGAACAAGATAAACATTCTTTGTTGTGCTCTGCACTACCTATGGACCAAGAACAGTTGTCTCCCTAACCTCTTTCTAGCATTGGGGTGACCGACACGACCTTCCATACAAAGCTTCAAATGGGGCTATGTCAATGGAAGAGTGATAGCTATTATTGTAAGCGAACTCTGCCAAGGGAAAGTGTCACACCCAAGATTCTCCAAAGTCTAGGACACATGACCGCAACATGTCCTCCAGCGTCTGGATAGTCCACTCTGTCTACCCATCTGTCTGAGGGTGGAAGGCAGTATTGGGGACTAACTAAGTGCCAAAAGCATGCTATAATCCCCTCCAGACTTGTGAGGTAAAATGAGTATCCCGATCTGAGACAATGGATCTTGTAACTCCGTGCAACCGCACCACCTCATACACATACCTTTTAGCCAAGGTATCCACTACGCCTGACTCCTTAATCACTAAGAAGTGAGCCGATTTCGTTAGTCGATCCACTACTACCCATATTGCATCACAGTCTCCCTGAGCCATGGGTAAACCTGTGATGAAATCCATCGATATGTCATTCAATTTACACTCAGGGACATCTAAGGGCTACAAAAAACCACCAGGAACATGGTGCTCAGCCTTTACCAGCTAGCACACTAAGCACTTCGCCGCAAACTCTAATACTGGACGTTTCATCCCAGGACACCAAAGCTGCTTCTTCAAGCCAAAATACATCTTGGAAACTCCCAGGTTTACTGCTAAGGGTGAGTTGTGAAAATCACGAATGACTCTCTCACACATTGCCAATGGAACAAATAGCCTTTCGTGAAACATCATCTGATTTTGACCATCCTTTGACCATCCCTCCAGAGCATCGCCATGGTCAACACGGTCATGCATTACCTCTACCTCTGAGTCTCCCCCACTGAGATTCCTCCACCTATTTCATTAGGGAAGATTGCACTATCATCTAAAACAAATAGCTTCGGCCACTATCCATTCATGTATCCAAATGCAGGGCTACCAACTCCTCCATCACCTTCCAGTGTCCGCAGATTTCCAAACAACCTCCTTCTCCTACTTCTGGCTCATAGAATCAGCCACAACATTCCCCTTCCACGAGGTGTAGGAGATCTCAAAATCATAGTCCTGAAGAAACTCCATCCCCATCCATTATTGCAAGTTCAGATCTCGCAAGGAAAATATATACCTCAAACTATTGTGATCTGTGAAGTCCACAAAGCGCTCCTCAATGAGGTAAAGTCGCTATAGCTTCAGCGCAAACACAAACACTGCCAACTCCAAATCATGGGTGGCATGGTTATATTTATGGGGAAGTAACTACCTAGAACCATAAGATATCACTCTATGTTATTGCATTAACACTCATCCCAAACCTAGACAAGAAGCATCACAAAACACCTCAAACATCACCCCTTCATCTAGAAACCAGATCATTGGAGAACTAACCAACTTCCCCTTCATATAGTTGAACTCTACCTGGCACTACTCACTCCACACAAAAGTCTGGTCATTTCTGGTCATATCTATCAATGGAGCTACAACTCAAGAGAAATCGGGTACAAATCTCCAGTAATAGCATGATAGACCGAGAAAACTACGAACCTCTGCAACACTCTTGGGTGATGCACAAGAAACTACTACCTCGAACTTTGATCGGTCCACTACTACACCATGTTGAGACACCACATGCCTAAGGAAATGCACCTCTCATGTACAGAACTTGAAATTGGACAACTTTCCATAGAGATTGTGGTGTTGAAGGACCTGCAAGACAGTCATTAGATGCTCGGTATGATCCTCATCTAACTTCAAGTAGATCAAGATGTAATCAATGAATACGATGAAGAACCAGTCCAGGAACTCACAAAATACATAGATCATAAGCCCCATGAACACATCTGGTGTGTTCGTAACACTGAAGGGAATAACTACAAACTTGAAGTGCCCATACCTTCATCTAAAAGCAGTCTTTGGGGTATCACCCTCCTTCACCCCCAACTGGTGTTATCTAGACCACAGATCGATCTTAGAAAACCAATTTTCTCCTCTCAACTAGTCGAAAAGATTTACTATCCTTAAAAGAGGGTAAATGTTATTGACTGTCGCCTGATTCAACCTCTGGCAGTCTATGTACAATCTCAGACCACCATCCTCCTTCTTCGCAAACAAAACTAGAGCACCTCATGGCAACACACTGGGCCGGATAACTCCCTTATTCATCAGGTCATCAATATGAATCATCATCTCCCGCAACTCAAAATGTGTCATCCGATAAGGATCCATCAAAATCATACAAGCACCAGGTTGTAAATTTATCTCGAACTCAACATCACATCGAGGGGGTAGAGTCACAACCTCCTCGGGGGAAAAATCCAATAACTCCTAAAAAACTATGGGAACCTCTACCATCTTAGTATCCACTAATCCTACTGACATTTTTTCCAACAAGAAAAGAAGAAGCTCTACACACCGACCACCCACCTGGAAACTCTGCTCTCCAATGAAAGTCACACACCAGCTTCCACATCTAAAAACTTAACTCTCCTCCAGAAGTAGCCGATAACAGCACACATAGAATACAACCAGTTGTTTTCAAGAATAACATCATATAGATACATCTATATCAAGAAAAGATCCCCATGAGACTGATGTGGTCCCATCATCAGTCTACATCCTCAGCATAAATTAAACAAGTTGTTCTGACCTCTGACCGACATACTCAACACCAAGGGCACGAGAAGCCTCTCTACGTCTAATCCCATGGCATGGGTTGGACCGGGTGAAACAAAGTATTACGAATATCTAGAATCAAACAAAGAATAAGTGAGAGTACTAAAAAAATTGATCGTACCTCGAACAATCTCTCACCCTACTGGAACTACTGCCTCTGTCATGTGCAACTAACCACGCCTAGCTCCTCTGCCCCTCTGCGGACGACCGCCTCCTCGACTATGCCTGAGTCGAGGTCCCTAAGAAACACCCTGAGGTCGGCCTCTACCTACTCCACCTCCCCTTAGTAGTCCATGGGTCTATTGTCCCTCTAGATTGAACTGCCCTGTCAGCAACTACTACTGAGGTGGGTAATGAATCTTCCCACCTCCACCATACTGAGCTCGAATGGCTATCGGGAACTGACTCTGAATATTCCCATGGGCTCTGCAGGCCAAACACCTCAGTCCTAAGTTCACAGAAAAGGTAAGAGTTCTGGAAGGTCGAAAAGGAAACTTTTGAGGTTGATTCCCTTCCAGTCAGAACCTCGAAGGCCCTAGCACATGAGACCTGTTGTGGGTAACCCTTCCTTTCAAAGAACCCTATTGTCTCCCCTCTCATGGTAGACCTCCTAATTATTGCATCTTCTTGATTATATTCACCTTCTTCTGGACCTCCAAATACACCGGCAACATAAAGGGGGTAACCACATACTGGATAGAAGGATAAAGTGCCACCTCTAGGCGTCTCACATGAGACTCCTCATCCTAAAAAAGATTGAGGGAAAATTAAAGGAGATCCATAAACTTAATCCTTAGCTACCTTATCAATATGCTATAGGGATAGTAACTCCTACCTCTTCTCTGCCTTCATGGTTGATGAAAGGAATTCTGATCGGAACTCCTTGAAATTGACCCACAGAACATCAGCCTCCTTTCTCTCCCCCAGGTACAGCATCCACCACTTAAGTGCAGCTCCCCTCATCTGACTCAGTACCAAGGGAACCCAATACTCCATCGGAGCCCGAATCATACTAAAGTTGAAATCAAGCTCCTCGATCCATATCTCTATCTCTGTGTCTGAAACACTTCCCTCGTACTTTCCCAAGGTCTTCTGCTGGAAAGCACGTAACGTTCCCTTCCACTGGTTGTCCTTCTCTACTATATCAACCCTCCGTTGATCAACCAGATTGGTCTACTGATCCTCGACTTCCCGAGCCACACGTGGACGATGACCGAGTGTCATAGCTGAAAAAGATAAACAAGGAACTCCTAAGCCTGAGTAGTATGGAATTTTATTTAAGGTTCATTTTAACTCATTACTTATTTCAATTTTCCCAAAGCACCCAATTCAAATAGGAACACAAGTCATTGTGATGCATGTACCTTTCATAGGGTCTCTACCCTAAAAATGGTGTAGCCTCACTTGGTCATTCAGTAGGATCAAATTCCTTTCATTGGATCATGGGGGGGCCTAAAATCCGGTGTCCAAACTAGTCTTCCCTAGCCTATGTCACGCACCAAGATCACCTAACATCATTTCCCTACCAACCCATGCAATCCTCACTATGTCTAACTCCAAACTTTATCCTATCTCTCAACCTCCCCTTTGATACCATTATGTCATTACCCCCTCCCTCCAAAGATGCCCCTCCTGAGCTGTCAATAGAGAAAGAGAGATAATGACCCCTGAGTCCCACCTCCAGTAGGCCCTAGGATGGTAACCAACACCAAGGGTATAAAAATCTCACAAAATTGGATGCATTACCATTTTATAGTATCCAAGATCTAGAGATAAGATGTATCGACCTCAAAACAACTCCAAGACATATATATAAAAGAAATCCAAAACCATCCCACATGCATGTTTAAAACAAAACTGCAACAAATATAAATAAACTCCAAAGTAAGTACCAAAAGTAAAGCTAAGAAGTGATATAACAATTGTCCCAAAGTTTGAGCTAGTAATGCCATCACGGTCCTCATAGTCCTCCTAGAAACTGAAAGAAATTTTATAGCATAGGGTGATCATACAAGTATGCTGAGTGGGAAAACCAAAATCTCTCATGCACAAGTGGAGGAAGCATACTAATGCCTCTGTGAGAAAATGGCAGAAACCAACAGCACCTAACAAGGTATACTAGCCACCCCAATCTCACTAAGGCATGCTCACCAAATAACGCAAGTCAAGTAAAATAATATAGTAATAACATTGATGATTTGGGTACCCTGCACCACTTCCCACTGGTTTGTTGCTCATACCCTAATGACAAACATCCTGGCGCTCCTACCTCTTCCATAAGCCCCAAGTCACAACCTGCCCGCACACACCTAGGCCACACAAACCACATCACAACTCGCCTGCAGACACCTAAGCCATAACCAAATCACATCTCACTCATAGACATATGGTCTATAACTAAATCAAATCCTGAAGACTCCTGGGAATCACAACACATCTCATCCCAAAAACACTTGGGAAGCACAACACATCTCATCCCGAAAACACCTGGGAAAGTACAACTCGCCAGCAGACACTTGGGCCTCACAAACCACACCACAACCTGCCCGAAGAAACTTGGGCTACCAATGCCTATAAGAGGGATCAGGGAAGAGAAAGTAACCAACCATCCATCCTCCCACTAGGATGTTGGGAAAGACACCCTCCCCCGTAATGATGGGGGTGTTCAGCACATAGTGCTCAACTAGGGTGGGGTGTGTATATAAATCACAAGGGAAAATATAAGTAGTATATATATAGATATCAAACACTCAGCCCAACCTAAGCCTTCCAAACAAAAGACCAACTCGCGACCACCTTTGCTGCTACCTCTAAATGAATTTATCAACATTAACGACAGTCACTTCTGAAGTTGATAAAAGAAAGCTGCTTCACAACAAGACACAAACTAAAATCATACCCCATCCAACTCAATTAACCAATTCTCATCATTATTAAGTATTTATTTACTCTATCACTATCTGGGAAACTACCAAGTATAGAACACAATAATTCACATGGAAAATTCTCATAGGGGAAGAAGAACCATGATAAATTATACCACTTCATATTTTTTATCCGTTTAACACTCATTCATGTCATAAAAAACCAATCCTGAGACACAGAGTGAAGCTTTTGGCATGCTACTCATAGAGAAATTCCAAGTGAATTGCCCATATTAACCACCACCATCACCATTCTTCAAATTCATTTCGCCCAATTCATCCTCTCAACAGAAAAACCCCCCAAATTATAGCCACACCCAGCAACACCTTTCATCACAACCATACTCAGTATCCCTATTGCACAACATTTCCCATCCATTCCAAAATCAACCAATATCTCAACCTAAGATTCTATTACACCACCTGAACCATCCCATATACAAAACCCACAGCAACCCACGCATCATAAACAAAACAGGGCTTATTTAGTTTTAAAAAAAGGGTTGTTATTCAATTTCACTTTTTAAATTGAGGGTGTGATCACATAAGCCATAAGATCCTAGGGAATCTATTTAATTAACCGAATTTACATGGTTAATAAATTTCATATATATACAGTCATTCATAGAGGATCAACAACAAGCACCCACAAGACATTACAGGTGCGCAAACAAAGACCACCAACGACCATGATTTTTAGTAGGCATATAGCCCATACATATCACAATACCAACAAATAACAAAGCATAACATAAGCATGTGTCACTTTCCCCAGCCCCTATTTATTGATCTTTGACCTAATTCAATTGTATTTGTTAATTTGGGATTCTTCTATCTTTACAAGGAAACATTCATATACCCACCCCACATGATACACAATTAAAGAGAGAGATGAAGGGATCCCTACTTCGAAGAACAGACGATGAGAACCTCCTTATTGCACCAAGATAGGGGGTGCGCATGCAGCAGAAAAACTCCAGGGAAAACATGATCCAAGACCACAACAAAAACACACGAATCCTCAAGAAGAAAGGTTCTGGGGAACATCTCGTATCAAGATAAAAAGGGAAACACAAAGAGAAGAATGAGTATCATCTTTCGAAAGGCCATGTCCTATATCAACAGGATGAATGGTTTTAAAATCCATTAAAGCTGAATCTTGACCAAGACCATGTGGTTTGGCCATTTAGAAGTCTCTAGGACTGTTAGGAAAATGAAAGATATGATCTATAGCCCTCGAAACGACTTTAAAACCATTTAAATATGGTATTAAAATCATTTTACATCAAATAAAATGTCAAAGGGTCAAAACTAGGAAAATTGGAGAAAACTAGAATTTTGAAAAACTGCTGGAAATGACTCACCGTTGGGTGAGTCGTTGGTGTGAGCTACCGGTGTGAGTCACCGGTGAGAGTCACTGTTCGATGAGCTACCGGTGTGAGTCATCGTTCTGTCTCACCGTCGTGAGCTACCAGTGGATGACTCACCGTCCCAAGTCACCATCACGACTCACCGTCGTGAGCTACCAGTGGACAACTCACCATCATGAGTCATCATCATGACTCACCATTCCAACTCACAGTCGCAAACTACTAGTGGATGACTCGCCATCGTGAATCACCATTGTGACTCACCACTGGCGACCTACCGGTACGATTCACCGTTGTGACTCACCATCGTGACCTACCGTTAGAGAAACTGGAAAACTGGAAAACTATTGAAATTAGCCGTCGTGACCTCCCAAAACACCTCAAACACTGTATTTTCACAATGTGATGGACCAAGGAGGTCTAGGACATTACAAATTACCACTCTGAGTTCGTTCATCTAGCAATTGATCTTCATTTATCTTTAAATTCTTCTTCAGCTTCTTTGCCACTATTTTCTTCCTATTTTTCTAAGTCTTGACTGAAACTTCAACATTTATAACATCAGGAATAGAAATAGGTTTTTCCATATTAAGATCTTCTAAATTTTATTCAAACTCAAATATTCACTTCATGTACTTCTGATAAAAACAACTGGATAAGTTAAGAAGATCCAACCAAAGGAGGTATTTTCTCTGATACCAATTGAAGTGTCCAAGGATCATGCAGCCACACTAAGAGGGGAGTGAATCAGGTGTGATGGGTTTTACTAAATTCTTTCACCTTTTAATTCAAACTTATGTCACCTATTAATATGATTGGATCATGAATTCAATGCATGAAGTAAATGAAACACATCACACAATATTTTCACAAGGTTTGGTACTAAGACCTACATCCTTTCCATGTCGGTTAGACCCCCCAAAATGCATTTTTCAGTATAATCTTTTTATCGATTATAATGGTTCAG
The DNA here is from genome assembly GCA_963277665.1 of Viscum album. Taxonomy (NCBI): domain Eukaryota; kingdom Viridiplantae; phylum Streptophyta; class Magnoliopsida; order Santalales; family Viscaceae; genus Viscum; species Viscum album. The sequence continues at coordinate 1,164,060,470 of OY728159.1, forward strand.
GAAGTAACTGGTTATACACCCCAATAGTCGATCCTCTAGTTTATCCTAGTTATAACCCCCAATAATCCAACTCTTCAACCTCATTTGGTCAGACACCCCAATTGTTCGACTGGTTAGACACCCCAATCTCTTGATCCTCTTCAGCAACTGGTTAAACCCCCTAGTCACAAGCTCCTTATTCTTCTTTAGAAGTTATAATCCACTGATAGGATGATCTCTTGATCTTACTCCATGATCTTGCTATATCACACTGGCCCATGTACAATTCAAGAATCTTTGAACTGATGCTGGTCTTGCTCAAATAATTCTGATCACTTATAGATAGTCAGCTACCTCAATACAATACTGCTTAGGTAAGAATTATTTCTTCTGCTGAAGACCTAACCTCACTTAACACTGAAAACTCAAATATTAATTCTTTCTAAATCACTAATGGAAATTATTTCCCGGCTTCAGTCTCAAAAACATATTGCACACTTATCATGAAATTTATATTTCATGTGTGTTTCTTCAAACTTCATGCACATATATAATATATTGTATAGTCTTCTCAGTGTTTGTACATATGAATTTATGAATGCATTCACCACATTAAACTTTTCCTTTCAAGCTTCACACACCTCACTTACTTATTATGTATGCAAGTGATCATATGAATATATATTTATATATGCATTAGGGTTCATGCATTCTCCACTGCCTTTTTCATTCTTTGCACATGCACTATTCAGACACACTATTAGTTTCTCAATGTATGTACATTAACATATACATAAAACCATACATGAACTCCTTACTGCCTTCATGAATGCAAACCAGAATATGGTGAAAGTAAAATCTTCTGTCTCAAGAACAATACTCCTTCACGTGCAACAATGGAACATTCACTGTATTTCTTTCTTCTTGCATGAAAACCCGAATGGGTATAAGCTTGATTCACGTAAGAACTTGTTCATGAGATAATGTTTTAGTATACACTATCTCGTGGTTCCACAAATCCTTCTCTTAAGTAAGAATAGGCACGGGTTCTTTGTGTTCATCGTGAAAGCCTAAAAGATGTACATAGCATTATCTTGAGTGCTTCGTGGAAACTTGTTTCTTCATGAAGAAAAATGGGTGTGGCATGCACATGTCATTTTCTTCATAAGAATTCTTCTTCTTTGCACAAAAACAGAGTTTGCATGGAACTACTTTACATGAACCATAGAGATTTACAGTGACACCATTTTCTTTTAGATATGTGATCTTATTACTCTCAGCAACACAACCAAACTCCTCAAGTAGTATTTATATACAGGCTTCCACCAAATTAGAACGTGCACACTACCTTACTTTCATGACTCTTAGAATCACCACCATGGATAAAAATCATCTTAAACACACTAAAAATTCTCAATTTAATCTTCATTAACACGTGAAAATGGAGTTTCGTGTGATTTCTATCTCATTGAAATCATCAAAATGAAGAAATAGAGCTCAAAAGTCATGGTTTGATCTTCTGTTGATGTTGCTGTATAGAGATACCGATGAACAGAATCGGTTCTCGAACGGTTGAGGTTGAAGATGACGTACAACGCTAATCAGACGAATCAAATGATCAGATCAGATGGTGCTCCTTCTTTCCATATTTTTTAGAGTGGATGAACAGTATCTGTCACTATCCCATATTAAAATGCCAACTATTTTCTTGCTTCTTTATAATACGATATGCATCCACCATGCTTTAGAAATCAGTTACTGAGCACTCCCCTCACTCATTAGCACCGCCTCATGCTTGCGCTCTTGTCTGCCATCATGCCACCCCGCACGGTGGTGGCTCCGCCTATACATCTGCCTCTATTGGGTGCACCTTTCACTCCTCCACACCCATGCTACCACCCTAGCTGGATAGGTTGTCGACTACCCACCTCAGCAATGGTTGCAAACCCACCTAATAAGGAGGATCGATGAAGAGTATTACATATTAACATTGATCAATAAAATGTAGCGTGGAGCAATTCCTAAAAGCACATTTCCATAGACACATCAAAGACGTGATGTAAGTAAAGGAGCATCAATGTTGAGACATGTATGCATTGCAGTGACTTCCATTGTTTTTGATACATGCTATGCAAATAGAGGCATTATCACATAACAATATTCCAACTATCATGACAAATGGATATTATATGAGTTATAGTATATTGGAAATCCATTGTGTTATAAGGACATGTGTTTAGATGAAGAGTCTTACATATTAACATTGATCAATAAAATGTAGCATGGAGAAATTCCTAAACACAAATTTCCATAGACACATCAAAGACATGATGTAAGTAATGGAGCATCAATGTTGAGACATGTATGCATTGCAGTGACTTCCATTGTTTTTGAGACATGCTATGCAAATAGAGGCATTATCCCATAATAATATGCCAACTATCATGACAAATGGATATTATATGAGTTATAGTATGTTGGAAATCTATTGTGTCATAAGAACATGTGTTTATATACAAAGAGTTTGTTAGGATATAAACAAACTTGCATCAAGAAAAACACAAAGTTCATATATAGTAATTATCCTAAATTTTCTAAGGATATTTCAAATATCCCTATGATAGAAAAGTTAGTCAAGTGATAGGCTACATTTCTATAAAAGGATACACAACTCTACTTGAGATAGTGGGATCAATATTGACTTGGGTTTAGTCAATGCTAGATATGAACAAATAGTTGACATAGAAGCAAGTTCCACAAGAGGTGTGAAATAGGAATGCTCTAGAGACACATATTTCATAGTAAGGTTAAAATCATAGTGATGGTTTTATATTCACTATGGTCGATGATGCATTATTCATTGAGAATAATAATTCCTCCAAGTAAGCAGTAAATGGAAATAAGATAAGATTGAAAAAATCAATTGAAATTCAATAATGGATTCCATGTATCAAAGAATAGGGGCTTATTATTTTGAATTATGTGATGGGTATTCAAGTGAAACTATAAATGGATAGTACAGGCATGGTACCAGTAAGGCTCGATTCATAATATCAAGTCGATATGCCTAAATCCATTAGAATTTTACTTGTCATAACTACTTTCTATGATCACTTTATTGAGAATAGGATATTAAGACCACCAATCGTAGAAGGTTTATATACAACACAACTAGAAATGGATGGTGACACCATAGAATGTCAATAAGAGGTGCAAGTTATTGAAGTCCAATTTAGGATTGAAGTAAGAAACAAGATCATATAATATTCATTTGGAATTAATCTTTTCCATATGTCTACAAGAGGTTAGTGGGAGCACTATATGTTTCCAAGTAAAATATGTTTGATAACATATGTGAAACAGTTATTGGTCTTATAGTTTGTTAAGACCGGAATGAAAGTAACTCTTCATGGATTGACTTAAAGTATCAACCTCTGTTCTAGGGAATGAAATCTACTGAGGTATATATAATGGTTGCTTAGACTGAGTCAATAGTACATATACTAACAATGTATTGAAAATACAAGTTAGAATAATTCAAGAGAGAATTGTTACCAATGTCACATGGAATAAATCTCTCAAAGAAAACATGCATAGGAATAGGAGGAGATTGATGGGGTGAGTAGAATTTCATATGATTCTATGATGGATCAATCACATTTTCCATGCTATGTACAAGAAATGATATTGCCAACATATACTTTATGGGGTGGAATATCAGTAATGTCCAGGATAACTACATGGTAAACAGTCAAAACTATCCAATTGTACATAAGTATAAATGATATATATCTAGTATGAGGAGAGTAAATGATACCAATTCTATGGGGAATCAAAATAGTCTTCCTTTGGATCAATTTGATCTAATGTCACAATTAGGATAAGGTAATGAGCAAGACAAGCTCATTCAAGCCATTGATAGTCATACCTACAAATATTGAGTGTGTTGCAGCTTCTCAGCTAGCTAAAGAAGAATTTTTTAATATACAATGATTTGTTCCAATTCTTATAATTGCACCTAGTAAGTAAATTTTTATCATAATATAAATTATGATAATTATACTACTAGTACTGTCCAAGATGCCAAGTTTTGACAGTGAAAAAAAGGATATACACTCATCATTTTCATCTCTTGAGGAGTCTTACTCAAGGAAGTAAGGTCACACATAGAAAAATAGCCACATAGTGGAGACATGGAAGACCCAAAAACTAAATCCATAACTTAGAAAAAACATGATATTATCATGTGAGAGCTAACAATGATAGTTATCAAGTTATCTCTAGTGAAAGAGTGAGTGTTGTAATAGTGGGTGCCCTGGACCGAACTAAATAGTAATTTTCAATTACCATTTCATGTATATAGTGAGATATGTATGATGTAAACTTACCATTATAGTGTTGAGATTTCTGCATCCATTATTTAAATGATAATTTCCATAGATTATTTGTCGTATCAAAAGGTTACAGCAGTTATCATGCTATAATGAAAACCTCGAAATACTATGAAATTAATCTTAAACAAATGTCCTATGGTCTAGAAACATCATACTGAACTGGATACAGTTGATGTCTAGCTATCAGGTGTTGGGGGCTCATAAAAATTAAGACTTCTTCTCATTAAGTTCATACTTAGTGATCTCAAGTATGTGAGATTATGAAGATAGACCCTCCAATAGGAACATCAAATGTTTTGGGTGTCATTGATTGTTATTATCTATGGACATGTATATTGGTATCCTAACTTCTGATCATTATCAACATGTGTCATTTGATCACGTACTTTGATGCAAGGAAAAAACTATGACAATGAAGTCATGGTGAGGTAGCCTGTGTTGGGTGAGTTATTGATGGTGTGACATTGGTTGAATGATCAAGATATAATTTTACTATTCTAAATTGAGTAGGTGATATTTTGGTTCTATTTGATTAGGATAGTGGTGCCTTCATAAATCTTTGGTCAAGGTAGTTGAAGGTAAGTATGTCCAGTTAGATCAATAAACAATAAAGCAAGAAAGGATGAGGACACAAGTGTGCATCCTGTTTTATAAGATATCACAAGCCAAAGAGATTATATTACATGGTGTGTGTTTGTAGGATGGTTTTCATAGCTATAACTATTACTTATCTCTTTGGGGGATTTTATGGGTTGTTAGACTCCACTCCTGGTCTGTGAATAATATTCACTACTATAGAGATAAGTGTAATGGTATGTACCCTCTCAGTTCATTACTTTTCCAATTTTGGTTGTTGGAGGTGTTCAGGGGAGGTTTCGGGAGTTTTCGGTGGAAGCTGGGGGTGCAGCATAACTTTTGTAGGAAATACACGTCGTGTAAGTGTATTACACGACGTGAAAGTTGGTTTCATGGCTTGTTCAGGATTGGTTCGTGATATGTAGATTTTTGGGGTTAAATAATAAAAAGGAGATTCATTTTTCGACGAAATTGAACCCTGAGGATTACACGATGTGAAAGTGGATTACACGTCGTGTAAATCCCCGATGCAGTGTAGTTTTAAATGTTCTTATCGGCCAAATATTCATTCGTTCGACTGTGGATTCTTCTTCCTCTCATTTTGTATGAACCCTAAGAACCCAGAGATGTTATTCAAGCTCTCTTCCTCCCTCTTTGATTTGTTGGTTCTGATGGTTGTTCATTGGTAATCTGTGGTAATCCATTTCTCCTTCTTGGTTGGTTTTCTTTTGTTCTTCTCTTGAGGATTTGATGCAGCGACATTGTTATGGTTTGGGGTGTTTATTGGGTTTAGTTGTAATGTTATTTGGTTGTGTTGTAGGTCAATCTATGTTTTATCACAGTGCAGTTGTGGTTTGCGGGTGTTCTTCTACTCCATGTGGTGCGCAGTGAGTTGACAAAGCTTATTTGAGGTAGGGATTATCTCATTTATCTTTATTTTATATCATGAAAGAGGGGTTTACTTTTGTTTATTTGTAGATTATGGTTATGTCAAATTAATCAAAGATAAATAATTGGTTTATTGAATTGAAAGGGGTAAATGGGGTTTGATTAACATGCCTTTATAGATTTTTTGTTATTTTTGATATTGTGGATAGTACAGGCTTGTGGCCTCGTTGAAAATTGTAGTCGCTGGGGGATTTGTTTCCACTGGATATATGTGTTGAGATTTCTAGTTTGGTTGTGATTTTTTTATATCACCCTAAAATGGAAATTGGTTAAGCACTTATATTTGGCTAATAAAACGGTTACCCTAAGATAATGAATTGTGTAATAACATCCCTAAAATAAATTGGAATGTGATAAAAGTCCCTTTGTAAACCTGTAAAATGATCTTGATGTGTTGTGACATGTGGGTGTGCTTGTGGTATGGTGATGTGTGGTTGGGTCATGTGGGGTTGATGTTTTGTGTGTCGTGCTTTAGGGGCAGTGAGGTGATTTGTTTGGTCGTGCTTTTGTGGAGGTGAGGTGGTTTGTTTGACTGTGATTTTAGGGAGGTGATGTGGTTAGTTTGGCCGTGCTTTTGGGGCGGAGAGGTGGTGGTTACTTTGTCTTAGATGCCTGAGTAGTGATGGAATAAATGATTAATAATGATTGAAATGACATGGGTCGGTTTGGTTGATGAAATGAAAGTGGTTAATGAAATATTAAATGGTGGGTTGTGTAGTTAAATGTGGTTGATGCTAAATAATGAAAAGAATGAGATGATTGAATGGAATTGGATTGAATTGTGAAATGGTCTTTGTGGCTTGTTTTGTGGTGTATGCATTTAGAGGTGGCAGCAAAAGTGAGGGTGTTGTGAGTTGGTTGGTTTGTTTGTGAACTCATAGGTTGGTCTTGATTGTTTGATGTTTTATATATATATATATATATACTTGTATGTACTTACAATTTCTATACACACCCCACCCATGTCGAGCACTATGTGTCGACACCTGTATAGTCATGCGGGGGTGTTTTTCCCAACATCTGGTGAGGAGTACGGATGGTTGGGTACCCGCTCTGTCCTTATCACTCTTCCAGGTGGGATAGGTATTGCATAAGGTGTGACAGCCTAAGTGTTTTCAGGTGAGATGTAATCGTGCTTGCGAGGCGGTGGCCCAGGTGTTTTCAGACGAGGTGTGTTGTGACCGAGCTTTTGGGGTGGCAAGCCTAGGTGTCTATAGGCAAGGTATGTTGTGACCGTGCTTGTGGGGCGGTGTGGTATACGGAAGAGATGGGAGCATCAGGACATACGTCATTGGGTGTGAGTGGCATACCAGTGGGAAAGTGGTGTGGGGTACCCTTATCGATGTGATTCCTATTATATTATATTACTTGGTTTGCGTTGCTTGGTGAGCGTGTCTTGGTGAGGTTGGGATGGTTAGTATACCTTGATAGGTGTTGTTTGGTTCTATTGTTTTTTCATAGGTGCATTAGTATGCTTCTTTCATATGTGCATGAGACTTGAGTTTTTTCTACTGAGTATACTTGTATGTGTTGGAGTTGGTGCCCTAGAAACCAACTTCTTTGTACTTTATGATAAACCTGTATTCATTGGATGAATATTAATAAAATACTTATCACATCATGATTGTTCTTCTGCGTGACATATTATGTGATAATGTCCTAAGAATAGTTGTCGCATTAAAAGGTCATAGCAGATCCCTGATATGATGAAAACCTGGAAGTGCCATGACACTATTCTTGAATATATATGTTCTATGGTTAGATGATATCATTTGAAGGGAAACAAATGATACAGGCTATCAGGGGTGGGGTCTCATGAAACTTTGAGGTGCCTACTCATAGTTTCCGCCCTTGGTAATATCCAGGAGGATATTATGAGAAAAAGACCCACCAGTAGGAAATCCACACTCATAAGTGTCATTGGATGTTCTTATCTATAGACGTGTATATTGGTCCTTAGACTTTAAGATTATTATTAATAAGTATTATGACTCTTGCACTTATATTTATTGACAAAAACTGTGACGACAGATGTTTGCGGTGAGGTGGGATATGTTGGGTGTGCCACGATTAATACTGCATTAATGAATAATGCGAGAAAGGATTTGTCATTTCTACGAAAGTGGATATCTCGGGCCCTTTGATGGAAATGATATAGTCTAACTAAATCCATGGTCATGGTGTTATCTAGGCAATTTCAATTCTGGGAAATCAAAGAATGAGAAATCGAGCACATGGGTTGATGGAACTTGCATGCAACCCACTTGATTGGACATATCGGGACAAAGGGATTATATTACATGGTAAGCGTTCATATGAGGTGACATGTCGTTGTGACATCAACTTCTTTCTCTTGGGTTCCTTGACCCATTTCTAGACAGCAATCTTGGACTTTAGGTAAGTCTGCCTAATGCCAACGAGAAAGAGGTCTAGGGGTCACACACTAAGTGTAGACAGTATCTTAGTTAAATAATTTATTTATTTAACAAGTTGAATAAATATTATTCCCGGATGTGGTTTAATAATTATTAAATTATGACTCATCACATTTATTTCATCATTAGTTATTCAATAGAATATATTGCAGACGGAATATTTATTCATCAGTGAATAATGAAGTTATATTTATCTAATTAAATAAATAGTCATTATTCAAGGCCCGGTAAATATTGAGAAGGATTGGTGGACCAAGTTATGTTTCTGATGAGAAATAATATTAAATATTATTTGGTTAAATGATATTTAAATATAACGTGCAAGTTAAGCATGTGTCAAGGAAATGATATCATTGATATTATTATTTGACATGGGGTTTCACATGGAATAATAAATTAAGTAACGGCATTTATGCTAATTATTTATTATTACCTAGTGAATTAAATTTCTCTTTATGTTATTATTCTCTATTTAAGCCAAGGGGTCATTCGACCGGATAACCAATCGTTGTGTGAACAACATTCTTGGAGAAAAACTCTCGAGCCTAGAGAACTCTTCCCTCTCCAAGAACGCTCTCAAGAACAAGAGAGATCCTCCTCCATCGGATCAAGAAGAATTATTTGGAAGTGATTCTCAAGGCGATCAAATGTGGGCATCACAACCACAAGGATCTTTCACACTAGCGCCTAGAGACTCCTTCAGAAACATCTGAAGATACGTGGAGCACTTGTGGATAACCGCTAGAGGATTCCTATCCTTGGATTCTACATCGCAATGAAGCTGCACCTTAGACCCGTGGTCGGATGCATCAACAAAGAAAGAATCACCTTGGATATAATTCTATAATTTAATTTAATTAATTATAAACAAAATATGTCGATCCTATCTTCTAGGTTCTAGGTTCTCTCCTTTGTCTTTTATCTTTGATTCAATTCTGTGGATATTGGAGTTCATCATCGTATTGATCCCAGATTAATCATCGATTATGAAAATTATCAAAGTTGGATACACCCATCCTACGCTTCCGCTGCGCTCGGAACCTTCAAGTGGTATCAGAGCGATCATATTTTCGTTTATAATTATTTTAATAATTTGTTTATGATTTACGATTTAATAATTTAGTTTGTCAATTCATGTTTAATCGTTCTTGTAATCTGAATTTTGAGATATGTTCCTCCCTTATCATTTCTTTTATATCTAACAGAAACAAATAATTTTATGATTAAAATTAAATCAAGGATCTCATCAGGAGGCATCGACAGTTCTGTCCTTATAACACAAGAATACACGCCGCATAGTCAGATTTACATGTCATGTATTTGTGTTCAATGCATTAGGAGTAATTCATCAATTAATCAATCTGTGTGCATTAATGACACGTGATGTAGTTAATTCTTATACCACATGTTGACCAGGAAAAATTGGCGCACGATCAGCCGAACTATACGTTGTGTGGCCCACTAGACACGGCGTGTAGTCCCTTCAGGTTAGGGTTAAGTTGTGTATCACATACATGACTTGCCCGACTGGTGACCGTGTAACGCGGAGTCTACACGGTGTGTGGCCCACTGGACATGTTGTGTACTTCAAAGATTTCCGAAGTACACATCACATGACATTTCCCCTGGCATGTACTTCGAATGGATGGTGAGGAGGGTGCACGTCGTGTAGTCAGATCTACACGTCATGTACTGTTTCTAGATTAAGCAGATTTAAAATTTATTATTATATTATGTAAACCCTTGAGACATGTACCTTCATGTGGTTGTAAAGCTGAGACACAACATGTGATAGGTATTTGATATATATATATATATATATATATATATATATATGTTTAATTAATATCTGTGTAATGTTCAAATATTTTCACATCATATATGAGTTGTATAAAAATTATAATTCTACGTGCATGCTATATTTCTTAAAGAATAAAGTGTATACAAGTATAAATACATGTTGGGTAGTTTTTTATGGGTATTCACTAGGTTGCCTCCAGGGTAAAAGTTGTGTAAAAGGTTATGGATGATAACCTCAAGGAAATTCATAAAAGGATTAAGATAAAAATTATTGATTAATTAAAGAAAATGATTAATCAATTCAGACATAATTTATATTAATAAGAACGATTAAAGAATTGAATGCTAGTTTTATTAAATGCGTAATTCATTGCATGTATGTGGATGATCGTGAGCAAGACAGGACCTTTGTATGTGATTGGTTCCCTTTTAATTTATTTATTAAATTAAAATTGTTGTTCTGTGTACCTTCTCCTCATTAATATGTAGGACCTGCGTGACCATGGTTTCTTTTATGTAAACCCTCTTTTACCCTTCACCTTCATGTGAGTTAAAAGCATATGTAATGGATGGAGCTCCAAAGCTAGTGGAGGCGGTTCATGTTGGGAGTTGAGGCAAAATCAATCCAAGGAGATACAAAGATGGATAGGTGGAAAGCTGTAAACACGGATCTTAAATGGTTTAAGGTGTTTCTCCCCTAGGTCAGGGTTATTTATCAACTACTAGATAAACTAACCAATAGTAAAGCTCGTGATCATACCCTTTATTTTATTTTTGTTAGTTGTATGGTTATTCATTATGGATATTTGGTATGATCACATAATTAATAAACTAACAAGCATACAATATGGAACTAAAATAAAAATGGATTATGCGTAAATATTATCTATACATGATTAATCACTTAAGTATATCCCACTTAACATATACAAGCATGTGAAAAGATAATAAGTGGAAATTTACACATAAAGGATAAAATCCCTCAATTAAATATTAAGTCGGTATATCCTTCCATTTCTTCAGTTAGAATCGAACCATAGTTCAAAGTGTTTGACCTACCCTAGTTGGGGTGCTTTCAATTATCAGGGAATTATAATTTAAAGTTTTGGGTTGACTTAACTTAGTTTACATCAAGGGTTGACTGACCTAGCAGAACTTGATGTAACTGAGAGGCAAAGGTTTAGGAAATCCAAAATTAAGGACTTTAGGGTTGGGGAGTCCACTCAACATATCAAGGAGTTGTGAGTTAATGCAGTTGGAATTTGGAATGCCTACCTAAAACCTTTGAAGTTTCTTGACCAACCCTAGTTGGGGTAATGCGAAGGGAAATATGGATCCTTGTCGCTAGAATGTCTAAGAAATATGATATTCTGAAGCCAATGGTGAGGGTTATTGGGTTTCGACAAAATAGTGGGAGAATAATAAATATTAATCTATTTATTTTCTTATATTTATCAAGATAAAGTACTAAAACTATGTTCATATTAATTTGTAGAAATAGAAATCAAAATGACATCAAACATATCGTTGTGATCCATACTCGAGAAGGAAAACCTTCTCACCGACACTAATTTCCAGGAGTGGCAAAGGCGCCTTCGGGTTATCCTTCACCATGAGAGGAAGCTTTATGTGCTAGAAGAGCCTTTACCAGTTGCACCCGGAAATGAGGTGTGTGATGAGGAACTCTCTGTGTACAAGAAACATCTGAATGACGCTACGTATGTACTGTGCATCATGCTATCATCCATGACCAATGAGATCTTGAAGCAACATGAGGAAATGGATGCTTATAGCATGATGTATCACCTTCGGGGTCTCTATCAATAGAAGGTGAGACAATAGAGGTATGAGATCTCTAGTACTTTGTTCACTACTAGTCTTGAAGAGTCTATGCTAGCTGGACCACATGTAGTCAAGCTTATTGGCTACATTGAGTGTCTGTACATATTAGGGATTAAATTCCTAGATGAGTTGCGTACAGATCTCGTACTATCATTGTTTCCTAAGACCTTATCTATTTTTATTATGAATTATAATTTGAGTAATAATGAGAAGAGTCTATCAGAGCTTCTTACCTTGATTCTCCAAGTTGATAAGGACATGGGGTGTAAAAAACCTACAGTCCTTATGGTGAACAGGAAGAGGAAGGACAAGGAAAAGGGGCCTAAGATTTATAAACAATCTAAAGCCTCTGAGCATCGTCTGACCAAGAAGAATAAGTTCTAAAGGAAGGGCAAGGAAAAGGAGGCAGTATGCTTTGCATGTGGAAAGTTAGGCCACTGGAATAGGAATTGTACCCAAAGGCAAGGGGAAGCCAAAGGTGTGTCCATTATCGAGTGAAATCTTTCCATTTCTACACATTGGGTATTAGATACAGTTTGTGGGGCTCACATCTGTATTCAAATGCAGGAACCAAGTAGATTCCAGAAAATTGAAAAGGGAGAGGTGGATCTACGAGCTGCCAATGGTGCAAGGTCGGATGCTCTTTTCATTGGTGACTACCACCTCACATTGTCGACAGGAATGATTTTGGTTTTACATGTTTGTTATTATGTACCTAGTGTTACCAAGAATATAATTTATGTATCAAGTTTAAATACAGATGGATTTATTTTCAAGTTCATAAATAAATGTTGTTACTTTTATAAGTAAAACATATGTTATGGTATGGTACATTTAAATAATAGTCTGTATGTATTAAATTAGAGAACCAAGTGTTGGAAATTGATAACGAACCAAGTTCACATGACTCATATAACACCAAGTTGTGGCATCACCGCCTTGGTCATGTAAATGAGAAGCACCTGACAAAGCTTTGTCAAGAAGGTTATTTAGACTCTTCTGAGCTAAAACCACTTGATAAATGTCACGCTTGTTTATAATGGAAAATGACCAAATGACCATTTGGTGGATAGGGTGAAAGTACCACAGAGATTCTAGGATTGGTACACACTGATGTGTGTAGACCATTTCTAGTAGAAGGTAGAGGTGGATATTCTTACTTTATTACTTTTACTGATGACTTGAGTAGATATGATTATGTCTACTTAATGGGGTATAAGTCTTGAGTCCTTTGAGAAATTAAAATAGTTCAATAATGAAGTAGAAAATAGACTTGGTAAAAAGATAAATAAGCTTTGATCGGATTGAGGTGGAGAATATATTAACCAAGAGTTCATCGACCTTTTACGGGAGTCTAGGATTCTATCTCAACTCACTCCACCTTATACACCACAGTGGAATGGTGTTAGTGAAAGGAGGAATCGTACTTTGTTGGGAATGGTAAGGTCAATGATGATTCATGAAGATCTTCCATTATCTTTTTAGGGATATGCATTGAAAACTGTAGCATACACATTAAACCAAGTACCAACTAAGGCGGAAAATGGGATTCCCTTCGAGCTATGGAATGGAAAGAAACTCATTTTGTCGCATACGCGTGTATGGGGATGTGAGGAGTTTGTTAAGGCTTTCTCAAGAAACAAAATAGCACCCCGGGGTATGACGTGTATCTTTATAAGATATCCCAAGGAAACAAAGGAATATTACCTATATAACCCCTCAGACAAGAAATTGATTGTTACCAGAAATGTTGTTTTTCTTGAGAGGGAGCACATCCTCAAAAAGGATAGTGGGAGAAAGATTGACTTCGATGAAGTTGATGCTCCAGATACACAGGAGTTAGTACAAGAACAAGTTCCACGGGTCCCCATGGAAGAGGTAGTTCCTAAAACACAAGTACTACATAGGAGCACAAGAGAGGTATGGGAACTAGAGAGATATGGTTTCCTTGTCACCGAGGATGGTGACTCGTTATTGTTGGACAATGATGAACCACTCTCCTATAATGAAGTAGTAGAGAGATCAGAAGCTGGAAGATGGCTAGAAGCTATGAATTCTGAGATGGATTCCATGTATCAGAATCAAGTTTGGGTTCCGGTCGATGTGTCAGTTGATGTAAAGCTCGTTGGGTGTAAATGGGTATTCAAAAAGAAACTGGATATGGAAGGTCGAGTTAGTACCTATAAAGAAAGGCTAGTGGATAAAGGTTTTAAACAATGTCAAGGAATTGACTATAATGAAACCTTTTCACCAGTTGTCATGTTTAAATCCATAAGAATCATACTTTCCATAGTAGCTTTCCATGACTATGAGATTTGAAAGATAGATTTCAAAACTATATTCCTTAATAGGAACCTTCAGGAAGATGTCTATATGACACAACCAGAAGGGTTTGTGACACCAGGTGATGCTAAAAGGGTATGCAAGTTGCAGAGATCCATTTATGGATTAAAGAAAGCATCCAGGTCATGAAACATTTGATTTGATGAATCCATAAGAGAATTTGGTTTCATTAAGAATGGATGTGAGCCATGTTTTTACAAGCAGTTTAATGGGAATGTGGTCGTTATCCTAGTAGTGTACGTTGACGACATATTGCTTATTGGAAACGACATACCAGTCTTGCAGTCAATCAAGTACTGGTTGAACAAGTGCTTCTCCATGAAGGACTTAGGCGAAGTAGCCTACATTCTAGGGATCAAGATCATTCGTGATAGATCCAAGAGGCTTCTTGGACTAAGTCAAAGTACATACTTTAACCAAATACTAAAGAGATTTAGTATGGAAAAATCCAAGAGGGGATTAGTTCCAATGTCACATGGTATACATCTTTCCAAGAAAATGTATCCCCAGACACAACATGAGAAAGATAGGATGAGTAATATTCCATATGCTTCAGCGATAGGATCTATCATGTATGTCATGTTATGTACCAGACTTGATGTTGCCTATGTACTGAGCATGGTAGGAAGATATCAAGAAAATCTAGGAGAACAGCACTGGACAGCTGTCAAGACTATCCTTAAGTATCTGAGAAGAACTAAGGATATGTTCCTGGTGTATGGAGGAGACAAGGAACTTGTCATCAGAGGGTATGTTGATGATGGTTTTCAAATAGATCAAAATGATATGAAGTCGCAATCAGGATATGTTTTCTATCTCAACGGAGGAGCTATGAGCTAGAAGAGTTCAAAGCAGCCAGTTTTCACTGATTCTACAACGGAGTTTGAATATATAGCGGCTTCTGATGTAGCCAAGGAAGTTGTCTGGATTCGGAACTTGGTCCAGTAGATTTATGTGGTTCCTAGTAGTAAATATCTCATTACATTGTATTGTGATAATACTACAGTGGTGGCTCTTGAAAAAGAGCCAAGGTCACGTCAACGAACAAAGCACATAATCCGAAAGTATCACCTCTTGAGGGATTTCTATCAAAGGGGTGAAGTTGTAGTAAGAAGAGTATCCATAGAAGAGAACATGGTGGACCCCTTGACTAAAGGTCTATCTCAACAGAAGCATGAATATCATGTGATAGTTAGCGGATTGAAGGTTGTTAGCAGTTGGCTCTAGTGCAAGTGGGAGTCTGTTGGAGTTGGTACCCTAGAAACCAACTTCTTTGTACTTTATGATAAACTTGTATTCATTGGATGAATATTAATAAACTACTTATCACATCATGATTTTTCTTCTGCATGACATAGTATGTGATAATGTCCTAAGAATAGTTGTCACATTAAAAGGTCATAGCAGATCTCTGCTATGATGAGAACCCGAAAGTTCCATGACACTATTCTTGAATATATATGTTCTATGGCCAGATGATTTCATTTGAAGGGACACAAATGATACAGGTTATCAGGGGTGGGGACTCATAAAACTTTGAGGCACCTTCTCATGGTGTGAGCCCTTGGTAATATCCAGGGGGATATTATAAGAACAAGACCTGCCATTAGAAAATTCACATTCATAAGTGTCATTATATGTTCCTATATGCGGATGTATGTATTGGTTCTTAGACTTTAATATTATTATTAATGGGTATTATTACTCATGCACTTAGATGTATTGGTGAAAACCATGATAATAGATGTTCGCGGTGAGGTAGGATATTTTGGGTGTGTCACAAGTAATACTACATTAATGAATAATGAGAGAAATGATTTGTCACTTCTACGAAAGTAGATATCTCAGGCTCTTTGATGGAAATGATATAGCCTGACTAAATCCATGGCCATAGTGTTCTCTATGCAAGTTCAATTCTGGGAAATCAAAGAATGGGAAATCGGTCACATGGGTTGATTTCACTTACATGCAACTCGCTTGATTGGAGATATCAGGAAAAAGGGATTATATTACGCGATAAGCATTTGTATGAGGTGACATGTCGTTACGACACCAACTTCTTTCTATTGGGTGCCTTGACCCGTTGCTAGACAGTAATCTTGGACTTTAGGCAAGTCTGCCTAATGCTAATGAGAAAGAGGCGTAGAGGGTCATATACTAAGTGTAGCTAGTATCTCAGTTAAATAATTTATTTATTTAACAAGTTGAATAAATATTATTCCCGGTTGTGGTTTAATAATTATTCAAGTATGCCTGATCGCGTTTATTTCGTCCCTAGTTATTCGAGAGAATATATTGCAGATGAAATATCTATTTATCGGTGAATAATGCAGTTATATTTATTTAATTAAATAAATAGTCATTATTCAAGGCTCGGTAAATATTGAGGAGGATTGGCTGACCAAGTTATGGGTCCGGTGAGAAATAATATTAAATATTATTTGGTTAAATAATATTTAAATATAATGTGAAAGTTAAGCACGTGTCATGGAAATAATAGCATTGCTATTATTATTTGACATGGGGTTTCACATGGAGTAATAAATTAAGTAATGGAACCGGTGCTAATTATTTATTATTACCTAGTAAATTAAATTCCCCATTATGTTATTATTCTCTATTTAAGCCAAGGGTTCATTCGACCAGCTAACCAATCATTGTGTGCACAACATCCTTGGAGAAAATCTCTCAAGCCTAAAGAACTCTTCCCTATCCAAGAACACTCTCAAGAATGAGAGAGATCCTCCTCCACTGGATCAAGGAGAATGCTTTGGAAGTGATTCTCAAGATGATTGAAGGCATACATCGCAAATGTAAGGATCTTCTACGCTAGCACCTAAAGACTCCTTCGGCGACGTCTGGAGACATGTGGAGCACATGTGGATCACCGCCAGATGATTCTTATCCTTGGATTCTACATCGCAACAAAGCTGAACCTCGGACCTATGGTCAGACGCATCAACGAAGAAAGAATCACCTTGGAGATAATTCTATAATTTAATTAAATTAATTATAAACAAAATATGTTGATCCTCTCTTCTCAGTTTCGGGTTCGCTCCTTTTTCTTTTATATTTGATTCAATTCTGTGGATACTGGCATTCATCATTGTATTGATCCTAGATTAATCATCGATTATGGAAATTATCAAAGTTGGGTACACGCCCATCATGCGCTTCCACTGCGCCCAGAACCTTCAGTATGTTCACCCTACATATATAAAATTGTTTTCAGGTTTCTAGAAGGATTACGTGGACCGTGTTGGGAATTAGTAGCTCGGACCTTTGGATAGTTGTTGTGTTTCTGCTTTAGCTTTACTTTGGGTATTTACTTTAGAGACTTTTATCTATATCAGTTCTATTTATACATGCATGTGGGATGGTTTTTGGATTTATTTTTATATTATGTCTTGGAGTTGTTTGTGGGTGATTCATCTTATCTCTCATTCCTATTTATATTATAGAGGTTAATGCCTCTCATACGTGAAATTTTTATACCATCGGTGCTAGTTTCCAACCCAGAGCCTACTTGAGGCAGGACTCAGGGGGTCATTATTTCTCTCCCCTCATTGTGATATCTTTGGAGGGAGGGATTTGTGACATAGTGGTATCAGAGGTGATGGTTGAGAGATAGGATAGAGTTTGGAGTTAGGCATAGTGAAGATTTCATGGGGTGGTATGGAAACAGTGTCAGTTGACCTTGGTGCATGACATAGGGGAGACCGGCTAGGACACGGGATTTTAGGGGCCCCATGATCCAGTGCACAGACTTTGAGCTTATTTAACTTCCAAGTGAGATGGACCTTCTTGCGGGGTAGAGACCTGGGAAATTTACTTGCATCATAATGACTTGTGTTCTTGTTTGACTTGGATTGTTTTGGGAAGATTGAAATGGATAAAAAATGATTAAATAAGTTAAAATGAATCTTAATAAAATTACACACTACCAGACTTAGGAAGTTCTTTGTTTTCCTTTCAGTTATGGATCTTGTTCATTGTTCGCGTGTGGCTCAAGAATTTGAGGTTCAGCAGGCTAATCCAGTTGATCATTGTAGGGGTTGATCTGGCTGAAGAGGATGATTAGTTACAGAGGACGTTACGTGCTTTCCAGCAACAAGATTTTGGAAAGTACAAGGGAAGTGTCTCAGATGTGGAGATAGAGAGATGGCTAGAGAAGCTCGAGATCACTTTGAGTTTGATCTGGGGCCCGACAGAGTACCGGGTCCCTTTGGTGGTCAGTCAGATGTGGGTATTTTCACGTTAGTGGTGGATGTTGTATCTGGGAGAGTGTAATGAGGCAAATGTTTTATGGATCAACTTCCAAAAGGAGTTATGGGTAAAGTTCCTTTCATTGACCATGAAGGCAGTAAAAATGCATGAGCTTCTTTCTCTTCGGTAGGGGAGCATGTCAATGCGGGAGCTGGGAATTAGGTTCAAGGACCTTCTGTGTTTTTTCCCAAATATTTTTCTAGATGAGGATCCTCATACGAGACATCTTGAGGAGGCACTTCATCCTTCTATCCAGTATGCAGTTACTCCCTTTACGTTGCTGACGTATCTGGAGGTTCAGAAGAAGGTAGAGGTGATCGAGCGGATGCACTCACGAGGAGGTTTTCTGTGGGAGGGGAACCAGCATGGTTCCTCTAGGAGCAAAGTTTTCAATGGCAGGTCTCAGGCACCATAACCTCCGAGGTTTCGACTATTAGGGAGTCAACCTCAGCAGCTTCCTTTCCATCCTTCTGGGGCAAGTGGTTTTCATGCTTTCCTGAGATCTTTGTGCCAGTGTTTTTTGGTTGTGGGATTTGTGGTCATCACCAGAACCAGTGCCAAGTGATTCCCCATGCTCAGTTTGGTAGAGGTGGGTAGGTTCAGCGCCAACCTCAGCAACAGTTTCTAGTGGGGTTGTTTCAGCAACATGGGCAGCAGGTTTTTACTCCGCCAAGGGGATATGGAGTAGGTAGATGTCGATCTCAGGATGTTCCTCACGTTCAGGGACCACAACCTAAGCATGGCCATGGAGGTGGTCGTTAGAAAAGAGGTAGAGGAGTTGGGCATGATCGGTTGCATGTGGTGGAGGAAGTTGTTCCAGAAAAGGCAGAGATCATCATAGGTACGATCAGTTTGTTTAGTACCCTTGTTTGTGCCTTGTTTGATTTAGGATCTTCACACTCCTTTGTTGCACCCACTCTATCCCATGCTATGGGACTAGACATAGAGAGGCTTCTCGTGCCCTTCGTGTTGACTATGCTAGTCGGAGGTCAGGCCATCTTGTTTGATGTGTGCCAGGGGTGTAGACTGACGATGGGGTCGCATCAGTCTCATGGGTATATTTTCTTGCTACAGATGCAACCATACGATTTCATCATCGGTATCGATTGGTTTTCTTTTGTACATTCTGTTATCGACTGCTTTCGGATGAGAGTCATGTTTTTGGATGTGGATGGCCAACATATGGTTTTTGTTGGTGAGTGGGGTTGTCAGGTGGGAAGTCAATGTGTGGGGCCCCTTCTTTCCTTATTGGTTGATTTGTCAGTGGAATCAATGGACACTGAGATGGTAGAGGTTCCTCGGGTCGTTGGGGAGTTCCTAAAATTTTTTTCTTGGGGAGGTTGTGATGATACCCCCTCGATGTGATGTTGAGTTCGGGATAGACTTGCAGCCTGATGCTTCTCCAATTTTGAGGGATCCTTATCGAATGGCACCTTCTGAGTTGTGAGAGTTTAGGATTCAAATAGATGATCTGGTGTAGAAGGGTTTTATCCGGACCAGTGTGTCGTTGTGGGGTGCTCCAATGTTGTTTTCTAAGAAGGCGGATAGTAGTCTATGGTTGTGTATAGACTACCGGAGGTTGAATCGGGTGACGGTCAAAAATCATTACCCTCTTCCAAGGATATACGATCTTTTCGACTAGCTGAGAGGGGCAAGTTGGTTTTCTAAGATCAATCTGTGATATGGGTATCACCAATTGAGGGTGAAAGAGGGCGATATCCCAAAGATTTCCTTCAGATACAGGTATGGCCACTTCGAGTTTGTAGTCATGCCATTTGGTGTTATGAACACACCATATGTGTTCATGAGGCTTATGAACTTCGTGTTCTATGAGTTCCTGCATCGGTTCGTCATCGTATTCATCGATGATGTCTTGATCTACTCAAAGTCAAAGGAGGAGTATGTTGAGCATCTCAGAACTGTCTTGCATGTTCTTCAACACCACCAGATCTATGGAAAGTTGTCCAAGTGTATGTTCTGGACACGAGAGCTACATTTCCTCGAGCATGTGGTGTCTCAGAAGGGTATGGAAGTAAACCCATCTAAGGTTGAAGCATTTTTTTCTTGGGCAGCACCTGAGAACATGGAAAAAGTCCGTAGTTTTCTTGGTCTTGTAGACTATTATCAGAGGTTCATACCTAATTTATCTTGAGTTGCATCTCCATTGATAGCTTTGACTAGGAAGGACCAATCTTTTGTGTGGAGTGATCAGTGTCAGGCAACATTCGGTTACCTGAGGGGGGAGTTGGTCAATGCTCCAATGCTTCAGCTGTTAGAGGAGGGTGTATTGTTTGAGGTGTTTTGTGATGCTTCCCATCTAGTCTTGAGATGCGTGCTAATGCAGTAGAGAGTAGTGATCTATTATGGGTCTAGGTATTTACGTTCCCAAGAGCATAACTATTTCACCCACGATCTGGAGCTAGCAGCGGTTGTGTTTACATTAAAGTTTTGGCGGTATTACCTTATTGGGGAGCACTTTGTGGTCTATACAGATTACAAGAGTTTGAGATATATCTTTTCCAAAAGTGATTTGAACTTACGGCGGTAGAGGTGGATGGATTTTCTTTAGTAGTATGATTTTGAGATCTCCTACACCTCGGGAAAAGGGAATGTTGTGGTCAACGCTTTGATCAGAAATTCATGGAAGGGTGTTGTTTAAAAGTTTGGGGGTGCTTGGAGAGAAATGGAGGAGTTGGAATCCTTGTTCTTAGATGCAAGAGTGGATGGTGGCAGAGGTTGTTTGTTTCAAGTGATGGTGTAGTGTTCTCTGGTGCAGCAAGTGGAGGAGTCTCAATGGGGAGACTCAGAGGCAGAGGTGATGCGTGATTGTGTTGGTCATGGTCATGCTCCATAGAGATGGTCGGAGGATGGTCGGAACCGGATGTTGTTTCGTGGGAGGTTGTTTGTTTCAGTAGTAATGCATGATGGAGTCCTTAGTTCATTTCATAACTCACCTTTAGAGGTACACCCAAGAGTTTCTAAGATCTACCATGGCTTGAAAATGCAGTTTTGGTGGCCCGAGATGAAACGAGAAGTGGCAGAGTTTGTGGAAAAGTGTTTGTTTTTCCAGTAAGTAAAAGTCGAGCATCGTGTTCCTGGTGTTTTTATTGCAACCCTTGGATGTTCCTAAGTGGAAATAGGTTGAAATCTCGATGGATTTTATCATAGGGTTACCCAGAACTCATGGAGGTTGTGATGTTATTTGGGTGGTCATAGATCGGTTGACGAAATCATCCCACTTCTTAGCGATCAAGGAGTCCAGCGTAGTGGATGCTTTGGCTTAGAGGTGTGTGGATGAGGTGGTGCAGTTGCATGGAATTATGAGCTCCATTGTCTCAGATCAGGATGCAAATTTTACCTCACGAGTCTAAAGGGGATTGCAGCATGCTTTTGGCACTCGGTTACTCCTCAGCACTGCTTTCCACCCTCGTATAGATGGGAAGATGGAACGAACTTTCCAAATATTGGAGGATATGTTGTGAGCATGCATCTTCGACTTTGGTGGATCTTGGGTACGACACCTTCCTTTGGTAGAGTTCACTTATAATAATAGTTATCACTCTTCCATTGGCATGGCCCCGTTTGAGGCTTTGTACAGGAAACTATGTCGTTCTTTGTTGTGTTAGATAGAGGTTGGGGAGACAGCCATTCTTGGTTTTGATGTGGTGCAGAGCATGACAGAGAAAGTTCAGCTTGTTTGTGAGAGGATGAAAGCAGCGCACACCTGGTAGAAGTATTATGTTGATCCCGGGAGGAGGCCCTTGGAGTTTGAGGTTGGGGACCATGTGTTCTTGAAAGTTTCCCCTCGACGTTGGTAGTGGAGGTTTGGTAGAGGGAGAAAGCTTTCCCCCATGTTTGTTGGGACTTTTGAGATATTGGGATGAGGTGGCATATCGGTTGGCATTTCCACCATAGTTGGGTAGGATCCATAATGTATTCCACGTCTCTTAGCTTTGTTGGTATCTTCACGATGACTCTCATATCATTGACTTGGGAGAGTTGGATATCGAGGACGATGCGACGTTTGTGGAACAACCAGTATAGATTCAGGATAGTCAAGAGAAGGTATTGCGTGGATGGACCATTAATTTGGTTCGTGTGTTGTGGAGGCATGGTGGCCAGGAGGAGAGTACTTGGGAGTGAGAAACGTAGATGTGTGGCCAGTACTCGGAGTTGTTTTGAGTTTTTCTTTGCTCATTTTTTCTTGTGATGTGATGTTTGGATCCTTTTTGTTTTATGAGATGAATTGTTTTCCTTGGTTTATGATGTGTGTGGTGTGATGTGTGATAAAATCCTGACATATGAAAAGGGGAGGACCAGATTCCTAATCGAGATGTATTAACTACAATGCGATTAAACCCGTGTGGGCGAGTCAGTGCCGCCCAGAGCGGATAGTGTCTTGACATGGAGGACAGAATTCCCCGATTCATGTGTTCGAGATGGTGTAGTTTGTTGGTTATAGTGGTTGTTGGTTTGGGTTGTGTGGAGGTTGAGAGGTCGTGCAGTGTGTTTTGTAGTTGTTTGGGTTGGCATGTTTGGCTGGTGGTAGTGTTTCAGGTATGATAAGATCCTTGATAGCTATCTCAAAGGGTGGTTGTTCGGACCCATTTTCTTTTGGGCTTGGTTTTGGATTCTTGAGGGTGAGAATCATTTGAGAGGTATCTGATGTAATGGTTTATGCCCTCTCAATCTGTTACTTTGCTAGTTTTGGTTGTTGGAGGTGTTCAGGGGAGGTTCCAAGATTTTTCGGTGGAATTTGGGCGTGCAGCAGAACTGCTGCAGGAAATACACGTCGTGTAAGTGTATTACATGACGTGAAAGTTGGTTTCACGGCTTTTCCAGG
Source organism: Viscum album (assembly GCA_963277665.1). Taxonomy (NCBI): domain Eukaryota; kingdom Viridiplantae; phylum Streptophyta; class Magnoliopsida; order Santalales; family Viscaceae; genus Viscum; species Viscum album. Next base: position 1,164,083,896 of record OY728159.1, read on the forward strand.
GCTGATTCACAACATGTAGATTTTTGGGGTCAAATAATAAAAAGGCAATGCATTTTTCGATGAAATCGAACCCTGGGGATTACATGATGTGAAAGTGGATTACACATCGTGTAAATCCCCAATACAGTGCAGTTTTAAAAGTTCTTTTCAGACGAATTTTCATTTGTTCTGTCATGGCTTCTTCTTCCTCTAATTTTGGACGAACCCTAAGCACCCCGAGGATTTCTTCAAGCCCTATTCATCCCTCTTTGATCCGTTAGTTCTGGTGGTTGTTCATTGGTAATATGTGGTAAGATTTTTGCTACTTCTTGGTTGGTTTTCTTCCATTATTCTCCTGAGGATTCATTGTGAAAACTTTGTTATGGTTTGGGGTGTGTGTTGTGTTGCGTTTTAATGGTCTTTGGTTGAGGTGTAGGTTGATCTGTGTTTTCTCATGGCGTGGTTGTGGTTTTTGGGCGTTCTTCTTCACCCTGTGGTGTGCAACAAGTCGACAAAGCTTCTTTGAGGTAAGGATTCTCTCATTTCACTTTATTGTGTATCATGCGGGAGGGATTTACTTTTTTTTATCTATATATTATGGTTTTGTTGGCTTAATCAAAGATAATGAATTGGTTAATTGAATTAAAAGGGGTAAATGGGGTTTGGCCTTTACACCTTTATTGTTATTTTTGATATTGTGGGTTGTACGGGCTTTTATGGCCCCGTTGAAAATTGTGGACATTGGGGGCTTTGTTTGCGCATGATATATGTGTTGAGATTGCTGTTTTGGTTATGATTATTGTGATATCACCCTAAAATGGAAATTAACTAACCACTTATATTTGGCTAATAAAACGGTTGCCTCAGGATAATGACTTGTGTGATAACATCCCTAAAATAAAGTAGAATGTGATAAAAGCCCCTTTGTAAATCTGTAAAATGATCTTGATGTGTTGTGATGTGTGGGTGTCCTTGTGGGATGGTGATGTGCGGTTGGGTCATGTTGGGATGATGGTTTATGTGTCGTTCTTTAGGGGCGGTGAGGTGGTTTGTTTGGCCATGCTTTAGGGGCAGCGAGGTGGTTTTTTTGGTCGTGCTTTAGGGGCAGAGAGGTGGTTCGTTTGGCCTTTCTTTTCGGGTGGTGAGGTGGTGGTTGCTTTGTTCTAGATGTCTGAGTAGTGATGGAATAAATGATTAATAATAATTGAAATGACATGGGTTGGTTTGGTTAATGAGATGAAAGTGGTTAATGAAATATTAAATAGTGAGTTGTGTAGTTAAATGTGGCTAATGCTAAATAATGAAATGAATGAGATGATTAAATGGAATTGGCTGGAAATGTGAAATGGGCTTTGTGGCTTGTTGTGTGGTGTAGGCATTTAGAGGTGGCACCAAAAGTGACGGTGTTGTGAGTTGGTTGGTTTGTTTGTGAACTCATAGGTTGGGTTTGAGTGTTTGATATTATATATATATATATATATACTTGTATATTCTTGCGATTTTTATACGTACCCCACCCATGTCGATCACTATGTGCCAACACTCTCATAGTCAAGTGGGGGTGTTTTTACCGACATTCGGTGAGGAGTATGGATGGCTGGGTACCCGCTCTTTCCTTCTCTCTCTTCCAAGCGAGCTAGGTATTGCACAGGAAGTGATGGTTGAAAGTTTTTTATTGTATTAGATGGTGGTTTTGATAGCTCAGGTGTTTGTGGGCGAGGTGTGACGGCCCAGGTGTTTTTGGGCGAGATGTGACCATGCTTATGGGGTGGTGGCCCATGTGTTTTTAGGCGAGGTGTGTTGTGAACATGTTTGTGGGGCAGTGAGCCCAGTTATTTGTGGACGAGGTGTGTTGTGACCATGCTTGTAGGGCGGTGTGGTATACAGAAGAGATGGGAGCACCGAGACGTACGTCGTTGGGTGTGAGAGTGGCATACCAGTGGGAAAGTGGTGCGGGGTACCCTTATCGATGTGGTTCCTATTATATTATATTACTTGGTTTGCGTTACTTGGTGAGCATGCCTTGGTGAGGTTGGGATGGTTAATATACCTTGATAGGTGCTATTTGGTTCTGTTGTTTTCTCACATGTGCATTAGTATACTTATTTCACATGTGCATGAGAGACTTGAGTTTTTTCTACTAAGTATACTTGTATGCTCACCCTACATATATAAAACTATTTTCAAGTTTTCATGAGGATTATGTAGATTGTGTTGGGCATTACTAGCTCGAACCTTTGGATAACTGTTGTGTCGCTGCTTTAGCTTTATTTTGGGTATTTACTTTAGAGACTTTTATCTGTATCAATTCTATTTATACATGCATATGGGATGGTTTTTGGATTTCTTTTTATATTATGTCTTGGAGTAGTTTGTGGGTGATTCATCTTATCTCCTAATCCTATTTATATTATAGAGGGTAATGTCTCCCATACATGATATTTCTATACCCTCAGTGCTAGTCGTCAACCCGGGGCCTACTGGAGGCGGGACTCGAGGTTCATTATCTCTCTTCCCTCATTGTGGTATCTTTAGAGGGAGGGGGTCGTGACAATAAGAGTCTAGAGAGTCACACACAATTGTGTATTCAAGAATAGGCCTTATTCTGGTGAATAGCTATATAGGACATGGTGGGGGCCATCCCGAGGTTCGAGAGTTGTCTAAGTTTTAACGATCACCGACAAATAAATAAATTTATTATTATTCGATTATATAATAATTGAGTTGAATTTATTTATTAAAAGTATTTACAAGTGGGTAAATACATGGAATAAAATTCTAAGAATGAATATTATTTTAATATTCAAGGTTCATTTAATATTAGTGAGAATTACGAGTCGAGTTAATAACTTGAGTTTTTCATGTAATATATTTAATATATATTAAAAGTAAGTGATAAAATATAAATAATATTTATGACATAGTTAGTTCGTCATAACTATTTATTTATTGCTTATTTAGTGGATGTTAAATATACGGGGGTTGGGGAACCCTATCTCAGTATTTTGTTCACCCACTATATAAGCTGGAGAGAAACTCTATTCCATAGACTATTCATGATAATGAAATGAGAGATTCTCTCTATTCCCGCATCCTAGAGAGAGAAAGTCTCTCTATGAACAACCAATCCAAGAATTTCTTTGATGAATCGAAGGACGGGATCGAGGTGATCATCGCTACTCCAAAGGATTCATCAGAGCTTTGCACTGGCACATGGAATTCAAATAATGACGATTGTGCAAATTTTTTAAGTGTGTGTGGACGATCTAGAGGGGTTCTAGCTCGGATCCTTCTAGCAACGATTGTTGGTGACAAGCTGCAGTCAAATGTGCCATCGAATCGAATGATGTACTCGTTTATTTATTTTGTGCTTTGAAATATTCACACGAGATCTTCAAACTTCTACTAGGGCTCGGATTACCGGAGACGACGTATTTACGTCGCTTCGGTGATGAAAATGTTAAATATTCGGTCCACCGACTTCTATTACACGCCTCGGTACTAACACTTCAAAGATACTCTTTGAAAATATTCTCTCTCTGAACATTTCTTCTTCATCAGCTAGTTGTTGCTTGCAGCTGTGTGTTGAACCTACATCAATCTATTACTTTTCATCTTTGTAACGATTTGCACTCATTGTTCTGAGTGTGATAAGACCGTGGATAGATCTTGTAAAGGGAGAGTATGGTAGAAATCTCTTGGACATCTGTATCAAGTTGCAGCTATTTGCACTCAAGTGGATAGCCCCTAGAAAAAGGGTCTAGTGAAAATCATCAAACACGAGGAGTAGAGTGTTGGTGAAGTTGATTATGGGGTTTTGTATCCTAAACCACTATAAATCATGTGTGTTCTATATTTATCTTACTATTTTTTTATATTGTTTCTTATTTGTGATAAGAGAAAATCATAATCGTTCATATTTAAGATAGGGTGGTTTAATGTGAATAAAATTTTAAGAACTCAATCTCCCCCCCCCCCCCTCTTGAGTCTTTGTGCAACACTTATCCAACCAAAAGGTGTTCTTGAGGTATGTGGTTTGTAAGTTGTGCTTGGGTATTTGGTTCGATGGTGGTTTTTTAAGCGATTCTCAAAAGGCATTCTAAGGTAGTGGTTCCTAGTGATTGTATGACCATCGTCTACTTCTCTCTTGCGGTGTTTTTGTTCCTATTAGTGGGAGTATGTTTGGCATTAGGGGTGATTGTGCTGGTTTTCTTACTGAGGTTGTTTTGGTGGATGATTTTCACAGTGGTGAAGCACGGCGATGCTTCTTGGGGTCCTGGTGTTGCTCGACAATTATTCTAGTGCCTGGCAACAATGGTTGTCGGTGCACTGAAGGGTTTGGTGTTGTGGATTTGACAGTTCTCTTATGATTTTCAGATCATTTTCTCATTTTAGCTCTTTCAAATGGGCCTCAGTTTGGACTAGATATGTGGTGATTCTGCTAGTTTGATGTTCTATGTGTCAAATTAGAGTTCAAAGTTATATGATCATTTGTAGACGGTTTTTTGTGGTCCTTTTGGTGTTTCTTACGGCAAAAAATATGTTGTATAAAACTGATGTTTTCTCAAAGCGGTTGGCTGAACTGGAATCTGATAATTACGTTGTGCTAATTTATGATTTGGGCAGCCTGAAATGTTGTTGCGGTAGTGGATCGTTTGGGAAGCTGGTGATCAGTTGGGTTGATATGTGCAATACTGTGTGGTGCGGAACCTGAGAGTGATGTTGTAACGGTTGGTTCTAGCTTTGACAAGGTGTTGTGATGTCTTTTGGAAATGAAAACTAAAACCCACGCGTCAAGCAGCTCGCATTTATTTTCCATGTGTGTCCGTTTAATGTGGCTGTTTTATTTCATTAATGTGTTCGTTTAATGTGGCTATTTTATTTCACTAAGGTGTCCATTTAATTTGGTTATTTTATTCCTTTGTAAATGCTTATAAATTTTTGGAAATTGTAATCCGAAAAGGTGTGCAATAAAATCTTGAAAAATCCTTTGTGTTATTGTGTGTCATTTCTTCCTCTCTCTCTCTCTATCTCTCTCTCTCTTTCCTTGGCTTGTATAGCCAACAAACTAGTATCAGAGGCCTGGTTACCAAGATCCTCTATATTTTTTAAGATGGCCGCAATCCAGTCGCAAGTTCTGAAACTGTCTAAGGACAACTGCGAAAGGTGGTGCATCCAAATGAAGGCGTTGCTCGGATCACAATAATTATGGGAGATCATCACCGACAGGTATGAAGTACCCACTACGGAGGAAGAAGCCGCCTTCACGAATGAAGAAAATATGGGTCTCAAAAATAAAAGGAAGAAATACAACAAGGCGTTGTTCCTCCTCTATCAAGGGTTGGATGAATCAACATTTGAAAAGATTGTCGAAGCAACTTCAAGCAAGCAAGTTTGGGATACCCTTTGTACCATCTTCAAGGGTGTTGATCGAGTGAAGCGGGTACGTCTTCAAACATTAAGAGTGGAGTTCGAAGCGGCACACACACTACGGGAAAACTGTGTTATTGCGATGGGTCATTTGCGACGGGAATTTATTCCCGTCACAAATAATGAGGTATTTGCGACGGTAAGAGATGCCCCGTCGTAATTGTTTTGGCGTGGCTTTCGCGCCAAAATGTGGGAGGGATATTTGTGACGGGACGTATCCTCCCCGTCTCAAATAGAAGGCGGCGGTAAATCATATTCACGACGGGATCACTACCCGTCGCAAAAAAGTTCTGGCGGCAGGGTTATTTGCGACGGGCCCCGTCGCAAATAACCTTTTATAGCGCGAGTAGTTGCGACGAGACCCGTCGCAAATAACCCTTTTAACCGCAGGCTATAATTAATGCGCCGACGGTATTTGCGATGGTACGTATCCTCACCGTCGCAAATAGCAGGCAGCGATAAATAGTATTTGCGACGGGCTCGCTGCCCGTCGCAAAAATTTCTGGCGGCAGGGGTATTTGCGACGGGACCCGTCGCAAATATCCTTTTAACCGCAGGTTGTAATTAATGTGCCGAATGTATTTACGATGGGTCCCGTCGCAAATACTTCTAATTGCGACGGTTCACCCGTCGCAAATGCGACCGTCGCAAATAATCTAACCTATATATACCTCCATCCGTTTTTTTTTCAGAACATACAATTCTTCTCTACTTTCTCTCTATAGTCTTCAGTTTTAATAGTTTTAATTTTTGTTTTCGAGTGGAATTCGAAGGGGTCAAAAAGTTCAGCCTAAATTTTAAGGTATTTTTCTTTTATTTATTTTTATATTCCTTTAATTTTTTTATATTCATTTTAATTTTTTTTATTTAGTGGTAATTTAGATAAATTTAATTTAATTTTTTATTCATATTTAGTTTTATAAATAAAATGATTTTGTTAGTGATAATTAGGCATAATTAGTAGATAAATAATATAATTTGGTATAATTAGATTCTTTACCAATCAAATAATCATTGTCTGGATACGAACAAGTAGAGGCGGATCTGGCACAGCTGTACCTAGGGGTGAAAGTCCCGACAAGGAATCTCGGGCCTAACCCGTGGTATCCTGGTACACGACAACGGGTCTTGCTGCACTCTTGGTTTGACACTCCCGGATGATATTTGTTTGGTAATAATCTAATTTAATTAGAAATTAACTAATAATTAAAATAATTAATAAATAATTTAAATAATGAGCTAGTAATTACCAGATATTTAGAAAAATTACCAGATAATTAAAAAAAATACCAGATAATTAGAATAATTACCAGATAATTAGAATAATTACCAGATAATTAGAATAATTACCAGATAATTAGAATAATTACCAGATAATTAGAATAATTACCAGATAATTAGAATAATTACCAGATGATTAGAAAAATTACCAGATAATTAGAAAAATTACCAGATAATTAGAATAATTACCAGATAATTATAAAAATTACCAGATAATTAGAATAATTACCAGATACGTAGAAAAAATTACTAGATAAGTAGAAATAATTTCACATTCTGTCTCCACATGTAATATTTGCATTCATTTTCAAAATTATAAACCTCCTCACCAACAGAGAGGTGAAAGTGAATGTAAATATTACATGTGGAGAGAGAATGTCAAGTTTCAACACTGAAAAGAGAATTGTAACATAATATAAAAAATAATTAGAAATAATTTCACATTCTGTCTCCACATGTAATATTTGCATTCATTTTCAAAATTATCAACCTCCTCACCAACAGAGAGGTGAAAGTGAATGTAAATATTACATGTGGAGACAGAATGTCAAGTTTCAACACTGAAAAGAGAATTGTAAAATAATATAAAAAAATTATATTATTTTAATATTAATAATAAAATAAGCAGAACAATTAGCGAATAAGCATAACAATTAGTGAATAAGTAGAACAATTAGCGAACACTTAGAACAATTAGCGAATGTGATAGATGAACACATTTGTTTTGGTTAACCAGTCTCTATGCATATCTTCTCATTACTAATTAGTAACATAATTGATAATATAATTAGTAACGTAATATAATAATGTTATTAATTTTATGATTAATATTTATGAAGAAATAATATTAATATTATTAAAATAATAAATAAATTATAAATTATTAAAATTATCAATATTCGCAACAAGCTATTATTAACATGTTCAAATGTTAAACGATCGTCAATTTTTAGATCATGCTCAATAAGAAGTTTGCGTAAGACATGTTCGATGTAAACTCTATAATTGTCCTTGCTTGGTTAACCACCTTACAAGTAGGGTTCCAATGAGAGGATCCAAGTCATGTCTTTCTCAGCTATAAGAATTATATCACATGAACCTTTACATAGACCATTCTTCCTTAAAAATTTAAGGGATTAAATTTTTAAGGAAGAATGGTCTATGTAAAGGGTCATGTGATATAATTCTTATAGGTGAGAAAGAAATGACTTGGATCATCTCATTGGAACGTTACTTGCAAGGTGGTCAACCATGCAAGAAAAATTATAGAGTTTACATCGAACATGACTTGCGCAAACTTCTTATTGAGCATGATTTAAAAATTAACGACCGTTTAAGATTTGAACATGTTAAGAATAGTCTGTTGCAAATATTGATAATTTTATTAATTTATTGGGCATGATTTAAAAATTATGTTACTAATTAGTAATAATTTCATTGAAAATTGTGTCGCTCGTAAGTAGTGGTAATTATTATAGTTTTTTCTTTTAGAGATTGTTTTTCTTCTATCAAATTATTCAAAACCAGTAATGCTTTTATATTTTATAGAAAAATATGGAACAACGAAGTCGACAACAGTCGTTATTAGATGACCGCGTATGGATAAATCAACGTAGAAATCCAAACGGTTCTGGTTTAAATCTAGTATATATTGAGGGTGTGGAGACTTTCTTAGCATTTGCGGCATCAAATTCAGAATTTGTTTCAGAAGGCACAATAAAATGTCCTTGTAAAAAATGTGCACTGAGAACGTTTGACACGTTTGACAAAGTTGGGGGACATCTTTTGCGTTTTGGTTTTCAATCAGATTATGTTTTTTGGTATCAACACGGTGAACAAAGTTCCAGAGAAGGTGATACTAACTTGATTCCAGATCCATCTCGGTTTCAAAATTTAGTACATGATATTGCAGGTCCATCTGTTCAACATATATAAACTCAGGATGATATTGATTCAACTCCTGAGTTTTCACCGTCTGAATTTTATAAGCTGTTGAGGTCTTCTGAGGATGCATTATATCCTGGTTGCAAGATAAGAAAATTAGAAGCAGTTGCTAAATTTATGGCTATCAAATCAGATAATGGAATGTCAAACACTTGTTTTGATCAGATATTTACTTTGATTAAAACATTGTTACCCGAAGGAAATGTTTTGCCTGCAAATTACTATGAGAGTAAGAGGCTGGTTTGGAATTTGGGACTTAGTTGTCAGAAGATTCATGCATGTTCAAATGATTGCATTTTATATTCTGGGGAAAATGAGTCGTTGGATAGTTGTCCCACATGTGGGCAACCGAGGTATAAAGAAGCGCAACATGGGAAGTCTGGCTTGATTCCTGTAAAACAGTTGAGATATTTTCCGCTTACATCCAGACTTCAGCGTTTATTCATGTCTAAGAATACCTCAACAATGATGTCATGGCACAAAACGAATATTTCAACTGATAAAAGCTTGAATCATCCAGTCGATGGTGATTCATGGAAACATTTTGATAGAGTAAATCCATCATTTGCTTTAAAAGCCCGAAATGTGCGATTGGGTCTTTCCACTAATGGTTTCTGTCCGTTCGGATCTTATGGTAGTCAGTACTCATATTGGCCTGTTTTTTTAACTCCGTACAATTTACCTCCATGGATGTTGATGAAAGAACCCTATATCTTTTTGACCTTACTAATCCTAGGACATCTGAAGAAGAATATTGATGTTTATTTGAAACCATTGATTGATGAATTAAATTTATTGTAGAGTACCGGTGTCAGTACATATGATGTTGCTGTGAAACAGAATTTCATACTAAGAGCAGCATTGATGTGGACAATTAGTGACTTCCCGGCTTATGGCATGTTATCTGGATGGAGTACACATGGTTCGAAATCATGTCCTTAATGTATGGGAGAGAACAAAGCATTTATGCTCATCCATGGAAAAAACCTTGCTATTTTGACTGTCATCGCAGATTTCTTCCAGTTGATCATCCTTTTCGCAGAAACAGATCTCATTTTAGAAAAGGCACAATTGAAAGGGATGGACCTCCAAAAATGCTATCAGGTACGGAGTTAAAATCAATTGTATTTTCATTACCTCCCATTACATTTGGACCCACAATAAACCAACAGAAAATTTCTGGTTTTGGGAAAGAGCACAATTGGATAAAACGTAGCATATTTTGGGATTTTCCATATTGGTCTGATTTGCTGGTTCGCCACATATTGGATGTCATGCATATTGAGAAGAACTGTTTTGATAATTTGTTTCATATAGTTTTGGATACTCCAGGAAAGAGCAAAGACAATGTAAATGCACGATTAGATCTTGCCCAAATTTGCAGGCGTCCAGAACTTGAATTGTTTGAGAATGTTAGAACGGAAAGGTTAATAAAAACCAAAGCAGTTTATACACTGTCCAAAGAAGGTCACTTATTATTTTGTCATTGGATTGCAGATTTGAGACTTCCAGATAGTTGTGCTTCCGATTTGGGTAGATGTGTAAAGAATGGTCATATTATCGGATTAAAAATTCATGATTGTCATGTTTTAATGGAAAGACTTCTGCCCATTGGATTAAGAGGTCTGTTGAATTCCGTGATTTGGGATTCCATAACAGACATATCATATTTTTTTCGGGACATTTTTGCAGCAACAACAGATTATGATGTTCTAAACAAACTTGAAGAAGTTTTTGTTGTAATTATATGTAAACTGGAAAAAATATTTCTGTCATCTTTCTTTGACTCAATGAAACATTTGATATTACATTTTCCATATGAAGCAAAATGTGGAGGTCCGGTACAGTTTCGATGGATGTATCCATTCGAAAGATGCATGCAGAAATTGAAAAAGAAAGTACGTAACAAAGCATCTGTTGAAAGATCTATTACTGAAGCTTATTTGCAAGAAGAAATATCTTTTTTCATCTCCCACTATTTTGAATCTGAGTATCCCTCAAAACACAACCGCATGGGATGGAACGAGATGAGTGTTGATGAAAGCGACAATCAATTATCCGTTTTTAACCAGCCAGAGCTTGGTTTCGGTGGAGTTCATGAACGATGGCTTTCGAATGATGAACATCACAGAGCACATATGTATGTTCTGCTCAACTGTGAAGAGATGACATCATTTGTACTGTAAATGTTTCTATCACTTATTCTATCATTTATGTTACAATAAATAACTTTGTTTTTCATAGGTTATATGATAATCATATCAAGAAACAACTTCCACAAATTATAGCAGCTGCTCTCGAAGAACACCGACAGAAAAAAATTTCTCAATGGTTTCAAAAACTGGTAACATAAATTTTTAATGTTTTAACATCTCATTCAATTTATAGTTTAGTATATTGATAATTATTTCACAATTTTTCAGGTGTCTCGATATGCTGATAAAATTGACAAACAGTTGTGTATATTGAGTAACCCACCATCCAAAATGGTTAAATCTTATAATGCATATGTGGTGAATGGTTTTCGATTTCATACACATGCATATGGGGAATCAAAAAAGACAATGAACAGTGGAGTTTTCTTGAGAGGATCTCATCATAGAGAAAATGAAGTTGACTTTTATGGCATGCTTGATGAAATTATTGAACTCTGTTATCTAGGACAACATTACATAACGATGTTCAAATGTCGGTGGTTGGATACTGAGAGAGGCGTGTGTGTTCATCCGACTCATAGAATCATCGATATTAAATATAAAAGTGTTCTTGCAGTAAATGACCATTCTTAATGGCTCAACAGGCACATCAAGTTTATTACACAAAGTATTGTGCTGCGTCAAGAGACTTGACTGATTGGTGGAGCATAATAAAAATCAAAATTCGAGACAATCAATTTAGGCAGAGTAAATGTGCTATCACTGAAGTACAAGGAATTGAAGTTTTTCAAAAGAGTACTCAAAATCAATCTTTTTTACAAAGATACATGAGTATCGATGATGACACCCTACAATTAAGAGTCGGTGATGACGATGATGTTAATGATATCACAAATGAATGTGAAATGGTAAGAGATGAAGAAAATGGAAGTCAAATGGATATCGATGATATTGAGGAGGAATCTGAAGATGACATCGTCGGATATGAAGATGATGATGAAGGTGAACATTGATACAATTCAATGATAGTTATATATAATCATAACTAATATATATGTATATATAATAATAATTTTCAATTATTTGCTAACAATATTTATTTTCTGTTTCAGATGGATTCAGAAATAATTTGTCAGTTGTTGGAGGCTGATCTAGATTTTGATGAGGGCGATTTGGTGGCATCTGACACTCAGCCTACAGGCGCTTCAGGAGGTACATAGAGGGGGTGCGGTCTTGCCCGACTGATGATTCCTGACCCCATCCCCGAGCGACGTTCACGTCTTGGTTTTGATGCACGCACACGGAGGTATGATAGCCTGTGCATTTTACTATGATTTCATTAATCTATTTACATAATAAATGTTTTATTGTTTTTACAGTTTTACGCATATAGCAGTCGGACAGGGCAGCGCTATCTTGCGCAACTATTTTTCTCAGTCATGGACCACATGGAAGCAGATTCCTGTTGATGGGCAGCAGGCCATGTTTGACCATTGGTTGGTACGTACGTAAATAAATAATTTTTATTTTGAAAGTTATTTCATTTATAACTTGATATTTTGAATTATTTGTAGGGTTTATGGTATTCGATCGAGGATACCATGCGTGACCCCATCCACGAGGCATGGAAGGTGGTCATGCGTGATCGCTTTCGTCAGTTTTTGCACAACTTAAGAAGGGATGCCATGAAGAAAGCAGGAGTGTCATTGTTTGATGACTCCTGTAGAGCGCACCGACCAGAGTACATTTCATCTCACGTATGGGATGGATCATGTTCACATTGGTTGAGTGGTGACTTTCAGAGGAGATCATCGATGGGGAGACAGAATCAAGGGAGACAGGAGGTGACTCATCGAGCTGGGAGTCGTACATTCAGTACTCATAGACAGCATCTGGTACGTACATTTTTTATAAATATTTTATATAACTTTAAATATTAACAATTTATTTTATATTCTTATAGGCTGTCGAGCATCCTGATATTATGGAGTACGACGTATATCGGAAGATGTATACTGATCCAGCTACTGGGGAGATTAGAGGTGATCGCCAGCGGCAGATTGTGGTCAGTATTATTTGTTTTTCAATTTGAAAATTAACTGCATATAATATATTCATAATTTTAATTTTAAATTGCAATTACAGGAGTCATATGAGGCCGCATCGTTACAGACTCAGGCTGAGAGTCAGGACGAGACAGTTGATTAGGCCAGTGGCCATCAGTTTGATGAGGCGGCCTGGATGCAGGTGACCCAGTATGGATTCGAGAAGGGCCGAGTAGTTGGTATCGGCAGTCGACTGACTCCTGAAGATTATTATGGTACTGTTGCGATGTCGGCGTCCAGCTCGAGAGGAGCTCGTGCATCATCTTCCGCTTCACAGTATGAGGATCAGTTGCGATCTCAGACTGAGTTGATAGAGAGTCTCCGTAAGGAGCATGAGGAGATGCGTCTGCAGCAGCAGCAGTATGAGGAGGAGCGTCGACGACAGCAGCAGGTGCGCGAGGAGCAAATGAGTATGTGGCAGCAGCAGCAGCATGAGCAGATGGAGTACATGCGCAGACTTACTTGTGCATTAGGGATGGAGTTTCCTCCACCAGCTCCTGCAGATCCTCCCCCTCCCCCTCCCCTCCCCCTTCAGATCAATGATTTTTTTTTATGTTATAAAGTTTGTGAATTCAAAATATATAATTTTTTCTATTCAGAGTTTTTGTCTCTCTTATATATTGCATTATTTAATTTCTATTTATTTTTAATAGTTTATTATTTATTTTATTAATAATAATATTATACTTAGTATTTTAATTATTTGTTTATATTTTTTTGCAAATTTTGATAATTTTCATATTTTTATTTTCTAATTATTTTAATAATATTATATTCAATATTTTTAATACATAAAAAGTTTCAAATATTTTAAGTAAAATTATAATTTTTTAATTATTTATAATAATATGAATTCTTTATATTATTATTATTATTATATAATATTATAATATTAATATGATTAATAATATTATTCATATTTTATAATAGTTAATATTTTTATATATATTAAAATTTTCAAATATTTTAATTTAATTATAATATTTTTAATATGAATAATATTATTATTATTATTATTATTATTATATTAATATTTTATTTTTATAATTTTTTATAATTTTTTATAATTTTTTAATTATTTATAATAATATGAATTCTTTATATTATTATTATTATTATATAATATTATAATATTAATATGATTAATAATATTATTCATATTTTAGAATAATTATTATTTTTATATATATTAAAAGTTTCAAATATTTTAATTTAATTATAATATTTTTTAATATGAATTATAATAATATTAATATTTTATTTTATTTTATTTTTTATACTTATTTGCGACGGGTCGTCAGCCCGTCGCAAAAGGTTCCCGTCGCAAATACTTAATATTTTTTTGAATATTTTTTTTATACTTATTTGCGACGGTACGAGTAACCCGACGCAAATAGCATTTGCGACGGGACCGTCGCAAATGTTTATTTTTTGTACTTAGTTGCGACGGGATGAGCAACCCGTCGCAAATACCATTTGCGACGGGCCAGTCGCAAATAATTATTTAAAGATTTTGTTAAATACATCGACTAGTATTAGGGATGGGAAGAATTCCCGTCGCTAATAATATTATTAGCGACGGTCCCGTCGCAAATATATTTAGTTGCGACGCCGTTTTCCGCAACGGGCCATTTGCGACGGACCCCCGTCGCAAAATAGCCTATTTCCAGTAGTGGCATGAAAGAATGTGAGAGTATATCTGACTACTTCTCATGCTTGATTGTTATTGTTAACAATTTGAAAAGGAATGGTGAAAAAGTGAAGGACATTCGAGTTATTGAAAAATCACTTCGATCTCTCACAACCAAGTTTGAGCATGTGGTTGTGGCAATCGAAGAATCAAAGGATTTGGAGAAACCATCCATTGAAGAACTGATGGGGTCGTTGCAACTGCATGAGCAACGAATGCAAAAGAATGCAGGTTCAACACTAGAGCATGTCTTAGAGTCCAAGTTGACTCTACAAGAACAAAAAAATGGTCAACTGCAACAAGGCGGTCATCATACAAGAGGCAGAGGGCATGGATATCATCCAAGCTATCAAAAAAAGCAAAAAAAATTACCAGTTTTTTCTGGAAGAGAAAATGGTGGAGGCTGATTCACGCGTGGTCGTGGAAACATAAAGAATATTCAATGCCACAATTGAAAAAAAAAATCAGCCATTATGCTTCGGAGTGTTGGAGAAAAATGGATCATAATGAAGGATTTAACTATGCTAAAGCATCTCATTATGAAGAAGAAGGTACCACACTCCCTATAAGGCCTCAGCCTTAAACATTATTTAATCTTGAGTTATTCAAGAATTCACATTGAGGATCTTTTTAGGTTTAGAGTTTTAGAGAATTAGGTCATAAAATCATGCATTACATTCCACATTTAAACAAGGTGGTTACAACAAAGACAGTATTCATTTTTTTCCATCAAATGAAACTTATTTTAAATAAATCATGAATTCTTTCTTGACACTTCCTCGACACTATCATCACATCATGTACCTTTCCCTTGACCTGTGAAAAACATTTCAAAAACTTGAGATGAGCACAAAAAGCTCAGTAAGGGTTATAAAATAAGGAAAGGAAACATTAACCCATAAATAAATACAAATCAATGAAACCAAAACTTTTCATTCATAACATACCTTACGAAATCATAAGATTTATGAGTAACACACAAAAATCATAAATCATATAGGTAACTTATGGCATCCATATCAAACTTGCATTGTAGCTATCACAGCTACATAGGGAGTCACATTTGGAATATCCATCACAGTATATTCCCTAAATCTCTTAGGAGAAACATTAACGTTTACCTCTGTCTCATTACCCAATGCATTGGAGAGTTATCTCGGGCTCACCCGCCCTAGGTTTATCACGGAACCACCAGTATACGTAACAATGGCCAAGAACCATAACATAATCATAACACATAACTTAAGCATAAAGGAAAGATAACATTCTCACATTGCAATAACAATATAACATTTTAAGATATTGAAATAATAAATTCATTCTAAAAACCATTTTCAAAACCATTTAAAACATTTAATAAAGAGATTTTTGAATCAAAGTGTCTCATACCACTTTGAAGCTTTCAACATTTTAAACCATTAATATCCATATAAATAAATCCTTAAAACCATTTTGAAAACATGGATATTAATGAGAAATATTTATAAGAATAAATCATTAAAACATTTAAAACGATATTTTAGTTAAAGAGTTTTTAACAAAATGAGAGACGCTTGAATACAAATAATTGAGGAATAACATTTAATCATAACTTTATAATATCATGAGAATAAAGGGATTCATGATATAATATGCCAAAGGACAGTATATACACCATATAAGAGTGAATTGGTGCATAACAACAATGAAGTCTCAATAGAAATGTAAAATGAGATGAAATCCCTTATAAAGAAGGTATTCTTAAATTAAGGATAAATCAATCTCATAATTATGTGTGACAAATATAAATATACTCAATATAAGTGGATATTATGTATAAAACAATCAGAGGTTATTCACACATATTCATAGGATGGCATATTCAATAACTACAAGTTGAACCCAAAGAAATCGAAATTGGGTTAAGAAGTTCCCTTGTAAAAATTCGACAACCTAACGGCGTCACTTTAAAATTCAGAAAATGAGTTGATGAGACAAAAAGGGTATCTCATCACTTGGAAATAAATTTTACATCAATAAGGATATAGAAGAACATATCCCAACATAATAAGATGTAAATTAAAAGACATAACAAAAGAAATCTTTTAAAAAGAGGCGGGTGAAAGGTTCCCTTGCCGATTTGGGTAACTTCCGAAACGTACACCCCGTGAAAAAAGGGTCATACAATGAAGATGTAAATACCCATAAATTAAATTATATTACACAAAGAATACAATCATGGGCAATACAACACCACACAAAAGTAAATAGTGGAAAATGTAGCATGAATCTCACGGGAATAAAAGTGAGATGAAAAATCCCTTACGAAAACTCGGCAGCCTAACAACGCCACTTAAAACTTCCAAAAATGGATTGAAGATGTCAAATAGGGTCTCTCATCATAAGAACATAAAATGTATAGTAAGAGGGATATAAAAGAACATCCTCAAACATAAAGAAAGAGGATCTTAAAAGAAGTGACATAAAATAGAGTACTTAAAAAGTAAGAGAGAGGTTGGATCCCTTACCTCGTGTCCGACTTGACTCGATCGTTCTTTAATCTCCTGAATAATAAACTAGAGTTAATTTCTACTTGCTTAAGAACCTTTTTTTAAGTTCATTATTCCTTTTATATCACTTATTACCATGTTATGAACATTATGTAATTATTTAAGTTAATAACGGTTGTTTTGTCGATCATTGGTACTTGAGTCAAAAATAAACTTCTTATAATTACAAGTTGTTCATGTGGTAAAATATACACTATATCCAGAATTATATTCATGATGTAGATATCATATATATCATATATATCCAGTATATATATGCATTTATAATATTACATAACATTTAGATGTAAGAAATGAAATGCACTGTTCATGAAGACGGTAAGCCGTACGTACGCATGAACGCTACTTTCATTTCTATTTCGTATTTATTGGAATGAAATCATAATGATATAAAGGTATAATATAATTCCAGTATAATTTCATATATAATATCATTAACTTCATCCTTTATACGTCTCACATATGGCATTAACGAATCAAATCACTTTGAGGGGGCGGTAGTCCGTACTTCCTAAAATGAAGATATCGCGTTTACCCATAATGGAAACCATAAAGGTATGTCATAAATAAAAAATACAGAAGAATATGGAAAATATAAACATAATATATATCATATATAAATATAGTGATATCTTAATGTCCACCATCAAAGGTGTTAGAAAAATATTGAATAATCATCGTTTCGTGAGGCAAAAATTCGTCATCCACAGAAACAGTATGTTCTTTAACCATTAGGCGGAGGTGTGTGTATGTGTAGCTTGAATGCTTCTCATAACAACATCCTAGTATATTTATGATACTGGTGTTGTTACAAGAGAAATTAATAAAAAGAGTTTAGGGGGTTGGAGAAGCAAAATAAAACAAAAGAACATAAGAGAAATCATTACCTTTAAATCGGGTAACTCCTCTTAGTTTAACCAAAAGGGTTTCTTGAAGAACTTTCTGCCTAAGGTAAGGCTTATATGATGAAGAGAAGGATGTGGAGAGATGAAATGAGCAGAGTTTGGTCAAGCCAATGGCTTGAGAGGTGTGGGTAAGGTGGTAGAGGTGGGGGCATTTTATAAGAGGGAGGAGGGGCACTATTGGAATGTTATAAAATGTTACTTTATTATAAAATGAGTTTCGGATTTTAAAGGTCCCAAAAAGATATATTTCGAGAATAAGGTGATAAGGGTTCTAAATCCACTCATCCAATAGGTTTTTGACAAGTGCAAGTCTTAGATTTTACATTATCTTCTCATTTTATTTAAACCGTTCATTAATGAGATAATCATTGCATCATCAAGGTGTCATAAATAAATTTATTTATTTAATGTCTAAAAATTATAAAAAAAATACTATGATGTAGGAAATCTTTTTAGCTTTCTAATGAATATTTATAGTCAAAAATATGACTTGTATAACCCCATGTAAAAATTGTTTTAGTAAAACAATACATGTTTGTGACATTTTTATTTTAACTTTAAATAAAAAGTTATTAATGTCATTTTCTTACCCAAGTGACTTCATGGGGTCCCCAAGTTGACTCATGGGTTGTCTTGGTCGGTCATGACTCATCCAATAAGGGTAGGACATGTGTCAAAGTAATTTCATATTATTATAACATTATTTTTACCTTAAATTACACTAATTACCTTTAATCGCGATTAATAAAACTTAAAAATTACTATTCACCAAAAAAATATTTTCATCCCATTGAACCACATTTTACTTACTAATGACAACAATGTATGTCGGATTTTTGAAATTCAATTCACAGAAGTGGTAAAGTTTCATTTAAACGAAAAATCAGTTTTTTTAACTACCACTTAGTGGTTTCACTATTCATCAAAAATTGAAGTTTTTCAGAAAAATACCAAAAATTCACCCTAAGCTATATTTGATATTCCGAATTCAAAGATGATGTCTATTTTACAAAATTCAAATCATATAAGTTGCATTAATTAATTTAATAATTAATTCTCGTTGTCAAAACAAATAGCGTGTTTTTAAGAAACAAAAAATATCAAAAGATTGACACTAGTTTAAGTGCAATTTCAAAGTGAAATTAATTCCAATGACCACCATTGGATTAAATGGTAAAACTATATTCTAATTGCAATTTAAAACATATTCAAAAGATAATCTAATCATATAAATAAATTAGATTAAAAAGATGTTTTGAATTAAAATACAACATTTTTCACTTATTCATTAAAAATGAACTTTATCGGAAAAATAACAAAAACATACACAAAGTAAATTTTGACATCTCGATTCTAAAGAAGGATTTCATTTAGTCCAATAGAATGTATAAGAGTGAAAAAAAACTATTTTTAAAGAGGGTTCGCCGTCAAAAGGCGATAAATCGACCTTTTAGTGGAGTATTTATGCTTAAAATTGAATTCTTTTCTTATTTTAAGCCTTTATCTTCTATTGGATAAATGTAAAAACATTTAACAAACATATATATTCATATTTTAGTTATTTCTATTCATTCTCGCCAATACAACGGCTACGTGTTAACTACCATTTAAAATAATATTATTATATTATTAGTGTGCAACGTAAGATTTCAAAGAAACTCATTGTTGCGTATCGGGTATGCTATCGAACATAGCAACCCCTTTAAAGTAAAATTAATATTTAATTCACAAATATTAATAAATATGAAAATGTCTTATTCTTTATTTACCTGGGATGTTACACTCCCCGCACAAGAAAAGGCATGTGAACGGCCCGATGTGTGGTATCTCGATATGGGTGCAAGCAACCACATGAGTGGTAACAAAGAATTGTTCGAGGAACTCACATAAGAAGTTTGTGGCGACATGAGCTTTGGCGACTCATCAAAGGTACATGTGATTGGTAAAGGTAAAATCAAAATCTATCTGAAGATTGGTGAGTCGAATTACATTTCTAATGTGTATTATGTACCAAACATGAAAAATAATATCATCAGTCTCAGCCAACTCCTTGAGAAGGGGTATGTCATACACTTGGAAAACTCTTCTTTGTCTATAAGAGATGCTCACAAGAGGCTTGTTGCTCAAGTCCAAATGGCAAAGAATCGCATGTTTCTGTTGCATATTAACACAAAGGTTGAGGAGTGTCTTTTGGGACTCATGAAGAATGACTCATAGAGATGGTATATGTGCTTTGGACATCTGCATTTAAGCAGCCTTAAACTTTTATCCTCATCAAGCATAGTGTGTGGCTTGTCGGTGATTGAAGTTCCAAATCATGTGTGTGAGGCATGTACACTCAGCAAGAAACGAAGGAACTCATTCCCCATTGGAGTATCCAGAAGAGCAAATGAACCACTTCAGTTGGTTCACACTGATATGTGTGGACCACTTGAAACACCCTCACTTGGAGGTAATAGGTATTTTATTACGCTCATTGATGATTTTAGCAGGAAACTCTGGGTGTACTGCATCAAAGAAAAATCTTCCGTTTTTGCTATCTTTAAAATTTTCAAAGCTCATGTTGAAGCTAAAAGTGGTCACAGAATCAAAGTACTCATGTCTGATAAAGGTGGAGAATACATTTCAAATGCATTTCAAGATTTTTGCAGGGAACAAGGCATCAAGCAGCAATACACTGCAGCCTACACGCCACAGCAGAATAGCATTGCGGAACGGAAGAACCGCACCATCCTCGACATGACGAGGACCATACTGAAGGAGAAAGGGCTGCCAAAGAGCTTCTGGGCAGAGGTAGTGGCATGTACTGCCTACCTGCTCAATCGGTGTCCAACTAAGAGCGTCAGAAACTTGACACCACAAGAGGCATGGAGTGGCTACAAACCGAGCGTAGCGCACCTAAGATTCTTCAGGTGTGTTGCCTACGCTCAAGTTCCAGAAGCAAGAAGAAGGAAGCTTGATGATCGTGGTGAAAAGTGCATCTTCATCAACTACAGTGAAGAGTCTAAAGGCTATAAGCTCTACAATCCACTAACCAATAAATTAGTAGTGAGTAGAGATGTGGTCTTTAGTGAGGAAGAAGCTTGGAAATGGAATGATGAAGAATCAAACAAATATATTCCAGTTGAAACGAAAGATCTAGAGGGAAAACATGATCGTCAGGAGCAAACGCCTGCAATACCTTCCCCAGGTACATCGTCAGTACACAGGAGTCTAGGAAGACATTCCATCACTCCTGAGAGGACTCCATCAAGTCAAAATTTGGCGAGTTCATCCTCACCCATGGCGCCCATAAAAATGAAAAGATTAAGTGACATCTATGAGCAAACCGAAGAGGTAAATCTTTTTTGCTTGTATGCAGATCATGAGCCTCTAATGTTTCAGGTTGCCGTAGGAGAAGAATGTTGGAGAATCGTTGTGGAAGAAGAAATTCATTCCATAGAGAAAAATGACACATGAGAGCTGACTACACTTCCTAAAAGTCAGAAGAGCATCAGCGTCAAATGGGTGTGCAAGATCAAGAGAAATATTGATGGTGAGATCGATCGATACAAGGCAAGGCTTGTAGCAAAGGAGTACAAACAGAAGTATGAGGTGGACTGTGAAGCAGAGTACGTAGCGGCATCATTCATTGTTTGTGAAGGAATCTGGTTGAGAAATCTGTTGAAGGAGATGAAGCATCCGCAGGATGGATCCACAGTGATATATGTGGATAATAAGTTGGCAATCGAACTATCCAAAAATCTGGTGCAATATGGAAGAAACAAACATATTAATACCCGATTTCATTTTCTGAGAGATCATGTGAAACAGAAAAGGATAAAGTTGAAATATTGGCATACTACAGAACAGGTGACTGATATTTTCACAAAGGCATTACCAATAGATGCATTCAAAAAACTCAGAATGATGTTTGGGATGAAGTCGGTTTTGGTTTGAAGGGGGGTATTGAAAATGCAAACTAAAACTCACGTGTCATGCAACCCACATTTATTTTCCCCGTATGTCTGTTTAATGTGCCTGTTTTATTTCATTAATGTATCCGTTTAATGTGACTGTTTTATTTTATTAATGTGTCCATTTAATTTGGATGTTTTATTTCTTTGTAAATGTCTATAAATTGATATCAATTGTAATCTAAAAAAATATGCAATACAAGGTTGAAAAATCATTTATGTTATTGTGTCATTTCTTCCTCACTTTTTTTAACCTGTTGGTTCTT
This sequence comes from Viscum album, assembly GCA_963277665.1. Classification (NCBI taxonomy): domain Eukaryota; kingdom Viridiplantae; phylum Streptophyta; class Magnoliopsida; order Santalales; family Viscaceae; genus Viscum; species Viscum album. The sequence continues at coordinate 1,164,106,157 of OY728159.1, forward strand.
TTTTTTTCATGGCTTGTATAGCCAACAATGCTTCCATTGGTTTGGTTTTTGTGTTCCATGTTCTGTAGGTTCCACAAAAACAGTGACATTTTCAGGAATATATATATATATATATAATTAGAAGGGGGAAAAATATTATTGATTGTTCAACAAAAAATTAAAAATATTTAAATAATTTAATTACAACTCAGGTGTGAATTTAATATTTTTTATGGCAGCATATTAGTGTTGGATTGGAAAATAAATTAATAACAGTAACAAATCTTATACTGATATCAACTAAATTAACAAACCTTAAATCATTTTTGAATAATCACATATTTACTATCCCCACCCCCCAAAATTCGGAAACTGTTCATGTCTCTCTCATGGGCACCTCTCCACAATATTTAACCTTCCTCCGCAGCGAACCGATCCAGAAATCCCTAAATCGCAGCACCAAATCCAACCAATCGATCATTCTTTCCCCATTTTCGAACCTTCCCGAATGATCATAAAGTGAAGGATCGAGGGATCGGAGGAGAAGCATCCACCGCAGGTACTGTCACATTTTGCACGGGAGCTGAGCGCCGCTTCAGGAAGATGGCATAGAGCAGCCCGTTCCATGCATCGGGGACGCCTGGTAGGCACCAGTGGCTGCAGTCTTGCCGGTGGAGAGGCGCAGGCCCGGCCTGAGGTCCGAGATAGTACAGTGACAAATGAGCGTCTCTCCTCTGTGACGCCATGGCCGTCACCTTCAACAGATCCAGTTTCTTCACGTGCGGCTCGTTGATGCGCTTCGATATTACGTCGCTCAAAATCTTATACTGCGGCCATCTTTGATGCACATCCGGCGAAGAACTGAGATCCGGCAGTGTCTCCAGGTGACAGCTTCCTCCATTCCTCCACTCACCACCCCTGCCACAATTCTAACAAAAAATGTCACCACCAGACAATGTCTTCATTAATACTTGGTTGCGGTTATCAAAGGACGTTGAGCTCGATGAGCCTAGTGGGAGGAACTAGTTTCGCATGATGTTTTAGAAAGAGAGACCTGTGTGAGATTTTAATTTTAATTTTTATTTTAATTTTTATTTTTATCCAATGATATATATAATTAAAGATTTATCTGCACTTATTTTTCTTTAAAAATGATATTTTCTTCCCACATCTAGTATTATCAAAACGAGGTAATTCATGTTTCTTACTGAATAAAGCTCATTGATTCACTTAGAAAGCTTTATGTTCATATTGATTTGTTTAATGGACAAAATAAGTTCACCAGGTCACAATGAAAAAAAACACAAAGAACAACAATTCAGTTTGCATTTAGCTAAATAATACACTGAAGGTAATGAAACCATCAGATTCAAATGAGATTTAGATGAAGCCGGGAAGCAGGTGCAAGTACAAATCTCACGCAAATTATTTATGCCTGAAGAAAAGACTATCTGTCTGTAAATATCACAGAATGGAGATTTGAGAAAACATCTGACCAGTTCGTCAAACTTTTTACAGAAACTTCTATTTGGCCCGTTAACATATTCATACGATAATACCATCGCCACACTAGTATTTGGAAGTATTTGGAAAAGACCCCATGATGCTGAATGATGTGATCTCATCATTGTTAATGAACAGGACATAACAAAGGAACAATGATAACAAGACTTTAAGCAACAACGATCTTTTGACTGTAACGGATGGGTGTAGCTATCAAGAAAGGTTGGCAGTGAAGTGCCCAATGGATCATGCAGTCACATCGAGAGATGAGAGCCAGTGTAGACCAATTTTACCAAATTATTCCAACTTAAACTTTTTATCCTTTTTTTGTTATTCGAAACTCTGTCTCGGTTAAAATGTATGGATCTGTTTAATTCTCAACACACATTCACACCATATGTGATGACAGTAAGTAAATGGCGCGCATCACATGGTATTTTTACAAGATTCGGTCCAAATGTAGATACTTGCTCCTTGTTGCGTTCAGTTATTATCCTGAAACACAAATATTCATTATATGACGCAAGTGAATACAATAGGTTATATCCCGAAAAGCCTTTTCTGTCTCCCGACAGATTTTACGGTCTCCCAACTGGTTCTTTATCTCACCAGTTTACAATTGTTCCTTCCAAACTCCCTAACGAACAAGATCTTCAAACTGCTCAATAGATAATCTGCTACCTTTGCATGCATGTCCGTTGCTTTAAGTAACCAGGCTTCTGAACCTTATTCAAGATTGGGATAGCTGGTCTTACTCAACAACTTCCGAAACTTATGTTTCTGGAACCTCCTCTCCTCCAAGAACTTCAACATTCTGAACTTTTGCAGGTTGCCGTTGAACATCTAACTGATGCTGCGGAACTTCAAGTTCTGGATCCTCAAAATCTTCGACCCAAATGATCTCCAGAACTTGTAGGTCGACTGCTCCCACTCTTCTATACATATCATCATTAACAGCAACAAGCTCTGAATGAACTTCATCTGTAAATAGCTAACCTTGCTCCGATAAATCTGGTCTTCGAGCTCCGTATCTTCCACCTTTCTCAATCTCAATCAACCCCCTCTAAAACCTCTGATTATATCAGAGATTGACTTCATCAAAACAGACTGCAAATCTCAGCATCAACTATCTTCAAGGCTTCCACAATCTCAGCTAAAATCACAACTTCAACTTCGTGAATATAGTATCTTGAAGTCCAGCTCACCATCATCAGAATTAATTTGACTTCACCTAAAAGATCAAGTGAAATCACTCGGAGCTTTGGCATCTTCCGGTTCTTCAATCTTCCAACAGTTCTAAAATGAACTTTACATTGCTTCAGCTTCTGGATATGCCTTTGCCTCTTCTTTATTCAATCATCCACAGCCTTCATGTCTTCGAACTAACTCTATCATAACTCCTGGGCCTCCGGTGTTATGCTTTCGTTGCTCCGCTACTTTGTTCGAACTCTAGCTTCCAGCATCTCAGCTTCTCATCTTCCAATCAGCTCAACACCCAATCATCTTATCTTCTGATCTTCAGCACATCCATAGCTTCCTTAGCATTCACACTTTGTAACTTCCAATCTACTGGACTTGACCAAATCATCAACTTGAACCACCTTCCAGTCGGAACTCATACGCATTCATCTTTCATAACTCTGAATTGTCAGGTTTATTCTTTCGCATCAATAAATCCTCCGGACTTCACTTCCGCTCATGGACTCTTTCAGCATTCAGACTAGTCAATCACACTTTGCATTACTAACACTTCTGGATTTACATCAACCAGAGTTATCAGCATTACCAACTGCTTTAACTTTCTTTGCTCAGCTTCAGCCTTCTTAATTTTCATTTTCCGCTTTGGTCTGCCTTTCCGCAGATGATGCTCCCAAAGCATCCTTAACTTTTGCTGCTTCAGTCTCCGGCTACAACTTCCGGACACTTTCAAGATCAGTCTCCTGATTCTTCTCGCTTAATCAATTCAACTCAAGCTTGAATCGCATATGATTCACCAACCACCATGATGTTGTCACTATGAAAAATCAGCGTAGCATCTTCTAACTTACTTTCGGATTATCTTCCAGAATACCTTCAGTTTTTCAAATTTGACCAACTGGAAGGACCCTACATTTCTTCTTGTTGACGTTTATGTAAGAAATATTTATTCTTATGTATTCCTGTGAGTCTCCATACTCTGCCGATTTCCGATGCGCATAACGTTGACGTAAGAAATATTTATTCTTACATAAATCTTCAACATGCTCTGGCAAATATCTTTCGTATGCAAAATATCTTACGTACCAAAGTAAGATTTCCTTTGTCAATTTTAGCATACAACTCAGAGCTTCCTCAAATCTTTTGGATTTATGAATCATTTGGATCATAAGTAACTACCGGTTATGAAATCAAGTCTTCTAATTTCTGGATGTTCATCTGCCTCCATCCATTACCCCTTGCGGATGCACTTTAGCTTCACATTGGACACTCATTGTTCTCATTCACAGTCCATCTTCATGAAATATCCATGTTCCCTCAGCAGTAGAAACTCCATTACTTCCGTAAACACATGCTTCCATCATCCGGATAAGTCATCCGGCTCACAGTCTCCTTCAGTGTTAACTTCCGAAAGTAGCTTCAAACTCTGCCTATATTCCAGAGTGTTAACTTTCAGACTGTTAATTTCCAAAATACCTGTAGGCAGCTCCATCTCCATCATTCATCACTCATCGACTTTACCATCCATTCAGCACTTACCAACACCCAATGGGTTCTTCAACTATTGACAACAAATACAAAATTCATCATCATCACAATCTATTGGGTGCTGTTAGAGTTCTCAAATCGAAACAAACAATTCTATAGCCGATTTATATTCAAGAGTAACCTGAAGTACAGTACTAGAGATTTACAAACTCTCAAGAGAAGAAGAAGGGAATGAGGATACCAGGACTTCGGGATGGCTCTGTGCTCTCCCGCCCAAGCATGGGACTCCACTTTCTAACTGCCTAACTGACTCCCAAGCCCCCTCCCACACATTTATTCCCCAGGTGACTAAGATTCACGTGTGCCCTAGTCCCCACGTGACTCCCCACTAACATCTCCCCCTCGCGTGGCCTGTTTCCTTCGGGAGTAAACTTGCCAGGTGGCAGGGTCCCCACCGGCTCTAACACTGGCCCCGCCTTGAAAAGCAATCTTGTCCCCAAGACTGAAATGAGGAAACCGATTTCAGAGAGTGAACTCGTCTTCCCAGGTTGCATCGTCAACCGAGCTGTCAGTCCATTGAATTAAGAACTGGGGATGAGCCACACCATCTTTCAAATACAAACGGTGAGACAAGATAGCCAATGGTTCAGGATAGTGGGCAGCATCCGAGTCCATACCAAGCGGTAAAGTAGGGTGCACCGACTCTGTGCCAATTGCTTTCTTCAATTGGGAAACATGAAAAACCGGGTGAACCCGGGATGTAGCTGGTAAATCTAATCGATATGCAACAGAACCAATCCATTCCAATATGGTGAAAGGATCATAAAATCTGGCAGCCAGCTTGGGATAGATTCGTTGAGCAACAGTATGCTGCTTATGTAGCCGAAGTTTTAAGTAAACTTGATTGGCAACTTGAAAATCAACTGCTCGTCGATGCTTATCAGTTGTTCGCTTCATATAGTCTTGTAACTGAGACAAATGATGGCGGAGTTGGCAAAGGGCCTCATTCCGATCTCCTAAAGCAGCAGGTACTCGAATTTCAGAAGGTAAAAAACCAAGTATTGTAGGAGGCTTTCGACCATAGACTCCTTCAAATGGGGTGGTCAGAATGGAGATATGTCAGGTGGTGTTGTAACACCATTCAGCCCATGGAATCCAAAAGGACCAAGTACGAGGTTGATCGCCCGCAAAACATCGCAAATAGGTTTCAAGACAATGGTTGATAACCTCGATTTGATCATCCGTTTGAGGATGGTAGGTTGAGCTAAACCGTAAGGTTGTGCCATGCAGATGAAATAATTCTATCCAAAAATGACTAAGAAAAAGAGGATCTCGGTCACTTACTATTGAAGTAGGTAGGCCATGTAAACGCACTATCTCACGAATAAAAAGTTCTCAACTGACCGAGCTGTATAAGGATGTTTGAGAAGCAGGAAATGGACATATTTGGACAACCGATCGACAACCACCAAAACTACATCATAGCCTTTGGATTTGGGGAGACCAGAGATTAAATCCATAGATAAATCCGACCATACCTGTGTAGGAACGTCCAGGGGTTGCAGCAAACCCGCGGAAGCAAGCGTAGAATATTTAAAGCGTTGGCACACATCACACTGCTGGACATAATTCTAAACAGCCTGTTTCATCCCCACCCAATATAAATTGGCGGCCAACTTTCTAGAAGTTCGATAAAAACCCATGTGTCCCCCATGAGTAGAGTGAAATTCGGATAATAAAACTTGAACCCAAAGGGAGGTGGATTAAATAGCCAAATGTCCATGATAAAGGAGGACACCCTGGTTAAGAAAAAATCCAGGTGCATTGGGTTGTCCAGCGTGCAGCGCACTCATAATCCTTCCAAGAAACAGATCAGAAGAGACCCCCTCAGTTAAGTTTCGCCCCTCCTGCCATTCAGGCCAAGATTTTATCAAACATAAGTGAGACTCCTCCTCTTCTCTGCTGGACGAAGCGTCGGCAGCAGAATTTTCCTTGCCGGTTTATAACAAATATCAAATTGATATCCCAGTAACTTTGCTATCCACCATTGCTGATCGACGGAGGTAATACGTTGCTGTATCAAATATTTAAGGCTACGATGGCCTGAATAAACTGTGAATGGACGTAAATAAGGTTGTCAATGCAGAATAGAAAGAACCAGAGCCATGAATTCTTTTTCGTAAACAGACTTAGCCGGATGAGAATCTGATAGAGCAGAGCTGAAGTAAGCAATGGGTCATCTTTCCTGCATGAGGACAGTACCTATCCCACGTCCCGACGCGTCACACTCCAACTCAAATCGTTTGGAAAAGTCTAGCAAAGCAAGGATAGGAGCCTCGGTCATTAACTGCTTTAACTGATTGAATGCTTGAAGGGTCTCAACTGACCAGAAGAAATTGTCCCTGCGAGTGAGGGCACTAAGTGGGCGTGCCACCTTGCCATAGCCGCGAATAAACTTGCGGTAATACCCTGTTAAACCAAGAAATCCACGGATTGCTTTAACTGTAGTGGGAACTGACCAATCCGGCATTACTTGGACTTTTCCCGGATCCATGGAAACACCCGTTGCAGAGATTATGTGACCCAAATATTCAATTTTTCGTTGGCCGAAATGGCATTTTTTTCGATTGGCAAAAAACTGATCAGTTTGGAACGAAATAACTCGTCCATAGTGGACTGAAAGGTGGATGGTGCATTCATTAATCCAAAAGGCATTACGAGATACTCGTAATGGCCACTATGAGTCCGAAAAGCAATTTTTTCCACATCACATTTTCGCATACGAATCTGATGGTAGCCTGCTCGGAGATCCAGCTTTGAAAAGTAAGTAGTTTCATGCAGCTCGTCAAGCAATTCTCCTACCACCAAAATGGGAAATTTATATGGTATGGTAACTTTGTTCAAGGCTCGGTAATCCACACAAAGCCGCCATGTCCCATCTTTTTTTTTAACTAACAATAATGGGCTGAAAAAAGCACCAGTGTTGGGTTGTATTATGCCACTGCCTAACATTTGTTGTACCTGCTTTTCAATTTCATTCTTTTGAAAGTAGGGGTAACGATATGGCCGAACCGATACTAGCCCTTGATCGGGAACAAGATTTATCGCATGCTCTTGCTGCCGCCATGCTGGAAGTCCCTCAAATTCATCGAAAACTAACGGAAAACGACTAAAAACCTGTAATTCCCTGTTTTGGTGGTCGGTCAAAAACTGCTCCCATTACTACTGTCGCCTCCATTAATTTGACAATGTGTATTGTTGAAACGTTGACCACGGGCCCACTGATCCAAGGAGTAGGTAGTTCGATCAGTCTGTTGCACTCCCAGCAAAGTATAACGCTGGTTGTTCACCACAAATTTCATGACCATAGATTTTCGGTTGATGCATACATCTCCAAGTGTACTTTACCATGTCACTCCCAAAATGAGATCCAACCCCCCAATTTCTAAAACATGTGCTTCAATGGAGCAACCATAAGCTCCCAAGACTAACCAAATATGTTGGCAAACCCCTTTAGTTCCCGTTTTATATCCATCTCTGAGTTTCACTCTAATACTTCTGGAATCCATAACTGACAAACCAAGCATTCTGACCAGCTTTGGGCTAATAAAATTATGTGAGGCACCACTATCCAGTAAAACTAAAACTGTAATTCCCTTAATGGTGCCTTCAATTTTCAAAGTCATTGTTGATTCCTTCGAACCATTTCTAGAGCTGTACAAAATCTCATACCCTGCAAATCCATTAGTTTACAGACAGCCTCTTGATTTCCATCCACAGTTTCCATCTGTGCAGCGACCTCTTCTTGTGGAAGTGTAGGTTGTGGCTCATCATCGTCTTCTCCCAAAATTAATACTCTTATTTTGAGATCAGAACATTTATGCATGGGATTATAAGGTTTTCCACCGCGAAAACATAATCTTTTCCTCCTTCGATCTTCCCACTCCTAGCTGGAAAGTTGACGAACTCCTTTTCCACCAGTCGAAACTGTCCGTTGTACCTCCCCGCTGAGCCTACCAGGAGGTTCACCTTCCCTTCGTAAAACTTGGGGTGATGAACTAGGTTGTTGGATTATGTGAGTCTGAGAGGATTGTAGCCAATCTCTGCTTCCTGACTGTTGGAGTATGGGTAACTTCCAGCCCCACTAACTTTGTAACTTCCAGCCCCACTTCTTTTGTAACCTCCCTTGTAACTTCCACTTACAGTTTTTTATAAATACAGGCCCTCTCCTTACCTTGAGGGTAAGAGGGATCTCTAATTACATGGTATCAGAGGGAAATTAATCCCGACCCCTCCCTCTCTGCGGCCTCCCGGTTCTGCCCGGCCCCGCCTCTCCCCTTCTTCTCCCGGCTCGGCCTCCCTTCCAGGCGGCCCTCCCTCCCGGCTCGGCCCTCTCTCCCAGCGGCTCTCGGCTCCTGCGGCTATTCCCGGCGGCGTCGCTTCCAGACGCGGCTCCCGGTTCCCGTCAGGCCTGCTTCTGCGGTTCGTCCGGCTCCCGCGCGCTCTCCCGGCGGCATCTCTGTGTGCGACGACCGCGCCTCCCGTCCAGCACCGGCTCTCTCGTCCCGCGTCGGCTTCCTCCCTGCTCCCTTCGGCGTCATCCCCGCGCGATCGGCCTCGCCTCCATCAGGCGGCCCTCGCCCCCGACGCACGACGCCCCGCCCTCGACGGCGCCCAGGCAACCCGCGACGCCTCCCCGTCGCGCCTCCTGCGACGCCTCCCAGCCGCGACTCCCGTCGCCTCCTTGGTGCAGGAGCTTTGCTGGAATCCCTCCTCCTTGGGGGTTTCCTTTGGATCGATGGTTCGGGACCATCTTGCGGTGGCTTTTTGGTGATTCATCGGCGTCACCCCTTCCCGGTTCGGCATTCCATAGCCTCCGCTCTCGGTTACGCACCTCCGACGCCTCCCTCTCAGATCTGCAACGGAACATTCTATTCGGTGTTTTGCGGTGCTGGTCATCCTCCTGGCTTACCAGGTTTCCAGTTTCCCTCCTAAGGCTCTTTCCGGTCTTTCGAGCGCCCCAGGTGCACCGCTCCCCGGCTTGCCCATTGGCCTTCGGAAAGGTACTCGCTCCTGCCAGAGTACTCCTCTATTTGTATCTTCATACAGGGGTTTGTCAGCTCTGAAGACAGTCTCTGTACCTCGAACGGTTGGTGAAACCAAATCTCACCCCGGGTGGCTAGCTGCAATGCGGGATGAATTGCAGGCTCTAGAGGATAACCATACTTGGGATCTTGTACCTCTTCCAGCAGGCAAACAGGCCGTGGGCAGCAAGTGGATTTACACCGTCAGGCTCAATCCCGATGGCACTCTCCGCCGCCTCAAAGCCCGCCTTGTTGCCAAAGGCTTTGCACAGACGTACGGTGTTGACTACTTTGATATCTTCTCACCGGTTGCCAAGATGGCCTCTGTCCGATTATTCATCTCTCTTGCCGCCCATCATCAGTGGCCTCTTCATCAGTTGGATGTCAAGAATGCCTTCCTCCATGGCTTCCTTGAGGAAGAAATTTATCTGCAGCAGCCCCCCGGATTTTGTGCCTTCGGTGCTGAATCTCGAGTCTGCCGTCTCCGCCGCTCTCTCTACGGCCTCAAGCAGTCACCCCGTGCTTGGTTCGGCCGCTTTAGCACGGTCATTGGCGATTTTGGGCTTTCTCGCAGTATGAAGGATCACACTGTCTTCTACCGGACGAGTGCACGTGGCTGCATCTTATTGGTCGTATATGTGGATGACATCGTCATCACCGGCAACGACTCTGTGGGTATTACCCACCTCAAGGCCCATCTACACCACCACTTCAACACGAAGGATCTTGGTCCTCTCACCTACTTTCTCGGCATCGAGGTTTCCTATTCCTCGGACACCATCTCCCTCTGCCAACGGAAGTATGCATTGGATATATTACAGGATGCTGGGCTGACTCAGGCCACTGCGGTCGATACTCCTCTCGAGCCTGGGGAGCGGTCTCTTTATGCCTCCTCAGCACTATACCCACATCCCGAGCGGTACCGTCGGTTGGTGGGCCAACTCAATTATCTCACCATGACTCGACCCGACATCTCCTGTGCGGTTGCCAAGGTCAGTCAATTTATGGAGCATCCAACCACCTCCCAATGGGATGCGGTCATCCGCATCGCCAAATACATCAAGAGAGATCCTGCCCGTGGTCTTCATTACTCCCAGCATCCTCATCAGAATATTGAGGCCTTCTGTGATGCTGATTATGCTGGCTGCCTTGCTACTCGGAAATCTACATCTGGGTTTGCCATATTCTTAGCAGGCAATCTCATTTCTTGGCGAAGCAAGAAACAGACGGTCGTCTCTCGCTCCAGTGCCGAGTCTGAGTACCGTGCCATGGCCACCGTCACTACCGAGATCCTATGGCTTCAACACCTCCTCCAGGAGCTTGGCTTTCCTCAGCAGACTTCTGCTCACATATGGTGTGACAATCAGGCCGCCACTAAAATTGCTTCGAATCCCGTTTACCATGAACGCACAAAGCATATAGAGGTGGACTGTCACTTTCTTCGCCACCACCTGGAGAACAAACATGTCAGCTTTAGCCACATTTCCACGGCAGACCAGCTTGCTGACATCTTCACCAAAGGCCTCCCCGGTGCTCGCCTCGCCTCTCTTAGTTCCAAGCTGGGGATCCAAAACATCTGCCGCCCAGCTTGAGGGGGAGTTACGGTCTTCTTTTTTTTATGTGTCCAAGCTAGGTACACCTAGCTTGAGGGGGAGTGTTGGAGTATGGGTAACTTCCAGCCCCACTAACTTTGTAACTTCCAGCCCCACTTCTTTTGTAACCTCCCTTGTAACTTCCACTTACAGTTTTTTATAAATACAGGCCCTCTCCTTACCTTGAGGGTAAGAGGGATCTCTAATTACACTGACCATCACGAACCTCCAGCTTTTTGTGGTCCTGCCCCTTTACCAAGGGTCATCTCAACGTGTCGAGGCAACCGCATTACCTATAAACGAGTCTCCAAATTATGGATTCGAACCTAGCTTTTTACCTCCTCCCATAACCCATGTAAAAAATAGCCAACATATTGAGATTCCGGCTGCTGTGGAATGAGGGAAGCCAAAAATTCAAACCGCTCAATACCCCTGGACCGTGACATGCTGCCGGTTTGCGGCTAATTCTTCATAAAGATTTTGTATTTCCAATCTACTAAATTTTTCCATTAATTTCGTCTTAAATTGTTTCCACATCAATTGTGGATACACCTTTTCTAAAATAGTGAACCAATGAATAGCCACCCCTTCCATACTCACCTGAGACAAAGAAATCTTGGTCTGCTCAAGAGTCTGATTAATTCAAAAGTATAACTCAACTCTGTTGAGCCACCCCCGAGGATCCTATCCATCAAAAACAGGAAGTTCCACTCGTCAGACCGCTATCATCAGTGCAGGACCTTCACTAACAGTTCCCCCCCACTCCATGTGTTCCATCAACCAAATGCGTTTTCTCTTGCACTGGCATCAGCAGCCCGCTTGACTCAAAATTGGGAGCAGATTGCGTCGCCTCCTCTTGTATTGGCAACTTCTCCAGTCTCATCACAATTCCAGCCATTGATTTTTGCAATTCTTTCAGGTTGGAAATTTCTTGCTGAAAAGCTCCCACGGAAGTCGCTAGTCCTGATACAGTCATTTCAACTCGTACGATTCGCTGGTCACGCATCGTTTCCACTTGCTCAATTCGTTGTTCCAGAGCCTCTAGGCGAGACTGTAAGCGAGGCTCCAAACTCGATTTTGGTTTAATATCTCCGGCTTCAAGTAATCGAGAAAAAAAAATTGCAAGTTGATAGCGGTAACGGACTGAGGAGGATATTCGGTAGGTCAGACCAAATGTTAGAGTTTTCAAATCGAAACAAACAATTTTATAGCCGATTTATATTCAAGAGTAACCTGAAGTAGAGTACGGGAGATTTACAGACTCTCAGGAGAAGAAGGGAATGAGGATACCAAAAGGACTTCGGGATGGCTTTGTGCTCTCCCGCCCAAGCATCAGCCGAGGGACTCCACTTTCTAACCGCCTAACTGACTCCCGAGCCCCCTCCCACGCATTTATTCCCCATACGTGACTCCCCACTAACGTCTCCCCCTCACGTGGCCTACTTCGGGAGTAAACTTGTCAGGCGGCAGGGTCCCCACCGGCTCTAACAGGTTCTTAGACAAAACAAAGGAGTGGATCTGAGACTAGGAGAGAGTAATCAATCTGATGTTTTTTTTTTTGAATGTTGAATTCCAATGGTTTTAGGATTTCTATTGGGAGATGGAGCTCTCGAGGTCACAAGAGAAGTCATTACCGTCATCAAAAGAAAAGATTGGGAAACCTGTACCAGTTGATTCAACCATGTGGAGCTTCTATGAGGCCTTAGGATAGTGTTATCAAAAGAAGTATCTGACATCTACTTCAGTTGGTTATAGCATGGTGGAGCCCATCAAATTTGTTCATCAAATTTGGACACTTGTGACAGGAAATATGAAACATTTAAAAAAAATGAGATGTTTTTCAAAAAAAAATATGAGATGGCTTTCTTTTTTGAATGGGAGAAAAGCGCCCATATGGTTTGTTTTTTAAAAACAATTGGTTTTTTAATATCTTAGATTTTAGGTGTAGTTGTAGCGAGAAAAGGGCATGCCGCACCATTTAAATTGTAAAGGACTATCACCTGTGTGTTGCTGAAGGGTGATGGGAAGAGAGTAAGTCACACCATGAATGAGAAAAGAGAGAGCAAAGGGAAGAAGTGAGCATTGTCCCGAGTTCTAATGACTGCCAACGTTAAGATTTGTCCCTGTACTTCAAAGAAGAATAAAAAGACGCACCAAAAGGAGCTGAGAAAACATGTTAACGTGGAAATTGACACCTGGTGTGAGTCTAAGAAAGGGAGACTTGTGAAAGACTGTAATTTTTATTTGATAATAAAATTAAAGATTTCTTTGATGGAATAGGTTTTGACAAATCCACGTTATTTTCAATGTTCGCAATTATTTTTCTTTTAAAGACAGTGCTTTCTTCCCCCCAAAAGCACTTTATCTAAAACTACTTTTAATCACTTATGATACGTGCTTTTTTATAAGTGTTTCCAAATCGCTTATTGCAAGTGTTTTTCTGCACTTATAGTTTTCTTCTGGAAATCAAATTTAAGTGTTTTTTCAAAAACAAAACAAGCACCAGTTATTTTTTCAAACTGCTTACCATAAGTGATCAGCATTATAAGCAGTTTTCATGTCAGACATCAAGTTTGGTATGAAAGGAGTCTTTGATGAATTTTGATTACATGTATGTGGGATAATCAATGAGAAAAACACTATTGAGTTAATAAAGAGTTTGATGTGCATGAAAAAATGTGATAAAATATGTTAAACGACACAAAAATATAATAACAAAATAATATGAACTAAGTAACAGCTGGTGCTGGGAAAACAACAGTGAAGAGATGGGCCAAACCTGAAATGTACAGGAGAATATGATCTGAAGAAGACCTGGGTTTTGTTCATATTTACTTCACTCCCTATCCAATCGATCACCGTTTCAAGTGACTTTTGGTATGCACTTTCAACGCTCATCTCCATCTTCACCAATTGATCTACTTGAAAGTAACAACCCCTATCGAAAATTATGAATCCATAAATCAACCAGCGCACATTTGAACATGCAGATTTTCAGAAACGAACAATAATAGTGTGAATTAAACATTAACATGGCAGCTAAAGAGTCAAGATTGTTAGAAAATCCATCATACTCTCTGATTGTCTTCTCGCGATTCCACCAATGACCAGTGTTAAAAACAATGACATCGGCACCTTTCCATCGGTTGGAGCTCCAGTCCATTAAATCCAATTTCAAGGTGGTTTTCACTTTGTTGGGAGCTCCAGCTGGTTTTCGGCTCTGCAGAACTAGAAATGGGGCCCTGTAGAACTCAACAGTGCAGTTGAAATCCTTAAACCTGAATGCCAAGAACCCAGAATGCTTAGTGATTGGATTGCCATTCACTTCATATACAGCATCATTGTGAGGAACTGCAGGGGAAAGCATGCAAAGTAAAGATTCCCACTGATTCCTTCCAATGGAATCTCCAACAAATGCTAGCCGACGGTCCCGAAGACCTTCCAACATCTTCGTTGCATTAAACCTGTTATAAAAGAGAAGATTATGAGCATATATCGCTTCAGTCAAACACAAAAAATAAACATATGGAAGTTGCAACAGGGGATGAACTCAATCTTCAATGCATAAAATTGATCAAATAGATTTTGACAACACTTGCGACTCCGTTTGACAAAACTTAATAAAAACTGCTTACAGCACTTATGGAATTTGAGGCCTAGTGCTTTAGTGATTTCAGTATTAGTGTTTCCATGTTGATTCTTCGAAAAGTGTTTTAGTGATTTTCTTGAGGAATTCAAGGGCAAGTGCTTTTTAAGAAAAATAACAAACACTAACTGCTTATCATGTCAAGCGGAGGCTTGTCAAAAACTGCTTCAAGTGTTTCCGCGTTGCTTATTTAAAAAGCACTTTTCTACTGTTTATTTAAGTAGCATTGTTCAGAAATTTAAGTGTAGGCGGTTATGCATGAACAAAACAAGCACCACTTATTTTTTCAAGCTGGTTATAATAAGTGATAAATGCTATAAGCACTTTTCAGTATGTACTGTCAAACACAGCCAGAATGGGCATCTAAGTGGAAAACTTGCATCAGAGCAACAACAAAATAGAATCGAATGCACAAATCCGTCATTAAGGCTCTGCTTGTCAACACTCACTGAAATCTGTTAACATCACAGTTATGACTCATGGTAAGTTCTTCTGTGTAAGCGATTTCAAAGAGTTTTCCTGTCACTTGTTTTGGAATTTAAGTGTGTTTTTCAGAATCAAAATAAACACTTTTCCAAACTGGATATCTTAAATGACAAGTGTTATAAGCAGTTTTCAGTAAGTACTGCAAAACAGAGCCAAACCAAAAAACCGTGAAAATCAAATGATGTACAAGAACAGTAAACTCCTTCGGGGTGGGCATCTTGAGGTGTAATACCAAAATTCAATTACAAACAGAAGCAAACACGAGTTCAATACTTGAAATAAATCACATGTAAGTCAGTAAAACCAAGAAAGTGTCACGGACAATGGAAGAAACTAGTGGACCGCACGATACTGCTATAATTAATGCAAGCTTCGTTCAGTGGAGTGAAGAAACATCCACGGACCTGGGCAGATCGCACCCTTTGGGTTGCCAACGCCACTTAGTATAGAAACTATCAGTCCTCCCATTCTCAGAACACCGAAACCCTAAATCCAAGAACCCGCAATCCTTGGATTCGTACAGCGGGTAACTCTCGTCCCAAACCCAAGCTCCATCAAAAAGATCGCATCCCTCGCTTCCTTCCTCGAGAAATTTCGGCCGTCCATTCGATGACTCATCAAACTTGAGCAAAGTGATTTTTCCCCTAAGGCGAGGTCCGCGGTAATCCAAGCAGAAGAAGCAGGCGATGAAGAAGAGGAAGCAAAAGAGGAAGCCGAGAAAACGCGGAGAGGGCTGCAGGGGGGTCACACGCTTGATCTTCTGAAAGAACACCAAGTTGGTCATAGCAGTTGTACTAGGCGCAAGTGCTATGAAGACTTCTCCTCCTCGGACATGATCGACACGACTTTGTTTTCTCTGCTCGCAGGACTTTCAGAAACTTCCAGAACTGGAGACGGTATTGAAGTAGCCTGAAGACGATCGGATGGAGTTTATTATCAAAATTGGCAGATAAAGCTCCGAAGAATTCAAGTTTCCGTGGAGGTACTCCGATGGTGAATGATATAGAGTCAACCTTTTATCTTCTTCCTACCAGTGGATTCTGAAAATTAGGGGAGGGAAGAAACCATGAGCATGCCTAGCCAAAAGCAGCGAGAAAGACAGTGATGGCTTCACATGCGTCGGCGACGAGTACTGCTCACCGGAAGATAATCCAAAAATATATTCGAGAATCAAATCTGTAAATAAACTGTATAACAACGTGCCTCGAAATCGTCAATAACACCAATCTACTTCCACGTCGTAGCAGTGAACAAAATCATCCCGTCTCCGACTTGTCAATGTATCCAAAGATACTCGAATTTTGAAGAGGTGGTGGCACATTCGTCTGACATCCATCCATAACATGTTTTCAATAGTCCGTCATATTAAATGCATATGCATTTACTATGATTCAATGATCAGTCGAGTCAATTAATTTGTTCATAACAAATTATCAAATATTTTTTTATCGCATGTATTTAATACATGCATTATAATACACACATCAAATGCATGTAATTAAATATACACTTTGTATATGTAATATAATATTATATATATATATATATATATATATATATTAGTGCATATTTAACAGATATATTGATGATTTCGAGTGCAGTGGAACCGTGCGGAGGTGGACGATATTTTAAAAAAAAAATAATTGTTATGAAATTGATCGAACGCCAATTGAAACCGCGAAACATTTCAAAACCGGAAATGTAAGATCGATCATAGGCGAAGCGCATCGTTGAGAAAGCGGATGTCGTATTTGCGTATGACGATGACGACGACAAATGGAAATACAAATACAAGATAAATACAAGAAGTAGAGAACACAAATGTAGAGCCAACAATCCATCATCCTTTCATTAATCATATCCATGTATTTATAGTGTGCAAAGTATACCAAAGTTGGCATATGAAAGGTTGGACACATGAAGGGGCTCATTGGGAATGAGAGTTAACATAATTATGACATTCATATTTAATGTTTCATAACACTCCCCCTTGAATGTCATAATTTCATGGAATCTTATATAATCTTCACTTAAAAAAAAACCTTGTGGGAAAAATAAGTGAAGCCAAAATAATTGATTTCCATGTCACGCCGCCTCATTAAAAACCTTACCAGGAAAACCCAGTGGGAAAAACCTGATGAAGGGAAAAAGAGTGCAGCAATCCCAACTCCTCCTGACTATATCATTTAATTATGTCTTCAGGACATCAATTAATATTATTATTAAATTACGTCTTCAGGACATGGGAGGAAGACCAAAAATAATGAATGGTCTCATTGAAGATTATAACTCTTGGGGAAGGCTAACAATTGCCATTAATAATAGATATCCATAATAATTTATAACATTCCTTTGGATATCTTTTATGATGTATAATTGTCTCATTAAAAACCTCATCAAGGAAAAACCCTTCAGGGGAAAACACTTGATTAGGAAAAATAGTACAATAACATCAAGTCACCTGAGTGTTGCCTCATTAAAAACCTTATCAAGAAAACCCAGTGGGAAAAACTTGACTAAGGGAAAAAGAGTACAACAGTTACATCTCCCACTCATAATGATCATCATTTCACTCATAGAATGTCCATGATCAATTCAGAACTAAAACATTCAGTTTTGAATTTTGGAATAATAATAATCTATACCCTTTTGATTCCAATGAATAGGGAAGAACATTACCTTGCATCATAATATGATTCATTGTCATTTGCAAGGTACATACGCACATGTACATGTATATCCTTCACGGATTAATAAAATGTGCATTTATATGTAATCCTTCTGGGATAAGTATGTTCTTTATCAACCCCTTATGTATAAAATCTATCACTTTAATTATTCATTAAGGGTAAAACCATTCCAAAAATTTAATATTTCATCTTTAGGATGATTAATTCAAGATACAAGGACATTCCATGTAATTTCATGATCAAATAATTCATTGATTTCAGAAAACTCTTCAAGAGTGTAGATGTTTTTCAAAACACCTTAATAATACAATGATTCATACAAACCATGGGATGATAAATTCAACTCATATTCTTCCTTAACTTAATATGGATAAATATTATTCAATTCACCGCATAATTTATCAAATTGGGTGAAACTTCCATAATTTTGAATACGCTTCAGGCATTTCAAATCCTTCTGGGATTCATATAAATATCCAAATAAGGAAGAATATAAGATCATTGATATTCAATAGTCTTTATAGTTTGGATAATCAATCCAGAACTTTATATGTTGAACATTTCATAAGTTCCTTCAATAATTTTGGCCAATTATTATGATGTCGACATCTATAAAAATCCATAGTCATCAATGAGTTTTAAAAGCATTCATAGAAAATATATCATCAACAACATTTGATTGAGATCTCATAATTTTTCTGGTACCAGTGTCACTTCAGGGACAATATCTAAAAAGATATAATGTTGCTGATATATTCATTTTCCTCTTCAAGGGAAAATATATTTATTGTTTTCTACTCATGATGAACAATGATTTTATATAATCAGTTCAACCACACTTCAGGTGTGTATAATCAGACTATAGGTTTCCAACACTTTATATTCAAGTGAGTGTTGTGAGCATCTTGTCAATGGTTCTGCAGGACCATATAATATATGATACTCAGTATTTAATTTAATCAACATGCATATCATGCAATGTATACTCACCAGCAGCAAATAACACATGTGATCACTTAGTGGATGCATCTTTCATATAGATGGATCACATGGTAGGTGGGCGCGCCCATATATACTTCTTCATAAGTATATGGGAAATTTATTTCCATAAAAGATGCTAATGATATAAATAATTTACCTCAAAAATGGGTACCTCAGGGTAAATTATTATACAGGGGGGATTCATAATGACTTAATGATAATAAATTTATTGATAATTTTGTAGACATGCATCCATTAAATAAATTCATCATTCTCCCCCTGATGGATGTCTACTATGTTATCAATAAATTGATGCTCCTGTATACTTGAATCAATATCTTTCATTATAATTAATCCCAGATGGCCTAAATCATCATGTCATATATTTGAAGTGCCAGGATCAGTAAACTTCTGGTTTGCCATTATTGATTCGATTGTACATAACAAATTCTTTATAATCACTTTTATAAATGCTTGTTACATATCGAGGTACCTCTTTTGTCTCCATATGATATTCATTTTCAAGAATACCATTCATATATCTCATTGAGACTTAACAAAGCATTAAGAATTTGTACTACCAGGTAGAAATATATTCGCTCTTCTGGAGTCGTTTATTAATTTTCACTACCAGTAAATGTACTTATATGCGCATATACTAATGCATATATGAGTTCTTTTGAAGCATTTAATCAAAATAATATTTTGCTTCAAGATCGACACATATAAGATCTTCAGGATCTTTCATTGTGAAAACTCATATTTGTCGTTATAATTTTCACTTATGGTGGTTGATGAATTCATAATATAATCATAACGGGTTAGGCCCATCACCAAGCGGATTATTGCATAATTTAGAACTTCTGGCCAAAATATTTTGGAACTTCAGGTCCAAATATTATTTTACAATACATCTACCTGGGATAGGAGCCCCCACATCTTTTAAAGCTGGTGAATGTGGTAGCGAGAACCAATGTGGAAGAATCTTCTGGATTCACGACACAATTTATCATCATCCAAAATTATAATTCATAAACAACATTCACTTTATCAAATGAAAGATAAATCATTTGATCAAACCTCATCAACTCTCAAATATTCATGATATCATAAATCATAAAAAAAAATCATGAATAATTTCATTCGCTTCAAGGAATGAGATATAGTAGTTAAAACTACATTCACATCGGGGAATGAATTCATTCGTTGGATTTCATGATCCATGAATGATAATTTATTATTTATCAATAATGATCATCTTGCATAAAATATAAATTTTATTGATTATGATGATCATTTTTTTAACCACTTCAGGTGGTAAAATCATTTTCATAATATATATCGGATTATCAAAACTATGTAATTCAATCATTTCATTTATGAATTATATAAACAACAACGTCCACTTCAGGGGATAGATGAATTACATGAGATGATATTGATAAACCATAAGCATATGATAAATAATAATGTTTCTCTTGATATTGTTGCTGCGGGAACAATAAATGATAAATGAAGATATTCTTCAATATAATGTCAAAGGACATTATTTTCATATCATCCTTTAGGGATGCAATATTTTATAAATATCAATAAAATTCATTGTGCTATGTAAATATTTACTATCATCAAACCACTTTTGGTGGTTATATTTTTATTATTTGTTATAAACAAATACAACACAATGATCATTCGCAAAACATCATATTCACCTCAAACATGATTTATAATAAAATTAGGTATATTTGCATTCACTTCGGGGAATGAAATAAATCATTTTCAATAAATATTCTCATTCACTCCAGGGAATAGAATAAAATTGTTTGTTCCATTTTTATAGTGTCTTCAAGACAATTACATGAATATTCAAATCAATTTCATCCACTACGGGGGATGGGTTTTATAGTGTCTTCAAGACAATAGCATGGATATTCAACTCATCAATTTCATCAATTTCATCCACTTCGGGGGATGGATATATATAAAATATATTTATGCTTGTTTATCAAGAATATTTAATTTCTCTAAAACATTTTATAAGAAATAAAAAAAAGAAAAGAAATAAAAGAAATATTTACAAATATTCAAAGTAAATATCATCTCCATCATGAACCTTTATATAACATAATCAAACTTGACACCTTCAGGGTGAACAAGAAATAAGAGATATGAAATTTCATGGTTCATGGAATGATTAGTAAATTTTGGATCGACATACGACAGGTACGCGATGATCATCAAACTTTGACTCAACGTACGACGGGTACGTGATGTTCATTAAACTTCATCTCGACGTACGACGGGTACACGATGTTCATTGAACTTCGTCTCGACGTACTACGGGTACGCGATGTTCATCGAACTTCCTCTCGACGTACAATGGGTACACGATGTCCATCGTTCAACGGCTCAACGTACAACGGGTACGTGATATTCATCGTTCAACGGTTCGATGTACGACGGGTACGCGATGTTCATCATTCAACCACTTCTGGTGGTGTAGTTTTTTATTCATTTGATGAATGATGTTTGTCTCGACATCGACCACATCGGTTATTAATCAAATACATTCTCTCTAGGGAATGAAGTGAAATTTGTCAACTGTGAGTCATTACAGCTCTTCAGGAGCTCATTATTTTTCCCGCAACAAAAGATTAAGGAAATCATATATTATTTTCAGATTTATCAAGAGGGGAAAAATAAATGTAACAATATCTTAAATATAAAATAAGACTTACCCTTTTGATGTATCACTTCGAATGAGTGGAGCCGATGCGCATGCGAAAGAGTATGTCAAAAGAATAATGTTTATAAAAACATGTGACATACCTTTTTCCCACAATTTTTTTCTTATGCCAATGATGGGGATGAAGGCAGCGACGTCACGATGCGCAATGCGAAGAAGACGATCATGCTGATAACGTGTTATGAAATTGATCGAATGCCGATTGAAATCGCGAAGCATTTCGAAACCAGAAATGTAAGATCGATCGTAGGCGAAGCACATCGTTGAGAAAGCGGATGTCGTATTTGAGTATGACGATGATGACGGCAAATGGAAATACAAATACAAGATAAATAGAAGAAGTAGAGAACACAAATGTAGATCCAACAATCCATCATCCTTTCATTAATCATATCCATGTATTTATAGTGTACAAAGTATACCAAAGTTGGCATATGAAAGGTTGGGCACATGAAGGGGCTCATTGGGAATGGGAGTTAACATAATTATGACATTCATATTTAATGTTTCATAACAATAATAACCATTACTTGGAATCAAGAGTGAGGATCTTGCATGTCAAATTTATAATTAATTTATTTAATATTTGAAGAAACAAATACCTAGACTTAGGATTTTTATTCGTCAGTGAATGTTGATCGTCCGAAAATACTCTTTCGGATTACCTTCGTTGCGCTGAGAGGATCCAAGGATAAAATCCTTATAGCGGTAATCCACACATGCTCTTATGGTCTTCAAACAACACCACTTGATCTCTGGGTGCTAGCGCGATGAGTCGAATGTCTTGTGTTGTTCGTTATTGATTGCTCGTTCTTCAATATTAAAGAAGTATCTTTTGCACTTCTCGTTCTTGAGAGGGAGAGAGAATGAGTAGTTGAGAGAGAATTCGTTATGCGTAATAATTATATATTCTCAATTTGGATGTTTTACACAATAGACATAACCGCCTATTTATAAAGTTGAAATTTACGTTAAAATATTATTTAACTGCATACCGACCATTAAATAGCATTTATTACATTTAATAAATCTTATGCCACATAATAATAATCATATAATTATTATTTTGTGATGCACATCAACTTGCACAATAACAAATATTATATAACGCTCTTGTTAATTAATATTTGTCACTCTTGATCCGTTTGAACTCTAGCATATATTGAACAACTGAATAAATATTTTATTCATAAATAAATATTTTATTCCCAATCTAGAAAATAAATGTTTATTAAAGTATTCGATAAACAAAATAAATATTTTATTCACAAGCCGACGAATAAATATCTATTTAATTTATGCGATCAATACAACTTGAATAAAATTATTTCTCAGACTTGAGAGTAATATTTATTTCATTAATTAAACTCAAATATAATTTAATTGAGATCAATGCAAAACCCTCTGGAATTTTTTTCTCGATGACATTAGATGGACTTGCCTAAAGTCCAAGGTTACTGCCCAGCAATGAGTCAAGACACCCAAGAGAAAGAACTTAATATTACAACGTCGACAAATACATATGAATGCTTATTGTGTAATATAATCTCTTTGTCACAATATCTCATCAAGTAGGTTGCACATCTGTATCACCAACCTATATACTCGATATGTGTTTCTTTGATTTTCTAAAATAAACACGTTGTTACATCATGACCATTAAATTTAATGCGACATTTCTATTCCAATCAAAGGGTCGAGATATTAGGTTTCATAAAGATAAAAGTGACAAATCCTTCCCTGACTTATTCATTAATGACATATCGCTCGTTGTAAGAACCTGGTTCTTCCTTTGAGGTATGAGTTTCTTTTTCTTTCAATTTCTTGAGCTGTTTTTTAGAAAACTGAGAAAAATGGGCAATTCTGGAAATTTTAGGGTTACATGCCGTGTACCCTTGGACGTGTGTGGATGTCATACATGGCGTGTAGGCCTATTGGACGAGTAGAAAGATTTTAGCAAGTACACGCCATGTACTATTTGTACACGCCGTGTAGATGGGTCGTGTATGGGGATATACATGGCGTGTTGGGGATGTCGGCTGGGTAGAGAAGTACACACCGTGTACCCCTAGGTACACGACGTGTAGTCATGTCGGCAAGTCAACAAAGTAGGTTAGTCGTCTTTGGAACATTTAAAGAACCCACACGGTGTGTAGTCCTAAGTACACGTTGTGTATTTTGTTTTTTTCGCTTAAAACGAGCAGTAGCCTCGTTTTGAGGTTCTGTACAGAACCTCCTCCTTTCACCGAGACTTCTTTTTTATCTTGTTTCATCATCCGAGGTCGGATTCGAACCCCGTTTGATCCATTGGAACCCCCTCTATAAGGCCTTGATTCCTCTTGAGTCGTTTGTCTTGATTTCTATTCTAAACCAAGTTATGTGGGTTTGAGCGTTGTTGATTCTTTTATAGATCTACCTTGATTTAGGCCGAATTGGAGGCTGATACCAGAGGAGGATCATCATACGTGTATGAGGTAGGTGGTACATACCTTCTTTTGTGTTTTCATAGATTTTTGGGTGGTGCGACCTTTAACGCGTATTTGAGTATTTTGAGCGGGACCCTGTTTTATTCTACAGTTGCGTTAAATTGATTATTAGACCTGTGAGATGCCTTTGGGTATGACCTTTACCTGTTTTGCTTGAGTGGGGTCGGGCAAGGGGTTGTTGCTAAATTGGATCATTTTGGTCGGGTATTCCAAAATACGTTAAAATGAATTGTTTTGATTAAACTGTTGAGTTTAATATGTTAAGGTATGATATGAATTATTAGAGGCTTTAAAGACCTCAGTGCTGGTATGGGTCAACACTTGGTTAGCACATAGTTTGTTTTGCCTGTTTAAAAGTGATTATTTTGATTATATATGTAATTACTGAATTGCATGTGTTGGAACCCCTTTGGGCTGTGTTGAGCATGACCCATATATTCTTGAGTGATGTTGATCACAATTTGGGCTTGACCCAAATTTACTTTGGGTGGTTTTGACCATAGGATTGGGCATCATGGACGTCGGGATTGAGGCAGTAAGACTGTCAGTTTGGGCATGACCTGGGTTACTTGGATGACATGACCATCAGATACTGAGCGACATGGTTGCAGGGGCATGAGCTACCAGAGATGTTGTGGTTTGGGTACTATTTTGGTGATTACCGCTCACCCGTGATTTGAGTAGCGTGTATACAGAGAGACTCTGTGATGAGGTGGTTTTGACCACTCGTGTGGGTAGAGGCCCCCGATAGTTGCAGTTTAGGTACTATTGGTTTGGGGGTGCTTGTCATAGGAAACCATGTGGAAGGCGAGGAGCCTTCGAGAGATAGCGATGAGGCTATCAGGTTGGGGGCTGAAGCTCGCCGTTATTGAGGCCGTGGGCCGAGACACTTTATTTGAGGGCATATATCGCTATCCCTCCGATTACTTTATTTGAGGGCATATATCGTTGTCCCTCTGATTATTTATTTGAGGACATATATCATTGTGCCTCCGAGTTACTTTTGTTTGGGCGTGCCTTCAGAATGTCGGTACCTTGAGACACGAGGTGTTAGGAGGCACATGGTGTCAGGTTACGTAATTGAGGGGAACCAAAGGGTTCACCGGGGATTTGTGATGATAGGGGTACTTGGGCCATGTGCCAAGCACTCTATTTACTTCATAGATTTTGGCGTTGGCTGAAGTATGTGACACTCCATGGTGGATGCTGAGCACCAGAGAAATTTATGTTTATTTGTGCATCGTATTGTTTACTGCTTTCATTATAAATGCATGCCTGCTTAAATAGTTATATTAGGTATGCACCATTGGGTGGTATCCTACTGAGATTCGTCTCACACCCTACATGGGCCCTTTGGGATGCGTGTAGACTTTATGGATTTACGTGCAGGAAAGAGACCAGATTCAGGAGCTGGACTGTTTTAGCTGTCACATGAAGATAGTAGGGACCTAGTGGTCTTACCTAGATGAAGTTTACTTTGTTTTTCTTTCTTTCATGTACCAACATGATTACCTGGTTTATTGTAGCTACTGTTGGTTAGTCATTGGCGCCCTTTTATACATTGACTTACTATGGATGCATGATTTGTTTGTTCTAGTAGTTGTTGCAAGTGGTTTAGCATGCTGTTGTGTTTACATTCCGTTATTGTTGTTTATATTTATTGCTTCCACTGTTTATTACTATTGATTGTGATTCCGCTATGCGGGTCTGGTTTGAGTCTGCAGAGTCTTTTAATTTTATATTTTGCTCGGACCAGTACCTTTATTATCCTCCAAGAGGGTATAGCCACCCCACTATACCTATAAGACCCTCACTGCTAGTCGACAACCTTTAGCGTTCGGGGAGGTGCGCCTAAGGTTTTAACACCCGACCCTTTTATCACTATTCAGGTGGTTGTTCGGGTCCAGGACATTACAAAGTGGTATCAAAGGAGTTCTTGACAGAGATTTAGTAGTAGTGTTTTACTATCTACTAATGAGATTGAGACTTCTTTTTTTTACTTCTGCTGGTTTTACTATTTGGGATATGGTAGAATGGAGATATGTTGTTACTATAACTGGGTTTCTAGCTTGTGCTTGGGTGCCTGCAGCCCTAGGTACGAAGGATGGACCAAGTTTCCATGGGTGAGAATTGCTATTTGTTTTTTCTTAGATTACAGTTTATATGATTTCCATCTCGACGGCTCACGTGGTGTGTGCTATTATTGATTGTGATATGTGACTTTGACCTAGTACGGTAAGGGAGTATTGGACCTTGGCCTGGTATAGAAAGGTGTGATTTTTTGGCTTTTGATAGGCACATTTTTAGGGCATTTCAATTTCATAACTGCACGTATGTTTTGTGAAGTGATAATGCCATGTGAATAATATCAATTGCCATGCTATAGATGTTTTTGAAATGTGATAGGTGAAATTTCTGATAGAATTGCTAGTTTATTGCAATGTACTATGCCATGCTTTATATATTGTGAATTGCATGTGGCTGGAGATTTGGGTTTGGCTCTTGTATGAGAAGGCATATATTATGGTTGAGGTGATTTTGATCACCGGGATTGGGCATCCTGGATGTCGGTTTGAGGCAGTTTGATTGTCAGGATTGGGCCACTCGGTTGTCGGTTTGAGGCAACATTGGTTGTTGGGACGGGCATGACCCAAGGTAATTTTGATATTTGGCCCTGTTGAGGGGTGGGTAAGGAGTCCATGAGGCCGGGATGCCATGGGCATGGGTTGCAGTGGGAGAGAGTAAGGGTAGTAGTTCAACGGGTTCCTTCTGGATGACTCAGATGGAGCGTCATGCGAGAGATGGTACAGTGCCACAAGAGTAGGATCGAGTTCAGGATTTGGTGCAGGAAGAGCATGAGACGCAGGTACAAGCTCAAGGACATGATCAAGTTCAGGATCCAGTGTAAGTAGGACAACATCCAGGGTTGGTAGTGTTCGGGTCGTGGCTCGATAAACAGCTTTGGTCTAGTCTGGTATGTGTCTTGTAGGGGATCGACAGAGGTGCACAGGGTACAGAGCCATCTATGGCATATCTAACGCAGGAGTTCCAGTCATAGCACCCACTGCTTTTTTAGGGTGAGGGTGGTCCATAGGCGGTTGAGAAATAGATAAAGAGCATGCAGATGATTTTCGAGCAGCTCGAGATGCCTCCTGGATGGAGGGTCAAGCTAGCGACGTACATGCTAAGAGGACCGATGAAATGTTGGTGGGAAGTGTAGGTTCAGGCTCACAGACACGAGGAACTAGCATGAAAAGACTTCAAGGATAGGTTATTTGGGCACTTTTACCCAAATACACTGAGGGCATAGAGAGTTTGAGAGTTCTTAAGCCTTCAGTAGGGTGACACGTCTGTCATGGACTACGCAACAACTTTCACTGAGCTGTCTTGCTTTGTACCTGGTATGGTAAGCGATGACTCGACAAGGGTCATGTGCTTTGAGGATGGCTTGTAACACGACATTCGGATCCGGGTAAATATCTTCAGGCTAGGTTCTTTCTTAAAGGCGGTGAATCAGGCACTCATAGCGGAGGGAAACCAGAGGGATATTCCCCAGGTTATCCAGGCGACAGCTTCAGGTGATGGTTTAGATAACATAAAGCGAGGGAAGGATGAGTTCCAGTAGGGAAGTCAGGCCAAATACTCATCTAGACCACCTCATAGTAGTTCTTTAGTGGGTTTCTTTCAATTTGGACATCCATGGAATGTGCAGACTCAGTGTGATGGGCCTTCAAAGGAGTGTCAAGCATGTGGACAGGTAGGGCATCTAAAGTGGTTCTATAGGAAACCTTCTCAGATATCCGGAAGGCAAGGACCAAGACAGACTGTGGAATATGGAGTTGGTTCATGTTTGGTACCAGGTGATGGTAACCGAGGTTCAACTACACACGGAGGACATGGCAGAGACAGCGGAACCCAGTTGAGGGGTCAATGGCTGGTGACTGGAGAAGCACCACAAGGAAGTCGGGCATTAGGCAGTCTTACTTTAGGTTAGGTGCATGCCGTGGAGCTACTAAGGGCTGAGTAGGCTGGTGAGCTGATGACAGTTAGAGGTACACCGAGGGTGTGGCTGTGATCTATTTTGTTTTTACTTGTTTTAGCACGGGCTATTGGGGAATGTCCGCTTTGAGTGCACGACATGATTTATATGGACTGACCAGATGTTGTCCAGTGGGATTGGCACCATATTAAGTGCGTGATATATTTATATATACGTATGAAATGTGTGGCATTGGGGAATTGAGGATGCGGGTTACTTGAGGTGTTGTGGGCATCGGGGCATCGAGGATGTGAGTTACTTGAGGTGCAAGGCACCGAGTTTTGTTTTGATCATCCATGGGATGTATGACCTCATTGAGGTGGACACCGATGCGGTGCAGATACGTTTGGGTGTTGGAATAAAACGGGAGCACTTAATGTGGTTCAAGGGTGATGATGCGTCACGAGAGGACCATGAGTTCAGAAACAAGTTAGTGAACCTTTGCTTGAATTGAGTTTTGGTCTGTTGTCCTGAAATGTTTTCTTTGTCACCCTTGTAAGGGAAATTCAGGTATGAATTTCTTTAAGGGGGAAGTTTTTAAGAAATCGGTTCTTCCTTTGAGGTATGAGTTTCTTTTTCTTTCAATTTTTTGAGTTGTTTTTGAGAAAACTGAAAAAAATGGCCAGTTCTGGAAATTTTAGTATTACACGCCATGTACTCCTAAGTACACACTGTGTACCCTTGGTCGTGTGTGGATTCTATACATGGCGTGTAGGCCTATTGTCCAGGTAAAAAGATTTTAGCAAGTACACGTTGTGTACTATTTGTACACGCCATGTAGAGGGGTCGTGTATGGGGATATACATGGCGTGTTGGGGATGTTAGTTGGGTAGAGAAGTACACACCGTGTACCACTAGGTATACGTTGTATAGTCATTTCGGCAAGTCATAAAAGTAGGCCAACCATCTTTGGAATAGTTAAAGAACCCACATGACATGTAGTCCTAAGTACATGCCATTTATTTTGTTTTTTTGCTTAAAATGGGCAGTAGCCTCATTTTGAGGTTCTGGAGAGAACCTCCTCCCTTCAAGTGACTGAGACTTCTTTTTTATCCCGTTTCATCATCTGATGTCAGATTCAAACCTCATTTGATCCATTGTAACCCCCTCAATAAGGCCTTGATTTCTCTTGAGCCATTCGTCTTGATTTCTGTTCTAAACCAAGTTATGTGGGTTTGAGTGTTTTTGATTCTTTTGTAGATCTACCTTGATTTAGGCTGAATTGGAGGCTAATAACAGAGGAGGATCATCATACGTTTATGAGGCAAGTTGTGCATACCTTCTTTTTTGTTTTCATAGACTTTTGGGTGGTGCGACCTTTAGCGCGTATTTGGGTATTTTGAGCAGGGCCCTATTTATTCTACAGTTGCATGTTAAATTGATTATTAGACCTGTGGGATGCCTTTTTGTATGCCCCATTTACCTGTTTTTCTTTAGAAGGGCTAGGTGAGAGGTCGTTGCTCAATTGGGGCATTTTGGTCGGGTATGCCAAAATGTGTTAAAATGAATTGTTTTGATTAAACTACCGAGTTTAATATGTTAAGGTATGATATGAATTGTTAGAGGCTTTAAAGACCTCAGTGATAGTATGGGAAAACACTTGGTTAGCGCATTTTAACTGTTTAGTTTGTTTTGCCTCTTTAAAATTGATTCTTTTGATTATATATGTAATTGCGGAATTGCATGTGTTGGAACCCCTTTGGGTTGTGTTGGGCGTGGCCCATATATTCTTGAGTGATGTTGATCACAGTTTGGGCTTGAACCAGATTTACTTTGGGTGGTTTTGACCACAGGATTGGGTGTCATGGACATCGAGATTGAGGCAGTAAGACTGTCAGGTTGGGCATGGCCCGAGTTACTTGGATGGCAAGGTCATCAGATACCGAGCAACATGGTCGTAGGGGCACGAGGTTCAGAGATGTTGTGACTTGGGTACTATTTTGGTGATTACTGCTCATTCGTGATTTGAGTAGTGTGCACATAGAGAGACTCTGTGATGAGGTGGTTTTGACCATTTGTGTGGGTATATGTCCCCAATAGTTGTGGTTTAGGTACTATTGGTTTGGGGGTGCTTGTCGTAGGAAGCCACGTGGAAGGCAAGGAGCCTTCGGGAGATAGCGATGAGGCTATCGAGTTGGGGGATGAAGCTCACCATGATTGAGGCCGTGGGTTGAGACCCTTTATTTGAGGAAATATATCATTGTCCCTACGATTACTTTATCTGAGGAAAGACATAGTTGTCCCTTCGGTTACTTATTTGAGGACAGACATCGTTGTTCCTCCGAGTTACTTTTGTTTGGGCGTGCCTTCGGAACGTCGGTACCTTGAGACACGAGGTGTTAGGAGGCATATGGTGTCAAGTTATGTAATTGAGGGGAACCATAGGTTTCACTTGGGATTTGTGAGGACAGAGGTACTTGGGATATGTACCAAGCACTCTATTTACTTTAGAGATTCCGATGTTGGCTGAAGCAGGTGACACTCCATGGTGGCTACTGAGCACCAGTGGAATTTATGTTTATTTATGCATCGTACTGTTTACTGCTTTCTTTATAAATGCATGCCTGATTAAACACCTATATTAGGTATTCACCATTGGGTGGCATCCTACTGAGATTCATCTCACACCCTGCAGAGGCCCTCCGGGACGAGTGTAGACTTTATGGATTTACGTGCAAGAAAGAGACCAGATTCAGGAGCTGGACTGTTTTAGTTGTCGCATAGAGATGGTAGGGACCTAGAGGTCTTGCCTCGCTGGAGTTTACTTTATTTTTCTTTCTTTACTATACTAGCATACTTACCTTGTTTATTGTAGCTATTGTTGGTTATCCATTAGCGCCCTTTTATATATTGACTTGCTATGGATGCATG
This sequence comes from Viscum album, assembly GCA_963277665.1. Lineage (NCBI taxonomy): Eukaryota > Viridiplantae > Streptophyta > Magnoliopsida > Santalales > Viscaceae > Viscum > Viscum album. The sequence goes on from OY728159.1 coordinate 1,164,136,945, forward strand.
ATTTGTTTGATCTAGTAGTTGTTACAAGTGGTTCAACATGATGTTGTGTTTACATTCCGCTGTTGTTGTTTATCTTTATTGCTTCCACTATTTATTGTTATTGATTGTGCTTCCGCTATGCGGGTCTCGTTCGAGTCTGCAGTGTCTTCTAATTTTATATTTTTCTCAGACTAGTACCTTTATTATCCTCTAAGAGGGTATAACCACCCCACTATACCTATAAGACCCTCACTGCTAGTCAGCATCCTTTGGCGTTCGGGGAGGTGCGCCTAAGGTAGTAACACCTGACCCATTTAACACTGTTCGGGTGGCTATTCGGGTCCAGGATGTTACACTCATTACACACCCAATGTATCTAGTTTCTCCATGAACTGTTATCATCATGGTTTACAAAATACATCTAATTATGCGAGTTATAACATGCATTAATAATAATCTTAAAGTTTAAGGACCATCATACACACTCGTAGATAAGAATATTAGATGACACCAAAGCATGCGAATTTTCTACCGGTGGATCTGTTCTTATAATCTCCCATCTCAGAGATTAGCAAGTGTGAACTTCATGAGAAGAAGCCACATCTTCTTACAAGTACTCACACATGACATTTTATGTATTATGTGTCCCATCATAGTACATTATCCAACCACAGAACAATATTTGAGAATATTGTCATAGAACATCAAGGTTCTCATCATAACGAGGAACTGTTATGACCTTATCAATGCGATGTATACTCTAGGACATTATTATATTAGAGTAATGTAGAACAACATTCAATATGTAATAATAAGTTTTATTAATATTCGATACATCAAATATACATGTAATCAAAGTACAACTAGATGGTCCTAGAACACAAACTCCAACAAACTTCCACTTGGACTAGAGCCAACTGCTTATGACCTTCAATCCACTAGAACTCACATGATAGTCATGTTTCTACGGAGTCAAGGCTTTAGTCAAGGATTCTGCCATGTTATCTTTTGTGGAAATACTGTTCAACTTCACCTCTTTGAGAAAAATCTCTCAAGATATGATACTTTCGAATTATGTGCTTCTTCCATTGATGTGACCTTGACTCTTTTGCAAGAACCACTATTATAGTATTATCACAATAGAGTGTGATGATATCTTTATTGTTAGGTACCAAATCAATCCCTTGAATATATTTGAACATCCATGCTACTTCTTTAGCTTCCTCAAAAGTCACAATATACTCGGACTCTATTGTATAATCTGGAACTACAGCCTGCTTTGAGCTCTTCTAGCTCACAACACCTCCATTCTAAGTGAAGATGTATCCTGTTTGTGACTTCATGTCATCTTGATCAGTTTGGAAACTAGCATATGTATATACTCTGATGACTAGTTCCTCATATGTTCCATAAACCAAGAACATATCTTTAGTATGCCTCAGATACTTAAGGATAGTCTTGATTATCATCCAATGGCAGTCACCTGGATTGACTTGATATCTTCTTACTGCACTTAATGCGTAGGTGAAATCTAGCCTAGTACAAAACATAACATACATGACTGACCCAATCTCTAATGTATATGGAATCTTTGTCATTCTATTTCATACCTCATGTGTCTAAGGACACATTTATTTGGAAAGATGAATGTCATGTGACGCTAGCAACAATCTCCTATTGGATTGTTCCATACTGAATCTCTTCAGTATCTTGTCAATTTATGTACTTTGACTTAGGCCGAGAAACCTCTTGGATCTATCAAGATGGATCTTAATCCCAAGAATATATGTTTCCTCACCCAAGTCCTTCATAGAGAAGTATTTATTCAACCATACCTTAATAGACTGTAAGATTTATATTTCATTTCCAATGAGTAATATGTCATCAACATATACTATTAAGAAAATGACTGCACTCCCATTAAACTGTTTATAGACACACGTATCACATTCATTCTTTTTGAAACCAAATTCCATTATGGCCTATTCAAAATGAATGTTCCATGACTTAGATGATTTCTTTAATCTATAAATGGATCTTTATAACTTGCAAACCTTTTTGGTGTCCTTTGGAGTTAAAAACCCTTCAGGTTTTTCCATATAGACATATTCCTGAAGGTTCCCATTAAGGAAGACTGTTTTGACATCCATTTTCCAAATCTCATAATCATGGAATGCCACAATGAAAAGTAGAATTCTGATGGATTTTATCATTGCAACTGGTGAAAAGGTTTCATCGTAGTTAATGCCTTGATGTTGTTTAAACCCTTTTGCAACTAGTCATGCCATATAGGTACCGAATTGTCCTTTCATGTCCAGTTTCTTATTGAATACCCATTTTCAACTAATAGACTTTACATCTACTAGAGGGTATACCAAAATTCAAACTTGGGTTTAGTATATGGAATCCATTTTAGAATTCATGGCTTCTTGCCACTTGACAATATCTGTGTCACTTACTACTTCCTTATAGGTTAGAGGATCATTATTATCAATTAATAATGTGTCACCATCCTCTGTGACTAGAAAACCATACTGTTCTGGTTCTCTAGCCTCTCTAGTACTCCTATGAAATAATTTTGTCAACCACAACCTTTTTTGTCTAAAGGATTGTATAGGTAGTATCCCTTTGTTTCTTTGGGATATCCTATAAAGATACAATTTTTGCCTTGGGGTGTAATCTTGTTACCTGAAGAGGACTTGACAGATGCTCTACAACCCCACACATGTAAGTAAGACAATGCAAGTTTCTTTCCATTCCATAATTGGTATGGTATATCTTCTATTGCTTTAGTTGACACTCAATTTAGTATATATAATGTTATTTATAACACGTATACTCAAAAGGATAATGGTATACTTGCATGACTCATCATTGATCTCACCATATCTAATAAGGTGCGGTTTCTCCTTTCTCTTACACCATTCCACTTAGGCATATAAGGAGGAGTGAATTGAGATAAAATCCCAAACTCCTGTAAATAATCAATGAAGTCTTGATTAATATATTATCCACCACATTCTTGGTGAAGTTTATTAATTTTCTTAGAAATATGGTTCTCAAATTCATTCTTATATTCCTTGAATTTATTAAAATAATCTAACTTATATCTCATTAAGTATACATATCCATATCTACTAAAATCATCAGTAACAGTTATGAAGTACGAGTACCCTTCCCTTGATTCAATAGGAAACAGTCCACACACATCAATATGAACTAATTCAAGAAGCACTTTATCCCTTTCACCTTTCCCACTAAATGGTGATTTGGTCATTTTCCTTGTAAACTTGCATGGCATGCACCAAGTGGTTTTAGTTCAAAAGAATCTAAATATTCATCTTGATGTAATTTAGTTAAGTGATTTTCATTTACATGACCTAGCTGGTGATTCCAAAGTTGGGTGTGGTATGAGTCATGTGAAGTTACTTCGTTATCGATTACTATTATTTTGTTTGTGTAATCCAACACATAAAGACTATTATTTAAATGTTTCTTACCATAACAAATACTATATTTATAAAAGAATCAAAATTTATTCTCAAATTTGAAAATAAATCCATCCGTATCAAGTTTTGATACATAAATAATGTTTTTGGTAACCGAAGGCACATAATAACAACCCTTTAAAACCAATATCATTTTAGTTGGGAACTTGAGGTGGTAGTCCCTGATAGCTACAATGAAAAGTTTATCTCTATTGGCTTCTTGAAGATCTACCTCTCCTCGGTTAATCTTTCTGAATCTACTTGGTTCCTATATTTGAATACTTATATGAGTACCACAAGATGTATCTAATACCTAATTTTTAGAAATAGATAAATTGAACTCGATAACAAACGCACATGAAGCTTCTCCTTGATTCTTTGGCTGGGTACAATTTTTCTTCCAATGACCCTTTTTGCCACATGCGAAACAGACAACATCTTGTTCCCTTGCTTTCCCCTTGATCTTCCTCTTCTTGTAAGGTCATGAATAATCTTTGGGGTTAAATATCTTTATTTTCCCTTTCATTTTTTTTCACCATAAGGATGGAAGTTTTTTCACACTTCATATCCTTATCTACTTTGCGAAGAAGAGTAAAAAGATCTGATAATGACTTCTCAATGTTGTTCATATTAAAATTCATGACAAAGATGGAGAATCTCTAAGGGAGTGATGTCAGAATGAGGTCAGTGCTTAGTTTTTTAGGGAGTTTAAAGCTTAGAACCTCTAAGAGATCAATATAGACAATGATCTTGACTACGTGAGGCCCAACCGGGGTAGCCTCTCCAAGCTTACTATGAAAGATCACATTGAAAATATCAAACCATTCCTATCTAGATCTATCATGGTAAATAGCATGGAGGTGATCAAGCATGATATAAACATCCATGTTTTCGTGAGACTTGTTGGAAAAAAATCCCTCAAGTAAACATTGAAGAATTTTTTAGGTTGATTGTGTTTGTTGACAAAGAGGGTTTGTTTGTTAAAAAATAGGGTTTTCATGGTGAGTTGTTGAGTTCTAGAGATATTGTTGACAACCTATGTTGACAAAGAACCATGTCAAAGGAATGGATGATCTAATGGATGTTCAAACAGAACATATACAAGATGGCGCTGTTTTCCAGTGTCTTCCAAATTTTTGGACTTTAAAATCGGAAAATGGAGAAACATGTTTTTGGTAAAGGAAGATTCACGTAAGATTGAAGATGGTTTGGAAACTTGTGTAAAAGGCATGTTTTGGGATCAGAACGTCAAAAAATGGAAAAGGCATGAAGTGCATGAAAGATTTGGAAATGTGCGTGAAAGAAAATTGCACGCCCAATGCGCTGTAAAATTGGGGTTTGTGCACATAGAGGGAATCTTGAATGACATGTCAAATCTTCTGAAAAGGGGTTAGTGACGCCTATAAATAATAGGTGACCCCCCTCATTCAAAGAATCTCAAAACTTAGAGAGAATTCAAGTTTCGGATCATGTAAGATTTTTAAGCAAAGGGAGTTGTGAAAAATATTAGGAATTGCACGCAAGCTAAGGAAGTTGCACATAAGATTTAAGTTGCGTGTAAGATTGAAGTTGCACACAAAATATGTTTCACGAAAAAAGTGGAATCTTGTATGCAAGATGCAGTAAGAGTTGCGCAAAAGATTTGGACTTGCCCAGTACATATGTGGTAAAGTGGTATTCATCAGTGGATTAAAGTGGGACATCAATAGAGAATCTACATACAATAAAGGATGAATTCATTAGAGATAATGAAAGGACCCACAAGTCTATAAACTGTGAGTGGATCTTATGAAGAAGTAGTGAACACACTTCATTTGAGAGAGCAGTGAGATTTCAAATTATGATTGGTTGTAAACTAGGAGGGATAGTGAGTTTACTCCAAACTTTGTAAACATAAATACACTTTTAGTGGATTTGGTACATCGATACATCACCATTTTATTCTCCTTGGACATAGCCCAGTGAGGGTGAACCAAGTAAAATCATTGTATCTTGTGCATGCTTTAATTTTTGTTCATACCTTACTATGGAAAAGAGAGAGAAGAGAGTTTTGTCTAACAATGAAACAAGATCAAAAGGGGAAGTTGTTTTAATCTATCATTCCCTGATTCACCCCCCTCTCAGGGTATTTGACCTAGTGGACCTAACAAGTCTTCATTAGTTCACTATACATCAATGAAAGCATAAAACATTAAACATCAACCACATCACTAAAATTATTTTCATAGACAAGGAACTCTTCATCAATCGTCTCTTAAGTAGGAGGATCTGACATTGAGGATTCTAGCACATAAGATTTACATTCATGGAATAACATAATTCTAAGGCATCTAAACCACTCCTAGAAGTTACTTTTAGTTAAGAGGTTATATTTCTCCAATATTTATTGTAGGGATAGTGTAGATGATGAACTTGTAATTTTATTATACAATTAAAAATGAGCATATTATTATTACTTTTCTTAATTACAAAATAAGTTAGATATAATAAATTAAATGTTTTTATTTATTAAATCTACCACTATTTTATAAATTCTCAATAATCCTCACCATTAAACTTAGAATGTCTAGTTGCTTTAAAATTATAGTGGCAAGGATCCCCATTACTTTTATTAATAATCCAGACTTTGGCCATGAAAACCATAATAAAGTAATTAGGTAGGCGACATTTCCAAATGCAAACTTACACCTCCTTAATCCATTGAGTGGATTCCCTTATCCTAAAATCCTGACTTGGATTTCCTCAACACTTGCCTCCAAATTTTTATTGAACAGACTTTGGTCATTAAAATCAATACAATTTCGGTTAAGTCAACCCAAAACTCTTATGAGAACTCCCTGATAAAAGTAAGTGTCCAGAATTTGATCATGTACTACACTTAGTTCTGTGGTTTCATTCCCAATCAAGTAATGGAAGGTTGAGTCTGACTTAATATTTAATTGAGGGTTTTTAATTTATTATGCATAAATTTTATCCCATTTTATCCTTTACATGTCTTGTTAATATTAAATGGATGCTACTTAATTAATTAACCATATTGGATAAAACATTTACGCATAATTCATTTATTTAATTTCCATCTTTGCACATTAATTCTTTTATTTATGTGATCACGACCTCACATCCATAAAATAAATAATTTCACAAACAGAAATAAATAATTAATTAAATGACCCATTCATGAACTTTATCTAATGACTGATTTAATGACCAGACATTAAATCAACCTTTGACCTAGGAGAAATAACTCTTATTTTCAGTCTTGGTATGGGTTACATCATTCCACCTATTCACCTGTGTATCACCTGAGTTGGCATCATTATGGTTCTGTCTTGAACCGCCTCCACGCGCCTTGAGGTGCTCTATTAACTACAAATATTTATTACTCACATGCAGGTGAGAGGGACTACATGATTGGTTATAGGGGATTACATATATATCATTGAACATGAAATTCCTATATAATAATGGAGGGAGGGATGTCACGCCCGGACTTCGTTGAGGTACAAATTTTATTTTTTATTTTTTATTTCGTGAAATTAATTGCATGTTTATTTAAATTGTTTGGTTGTGGCACGAGTTGAACCCGATGCGGGTTGCCTGTTGTGGCAACAATGTGTGCGCGCGAGCCTTACGCCGCTCGACACACGGGCAGGGCACGGGTGAAGCCGTGCGGCTTTTCCATTTTAAGGTGCGGTGTCCGTCGCCGGACATTTCAAATAACAGATGGTTAACTTCAGTTTTATTATTATTATTTATATTATTGTTATTGTTACTATTATTATTATTAATTTTATATTTATTAAAAACCTTTTATTTTTAGCTCTTTTAGTTCTTTTCATTGTTTCTTTATTTTAATTGTTTTTTTTCTTCCCTCCTCTTTCTTCCTCCCCACGTATCTCCTCTCCCTCACCCGTGCTCCCCTTACCCTCATCTCCCTCACCCGCGCTCCCCTTCCCCTCATCTCCCTCACCCGCGCTCCCCTTCCCCTCATCTCCCTCACCCACGCGCTCCATCCTACCCCTGCTCATCCTCACCCACGCGCTCCCCCATCCTCCTTCCCTTCCTCCCACGCACCACCCTTCTCCTCTCCCCTTAGCCGCGCACCCCCTTCCTTTATACCCCCCTTAGCCACTGCACCTCCCCTTCTCCTCTCCCCTTAGCCGTCGTACCCTCTTCTTCCTTCTCCCTCTCATATGCTCCACACTCCTCCCTGCTTCCTCTCACCGGACAGCAGCCGCCGCAACCTCCTTCCTCTCGCCAGACAGCAAATCCGTAGGCCGGCGCTCCTCCCTCCTCTTGTCGGACAGCGGTCTCCCGCACCCTGTTCGCACTGCTGGACCATCTCCTGCACCCCGCTCGTGCTACCGGATGGCTGTGCACCCCCCTCTTCACCTTCCTGACTTTCAGCAAGGGTTTGTTTTAATTTTATTTAATTATTTTAATTGGTTTAATTGATATTGAGTTATTTAATTATTAATGAAATTGTTTAGGAGTTAATTCATTAATTTATTGTTATTAAATGTGTTAATTATTTTATTTATTTGAATTGGTTAGATTGTTAAGTAACTTATTTAATTTATCAAATTTTTAATTAATTTAATTGATTATTATTAAATTTTTAATCATCTTATTTAATTGAAATTTTTAAATTGTTAATTAATTTATTTAGTTAGTTTTGGAGTTGTATACTTATTAATCAACTTATTTAATTGTTTTGGTTTAATTGTTAATTAATTTATTTAATTATTATTGAACCTGTTTAACGGTGAACTGAATTATTTAATTGCTGATGTTATTTTTTTATGGACCGCTAATGTTTCACTGGGTTGGAATTGAGGGTATTTTGGTCCACTATTTTAGGACCCTTCTGACAGCTTCATACGGTGCGATCGTTTCACAACAGGAGTTTTGCGCCATGTCGCTTCTCGCACCTGTTTGAGGTAGGTGGTTTCGCATGCTTAGGGCATTTGATCATTTGGTTTGCTGGTTTGATTAATTTAATATGTATTTTATTTAATTGCTACTGTGAGTTGTCAGTTGACTAGTAGAGCATGGTGTTTTGCCTTTATTAGTGGCTTATTTAGATTGTCAGGTCTATACCGTGTTGCGCCTTGGTTTTGAACAAATGCAACAGATGGAATTTGATCCTTGCTACAATTTTTAGTGTGCGTCCGAGTGGGTTTTGCATTGTTGATTGTGTTGTTTTATTTTCTTAAAACTTATAAACCAATTTTTTTTCCAAATGTTTGATAAACTTTAGTTTGGTTCTCGAAATTCTGTGGTTCTTTCATGTTATGAGGTTCTATGTTGCGTGTTGTACCTTGACCTTGATGAGTAGGGTGAAATTTGAATATTGAGCACAAAAGGGGAAGACTGGGTACTAGGTGGGCGGACTAGACTAGCGTGCTAGTGATACGGGAGTGGCCTCGACCCAGTTTCACTTAGCGGGATTGACGCTTACAACACTAACTAAACATTTGATAATGACTGGAGACCACTACGGTAGGAGGTGTTTCCCTGCTAGTGGCTCGTGCACGAGAAACATATGATATGGTTCATCGAGACGTGAGGTTCTAGGGTCCCACACGGCTTTAGTACTTTAGGGCCTCTCGCACTTTTTGTTGCTCCTGTGCGATTATATATACATCACTGGTTGGTTTTGGTGACTTATGGGATTCCAAAAGGTAAAAAAATGTTTCTTTTTCTTTCAGTACCAAAAACCCCCTTTTCCTATTTTTTTTAAAAACTGACTTCCTGTCTTTAAAACTACTTCCATCAAAATGTTAGTGTATTTATTTATTTTCTCTAAAATTTGAACTTGCAAACTGCTTTGGTCATATAACCCTTTTTATGTAGAATCTTTTCTCTGGTGCCAACCTATTGAGCGTTTCTCACACCCTACTTACACCTTTGGGTGTAAGTAGATCTGATTATGTCTGATGTAGGGAAATGCCAAGGTTTTTGAGCATGGTGGCCCGAGTTGTTAGTTGACTCATCTGATTTGGCGTTGGTGGCGGAGGCCTGACAGGGATATTCTTCCACCAGGTGACTATTGCTGGTTTGGTTTTTGGTCACCTTCTTTTGGGAGTTAGTTGTGGTTGAGTTGTGGTCGCTCTTTTTGTTAACTCTCAGTCATGCTGTTTTAAAACTTGCGGTTGTAATGTTGATTTCGGATTCCAGTTTTTTTATGGTTTGTTTCTGGTTGTTGTACGGGTAAATCATTCCCAAAGATTTTAAATTTATACTCGGGCACTTGTGCCAGCCCATGGGGATCGGGAACGCCCTTCAGGCCTTGCCGCGGGCCGAGTCAGGCGTTGAGTTGATGGCGCCCCGATTCGGTTCATGACAAAATGGTATCAGAGGGAGGTTAACTCTTGGTCTATGTTATTTGGGGTGAGTTTGGTTATACAGAAGTTGGGACTGTCAGGGGGCTCAGAAATTATGTTGCGAGTAGGGTGCATGGCCAGTATGCCTCGTGACAGATACTGAGTCACCATGGGATGTCAGGGTGCTTTTTTGACTTCTTTCCTAGGTGGGACGTACAGGATGAAGACTGTGCGTGGAAACCAGGTAGGAAAGTAGAGTTTTGACATGAAGATGTTTTTGCATGTTTGGTTTATTGATGATTATTTATCCTGTTGAAAAATTTGGTTCCTCTTGAGATATGTAATACTGATGTTATTACTTTATGACTATTTCCCTATGCAGCAAGATGCCTCCCCGGAGAGCTCCCATGCACCCACGGGAGGAAGCCGGAGAGATTTCTCCCGCGCCGCTTGATCAAAGATTAGTAGAGGGTATAGTCTGAGCCGTTCAGGATTTGGGACAAGGGGTGACTCCTGCCCCCTCCCCTATTCCAGATGGAGGGGAATAATCTGGCTCTAGGAAGGATAGAGCTCAGGAGTTTATGAAGAACAAACCTCCTTCTTTCCGAGGAAGTTCAGAACCTCAGGAGGCAGAGGAATGTCTTGAAAAGATAGAATGCATGTTCTATTTCCTTGACACGCCCGAGGAAGTCAGGGTGAAGTGTGCCTCGTTCCAGCTAGAGGGTTCAAGTCTCAAATGGTGGGAATCAGTGGTCCAGGCTGGGAAACATGAGCACATGAGCTGGAAAGATTTCAAGGGTATCTTCAACGAGTAGTATTGTCCAGAGTTTCTATCCTACGCTAGATCTCAGGAGTTCATGGAGCTTTCACAGGGGAATCAGACAGTGATGGAATATGCGAACCGCTTTGCTGAGCTGGTGCGGTACGCACCCAAGATAGTTTTGAGCGAATTCTTGAAAGCTCGGAAGTTCGAGAAGGGCCTTCGACCAGAAATCCACTCTCAGGTTTTCTTATTCAAGCTGAAGACTTATGCTGAGGTGGTCGATCGTGCTTGCATGGCCGAGATTGACTAGAGAGGAAAGTTGGGGTTTTATGGATTAGTATCAGGCTTTGGAAGCGGCAGTTCCTCAGAGAAGAAGAGGAAGCGTGTTGAGTAGTGGAAGAAGAGTGGTGGCGGCTCAGGCCATCCCTCCAGGCAGACACCATCTGAGGCTTCTAATGCGAGGCCCATTGTGTGCCATCAGTGCAGAAAGGCAGGGTACATCCAACCCGCATGTCCACATCCTCCCAGACCTTGCTATGGGTGTGGAGTCATGGGGCACCTACAGAGTTTCTGTGGGACTGTACGCCCTTACCAGAGTGGGACTAGATCTGTAGCTTCCAGGGGTGTATCAGTGCAGTCAGAGCCGACCAGGACGCCGGGATCTTGGTTCGGTGGTCGTGGTGGTAGGACCAGATCATCTTCTGGGCAGAGCCAGATTAGGGCGGAGCCGCAGGCGAGCGTTCGTTCTCAGGCAGGGACCAGGCAACTGCATGCTATGGATCAGGCACCAGTAGGATCTGATGTAGGGCCTTCGACTGTTCGAGGTACTATTCGGGTTGCATCTTCTACAATTGCAGTTTTATTTGATACTGGTGCTTCAGTTTCTTTCATATCTTATTGCCTTGTGAATCTGTTGAACCTACCAACCGAGCTGTTATCGTTTGCTATGGAGTTGGCAACACCGTTGGGGAAAAAGAGGGAGCAAGGCCTTAGGTTCCCATCGTGCGCACTCTCTGTGTCGAGAGTCGAGATGGAATGGGATTTCTTGGTCCTTGACATGGAACTATTTGATGTGATCCTCGGTATGGACTGGCTGGTGTGCTTCTAGGCGCACATTGATTGCTATCGGCGTCGAGTCAGTTTTACGACACCAGATGGAACTCCCCAGTTATTTCATGGAGAATGGGATCCTCGGTCGGGACGCGCGAGACCTCCACTCCCCGAGTTGGGAAATCTTGCTTATCAGTTGTCGTCGCTCGCACTTGAGGACGATGGTGGTGTTTTACCAGGTGGGTTACCTCATGTAGTGGATGAGTTCCCAGAGGTCTTCCCAGATGATTTTTCTGGCTTACCCCCAGAGCGGGACGTGGAGTTCTCGATTGAGTTGGCACCGGGAACACAGCCTATATCTCTTCCCTCATATCACATGACCCCCACTAAATTGAGGGAATTAAAGATAAAACTAGATCATTTGGAATCCAAAGGATTCATTCACCCGAGCGTCTCTCCTTGGGCCGCCCCGGTTTTATTCGCAAAGAAGGCCAATGGAACCCTTCGGTTGTGCATTGATTACCGGAAATTGAACAAGGTAACCATCAAAAATAAATAACCTTTGCCTCAGATTGACGATTTGTTTGACCAGCTGAAGGGGGAAAAGTGGTTTTCCAAGATTGATTTGCGTTCGGGATACCACCAGCTCAGGGTGAGAGAATCAGATATCCCGAAGACGGCCTTCCGAAGCAGGTACGGTCACTTTGAGTACTTGGTCATGACTTTCGGATTGACGAATTCCCCCACAGTTTTCATGGCGCTCATGAATAGGGTGTTCCACCAATATCTCGACTCATTTGTCATGGTATTCGTGGATGACATCCTGGTTTATTCTAGATCTGAGGAGAAGCATGAGCATCACCTGCGCATTGTTTTGGGCACTTTGCGGGATCACCGCATGTATTCCAAACTCTCTAAGTGCACATTTTGGATCAGGGAAGTGAAGTTTCTGGGGAATGTCATCTTAGAACAAGGGGTTTCAGTGGATCCTGAGAAGATCAGGGCAGTTATTTCATGGGAGCAGCCGAGAAATGTGTTTGAGATCAAGAGTTTTCTGGGATTGGCTGGTTATTACAGGCGCTTTGCCCGGGACTTCTCGCGGCTTGCCTCCCCCATGACCGAACTCACTCAGAAAGGGGTGAAGTTTGAGTGGATCCCTCAGTGTCAGGCGTCCTTTGAGGAGTTGAAGCAGCGATTGACCACAACCCCTGTGCTGACCTTACCAGAGTCGGGAAAGGGCTATGTGGTTTACTGTGACGCTTCAGGTACGGGCCTTGGGTGTGTGCTCATGCAGGATGAACATGTTGTGGCTTATGGTTCTCGCTAGCTCCGGCCTCATGAGAAGAATTATCCAAATCATGACTTAGAGTTGGCAGCAGTGATGCATGATTTGAAGACATGGCATCACTATCTCTTTGGGGAGAAGTTTTTGGTCTATTCTGACCATAAGAGCCTGAACTACATTTTCTCTCAGAAGGATCTCAATTTGAGGCAGCGCCGCTGGGTCGAGTACCTGCAGGGTTTTGATTTTGATATTGTCTATACCCCTGGCAAGGGTAATGTGGTAGCTGACACTTTGAGCAGAAAAGCACCAGTGAAGGCATTGAGGAAGTCCAACGATGAGTGGACTTTTATGGGGCTCTTCGCCCAGATGCACTTGGAGAGTAGGGAGCACAGTGGAGGTACTTTCTTGGCTAGAATTCAGTTGACTCCTGCTCTTCTGGAGTTGATTCAGCGGGAGCAGCCTAGTGATGAGCTGTGTCAGTGGTTTATGCAGTTTCTTCATGGTGGGGAGACTCCTTCTGATTGGTCTTTGTCTTCCCAAAGGGTCTTGTGCTTCAAGGGCCGTGCTGTGGTGCTATTGTCTCTACGGAAGGTGGTGATGTAGGATAGCCATCAATCTCAGTGGTCCATCCATCCTGGTACCATCAAGATGTATTACGATGTTCGCCGTCAGTTCTGGTGGCCAGGTATGAGACGGGACATAGCCGACTTTGTATCCAGATGCTACACTTGCCAGCAAGTGAAAGCAGAGCATCAGAGACCATCTAGCCTACTCCATCCATTACCCATTCCTACCTAGAAGTGGGACGAGGTCGCCATGGAATTCATTATTGGATTGCCTCATACACCTCAGGGGAGGAATGCTATCTGGGTAGTGATTGACCGCTTGACCAAGTCAGCTCACTTTATTCCGATCAGAGATACAGTGAAGGTAGAGGAGATGGGCCGCTTGTATGTTCAGGTGGTAGTCAGAATTCATGGTGTGCCGTCAGCAATTGTTTCTGACAGGGACCCCCGCTTTACATCTCGGTTTTGGTGAGGCCTCTAGAAGGCATTGGGGTCGCAGATTAAGATGAGAACGACATACCATCCTCAGACTGATGGCCAGACAGAGCGGGCGAATCAGATTCTGGAAGACATGCTCCGAGCCTGTGTGTTAGATTTTGGAGGCTCATGGGATAACCATTTGGGACTGGTTGAGTTTGCTTATAATAACAGTTACCATTATTCCATCAGAATGGAACCCTTTGAGGTGCTCTATGGCCGGCCTTGTCGGTCTCCTCTGTGTTGGGCTGAGGTAGGCGAGACCTCACTCTTGGGACCGAGCCTTGTTCAGGAGATGTTTGAGAAGGTCAAACTGATTAGGCAGTGTTTGTTGACAGCTCAGAGTCGCCACAAGTCCTATTCAGATCATAGGCGGCGAGATCTTGAGTTTTTAGTGGGGGACAGAGTGTTCCTGAAAGTGGATCCTCACTTGGGTCACCGTCGTTTGGGGAAGCAGGGGAAGATGACACCGAGGTATGTCGGACCTTTAGAGATTCTTGAGCGGATTGGCAAGGTGGCATACAGGTTAGCTTTGCCCTCGTAGTTGACGTCGATTCACGACGTATTTCATGTCTCCCAAATAAAGAAGTACAACCCCGATCCGTCCCATGTGCTAAATTGGGAGGAGTTGGAGATAGAGTCCCACTTGTCTGTGTTTGAGCGACCAGTGCAGATAGTGGATTCTCAAAAGAAGGTGCTGCGTGGAAAGTCCATTCCTCTGTTTTGTATTCTATGGCAGCACAGGAATGATGAGCACGAGACTTGGGAGCAGAAGTCGTGGGTTGAGCAGGAGTACCCATTTCTATTCTCTGATCAGGCTTCGAGCTGACTTTTCGAGGGCAGAAAGTTTTCATGGTGGGGAGAATTGTCACGCCCGGACTTCGTTGAGGTATAAATTTAATTTTTTATTTTTTATTTCGTGAAATTAATTGCCTGTTTATTTAAATTGTTTGGTTGTGGCACGAGCTGAACCCGATGCGGGTTGCTCGTTGCGGCAACGATGTGTGCGTGCGAGCCTTACGCCGCTCGACGCACGGGCAGGGCACGGGCGAAGCCGTGCGGCTTTGCCATTTTAAGGTGCGGTGTCCGTCGCCAGACATTTCAAATAACAGATGGTTAACTTCAGTTTTATTATTATTATTTATATTATTGTTATTGTTACTATTATTATTATTATTATTATATCATTATTATTATTATTAATTTTATATTTATTAAAACCCTTTTATTTTTATCTCTTTTAGTTCTTTTCATTGTTTATTTATTTTAATTGTTTTTTTCTTCCCTCCTCTTTCTTCCTCCCCACGTATCTCCTCTCCCTCACCTGCGCTCCCATTTCCCTCATCTCCCTCACCCACGTTCTCCTTCCCCTCATCTCCCTCACCCGTGCGCTCCCTCCTACCCCTGCTCATCCTCACCCGCGCGCTCCCCCATCCTCCTTCCCTTCCTCCCGCACACCACCCTTCTCCTCTCCCCTTAGCCACGCGCCCCCTTCCCTTCTACACCCCTTAGCCTCTGTGACTCCCCTTCTCCTCTCCCCTTAGTTGTCATGCCCTCTTCTTCCTTCTCCCTCTCATCCGCTCCACACTCCTCCCTGCTTCCTCTCGCCGGACAGCAGCCGCCGCAACCTCCTTCCTGTCACCGGACAACAACTCCGCAGGCCGGCGCTCCTCCCTCCTCTCACCGGACAGCGGTCTCCCACACCTTGATCGCGCTGCCGGACCGTCTCCCGCACCCCGCTCGTGCTACCGGATGGCCGTGCACCCCTCTCTTCACCTTACCGACTTTCAGCAAGGGTTTGTTTTAATTTTATTTAATTATTTTAATTGGTTTAATTGATATTGAGTTATTTAATTATTAATGAAATTGTTTAGGAGTTAATTAATTAATTTATTTTTATTAAATGTGTTAATTATTTTATTTATTTGAATTGGTTAGATTGTTAAGTAACTTATTTAATTTAGCAAATTGTTAATTAATTTAATTGATTATTATTAAATTTGTAATCATCTTATTTAATTGAAATTGTTAAATTGTTAATTAATTTATTTAGTTAGTTTTGGAGTTGTATACTTATTAATCAACTTATTTAATTGTTTTGGTTTAATTGTTAATTAATTAATTTAATTATTATTGAACCTGTTTAACGGTGAACTGAATTATTTAATTGCTGATGTTATTTTTTTTATAGACCGCTAATGTTTCACTGGGTTGGCATTGAGGGTATTTTGGTCCACTATTTTAGGACCCTTCTGACGGCTTCATATGGTGCGACCGTTGCACAACGGGAGTTTTGTGTCGTGTCGCTTCTCGCACCTGTTTGAGGTAGGTGGTTTCGCATGCTTAGGGAATTTGATCATTTGGTTTTCTGGTTTGATTAATTTAATATGTCTTTTATTTAAATGCTGTTGTGAGTTGTCGGTTGACTAGTAGAGTGCGGTGTTTTTCCTTTATTAGTGGCTTATTTAGATTGTCAATTCTATACCGTGTTGCGCCTTGGTTTTGAACAAATGCAGCAGATGGAATTTGATCCTTGCTACAATTTTTAGTGTGCGTCTGAGTGGGTTTTGCATTGTTGATTGTGTTGTTTTATTTTCTTAAAACTTATAAACCAATTTTTTTCCAAATGTTTGATAAAATTTAGTTTGGTTCTCGAAATTCCGTGGTTCTTGCATATTGTGAGGTTCTATGTTGCGTGTTGTGCCTTGAACTTGATGAGTAGGGTGAACTTTGAATATTGAGCATAAAAGGGGAAGTCTGGGTACTAGGTGGGTGGACTAGACCAGCGTGCTAGTGATACGGGAGTGGCCTCAGCCCAGTTTCACTTAGTGGGATTGACGCTTACAACACTAACTAAACATTTGATGATGATTGGAGACCACTACGGTAGGAGGTGTTTCCCTGCCGGTGGCTCATGCACGGGAAACATATGATATGGTTAACCAAGAAGTGAGGTTCTAGGGTCCCACACGACTTTAGTACTTTAGGGCCTCTCCCACTTTTTGTTGCTCCTATGCGATTATATACACATCACTGGTTGGTTTTGGTGACTTCTGGGGTTCCAAAAGGTAAAAAAATGTTTCTTTTTCTTTCAGTACCAAAAACCCCTTTTTCCTATTTTTTTTTAAAAACTGACTTCCTGTCTTTAAAACTGCTTCCATCAAAATGTTAGTGCATTTATTTATTTTCTCTAAAATTTGAACCTGAAAACTGCTTTGGTCATATAACCCTTTTTATGTGGAATCTTTTCTCTGGTGCCAACCTATTGAGCGTTGCTCACACCCTACTTACACCTTTGGGTGTAAGTAGATCTGATTACGTATGATGCAAGGAAATGCCAAGGTTTTGAGCATGGTGGCCTGAGTTGTTAGTTGACTCATCTGATTTGGAATTGGTGGCAGAGGCCTGAGAGGGGTATTCTTTCACCAGGTGACTGTTGATGGTTTGGTTTTTGGTCACCTTATTTTGGGAGTTAGTTGTGGTTGAGTTGTGGTCTCTCTTTTTGTTAACTCTCGGTCATGCTGTTTTAAAACTTGCGGTTTTAATGTTGATTTCAGATTCCAGTTTTCTTATGGTTTGTTTCTGGTTGTTGTACGGGTAAATCGTTCCCAAAGATTTTAAATTTATACCCGGGCACTTGTGCTAGCCCGTGGGGATCAGGAACGCCCTTCGGGCCTTGCCGCGGGCCGGGTCGGGCGTTGAGTTGATGGCGACCCGATTCGGTTCATGACAAGGGATGACTCACATACCATCATCTAATTTAATATTAAATAATCTAAAACTCATTAAATAAATTAAATTAAAATATCCAACTCATACACAGGTCTTGATCAAACTCATGAATGGTCATACATGCAACGAATATGAAAAAGTGAATAACTAACATTCATTTTATTATTCATTCTTTTATTATTTAAGATAAACACGCTTGCATTAATTAATTAATTAATTCTCTTTCATCTTAATGATAATCCAATATTATTTGGAGATAATAATCATTAATGACATTCATGAAAAATAAATGGAAGAAACAATAATGACATATTAATTGCAATAAATTAATTGAGCATTTAAAATTCTTTAAAACCATTATTAAAATTTCAAACTCACAATGGCGTGCCAATCAATAAAATAAGGTTTTAATGCTGAAATTTCAAATTTAATTTAATTTTATGTTTTTCCATTAATGTGAGACTACATGATGTGTACATGTAACTACATTCCATGTACCTCGGTTGTCATATATTCAAGTCACATGTATGGGGTTTCGACGTGTTAACTCGGCCAGACTACATGGCATGTACAGGCCAGGTATACAACCTGTATCTACTTTTCATGTGCCATGGTTGGCCGAGTCAATACATGATGTATAATAAAAGCACCGCATGTAATTAATTTCTCGACGCATCTAGATACAATGCACATGGGTATACAGTGTGTGCTCCGACCGCACGTCGTCTAACCTAGTTTTACCGGACAAAGATTTGGAACTTCTTGATGGAATCTCTGGTTATTCTTCATTTATTTTTAAACCTTTAAGAAAATAAAACACTGAATAAGCATGATTAATATTTCAATAACATGTTAATTCAAATCGTATTAAAGAACGAATAACATGAAATGAATATCTAACCAAAATTATGCATAGATCTACAATAAAATAAATAATTATAAATTTAAACATGACCACTCTGATACCACTTGACGATTCTGTGCATAGTATAAGTGTACAGAGGTGAGTGTTATATTAAAATTTATTTTTAATAATTTTTTTACTGAAACCAAGAGCGAGGATCTTTCATGTCAAATCTATAATTAATTTATTTAATATTTGAATAAATAAATACCTGGGCTTAGGAAATTTCTTCATTGGTGAATGTTGATCATCCGAAAAGATACTTTCAGATTACCTTTATTGTGTTGAGAGTATCCAAGGATAGAATCCCTCTAGCAGTGATCCACACATGCCCCTATGATCTTCGAGAAACACCACTCGATCTCCGAGTGCTAGCGTGACGAGTCGAATATCTTGTGTTGTTTGTTCTTGATCGCTCATTCTTCGGTCTTGAAAAAATCTCTCTTACACTTCTCATTCTTAGGAGGGAGAGTAAAGGAGGAGTTGAGAGATAATTCATTGTACACAACAATTCTCTATTCTCAATTTTGGATGCTCTAAACAATAGACATAACCGTCTATTTATAGAGTTTGGATTTACATTAAAATATTATTTAGTTTCATAATGGCCATTAAATAACATTTATTAAATTAATAAATCCTATGCCACATGATAATAATTATATAATTATTATTTTTCGGTGTGTGCCAGTTTCTACAATAACAAATATTATATAATAGTCTTGTTAATTAATATTTTTCACCGAATTCAGTCTTGGTCCATTCGAACTCCTCTAGAATTTATTAAACAATTGAATAAATATTTTATTCACAATCTAAAAAATAGATATTTATTAAAATATTCAATAAATAAAATAAATATTTTATTCACAAGATGATGGATAAAAATTTATTTAATTTATGAAATCAATATAACTTGAATAAAATTATTCCTCAGAATTGAAAATTATATTTATTCCATTAATTAAACTCAAATAGAATTTAATTAAGATCAATAGAAACACTTAGTGTGTAACCCTTTAGGATTATTTATCGTTGGCATTAGACGAGCTTGGATAAAGTCTAAGATTACTGTCTAACACTGAGTCAAGAAACCTAATAGAAAGAACTTAATGTTGCAACATCGACAACTATATACGAATACTCACTACGTAATATAATCCCTTTATCACAATATCTCATCAAGTAGGTTGCACATCTGTGTCACCAACCTATATGCTTGATATTCCTTTCTTTGAATCTCTGAAATAAACATGTTGTTGCACTATGGACATAGAATTTAATGCTGTAAGAACCCGGATCTTCGTTTCAGGTATGTTTTTCCTTTTCTGGTTGTTTTTAAGGAAAAGAGGAAAATCTAGAAATTTTCTAAGTACACGCCGTGTAATTTATAAGTGCACACTATGTACTTAGATCCCACGTGAGGCCGTGTGCTGGCCATGTCTGGTCCACACACATGGTGTGTAGGGGTGATGTGGAGGCTGCTTAATGCGGTGTACAGAAAAGGCGAGTACACGCCGTGTACACAAGAAGTACACGTCGTGTAATTTTTTTTAATCAAACGGACCAAGGTCATGTCTAATCCCTATTTCCGTCTTCTTCTTCACCTAATTACGTCTAGAGCATCTGAGGAGGCTGAATCTTCTCCGAGCTGCTGATCCGTCACCAGTTATCTGAATTGAACGCTGTCGGTTGCAATAGAATCGCAGCGGCGAGTTCTTGGTTCTTCCTTGTCCACGTTTCTTGATTATTTATCTTATGAGAGTTATCTAAGGTTGAACGTTTTAGAAATTTTTGCAGATATCCTCCATTCTAGGCTGATTAACAGGTCTAGGTTCAAGTATATCAATCTCTTATGATCGAGGTAGGTGGTTTGTTGCCCTACGTTGAATGTCTTTGAGTTTTTGTACAGAAAGTGCTGGATTCCCATGTATCGAGTATCTCGGGTTAGGGTTTTGAACCTGTATTATTATCTTCCTTAGTTTGCTTGTATTCTTGAGGTTATTAGATGATTAATGATTGCTTGTTAGCATGTTTAAGATCATCCATGGGTGTTTCCCCTTGTTTTGGATATTTACCTCCATTTATCTTAGTTGCTTGTGAGTCATACCTTGTTGCATTGATTGCCTACCTTGAGATATTTGATTGCATGTATTTCCTGCTAGTTATATGCTTTTGATGCATTTTATATATTATCCAAGTAGTTTTTGAACTTAATTAGGGCTGTTGATAGTCGATTACACACGACTAGACTGCTCAGGGCTGTGTGAACCTGGTGCGGCAGACTAAAGAGGGAATTGACAATTAAGGGCTTCCCTAGAGAGTCTGTTATAAATTAGTATCGTTCGCAGGACCTATAGGAATTGGACTTTGTGCTTCCTTAGAGTGTCATTAGTTTCGTATCAAGACTATAGGGGGAATTAGACATAAGTGCTTCCTCAGAGAGTCTATACCTATCGTTGCAAGACCACAAGGGAATTGACGGTGAGTGCTTCCCAGAGTGTCTGTGCCCTTTTATGATTACTTGACTATAGGGGTATGCCAGTATGATCCACCTAGAGAGTCAGTGTGAATATTGTTTGGTTGGTTGTGATGAGTCCACCAAGCCAAAGAACAAGCTTGTGTTTGTACTGCTTGTAGTTTAGGTAGTCTGTCGAGATACCTATTGTGTTACTTGCTATGATTTGGGAATATAGAGCTGTTGTTAGGTTTCTTGGGTGATAATTAAATGACTGAATTAAATTACTAATTAAATGTGAATGGAGATTTTTGAGATTGTTTGATTTAGTGTACTCTTGTTTCTTACTGCATTTATTTCATTTACTTTTTCTATATTGCTCACTGACAGTAGGGCACAGATCTTGTGGTGGTTGCCTACTGGGATTAGTCTCACACCCTGTTTGGGTCCTGTTTTTCAGCCCAAACAGGTTATATGGTTGTAGGTGTGGATAGGGGTTGTGGACCTTCTACTTCAGGTACATGATTGCTGGTTGGAGCTGGAGAGCATAGGACCGAGCCTAGGCTTGCGATGCTGCTGGAGTTGCTGTTTACTTTTAGTACTTGGTTCTTAGTTGTATTTCAGCACGTTGTTGTGGTTGCTACTTTCCTTAGATACTTGTACCTGCTGCATTATTTTCATCATTATTATATTATACATTGCTTCCACTGTTTAGTTTCCGTTATTGTACGATGTTTACTACTTCCGCTATTGACTGCTATTTCTTTTTCTTTGTATACCTTACCAAATGAGGGCATAGTTTCCCAATGACTTACTAAGGCCCTCTCTGCTAGTCATCAACCTCTGGAATTTGGGGAAACGCGCTCGTGGTCATGTGGTGAACCAGGTACGGGGAACCAGTCGAGTGGCTCCGGATTCGGGTCGTTACAAATGCGACAATTCTATTCCAATCAAAGGTCTGATATATCAGATTCCATAAAGACAGAAGAGACAAATCCTTCCTTGATTTATTCATTAATGACATGTAACTCGTGGTGCACCCAATGTATCCAACTTCACTATGAACCGTTATCATCGTGGTTTATGAAATACATCTAAGTATGTGAGTTGTAATATGCATTAATAATAATCTTAAAGTCTAATGACCATCACACACACTCGTAGATAAGAATATATGATGTCACCAAAACATGTATAATTCCTACTGGCAGGTCTGTTCTCATAATCTCCCATCTCAGAAATTACCAACTATGAACTTCATGAGAAGAAGCTTCATCTTCTTATGAGTACTCACACCTGACAGTCTATGTACTATGTGTCCCATTATAGTATATTATTGAACCACAAAATAATATTTGAGAATATCTTCATAGAACATCAAAGTTATCATTGTAGAAAGGAACTTCTATGATCTTATCAATGCGACGTATACTCTAGGACATTATTACATTAGATTCATGCAGAAAAATAAACAATATGTAATAAGAAGTTTTATTAATATTCAATACATTGAATATACATGTAATCAAAGTACAAATGGTTGGTCCTAAGACACCAAATCCAACATATATGAGGTGTATATGTGTGTATTATATAGATATATTTTAAACAATAAGAAAGTCCACAACTTTTAATCTTGACACGATAATATATATGACATGATAAAGTGAGATTTTATTAAATTCATTCTTGAAAAGTGTGGTTTTCATGATTTATTCATCCAAGATATCATGAGGTGTATTTCTATGATTGCTTTTAAAATCAAAGTTAATGGTGACTGTATGGATACTATTTTTACATCAAGAGGTCCCTGACATAAGATACCTTATCTACAGAACTTTTCAATATTGTTGTTGATGTGATTTTAAAATTATTATCAAATGCAACTTTACAAGGGAAGATCCATGGTGTCAAGGTGAGTAAGAAGGGCCGGTGATTACCCATCTCTCATTTAAATATGATTTTCTATTGTTTTCAAGGGTTGTGTGGGAGAAGTGAAGATATATTTCATGGCTTCTTTAGTGTTATCATGATGCATCAAGACAAGAAGTTGGTTTTCATAAATCAGAGACATATTTTAGTAAAGAGGTTTGGAGATAAAAAAATGGATGATCTGTGTTATTTGATGGGTGTTTCCTTTGTGTAGAAGCATAATAAATACTTTGGTCTCCTTGACTATAATTATGTGATAAAAGAAGAAGCTTTTAAACTCAATTATGGATAGAATTTGAAAGTGAATTAATGGATGGATGGGGAAGGGGTTGTCGAGAGTAGGGAGAGCAGTTTTATTGAAATGAATTGCCTAAGTTATTTCCTCATAGGTGATGTCACTGTTTACACTACTACAAATTTAAGTTTATTCGACGCTAAAAAAAACATTGATAAAGGATACCTT
Organism: Viscum album; assembly: GCA_963277665.1. Lineage (NCBI taxonomy): Eukaryota > Viridiplantae > Streptophyta > Magnoliopsida > Santalales > Viscaceae > Viscum > Viscum album. Next base: position 1,164,160,371 of record OY728159.1, read on the forward strand.
TTATCGATGCTAAAAAAACGCTAAAAAAATAACACCTTTATCATAATTTTTTTAGCACTGGTAAAACTAAAGTGATCGCACCGAGTCACATCGAACTTACGAACATTCGACAACCTCTTTTTATATGATTCTACAATATGACCACACTGGAAGCCTGATGCGGGGATGGACTTCTGCATACACTCTTCAAACACATAAGTGGGCTCATGCCTATACGCATGGGCCTACACGGGCCTTGGCCCATCCTATGCTCGCAGTGTGCCTTGGTCTACTCACGGGTCCTCACGGGCTTTGTTCAGTAGGTCTTCCTTGTTAGGATGCCTAAATGGATGGCCCTTCAGGTTGAGGGCTAACTGACTTAATAATTTTTTTATAATTAAATTATTCTTTCATATATAAAAATATATATTGATATATATATCTATGTGTGTGTGTGTGAATATATTAAATATATATATATATATATTAAATTTGTTTGTTTTTAATTTTTATCTGTTTAATATTTTTTAAAATTTATTTGTTTTTAATACTTATTTATATTCATTCTCTTTTTTTTATAATTAATTTTTTATTTCGTATATACAAATATATATTGATATATATAAAAATATATTGATATTTATTAAATATTGATATATATTAATATATATTGACATATTAATAAATAGTATATTAATTATTTAGTTATAAATATATAATTTAATAAATTATATATATATTAATAAATAGTATATAAATTATTTAATTAAAAATTAATAAATTAAAAATATATTATATTTATAATTAAATAAGTAATACACTGTTTGTAATTAATAAAAAAGAATAAATTTATTAAAAACTTAATATACTAATTAAAAAATTAATATACCACTTATTATTGTATATATATATAATTAAATAAGTAATACACTATTTATAATTAATAAAAATGAATAAATTTATTAAATACTAAATATACTAATTAAATGATTAATATAATATATATCACTCCATATATATATATTAAATTTATTCATTTTTATTAATAATTATCTCATTAATATTTTTTTAATATTTTTTTAGCATTTAATGTTTTTAATATAATTATAATTGATATAATTAATATATATTGCCAACAAGCCTATAATCGAGTAGTAAAAGCTTTTATTTGACATTCAAAAGTCCCAGGATCAAATTCGGGTAGAGGTGAAATTGTTGACTTACTATAGTAATCATTGTAGTGGGTACTATATCAGCACTGTAGCAATGAAACTATTCACCTGATTTGGGATTTCGAGCATCTTCGGGCCACCAAAGGCCTTTAGATCATAGGGCCTTCGGGCCACCATAGTGCAACGAGTGATGAAAAAAGTGATCAGCCAATTGGTGCAGCGCATTAGGTAGGCAGTGCAGCTTGGGTTCAAGCAGCATTGCTAAGTGGGCAGCTCGAAAGAGTGATAACGTGTTGAAACCTATTATATGACTCTCTAACCGTTTTGGGATAGAGGGGTGCTCTTCCATGACATTACAATGAGTTGTACAATGTGTTGGTTCTTGGCAGAGGGGGTGACACAACGTGTGAATGGTGACGACCAGACAGGTAAAGCAACACATCTTGGAGGCAACGTGACATGGAGACATGCATGCTTTACTGGGTGGGCAACTCGAAAGAGCGATGAGTGCGCTGACATCTATCATCTAACTCTCTACCCAGACATGAGTTTAAAGAGGGGTGCTCTCTTAGGTCTTCATGGTGGGGTAGTGCAATGCAACAACTGATAGTAAGGGGGCGTTGTAGTGAGGACACTAGGATCATGATGTGACGCTTGACTGGTTAGTTTGGGCCTTCAAGATCACAGGGCCTTCGGGACATCAAAGAATGTATTGGGTCTTCGAGCCTCTGGGATTTCAAGTCATTTAAGGGTTACCTCTAAACCCTATTGAAAAGGGGATTATCTTTCCTTAATAAAAAGGGTGTGTTACCCCTACCTAAAAAAAATATATATTCATTTTTATTTAAACATATATTCATGTGGGTTCACAAGTTGGACCTGGCTAACCCCCAAATTTTTTATAATTAAATTTATTGAATTTAATATATATATATATATATATTAATAAATAGTACATTAATTATATATATATATAATTAAACATTTAATATGTTGTTTTTAATTAATAAAAATGAATAAAATTATTAAACACTTATTATACTAATTAAATAATTAATAAACTATTTATTTCTATATACTAATTAAATACTTATTATACTAATTAAATAATTAAAATATTATTTATTATTATATATATTAAATTTATTATTTTTTAAATAATTTTATTCATTTTTATTAATTATAAATAGTATATTAATTATTTAATTATATATATATAATTAAATTTCACTCATTTTTAACATGAATTCATTTAATATAATTTATTCCTTGATAATGTTAAGTGTGTGCTTACTTTTTTTTTATAATTTATATATTTTAAATATTTATTCATTTAATATTTTTTTAATTTATTAATTTTTAATGTTTTTATACATAATTATTCATCAATATATTTAATATTTTTGTAATTTATTCATTTTAAAAATTTCATTGTTCAATATTTTTGTAATTTTATCCATTTTCTAATATTTATTTATATGCATTTATTCATTAACACTTAATGTTTTTAATATTATTGTAATTTATATAATTAATATGTATTCATTTCCATTTTAACATATATAAATATCCATCTTTAATTTTTTAAAATTATCTATATAATTAATAATAGTTATTCATTTTTTAAATTTATTTATTCTTTTTCTCATCTATTTCATTAATAGACGTTGCATATTGTATAATGTCATGGTTCAATTTAACATATATCAAACTTGTATACACACACACATTAATTTCATGCAAAAAAATATTTACATAATTAATGATATCTTACATAGAAACACACACACCTAATATTTATGTAATTTATTCAAATTTTAATATTCATTTTAAAATTTCATTTAGTAACATAATATATTTAATATACTATGCTTTTAATTAGTAAATTTTATTTATTTATTTTTAATATTATTTCAGTTAGTATTATTTATTCATTTTTAATATTTTTTTATATTTTATATTTTTTTTGGGAATTTAATCATTTTCTAATATTTATTTATACACATTTATTTAATTTGTTTTAATATTTTCAATATGTATTTATCTTAATTTCAATATATATCCATATTTTTCTTAATAATTTATATAATTAATAAAACTTATCCATTTTTTAATATTTTTAAAGTCTACTCTTTTTTAATTATTCAATTTTACTTATTTTTAACATTCATTCATTTATATATACTAGGTGTTTGGGGGTATAATTAAATTAAACACACACACACTGCACACACGCGAGCCTAAAAGGCAGGTCATAACCCCCCAAGGGATAACCCATCCAACTAGCCACATTATTACATAATATATTTTTGGCCCGATGGTCCAGTGGGCATGAAGCCCATTACATGTCCTGTAGGCTCGTATTTTTTTCCCAATACCCATTTTATGAATAATAACTCGGCTGCTATAGTACTGCCACCACTACAGTACTCGGTGCTGCTACAGTGTCTCCCGCCGCTGCTATAATACCACTACAGTACCCACTGCCACTAAAATACCCGCAATAGTGCCCACCGCCGCAACATTGCTACCGATTAACAGTTCCACCGCTACTACAGTACCCTATAGTACTGCTATAGTGTAGGTTTTGGGTGCAGTGGAAGCACGTGGATGGGTGTTCCCAACTTTAATTTTACCGTTAACAATGATCAATTTTAGATCCATCATGATGATAAAACACCAGATCTTCAGAATAGAATGAAGAACGAAAAGGAAAAAGGGAAGTCCCAGAACCACATAGAGGGTCATCATGTGTTGGTTATAATTAATTTAATTAAAATACAAGAATTACCTTGATGGAATTCTCTCTCCATTGATGTTTTTGGTCACGATCCAATGTGATCCATCGTTGCGTCATAGAATCCAAGTGTAGGATTCCTTTAGAGGTGATCCACATGTGCTCCACATATCTCTAGACGTCGTTGAAGGGATCTCTGGGTGCTAGCATGGAAGAGATTTTGCTTGTGATATCCGCCTTCGATCACCTTGAGAGCCGTTTCCAAAGTGATCTCCTTAATTCGGTAGAGGAGGATCTCTCTCGTAACTTGAGAGCGTTCTTGGAGGAAAGGAATTCTATCTTGACTTGAGAGATTTCTCCAAATCCATTGTGCACAACCACAAAAATGGCCAGGTTTAATGAGAATAATGTAATTGAGATTTATATTACTTAGAATAATAAAATGAATTAATTACCCAAATACATTTATTCATTTTATTTAATTCTTAGTAAGACCCCATATCTAATAATAACATTTGACTATTATTATCACTTTACATGCACCCAATGAATTACACCTATTATTATTTAATTAAATAAATAATATTATTTATCACAAATCCCTAGAAAAATTACATAGTGTGTACTTCTGTTTTTCCATTTTATTTATTTCCTCCATCACATTTATTAGACCTTGAATAATGACTATTTATTTCTCAAATAAATATCACTACATTACTCACTAATAAATATATTATTTTGACTACAATATATTCTCTCAAATAACTAGTGTCGAAATAAATGCGACCAGACATCCTTGAATAATTATTAAACCACAATAGAGAACAATCTTTATTCAACTTGTTCAATGAATGTTTAACTGAGATACTTGGACACACTTAGTGTGTAATCCTCTAGGCCTCTTTCTTAGTGGAATTAGGTAGATCCTGCCTAAAGTCTAAGGTTATCATCTAGAAACATGTCAAGGCACCCATAGAGAAAGAAGTTAACGACGTAATGACATGTCACCTCCTACGAACGCTTACCGTGTAATGTAATCCCTTTGTCTCGACATCTCAAATCAAGTGGGTTGCATGCTAGTGCCATTAACCCATGTGCTTGATTATTCTTTCTTTGACTTCCTAGAATTTAACTCGCCCATTCCTCACCATGTCCATGGATTTATTTAGGCTATATCAATTCCATCAAAGGGATTGAGATATCAACTTTCATTATGGAATAGAAGGGACAAATCCTTTCTCGCATTATCTATTAATGCAATATTACTCGTGACACACCCAACATATCCTAACTTGTTGTAAACAGTGTGTCGTCATAGTTTTCATCAGTAAATCTAAGTGCGCGAGTTATAATACTCATTAATAATAATATTAAAGTATAAGGACCAATACACACATCTGCAGATAGGAACATCCAATGACACTATGAAATGTGGATTTTCTACTGGTGGGTCTTGTTCTCATAATATCCTCCTGGATATTACTAAGGGCGCACACCATGAGAAGGTGAATCAAAGTTTTATGAGTCCTCACACCCAATGGCCTGTATTATTTGTATCCCTCAAATAAAATCACCTGACCATAGAACATATATTCAAGAATAGTGTTATGAAACTTTCAAGTTCTCATTATAGCAGGGATCTGCTATGACCCTTTAGTAAAACAACTATCCTTAGGACATTATCGCATGCATTTTCATGCAAAAGAACAATCAAGATGTGATAAGATATTTATTAATATTCAAATCCATGAATACAAGTTTATCATAAAGTACAAAGTTTTTGGTTCTAGGACACCAACTCCAACATACAATACCTACACCCAATGGGTTTTGAACCCTCATTTTTAATGTAGTATTACAGAGTGCTTACCACTAAGCCAAACCCCAACTATGAAAATGTGTGTATGGGTAACACTCGCCTCCCACTAGGGCCCCCGCTGGGCCCAGAGCACGTCGTATGTTCCCCAGCTAGTCAAATGACTTTGAATCACCCTATGAATAATACACACAATGTATGAGTCTGGAAGGACTCGAGCCTGGGCCAGTTCCCACTGAGAGTGAGGGGTACAATTAGCGTGTACCACTCAACTAACACCCCATGGGAAAAACATGTTATTGAGTAACAAGGTATAGGTGGTTGCCACGCCATGCCTGTCCTAGGCCCCATCTACCACCTATACACCACATGCCCCTAACTAAATTTGAGCATGGCGAGACTTGAACCTGAGCTAGTTCCATTGCCAGGGAGTGGCCACCTTACAAGGTACCACTAAGCCAACCTCAGTCGAGAACATTCATTTAAGATTATATATTCATTATTAATGTTAAAAATATATTTGTAAATAAATATTTTTAAATAAATATATTTATAAATGTATATTTACTATATTTATAAAATTATATTATTATATTTATAAATAAATAAATATTTTTTTAAATGTATTTATATAATTATAAATAAATTTTAAGAAAATAATAATAAATATATTTAAATAACAAATATATTTACTATATATATATATATATTTTATTAAATATATATAATTATATAAATATAATTATAATTATATTAAAATATTTATAAAAATATTTACAAAAATATTTATTTATAATTATAATTATTAATATATATCTATAATTATATTTATAAATACATATTTACAATTCTCGTAATAAATTTATAATTATATAAATTTATATTTATTTATTTATTTATAATTATATATATTTTTAATTGTATCAATTATATTATTAAAATTAATTATAGAAGTCTTTATCAATGTTTGTTATTTTAATGCTAATAAAACCCCTCTTTATTAGTTCTTTTTTGAAACTGCCAATGAAAGCCTTCCCGATATTTTAAATAGAACCCTAACCGAACTGATTTCCCTCACGCCGTTCAAGCTCCTGTGAAAGTTCATCATTGCCGTCGCTCCCCCTCGACCTTGTCTCAGACGAATCAACCCTCTCAATCTAAGCTATGTTATTATTTCTCCTTCTATCTCATCTATCAATGTCGTTGATCACCTCTCTAACCTATAATTGGTCTAAACCATGCTATATTTTTTTTAAACTTTATTTCTTGCTTTCTACCACCCCAACTCCTTGTCTTTAGCCTGGGCCGACCAACCACTATCACAAATCCCCCTCCAGCGACCACTATTTCCCCATCTTCTACTCCCTCAGTTGGCCAACACAACCTCCCACTCCGTTTTTTTCTTTTTTTTGGGAGTTTTGTTTTTATATGTATTATTTAAAGGTAGATTTTATACTTTTATAAAATTCTAGATTTTGGTTATCTTGATTCAAAACTCAATATCATTTTTTACTATTGATTTTGAAAATCTTTTAAAAGGAATAATTGATTTTTGGGCTTTTGAAATTTAAAAATAGGTTGGTAATTAATTTTTATTATTTTATGGTGATTTCTATGAAATGGTTTTTTAGTTGATTTAGTGAATTGTTTTGGAAGATGAATATAAATAGTCAAGGATTTTATAAAATTGATTTCTAAAGGGATTACTTGATTAAATGGGTAAATGGTCTTTTTTTTGTGAAAATAAACATTGAATTAATTTTGTTTAGAGTTAAAAATAAGAATATTTTGTTTTATTTTTTTTTAAAGATGGTGTATTGGCCAAAAAGACCAAAGCACAAATATTATTAAAGAAAGAGGTTACAGGAGTCTAAAATATGGAATCATGTTACAATATTTATTATAAAAAGGTAAAAGATCAAATGGGTTTCTTATAGGGGTTTACTACTGGAATTTGAGGTATTTGTAATAGGATCCTGATGCAAATAACCCATTATAGAAAACAACATCGTAAATAGTATTTTTTGCGATGGGAAGATTTCCCATCACAAATAGTTCTCTATTTTTATATAAATTTTTTTTGCGATGGGCCCGTCGTAAAAACGTATTTGCAATGGTCCTGTTTTCCCATCGCAAATAGTTATTTAAGAAATATATAAACTATTTGTGATGGGAACCTGTCGCAAAAGGTCCCGTCGCAAATACTTAATAAAAAAATATATTCAATAAAATTATAATAAATTAATATTATAAAATAATAATAATATTATTACTATTAATATAAATAATATAATATTATATAATAATAATAATACTAATATTAATAATATAAAAAAATTATATTATCATAATATTAATAATAAAATAATAATAATAATAATATAATAATGTTATTATTACTAATTATTACTAATTATTACTACTTATTACTATTTATTACTATTTATTACTAATCATTACTATTTATTACTAATTATTACCAATTAATACTAATTAATACTATTTATTACTAATTATTATAATTTATTACTAATTATTACTAACTATTACGAATTGTTACTAATTATTACTAATTATTAGTATTTATTAGTATTTATTACTAATTATTACTATTTTTTACTAATTATTACTATTTTTTACTAATTATTACTATTTTTTACTAATTATTACTATTTATTACTAATTAATAAAATTTATTACTAATTAATATTAATTAATACTATTTATTACTAACTATTACTAATTATTACTAATTATTACTAATTATTACTATTTATTACTAATTATTACTAATTACTAGTATTTATTACTATTTTTTTGCTAATTATTACTACTTTTTGTTAACTATTGCTATTTTTTGCTAATTATTACTAATTATTGCTAATTATTACTTTTTATTGGTATTTATTACTAATTATTCATATTTATTACTAATTATTAATATTTATTACTAATTATTAGTAATTATTAGTAATTATTAGTAATTATTTCTAATTATTAGTAATTATTAGTAATTATTACTAATTATTAGTATTTATTACTAATTATTAGTATTTATTACTAATTATTAGTATTTATTACTATTTTTTTCTAAATATTACTATTTTTTTCTAATTATTACTTTTTATTTGTATTTATTCCTAATTATTACTAATTATTAGTATTTATTCCTAATTATTACTAATTATTATTATTTATTAGTATTTATTAGTATTTATTACTATTTTTACTAATTATTACTATCTTTTTTACTAATTATTACTATTTATTATTAATTATTACTAATTAATACAAATTATTACTAATTAATACTAATTATTACTAATTATTAGTATTTGTTACAAATTATTAGTATTTGCTACTAATTATTAGTATTTTCTACTAATTATTAGTATTTGTGAATAATTATTAGTATTTGTTACTAATTATTAGTATTTGTTACTAATTATTAGTATTTGTTACTAATTATTATTATTTGTTACTAATTATCAGTATATGTTACTAATTATTAGTATTTGTTACTAATTATTAGCATTTGTTACTAATTATTAGTATATGTTACTAATTATTAATATTTGTTACTAATTATTAGTATTTATTCCTAATTATTTCTAATTATTACTAATTATTAGTATTTATTGTAAAGACCCGAAATTTCCATGTAATTTTTTTTTAAAATAAATGGGAATTTTACGAGTCCGTGAAAATTGACGGCGCGTGATTCCGAGGCCCGGAGTGCCCAGAATGAATTTCTGAACTTTTTTTTGGGTACGTTTAGTTAATGTGCGAGCGAGTTTTTCTAACTTTTGAACTGGTGTTCGGAATTGAAATGCGAGGGCACCGTTGAACTCGCAGCGCCGATATTCGCTTAAGGAGAATTTCACCTCGACGGTAGTGGATTGGGAGTGAAAGGTAGATTTTGGGTTTTTTGTGAACGAATAAAATAAAAATAAAGTTTTGTAGCTTTATTTTTATTTTATTTGTTAAAACCTCCATGTGGAAGTTGGGAAGTGGGGACAACCAAACCTTAACCTCCCATGATAGGTTATGATGGTGGGGACCACCCAAACCTAACCTCCCATGAGAGGTTATGGTGGTGGGGACCACTCGTGGAATGAAACCTCTTGAACTCCATAATTAAGTGGGGAGAAACCTCTTGAGCTCCCCACTTAATTGTGCCAACCACCCCCCACTTAATTATGCAAACCCACCTCCACATTAATTGTGCCAACCCTTGGTATCCTCCAATTTGAATTTTATGCCAACACAACCCATTTATTGTTGCCAATTAATTAAGCCAACTTGGATTGCCAACAAATTAAATAGATAAACATATTTTATTTGGTTGGCTATTCATTTGTTGGCAAAGTATTGGCAAAGGAGGATTGGGAGAACTTGGGAGAAAGCTCTCCAACGAAGAACGCTTCGCCAACGAAGAACACCAACCTTCTTCGACCTTCTTCCTCAGGACTTCTTCCGACGTGGGACGTCCTCATCTACGATGAATTGACGACCATACTATCTTCCTGCGCCAACGTCATCAAGCGAACGAGGTTGGGGTTTATTGTTTATCACTTCTCATGTTCTCCCCTTCTAATTCTTTTGCGGGATTTGGGAATAGAGATTGATGAGGGTTGTGGGAAATGATGTTTTAAAATATCTTCCATACACGTTCATGCTTCGTTCTTTGTGAACCGCTTGCTATCACTTTAAATGCGGAGGGTGCGGGCCAAACAAACATGACCCAACCCCTCTGTTGTTCTTCTTTGGTGTACTTTTTGAAATAGAGGAAGGTGATGAAGGTGGCGAAGGCAACAACGCCGCCACCCACAGCCTCCACGACCCGCACTGCCACCGCGGTGTTCCGGTCTCCCAGTCGAACCGGCCGCGCGCCCCGGCTCCGCACCCTGGCCGAGCCACATGCGGCGCTCCGCCCTCCCGGACGAACTGGTCGCGCCCCCCGACTCCGTGCCCCGGCCAAGCCTCCCCCGCGGCACTTCGGCCTCCCGGCCGAACCGGCCTCGCGCCCCGGCTGAACCGACCTCGTTGCAGCCCTCCGAGCTACCCTGGATTGCGCCGCCCGCTGACCCTCTGAGCCGCCCCAGATCGCGCCACCCACCGACCCTCCGAGCTGCCCCGGCTCACGCCGCCCATCGACCCTCCGCGCCGCCTGCCGGCCCTCCGAGCTGCCCTGGCTCGCGCCGCCCACCGACCCTCCGAACCGCCCTGTGGTATCGCGCCCTCGCGGCCACCCGTGACTCTCTGTGGCCCCTCGCGGCCTATAGGGCCGGGCCGCACTGCGGGCCGGGCCAGACCCAGTGGGCCAGGCCGGACCCGGGCCCACTACAACCCATTTAATTTTTTTGGCCATAACTTTGTCACCGGGCGTCTGTTTGATGAACTGTCAGTGGCGCTGGAAATCTTGGATCGAGATGGTCCCTTTGAGTGATACCCCACTATGTTTTGGATTGAGATGGGGAATGGTTAGGTTGGATCGAGCACGAATCCAACCGGGCTCCCAAGATTAAAAGGCTAATAACTCACAGACCGGGCGTCCGATTGACGCACCGTCTGTTACGTCGAGACCCCTATGACATGAGAAAACTTTGAGATACTTCTTTGTGGGACTTCGTGGCATTTGGAGTATCGACCAGTAGCTTGTGGATCAGATCCTCCCAGAGACGAGCGAGCATAGTACGAAGACCTAGTGGCTGGCTGAGACTTGACGACTACTGACCGTTTCAACTCGGAGTGACTTGACTAGCCCAATGAGGAGTGTCTTGGTGATTCGGTAGACCCACAGTGGGGAGCGCCTTGGTGACGCGGCAAACCCATGATACTCGACGGGAGGAGTACCTCAACAGGCTACGAGGGGGAGCGCCTCTGTGTGACGCGGCAGACCCATGGTAGGGAGCGCCTCTGTGTGACGCGGCAGACCCACGGTACTCGATAGGAGGAGTATCTCATCAGTCCAAGGTTAGTGGGAAGTGCCTCTATGTGACGAGGAAGGCCCACTGTACTCGATATAGGAGGAGTTATCCAACAACTGATTTGTTCTATGTTGTGACTGGGAATGTTACTTGATACTACCCCTAGAATAAATCCCGGTGTGAGCTGAGTCTGTACCTCTATGTTTTCCTCATGATTGAGATGGATTACTTGATAACTTAGGTATATGTATGTTCATATACCTAAGTAAGGTTATCTGTTGATTTCATACTTTTTGTTTTATCCTTGTTGGATTTTGTGAGACCTAGAGGGTCTCGGGGTCCCTACTAAGTATCGTTATACTCACCCCTGCACGGGCTATGCCCGCACGTTGTTGTGTTGGATGCAGATGATGGACATCGCTGACTGGGGCTAAGAGTACCAGGACTGGACGGTACCTGGAGGTGGACCATACGGCGTGTCGGTATGCAGAGGAGACGGGTGGATGTGGAGTGCTGAGGAGGCAATATGTACCTACCCTTCAGGTAGGAACCTCAGAGGAAGATCCAGAAACTGACTTTCTCTTTTCTTCAATTGTATTTTATCATAGTCGTACTTGTAATTTCCAGTTGGGATTATATTCTGCCCCCTTTTACTTACTGCACTTACTTTGTTTACAGTTCACTTTACTAGTGTTCCTATCTTACTGTGTGCTTGGTTACGTGTGCTTACAGGTTATAAAGGCAACACCTTCCTAGTTTTAGGGAATATGCCTTCAGTGCTAGTCTCCATCCCTTGGCCTATGGAAGGCGGGCTTGGGGTAGTCACGGCACGGGCCCCGGGGGACAGGTTGTGACAAATTGGCATTAGAGGAGTCGGTTCTACCGTAGAACTTAGGACTTTGATCTTTCCTTTTAACGGCAATAATGTTAAGTGTAGTGAGTGTGGTTATCAGTTTAGGGAAACCGATATTGGTGCGGCGGCCGACGTATCCATACACCAGGACCCTGACTTCTGATATCTGACTTAGTGCATGAAAACACTGATTGCGTGTGTGTTTTCAAGAGTCTTATTTGTAAACTCTTTGAGTCAGCTCACTAGGTCAGCTCACTAGGTATAACTTTTTCACCATAGTACACCTTTTTCTTTTCAGGATGCCTCCACGTAGACAACCAACAAGAGTTCCGAGAGTTGTATGCACAGATAGCCCACCGAGCGACGAGGCCTCGGTGCAGGGCCCTCTTCCAGTAGAGGCACTAGCGGAGGCAAAAATGATATTACTACCCATTGGGCCACCGATACCACTAGCCCCAGCAGCATACGGTGCACGCCGCTTGAGCATGTTGCACGAGTTCCAGTGCCATAGGCCACCTAGGTTTAGGGGAGAGACGAACCCATAGGCAGCTGAGGATTGGCTGGAGGCCGTGGTGAGAGTTTTCTTATTGGTAGGGACACCAGATGATTTCATGGTGATCCTTTCTACTAGCCTTCTATAGGTAGCAACAGGTAGATGGCAGAGCTTGATGCTCTAGGTTCATGATGAGTTGATGCTTCTCTGGGCAGACTTTAAGAGCCTGTTTCGGGCAAAGTTTGTCCCATCGACTCTTCATGCAGTGTGCATACAGAAGCTACTTCATCTGCAGTAGGGCAGCATGACTGTGGCTCAACACTCAGCGAGGTTCACTAACCTCTCACGTTACTCCACCGATATGGTGCGGGACCCATTCTTCAGGGCCCAGACCTTTGAGTAGGGGCTCAGGCGGGAGATCAGGGCTTCGATGATCTCACTCAGCATTCCAATGTAGGAGGGGGTGTTAGAGAGAGCCCTCTTGGTGGAGAGTTTCCTTGCTGAGCAGTCACCAGCAGTGAGACGCACTACCAGTCGTCACGTAGCGGAGTCTTCTGCAGCTGGCAGTAGACGGATGTCATAGAGGTCCAAGAGGACCAGACCTACAGGTGGACGACCGCATGATTCAGAGTCGGTTGTGCAGGGCACCTGAGCCAGATCCAGTTATACTAGGAGCGGGCACTGTTACGCATGCGGAGGGCAGGGTCACATGGCTCGTGACTGTCTGATCCACCGTACGAATGATCATTAGACGATCGAAGGACTGACCAGGAAAAGATAGAGGTTCAACTGAGGAGGTCCGTAGGGAGCAGGCATACGTGGCTAAGGAGATGGACATACAACTAGAAGTGGGAGACGATATGAGGTGTTACCACCACCACCACCAGGAGGTCCACCCTGACTGCAGGGAGAAGGTGGATAAGGGAGAGCTCAGCTCCAGGAAGCTGGGGCCTACGATCACGGTGCTCTGGAGATGATATGAGGTACGATCTGTGTCTACTCCACCATAACTAAAGTACTTATAGACACAGGTTCCAATCATTATTTTATTCCCACCACCCTCTTTCAGAGATCAGAGATTCCGACGGAGCCGTTGGATCGATCCTTACGGCTAGAGACTCCTACGGGAGCAGATTCAATGATTAAGCACTGGTGATGGAAGTGCAAGCTTACTCTAGGAGGCGATAGATTCAGTTGGGATATCTTAGTAGTGATGTTGAGGCCTTACGACGTCATCTTGGGTATAGACTGGTTATCTACAGTCCATGCTCATATTGACTGTATTAGGAACAAAGTGTGGTATGCCTGCACAGATGGGACCATGTTTACCTTCACCGGTGAGAAGGGAGCCTTTACAGTGAATGATGGACTTAACCGGAGGAGAGTGCAGCCGATCACTCATCAGTTGTCTAGCCTTACCCTCGGAGCAGTTGATGTGGAGAGTCCAAGTTATCTTGTAGTGGTGGACCAGTACGCGGATGTTTTCCCTGATGATTTCCCGGGTCTACCTCCTCGTAGAGATGTGGACTTTTACATTGACTTGTACCCCGAGACGACACCAATATCTACACCAGTGTATCAGATGTCTCCCGCAGAGCTTCGTGAGCTGTGGGTACAACTAGAGGACTTGCAGGGGAAGGGATTCATCTGGCCTAGTGTTTCTCATTGTGTAGCCCTGATTCTGTTCACCAAGAAGGTAGATGGGAGATTGAGGCTTTGTGTTGACTATCGACGCCTAAACCAGGTGACCTTGAATAATAAGTACCCACTCCCAAGGATTGATGACCTATTTGATCAGCTGAAGGGGGCACAATGGTTCTCAAAGATAAACCTCAGATTAGACTATCACCATCTCAGAGTACAAGATGAGGATGTGCAGAAGACGACCTTCAGGTGTCAGTACGGTCATTACGAGTTCTTGGTTATTCCATTCGGCACGACCAATGCTCCAGCAGTGTTCATGGGACTCATGAAAAGGATCTTTCAGCCGTACCTTGATTGCTTCATAGTAGTCTTCATCAACAAAATTCTGATCTACTCGACTACTAAGGAGGAGCATGCCTATCATTTGCAGGTAGTACTTGACACACTCTGAGAGCACCAACTTTATGGTAAGCTCTCGAAGTTCCAGTTCTGGCTCTGAGAGGTTCACTTTCTGGGACATGTCATATCGGAGGCTGGAGTTGCAGTAGATCCAGCAAAGATTGAGGTGGTACTTTCTTGGGGGCCACCCAGGAGTGTGACAGAGGTACGTAGTTTCCTGGGTTTGGTTGGATATTACTAGAGGTTTGTGCCAGATTTCTCCAGAGTTACATCACCACTATCAGCCTTAACAAATAAGGGGAAACTCGTCATGTGGTTGGAGAGATTCCAGCAGAGTTTTTAAGAGCTGAGGCTAAGGCTGACTAGTGCCCCCATCTTGAGTCTTTTAGAGGAGGGCGTAGGGTACATAGTCTACTGTGACACATCAGGGACTAGAATCAGATGTGTTCTGATGCAGGAGCAAGCATTTATCACATATGGTTCTCAATAGCTGAGACAACATGAGCAGAACTATGCTACCCATGACTTGGATTTAGCAGTAGTGGTCTTCACCTTGAAGATTTGGCGACACTATCTGATGGGTGATCATTTTACAGTGTACTCTGATCGCAAGAGTCTCAGGTATATCTTCTCTCAGAAGGACCTGAATATGAGACAACAATGTTGGCTTGAGTTCCTCCAGGACTATGACTTTGAGATAGTATATACTCTTGAGAAGGGTAATGTTGTTACAGATGCACTTAGCAGGAGGTCTGTTATACAGCTTCTAGGTGAGGCGATGGAAAAACTGGACGCTTTGTAGATATCCTTCGTGGAACGTGATGAAGCATCTTTTCTTTATTCTCTTACATTCACTCTCCCACTTTTTCAGCAAGTCAGGGAGGCGCAGCGTGGGGATTCTGACTGCGAGGCTTGATGTTCTCAGATATCCACAAGACAAACACCTGATATATTTTCTGAAGGTGGGGAGCAGGCCATCCTCTTCAGAGGACATACCATGGTACCAGTGTCACTTCAGGAGGAAGCGTTGAGGTAGTTCCACACATCCCCTCTAGCGGTACATCCAGGAGTGGCGAAGATGTACCGGGACCTCTGAAGACAGCACTAGTGGCCTAGAATTAAGAAAGAAGTAGAAGAGTTTGTCTCTCAGTGCCTCACTTGTCAGCAAGTGAAGGTGGAGCATCAGGTACCAGCAGGCTTGGTTCAACCTTTAGAGGTTCTAGAGTGGAAGTGGGATGTGATATACATGGACTTCGTGACAGGAATTCCACGTACATCCATGGGACATGACTCGATTTGGGTGATCGTCGACCGACTCACCAAGTCAGCCCACTTCCTACCGACCAGAGAGCATGGTTTAGTAGAGATCTTGGGACACCTCTATGTGTAGGATATTTTTCGTCTATATAGAGTAACTTCGACGATTATCTCTGATCGTGATGCATGTTTTACTTCCCGACTATGGAAGGGGTTATAGGAGGCTTTCGGGACACAACTTCATTTGAGCACTGCCTTCCATCCTCAGATGGATGGTCAGACTGAACGGACCATTCAGACCCTTGAAGACATGCTGCATGCTTGTGTCCTCGACTTCGGTCACAACTGGGAGGATCACTTACCTTTGGTGGAGTTTGTGTATAACAACAGCTATCACTCCACCATTGGGATGCCACCTTTTGAGGCGTTGTATGGGCGACCTTGCAGATCACCCTTGTGCTGGACTGACCCAGGGGAGTCAGAACTAGTGGGACCAAAGATAGTACAGGCTACCACAGAGAAAGTGAAGATCATCCAGGAGCGGATCAAGACTGCACAGAGAAGGAAGAAGTTGTATGCTGACAGGAGACAGAGACCTCTAGAGTTCGAGTATGGTGACCACATCTTTCTACGGGTCTCACCTCGATGAGGATTATGAATATTTGGCCGAGACGACAAGTTGTCTTTGAGATTCATCGTACCTTTTCAGGTCCTCAGCAGAGTTGGCGAGGTGGCTTACTGCTTAGATCTTCCACCTCAGTTGCACTAGGTGCACGACGTCTTCCACGTATCCCAACTGAGGAGATATGTTCACGACCTTTCTCACACCATCGACCATGGAGAGATGAACGTCGATGATGGATCGACTTTTACGAAGGTTCCAGTACAGATTGAGGATCGACAGGAGTGGGTCCTTATTGGATGGTCGATACCTCTGGTGTATGTTCACTGGTAGCACGGGAACCTCCAGGAGAGCACATGGGAGAAGGAGGCTCAGATTCATGCTCAGTACCCCCACTTGTTCCCTTAGTTTGAGCTGTGGTTTATGGGGACATAGATCCCTGAGGTGGGGAGAATGTAAAGACTTGGAATTTCTATGTATTTTTTTTAAAATAAATGGGAATTTTACGAGTCTGCGAAAATTGAAGGCTGGTGATTATGAGGCTCGGAGTTCCTGAAATGAATTTCTGAACTTTTTTTCAGGTACGTTCAGTAAACTTGCGAGTGGGTTTTTCTAAATTTTGAACCGATACTCAAAATTGAAATATGAGGGCACCGTTGAACTCACAGCGCCGGTATTCGCTTAAGGAGACTTTCATCTCGATGGTAGTGGGTTGGGAGTGAAAGATAGATTTTTGGTTTTTCGTGAATGAATAAAATAAAAATAAAGTTGTGTAGCTTTTTTTTTATTTTATTTGTTAAAACCACCATGTGAAAGTTGAGAAGTGGGGACCACCAAACCTTAACCTCCCATGAGAGGTTATGATGGTGGAGACCACCCGAACCTAACCTCCCATGAGAGGTTATGGTGGTGGGGACCACTCATAGAATGAAACCTCTTGAACTCCATAATTAAGTGGGGAGAAACCTCTTGAGCTCCCCACTTAATTGTGCCAACCCTCCCCCACTTAATTATTCCAACCCACCTCCACATTAATTGTGCCAACCCTTGGTATCCTCAAATTTGAATTTTATGCCAACACAACCCATTTATTGTTTCCAATTAATTAAGCCAACTTTGATTGACAAAAAATTAAATAGATAAACATATTTTATTTGGTTGGCTATTCATTTGTTGGAAAATTATTGGCAAAGGAGGATTGGGAGAACTTGGGAGAAAGATCTCCAACGATGAACGCTCCGCCAATGAAGAATGCTGACCTTATTCAACCTTCTTCCTCGGGACTTATTCTGACGTTGGATGTCCTAATCTATAGAGAATCGATGACTGTACTACCTTCTTGCGCAAACGTGATCAAGCGAACGAGGTAGGGGTTTATTGTTTATCACTTCCCATGTTCTCCCCTTCGAATTATTTTGCGGGATTTGGGAATAGAGATTGACGAGGGTTGTGGGAAATGATGTTTTAAAATATCTTCCCTACACGTTCATGCTTCGTTATTTGTGAACCACTTTCCATCACTCTAAACGCGGAGGGTGCAGGCCAAACAAACATTGCCCGACCCCTCTGTCGTTCTTCTTTGGTGTACTCTTCTAAATGGAGGATGGCAACGAAGGTGACAAAGGCAACGGTTCTACCACCTGTGACCTCCGCGACCCACGCTGCCCCCACCGCGTTCCGGTATCTCGGCCGAACTGGCCACACGCCTCCTCTCCGCACCCCGACCGAGCCACTCGCGGTACTCCACCCTCTTGGCCGAACCGGCCGTGTGCCCCAGCTCCGAACCCCAGCCGAGCCGCCCCTGCGGTGCTCCGGCCTCCCGGCCGAACCGGCCCCATGCCCTCGCGGCGCTCTGGTCTCTCGGCCTAACCAGCCCCGTGCCTCGGCCGAACTACCCTCACCGTGGCCCTCCAAGCCTCCCCGGCTCGCGCCGCCCACTATCCCTTTGAGCCGCCCCGTCTCGCGTCGCCCGCCATGTAACGACCCAAACATTCATTAATGGAAATCCCTCTTGATACAATTAAACGTCTCTTTATGTAATTTTTTTATATAAAATGTTAACTTTTTTAGTTTTATTTTAAGAATTGTGACCATTTCTAATATAGTTGTTGAACAGTGATCACATGATTGGTATAAATATAGGTTTTTAACAAATCCAAATTTACTCAGACAAAGGAAGCAATGACCTCATCCAGTAGACGTGCCCCATACGAAGCCCATTTGTCAGATATTGGAAAGGAGGTTGTGTCTTTGGGCTTCACTCTTGACAAATCCCAAGCCGAGCTTGAATATGTTAAGCTCGAGCGGGACCGCCTACGAGAGAAGTGGAAGTTGATAGAGATTACCACTAGAGCAATGTTATCCGAGCCACCCAAGAGTCTGTCACCATCGCACACCTTACTCTTCAGTCTTATGCAGGTGTTATAAGGGGTTATGTAATAAGACCTTAGTACCATGGTTATGTACATTATTTTTGTATATAATAATGAATATAATTTCATTTTATTATTGTTACGTTGTAAATAGTTTTTTAAGCACAAATAGTATTTTTAGTTAATGTTCAACTAAGAAATCTATTTTGATGAATTAATGTATTTTTGAATTAAATAATATTTTAATAAATTATTATTTTTATTATTAAATTATTTAAATATAAATGATCTTATAATTTTATGAATGCAATTGTAATTTTTATTAAGGTTTGAAATCCATTTTTGTCAAAACCCATGAATTTTTGATAAATGTCGGTTTTTATTTTAAAAGTAAAAATTAACATATTTAGAAAATTATTTAGATAAAATGAATATTATTTCTAGAATCAAAACATCAAAATTATCCAATGGTTAATTTTTCATAATTTTCTGAGACAGTCAAATTTTTGGGTAAAAATTAAATACTGTTTAAATATATAATGTGTTTTATGACATCATAATGACCCAATAGTGATGTAATAAAATACTATAAACCTTATTTTCAGAAAATATATGTTTTACCATTAAAATAATGTGATTTTTTGTTGGTTTTATTTATTTTACAAAGCTTTAGTGGACCCTTCAATACTTATTAAACATTTTGTCTTTTTAAATTGTTTTCCTTGGGAATGTGACTCACCTCCACATAAGAAACCCCATTATTTTAAGAAGTTCGGACATTGGCCTTATAAAATATTGTTTTACACTTCTATTTTCCCAAACCCATGGGCAAAAACCATGGTCTGGTTTGTGGTTTGCATTAGTTTAATGTGAGGGTACCAAACCTAAATAATAAAGAATTCCCTCACCTTTCCTATATAAACCCACCCAAGCTCCCACTTCCTCCTCACTCAAATCCTTTGGAGTTTGTCAAACCTCTTCCATACTCTCTCTATAATCCCACCAAGGTTCCCCAAGCTTCCAAGAAGCCTCTCTCAAGCCTTTGGAAGTAGACTTCCAAGTAAGGGTTTTTCTTCCTTTCTCATTTTTGTCCAATTTTCTTAATGTTGTTATTACCTTTTAATTTCAATTATAAATTTTGGGGTATGGTTTTGAACCTCCCACATACTTCCCTCTTTATTTTTGAATGATGGGAGACCCCTTTCTCTCTCATTAAATGCCTCTCATGTACACCTGTTACTATGCCGAAATTCCGAAAGAAATTTCTCTCTCCTCATTTACATTCAAGCAATTATTTTGTATCATGAATCTAAATTCCATTACATTTGTTGGGACATGTATATATATGACCCTATTACTATCCATGTCATGTAAATATTATGAGACACCCATTTCTCTCTCATCAACCATTTTTATGATTTCTTATGTCATGCCGTTATGCTGCCGAAATTGCACCACGCTTTTCCAAGCCAAAGTCATTGTGTAGTGAATACCATGCCCATTTTTCTATCAAGGGTATTCAACTTTATGCACATTTACTTATTGTTTAAAGAGTTTCATGTATGTATTCCACATTCTTTTATTGTGGAATAAAATATTATGTTGAATGATTCAACGTTTTATGATCCATGTGGCACACTTATGCATGAAATGAAATGTTTAAGGATGTGCCCTTATAGCGCTCCAATGTATTGGGTAAATTATAGTATCGTGATACATCATGTGCAATGGGTGTTAACTCATGATAATTCAAGTGCAATGAGGTTTTACTCATTCTTCATGTGAAATTAGGATTTACTCATGCTCCATGTGCAATGAGCCTTGGCTCATGATAATTCCATGTTAAGTGTTGTTTCCATATTTACATGTTATGATTATCTTGCTTTATCATGCCTTTATGTTTATGCTTATCTTGTGACCTATTGATATGCCTATTATCTATCATGTATTTTATTACTCATGTTATTCCATGATTATTCCCTTAATGGGCTTTATATCTCACCCCTTTTTTATGCATGTCCTCAGGTTATCCCATGTAATGCTAAGCACGATGGAATGTAGTGGTCATGTAAAGGAATTTTTCAATAAAGATGTTGTTTTTCATGTTTTAAGTGGATATGTAATGATCCTAAGCGCCAAAGACACTATAAATATCGATCTTCTATGTTTTATCAAGTAAAGTTTATGTAAAAAATTATTTTTAATTGTGTAATAAAAAGTAGGGTTGTCATACGCCAGCCCTCCGAGCCGTCGCGGCTCGCGCTGCCCGCTGGCCCTCCGAGCCGCCCCGGCCGAGCTGCCTCACGGCCTTGCGCCCTCACGGACACCTATGGCCCTTAGCGACCCCTTGCGTCCCTCTATGGCCCCTCACGGCCCCTCGAGGCCCATCGCGGCTTGTTGGGCTGGACCGGACCTGGGCCCACTACGACCCATTTACTTTTTTTTGGCCATAACTTTGGCACCGAACGTCCGTTTGACAAACCGTAAGTGGCGCTAGAAATCTTGGAGCAAGACGGTACCTTTGAGTGATACCCCACTGAGTTTTGGATTAATATGGGGAACATTTAGGTTGGATCGAGCACAAATCCAACCGGGCCCCTGGGACTAAAAGGATAATAACTCACAGACCGGGCATCCGATTGACGCGCCGTCTGTTACGTTGAGACCCCTATGACGTGAAATACCTTTGATATACTTATTTTTGGGAATTCGTGGTAGTTGGAGTATCGACTAGTAGCTTTTGGAGAGGATCCTCCCGGAGACGAGCGAGCATAGTGTAGAGACCTAGTGGCTGGATGAGACTTGACGACTGCTGACTGTTTCGACTCAGAGTGACTCGACTAGCCCAGTGGGGAGTGCCTTGGTGACTCAGCAAACCCATAGTGGGGAGCACCTTGGTGATGTGGCAGACCCACGATACTCGACAGGAGGATTACCTCAGTAGGCTATGAGGGGGAGCGCCTCTGTGTGATGCGACAAACCCACGGTGGGGAGTGCCTCTGTGTGACGCAACAGACCCATGGTACTCGACAGGAGGAGTACCTCAGTAGTCCAAGGTTAGTGAGAAGCGCCTATTTGTGACGTGACAGACCCACTGTACTTGACAGAGGATGAGTTCTCTAGTATCCGAGGTGTTCAACGTTGTCACTGGGAATGTTACTTGATACTACCCCTAAAATAAATCATGGTGTGAGTTGAGTAAGTACCATTGTGTTTTCCTCATGATTGAGATAGATTACTTGATAACTTAGGTATATGTATGGGCATATACCTAAGTAAGGTTATCTGTTGATTTCATACTTTTTGTTTTATCCTTGTTGTATTTTGTGAGACCTAGAGGGTCTCGGGGTCCCTACTGAATATCATTATATTCACCCCTACATGGGCTATGCCCGCACCTTGTTGTGTTGGATACAGACGACAGACAACGCTGACTGAGGCTAAGAGTTCCAGGACTAGACGGTACCTAGAGGTGGACCATAAGACATGTCAGTACGTAGAGGAGATGGGTGGATGTGGAGTGCTGAGGAGGAGATATGTACCTACCCTTTAGGTAGGAACCTTGGAGGACAATCTAGAAGCTGAATTTCCCTTTTCTTCAGTTGTATTGTATCACAGTTGTACTTGTACTTTCCAGTTGGGCTTGCATTCTGTCCCCTTTTACTTACTGCACTTACTCTATTTACAGTTCACTTTACTAGTGTTCTTATCTTGCTGTGTGCTTAGTTACGTGTGCTTACAGGTTATAAAGGCAATCACTTCCCAGTTTTAGGGAATATGCCTTCGGTGCTAGTCGCCAGCCCCTGGCCTATGGAAGACGGGCTTGGGGTAGTCACGACACGAGCCATGGGGGACGAGTCGTGACATTTATTACTTATTTTTACTAATTATTACTATTTTTTACTAATTATTATTATTTTATTACTAATTATTAGTATTTATTACTATTTTTTGCTAATTATTAATATTTTTTTGCTAATTATTACTTTTTATTGACATTTATTTCTAATTATTACTAATTATTACTAATTATTAGCATTTATTACTAATTATTAGTATTTATTACTATTTTTTAATAATTATTACTATTATTTGCTAATTATTACTATTTATTACTAATTATTACTATTTATTACTAATTATTACAATTTATTACTAATTATTACTATTTATTACTAATTGATACTAATTATTACTAATTAATACTAATTATCACTAATTATTAGTATTTGTTACTACTTATTAGTATTTATTAATAATTATTAGTATTTGTTACTAATTATTAGTATTTATTACTAATTATTAGTATTTGTTACTAATTATTAGTATTTGTCACTAATTATTCACTACTGGAAAATTGACCCATACCCACGGTTTTGTGAACCGTGGGCTGGAAAGGCATCGCAATAGGTCGCGAGCCTATACCCACAGTTTTACAAACCGCCAGTATAACTTTTTTTCCACGCTGTAAAATCGGCATACCCATTCCACATTGTCAAGAGCTTTACCCACAGTTTTAAAACTGTGGGTTTTAATTATACAAAAACGAGAACATCAGGTGTTGAACCCGCGTCTTCTACCACTTGCACCTTTCAGCCGATGCGTCTCACCACTAACCTACGACAATTCTGCTTATATATATCACGATTTTGTTTAATATATTAATAAATTGCGTATCAAGAAAAAAAAATTGTGGCGGGTTTCGATCCCGGACCGTTCTCTCGAAGTTTGTCTTGAATAACCAACCCAGCTATAGAACTTTGCTTTAAATAAAACTAACTTTACTTTAATATATTAATATATCTCACTGTATCAAAAAAAACCTCCGCGGGATTCAAACTATGGATCGCGGAAATTAACAAACACCTCCTCACCAACTGGCCTACAGATTTTACTTGTTAAAATATTTTTATCTCTTTAATATATTAATTTAAACCATGGGTATAAGAGGGAAAACTGTGGGTATAGGTTTTCCCACCAAATATTTTTTATTTCCCGCGTATTTTTTTACCCGCCAAAGCAATACCCATGGTTTTGTAAAACCTTGGGTGTAGGTCTTTAGAAAAAAACATATTCCCATGGTTTTCATAAAACCATCGTTGTAGTCCTTGAAAGAAACACCTATACCCACGGTTTTCCAAAATCGTGGGTATAGGTCCTCAAAAAAAATCTATACGTATGGTTTTTCCCAAAACCATGGGTATAGGTCCGTATACTATACCTATACCCACGGATTTCCAAAACCGTGGGTATAAGGCACACCTATGCCCACAGTTTTAAGCAAAACTATGGGTATAGGTCTATTTTCCAGTAGTGATTCGTATATGTCACTAATTATTGGTATATGTTACTAATTATTGGTATGTGTTACTAATTATTGGTATGTGTTACTAATTATTGGTATCTGTTACTAATTATTAGTATCTGTTACTAATTATTAATATCTGTTACTAATTATTAGTATTTGTTACTAATTATTAGCATCCGTTTCTAATTATTATTACTTATTACTAATTATTACTAATTATTACTAATTATTAATAATTATTATTAATTATTAGTAATTATTACTATTTTTTACTTATTATTTCTATTTTTTACTAATTTTTACTAATTTTTACTAATTTTTACTAATTATTACTAATTATTACTAATTAATACTAATTATTACTAATTAATACTAATTATTACTAATTAATACTAATTATTACTAATTATTAGTATTTGTTACTAATTATTAGTATTTGTTACCAATTATTAGTATTTGTTACCAATTATTAGTATTTGTTACTAATTATTAGTATTTGATACTAATTATTAGTATTTATTAGTATTTATTACTATTTTTTTTATTATTTTTTTTACAATTTTTACTTTTTTACTATTCTTTACAATTTTTTTACTATTTTTACTATTTTTAGTAATTATTACTAATTATTATTATTTATTACTATTTTTTACAAATTATTACTATTTATTCCCAATTATTACTAATTACCGCTAATTATTAGTAATTAGCTTTAATTACTATTAAATTATGGGTAATTACCGCTAATTATTTATATTCATTACTAATTATCGTTAATAATTCCTAATTACCACTAATTATTAATAATTAGCACTAACAATTTCAATGTATTACTACAAATAAATACAGATAACAAAACAATCTAAATCCAATTTAATTTCAACTAATTAACAATAATTAAAATTAATATAAAAAATGAAATAAATATTAAATTAAATAAAACATAAATACCTTTAAACTTGATCTCTTATAGGTGTAGACGACTTCAAAATCTTTTCGTAAAAAAATTTTAACTCAGAGAAATTTTAACTCTAAAATTAGAGTTGAGAGAGTGGAAGTAGGAACAAAGAGGAAATATGAAAAAAAAGATGGGGGGTATATATAGGTTAGATTATTTACGACAGGTCCCGTCGCAAATACCTTCAGTCGCATTAATTATTGTCGGCGATTAAAAGGGTATTTGCGACAGGTCCTGTCGAAATAGTGACCTGTCGACACACTATTTGCGACGGGTGAACATCCCTTCATAGATAATATTTACCGCCATTGGGTATTTGCGATGGGAGGTGCCTCCCCGTCTCAAATAGTATTTACCGCCATCAGATATTTTCAACGGGGAGGCACCCTCATTGCAAATACCCTTCCCGCGGTTTGGTGCACAAACCACGCCAAACCTTTTGTGACGGGACCCCTTATACCGTCGCAAATAACTAATTATTTGCGATGGGTTGATGTCGCTATCGCAAAAGACCATTTTTCCCATAGTGGTTTAGCATGTGTTTTATTTCAGGTATTTAGGATATGATCATGTTAATATATAAGGTTTGAGGTATATAATTTTTGATATTATACTATATGGTTTATATCATGTTCAGATAGAGTTAAAAGGGTATGGGGTTTTCCCATTATGTGAGGACACAAAATCATTTTTTTTGATTCCACATGTTTTCACCACACATTCTGGTAAATAGTTATATAATGGACTTGTCAATTTATAGGTAGGTTTCAAGGTGTTTTAGAGTGTTCCATTTCTTTTTTGTATTAGAATATGACTCCTTGGATTGAAGGCGTTTTGAGTTTTCCTTGGTTAATATATATGTTGAGAAAATGAATTTTCAGTTTCATTTTCTTATCTAGTTACCTTAAATATGAGGGGTCGATAAGGAAAAATTTAGTCATGGTTTGAGGCGTGTGGGTATGTATAAGTTTCATCTTATTATTTATAACATTATTTATTTTTATTAAGCCATGTACATAATAATAATGTTATTTTGATCTATTGTGTATCATTAGTAATGGTTTGAGTGTCACCCATAAAAAGTTACAATTTAAAAGACATTTATCTCAAACACATACATGATTAAAATATAGTTGAATATTTTTATAAAGTTTATTATAGTCTCCCCTAACCATGCATGTGGTATGGATTTTATTAATAATGAGTATACTCTTTTGGATATACATGTGAAGGTTTTGACTACTAGATGTGGGAGATATCTTATAGTGATTTGTGTCATTATTAGAGGTGGAATCAGAATTTTTTGGATCTCAATAATGTGAAATCCATGCTAACTGATTTTTTTGGAATGTTTATTAATGGAAAGTATTTGTGGTGTTTTTAAGGAAATTGAATAGAGGTTTTGGATATTGCAGGATATGTGAAATATACCTAAGATTGATAACTCTACTATTTATGAAAAAAGGATTCTTCAGTGGGTTATTGTACAAATATATTTTTTGGTATTCATATAATACATGGTCTATAATAATTTACAAAAAAAGAGAGTATCATGGAATTCAACTTTGCTTCTATCATCAATAATAGTTTCATCTATTTATATCATGAAATTCCAAGCTCCTTGACCCAGTTTCTAAATCTAGTGATTAAATGAACTTGTATATTCTGAGGAAAGATATTTTTACAAAAATTTAGAAAGTGAGGTCACAATTAAATGATAATAAAGAACAAAAATTTCCAAGGTAAGTTTTCCACCCAATAATAAATAAATTTTGTTTCCAACATATTTATTACCACCTTTTTGTCCTACACAGTATCAAATCGATAACTTAGACCAACAACCACATGTTTACCCCATGTTATTTATTTTCACGTCACCCTTGTGTAAAATGATAACTTGTCCAGAATCATAACCAATAACATTCAAATGTTGGGTTCCACTTATTAGAATTATTTATAACTTTTTCCTTTGATTATGAATGTCTTATGTGTATTTATTTATTTTTTGTACAAAATGAATATTTTATGAACCTAATAGGATGAATATAAATAAAAAATGGATTCACACTAATCATATGACAAAATAATATAAAGATATAGTTAAATAGTTCATCAAGTTTGCAATAGATCATGCATACGACCCTTCTCAAATCTTTTATCTATGTTTAAGTTTTTATTCAAGACAAATTAGTCTGAAAGAGTTGGAAGAACATTTGATTTCCTATAAAATAGATCAGAGTTATAAATGTTGGACTAAACATGGGAAAAAACTAAATGCGCACACTGATTGGGATGATACTTTGGTTTATGGATCATTTGATATGAATACCAGTGTAAATGAAGATGGAGATCATATGGAAGAAATGAAAATTAAAATCGAATATGAACTTCATGATTGTCCAAAGTTGTTTGAGAATTTAAATAACTATGCTAAGAGACCATTGTATACCGATTGTACTAAATACATAACATTGTCAGCTATATTGAAGTTATATAATTTGAAAGATGGTAGTGGATGGAGTGATACCAGCTTTATAGAACTACTTGGTCTCCTGAATGATATGATACTATAAGAAAATGAACTTCCTTATTGAACATACAATGTTAAATGAATACTATGTTCAATGGGTATGATCTCTAAAACAATACATTCTTATAAAAATTATTGCATATTGTTTCTCAAGGACCATGAATCACTCATAAAATACCCCAAGTGTGATGTGAATCGATACATAAAATATGAATCAAGTCGTTCAAAATATGTATGGTAATTCCTATCATTCCATAGTTTAAAAGACTATATGGATGTGTAATATCCCAACCTTTTTTTGGGGATGTATTGAGATTTTTAGGTATTATTTTGTCTTGATTTGAGTATATTTTTTTAGGTTTTACCTTGGGTGTGTTTGGGTGAAAATTGGATAAAATTGGAAGGAATATGGGAAGTGCACGGTTGGCACACAGTTTGCCTAAACCCTGTGCCCTAGGTCAGCAAACTATGCAACCCTAGACAGAGGGGGATTGTATGGACATTGCACATTTTTTCAAACCATGCATCCTCTTAGGATAAACCATTCACCCCTATAGGAGGCACACATTTTAGGCATAAGGTTTGGAAAACCATGTTCCCCTACCCATGAAACCATGCACGAGTTTATAATTAACCCAAAAATTTGATTTTTAAAATCTTGAACCCCCTAAAATTCACCCTATTTCGACCCAACTCAGCCCGAAACAAGTTATCTAGTTTTTGGAGGCTCCTAGATGGATTTCTAGGGATCCTAACCTCTATTATTGGCGAATCAAAGGCTGGATTGTCATATCTTCACCTCTCCATGTATGCGGTTTCTTCCTGATTAGATCTCACTCTCTCTTACTCCTCTTTCTGATAAAATAGGGATGTTTATCCACTGTTGGTATTAGATCTAGATCTAGGTTTGATGGATCATGATAAATTTTATATTGTTTCTAGTATTTGATTCAATATCTCATTCTTCATCATGCGTTTTACCTTTTCACTTTAATTTGGGAAATTTATGTGGGGCGATCGTTCATTAACGATTTGAGTTAGGTGGTTTATTATTCAAATATCAAAGTCTTGATTTCAATTACGTGTATGTAATTATATAATTATTATTGATTATTAGCAATTGAGTTTCTCAAATTGAATTAATTAATTTGGTAAATTAATTAATTAAGGGATTGTGAAATTGGGGATATTGAATTGGAATAATTAATTGTTGAATTAATTATGGGGATATTGGGATTGTGAAACTGGATTAATTAATGATTGAATTAATTAATGGATAATGTTTTGATTATGTAACTAATTGAATTATATTAACTAATTGTTGAATTAATTAATGGGGATTCTTATGATTATACATTTGTTGATGTGATTAGTTAATTATTGAATTGATTAATGGGTATTGTTATGATTATACATTTGTTTATGTGATTAATTAATTGTTGAATTAATGAATAGAATTGATATGATTAATTAATTATTCAATTAATTAACAAAATTAATGTGATTAATTAATTATTGAATTAATTAATGGAATAAAGTGAATATGTAATTGTTGAGTTGGATTAATTAATTGGTGAATTAATTAATATTTATATAGTGATACATGTGATAATGAAATACATGTGATTGTGTGATATTCATGTGTGAGTGTAATGCCCCGAACCTCATTACCCAGAGTCGGTGCATTATTACATAACATTGGCATGATCACAAGAGATGAAGTCTCGAAAGACCGATTAGTTTAGTAGCCTTGGAAGTACTAGATACATATATAAGTTTTACATAACATCATGAAATAAAACAACAACAACATTATATCCCCTTTGAACACACTCATATACTTTGGCCCATCCCTGTAGGTTAATCATAATATACTTCTTCACATCATGGGAAAAAGAAAACATATTAAAGGGGTGAGCTCAGATGCTCAATAAGGATAACAATATTGTAGAAACTATCATAAATAAGCATAAACATTTAAGGCAATGTATATGACTAAAACACTAGCCTTTTAAACTTAAAATTCAGCATAATATGGAAAATATAAATCAAATAATTCCATTTACTTATTCACATGGATATTCTACTAGTCAAATAATCACATGTAATATCAATAGCTAATTTCATAATGATGGAATGCATAATACCAGACATCATAACCACATAGTCAAGGCCTCGTGCCAAGACTACAAATAGAATTTTTTCAAAGACTTGTGACAAGACACTAGTTTTTATAATGAGACCTAGCAATGCATCGAGGAGCTATAGTGGGCTCCACCCATCACTTACTAAGTCCAATGCATTCCTCATATGAAAAGGTTGAAACATAACATAAACATTCGTATTAAAACTAGCATACTAAATGTTAATACTTTAACCATAAACCACGAATGGTATAAAAATAAGACATCCATAGTCAAACATATCACAAAGCCTTCAATACAATATGGAATATTGTATCATAATAAATCAACTTCAAACAAGTGTAAAATCCATCAAAGGATGTTGGCATAGATGAAATCAAAACTATTTGAGAGAAATATCTCTTTCTATTTTGAAATCATTTAAAAGTAAAATAATTATAAAAGAAAACATTTATTTTGAAAATATTCTTATAATATTGTAAGTGAAGCTTCGAAGGTGTTATACCGGCGAAAAATAGCTGCACTCACTGTATAAGTTAAAAAAACATTCTTACCTTAATTTCTCAAAAAGGTCATAAAGTACCTCGTTTGGAAAATGGCAGAAAGATTACTTTAATTTTTTTTTATAAAAAGTAAAACAAGGGTATAAATTAATTTAACCCATATTCTAGGAAATATTAAAAATGTTTTGAAATACATTTTTAAGAAATACATATGAGGATGATAAAGAATTCCAAGTAGATGCTTACGTATAAACAACCTCAGATAATAAAGAGATTATAAAATTAACCCTTAACTTGTAATTTTACTTGGTTGAGGGTACATTAACCTCATATATAATAGTTAAATCATTTTTATTAAATTATAAAATAACCATATACATAAATATGATATTATATATGATCTTCTAATATTATTTTGTTAATAATATTTCTGTAGTATCATTGTTCCGGGTGTTAACTGATTCATTTTCCTTTATATATTTTGCTATGTAAGTCTTGTTTGTTATCGATAGGATGTATTTGATTCATATACATAATGATATTAAGTTCTTAAACATTATTTTTATTCATAAAATGAAAATTATTCTTGAATGGTTATGATGGGGAATGAATCTCATCGCGTTCGTGTAGACGGTAATCCATACGTACAC
This sequence comes from Viscum album, assembly GCA_963277665.1. Taxonomy (NCBI): domain Eukaryota; kingdom Viridiplantae; phylum Streptophyta; class Magnoliopsida; order Santalales; family Viscaceae; genus Viscum; species Viscum album. The sequence goes on from OY728159.1 coordinate 1,164,191,738, forward strand.
AAGAGAGACAATACCATTCTATTGATAGTGAAATCATATGTAATTTGATGTTATTTCATATATAAAAAATAATTAACATGTTATATTTATTATTTTCATCAATTATACTCATTATTATACCCATATAAATAATAAAGTGTTGAATAACAAACTACACCACGACGTGGAGACGGTAAGCCGTACGTACGCACGTATGGTGACTTTGTAATTAATAGGATGGATATAATAATGAATATAGTTGTATAATATTTATAATAACATCACAGTATGTATAATTTACTGGATTTATTATTTTTTTATGGAAACAACAAAGAAATAAGAAGTGGAAGAAGAAAAGAACTTTGAAAGAGGTGATGAAATAATTACCTCTTCTTCGGGTGCTTCCTTTTGATTTGATCAAAAGGGATCCTTAAGTTAGATTTATGATCAAATTAAGGAATATAGGTTGAATTTAGGGTAATTGGGAAGATATTTTATCAGGGGTTGGCTGAGCCAAATGGATTTGTAGGTGTGATTTTGAGATAAGGGGAAGTACCCTTTTATAAGAGAGGTGAGGGTCACTTTAGGAAAAGCTTGAAATATTATTTTATTATAAAATAATTTTTGGTTTATAATGGATAAAAAAGAATTTATTCAGATTATAAGGTGGGGATGGGTTTAAAACCACTCAACCAAAAGTCTTTATATAGGTTTAGGTCACCATATTAACCTTATCTTTTAGATTGAACTCTTAGTTAAATAGTTTAACTTTTTCCATGTATTCTTGTATTATCATAATAAATGGTTAATAAACTTACTATAAAAAGCCAAGATAACCCCAAGTGGTTCATTATTGACATATATAACCTTATCTAAGTCCTTTTTCTAAACCTTATATTGTTAGAAATATTATATAAATTAATAATATAGTATTTGTTTAAAAAATTCATTTATGTCAATTTTGACACTATTTAGTATTTGGTTTTTGTGAAAGTAAAAAAAAATTGATTACTTCTAAAAAAATAAATAAAATAAATCCTAAAATTTCATATTAACCTATAAAATTGGTTGAATTCATAAAAAGTCTCAATTTACATTTTTTTGGATATTTATAATATCAATTATTTTAATCTTTCATTAATAAGGTAATCACTACATCATCATTTCATCATAAATAAATTTAATTATTTAATGTCTAAAAACTATAAATAAAATACCATTATGTAGGAAATATTTTTATATTTATAATTAATATTTATAGTAGAATTTATCTTATGTATAACTCTATATTAAAAATGTTTTAGTTATGAAAATTTGAATTTAACACTTTTAACTCTTCTTTAAATAAAATAATAATAAATGTCATAATCTAATCCAATTGGATCAAAGAGGATAATATTTTATTCCTAAGGTTTATTTTGGTTAAAAAACACTTATCCAATAGAATTATGACATGTGTTAGGTAATTATAATATCATTTTTTCCTTTAATTACCCTATTTACTTTTAACCGTGGTAAAAAATTAAAAAGTTACTATTCACCAAAAATTAATTTCATCCTATTGAACCAAATTTTACTTTCTGATTTCAAACTTATCTCTTATATTTTTGAAATTCAATTCATAGAAGCGGTAAAATTATGTTTTATACAAATTTTTAAATGTGCCTAGAAGGTGGGTAAAAGACGTTAAAAAAGTTCAATAAAATTTTATATGTATAATATTATTATAAAATGACTCTAATGAATTGAATTGTACTAATATATGTATTATGAATCTATTTTGATTTTAATATAAATTTTTAATTAAAAATAATTATTTAAATGAAAAATTTGGTCTTTATCTACATTGATGTGTTTTTCACTATTCATCAAAAATTGAATGTTTTCAGAAAAATACTAAAAATTTACCCAAAGATAATTTTGATATTAAAAATTAAAAAATTATTTTAGTTTTACAAATTTAAAAACATAGAAGTTTCATTAATTAAATTGAAATTAATTCCTGTTTTCAAAACCAAAAAATGAGTTTTTAAGAAGTAAAAACTATCAAAAGATTGACATATGTGTTTATGTACAATTTGAATGTAAAATTATATCCAATGACCTAAATTATATTAAATGATAAAAATATAATATAAGGATAATTTAAAACCACTCAAATGTATAATTTAACACTAAAAATTATTTATATTAAAAAATTTATTTTTAATTAAAATTTAGCATTTTCACTATTCATAAAAATATAAAAGTTATCAGAAAAGTACCAAAAATTTATACAAACTAAATTTTTATGTCCCTATTCTAAATAAGAATTTAATTTCATTAAATTGAATATATAAAAGTGTCAAATATTGGATTTAAAAAGGGTTTTCCATTAAAAGGTGAAAAAACTGCATTTTTTAAAAAACACCTCTTTTATCTGAAAAATTGAATTTTTCCTTATTTTATGTCTAAGAAACACAAAATATGAATGTTAAACTTATATAGGATATATATAAAATTCAAAATGTGGTTAATAATATTCATAACTACTTTTTTAAATGACTAGTTTGATAGGTCGTGATGCACTTGAACTCAGTGTTGCGTGTAACACAAGCTATTGAGTTACTTTAATGATATAACATACTATGAAATATTGGGGTGTTATATTCTACCATACTTCAATAAATTGAATCCTCACAATTTGAAATTTTTCTTTAAAAATAAAATGTTGAAAATATAAAATACTTTTGTAGAAAACCCACATCAGAAATAGGGTTAATAAAATTTAGTCTTAATAAGAGGGAAAGGAAAATGAAAAATTCACCACCAAATTAAGATTTTGAATAGGATGGAATTGGTGGAAATTTGAGACACATAATTGGAGGAAAAATGTAAATATTTATAGGGAGTGATTGAGGTCATCAATCACAAACAAGTGAACAATAAATAGAAAATTGAGGTCCTTAAAGCCATAAATCTATGACAACTTAAAATATTATTGGTTCATCAAAACATAAGGTATTAGGATATCACATTTTTGGTTTTAAGATCCTTTCCCTAAATTTTAAGAATTAATTTCTTCATAGAATAAGAAAAAAATACTTGACAAGTAGAGTTCCATCCTTTAACTAATTTATACCACAAAATCATCTTTCATTCCAAAAGATAATAGAACTCCAAAATATTCTATTTATCCTAATCGTATAGGGTTTCAAAAAAAAATGAATTTATAATTCGTATATCATATCATTTAAAAAAAACTACATTATACAAACTAGAAAATCACATAGGCTAGTGGTAGGTGATGCACCCTTGTCGCCCTTTGGTTGCAGGTTCAAGTCTCACGACCTTACCGAATGCGATGAGTTGTCGCTCGAAATTCAGGTTGTCCTTTTTATAAAAAAATTCAAAAATAATCTTAAGAAATGTTTTAACCTTAAACCACAATATCCCATGTCCAAATTAATTCATTCCAACTGTCACACCAACCTTTTTAATTTTTTTTATTAATTATTGGCTTCGGGTCCTCACGCCAAGGTCTGGACAGGGTCCCAGATTAAAAAAATTTATCATTTAATTTTTTTATTGGGTTTCTGACCCATGCACGGTCATCACACGGTCCGCATTAGCCGCACGATCGCCCCAGGTGTTTGTACGGAAGCCCAAGTGGTCTGGGTTGAGGCGCGCAACTTGCGCACGTTTTATTAAGTCGTGCGACACACGCGCGGTGCCCCACTTTTCAGAATAAGATAAATAAATGAATTAAAATTTAAAAGAAAATAATATTTGATAATAATAATAATAATAATAATAATAAAAATATGTTGTTATTTTTATTATTATTATGATTATTATTAGGAAAAATTAAAATTTATTAATGATATTTTCATTCTTTATATATTATTATTATTTGAATTATTATTATTCTCATTATTATGATTTTTATAATTATTAAATTTATTGTTAATAAATTTTATTAATATTACCTTTATTGTTGTTAATTTTATTATTATTATTATTGGTTATTATTATTATTATTATTATTATTTGTATCATCATCATCATCATTATTATTCTGGTATTATTATTATTTTTATTGTTGTTGTTATTATTATTATTAATAATAATAATATTATTAATATAATAAAATGAAAAAAATAACAAACCCTAATTCTACCTAGCTAGCCCCCCTTCCTAGTACCCAGTGCGAGCCACCCCTCCCCTCCACCTTCGCCCGCAGCCCCGTCCATACCCTCGCCCTCAGGCTGCCTCTGCCCCATCTAGACCCTCGCCCTCAGGTCACCTCGCCCCTCCGCTCTCGCTGGGACCTCGTACTCCACTACCGTGATCTGGCTCCTGCCTCCGTACCAATCTTCGCTGGTGCCCCCTCAGCGCACCCCGGCTGGCTACCGCTCCGACCTCCGGCCAACTGCAGACCGCCCTCCAGCCACCTCCAGCCACTCCGACTCCTCGCAACTCTCCGCGCACCGACCTCCTGCCATGCTAGTTTTATTTCACTCCGTCCAGGCCACATTCCAGCGACCAGTTGATCCGAACCCCCCTGCATGTGTGGTTTCTCGTGATCTGAGCCCCCTGCACGTGTGGTTTCCAGCGACCCGAGCCCCCTACATGCGCGGTCTTCTGGTGAACCCAAAACCCACTGTCCGACAGTCTCCCGACACTAATTTCAGCGCCATCACCTCCTCCTTGGCACGTGGATTCCTCCCCTTTGGCATGTAGTTGGTCCATGGGGGATTTTTTTACCCTCCGTCGAAGTTCGGTCGCATTCTCACTCAACCTTGAGGTAGGCGAATCCATATTTTCCTTTCTGATTAAGCAATTTAATGCTTGAGTGTTTTAATTAAATATTTAATGCGATCTTCACCTTCACAATATACTTAGTTATTTTGATATAGTCTTTCCAAGCTATTTGGTTCTGTCAATTTTTTTTGAAGCATTCCCCTTTGATTATAATTTTATGTGTTTGTGGACATTGGGTTCTTTTGACATCAAAAGTTGTATTAGTAGTGTATCAAACATGACACACACCTTTGTGACACCCTTCAATAGTCTGTCATGGTGTTTTCCTTTTGGTTTATGAAATTTGTTTGAGCTGTTTATGGAATTTCTTATAAACTGTTTGAATGGATTATAAAATTGCTAATAAATTGGTTGGGTTGATTATATAATTTTTTATGATTCATTTTTTCTGTTTACATAATTGTTGACGAATTGTTTGGTATGTTTCACTGGTTTCTTATTTTCCAGAAATAAGGGAATTATGAGATATTCTGGTCAATGTACTTTAAGCTTGACGTGTTTGGTTTGGCAATGTTATATCTTGGAAATCATGTTAAAAATGTTTTAAAAAGGGGTTTATGGATTTAATGGGGATTGTTTTTTGTTATCTTAAATTTGGAAATTGTTGGTTTTGATTTCAAGGCAATTTGAGTTCTTGTGGAAATGGTTTAGAAATGTCACTTTGGTTGTTGTTGTGCCATTGGATGTGGGCACATCCATGGGTGCACTAGGTGTGCACATGGATATGTCCTCAAATGAAGATGGAACCTTAAAAATAATGTTTCCTTAAAACTTTAGTTTTCTAAATAGATTTTGTTTCCTAAATGAGGTTTGGTTCTTTATGTGGCGTTTATGAAAGGTTTGAAATGTAGTCTCAAAGGGTGTGCCCGTTTGGCCTTTAGTGTGTGTTTCAATGAATGTTATTATCAAGGGTCCATTTGGCCATTTCATAATATTGTGTGTTTTTCATTTAGAGTTTGAAACGTTTTACTAAAAATGCATTGGAGACTTTGGTCTTAAAGGTGCATTTGGCTCTTCTGACTTATGGGTGGAGTTGTGTTAACTGTTAGAATGGTTGGTGTTTGGAAATTGTGTGTGCTCGGTTGGAACTTTAAATGTTTTTAGAATAATGATTTTGACATGGGTGTGTCATGACAACCCGTTTTTCAATTTTAGCTTTAATGTAATGTTTGTGTTGACTCTTTGAAATGATGACGTTTTGATTACTGTATTCCCATTTAACAACATTAGTATTTTGAGAAAAGGTTTCAAATGGATTAATATTTTTCATGGAATGATGGCCCAGTTGGAACTTTGCTAAAGTGAGATGACTGAATGTGTATATGAGGCACCCCTGTCTAGTGTAACCCTTTATGGGTGAACATATAGGAAGCATCCATGTTTGGGAAATATGGAAACCCTGCTTTTTATTACACAATTAAACATAATTTATTACATAAACTTCACTTGATACAACATACAAGATCGAGATTTATAGTGTATTTGGGTCTTAGGATCAATACATAACAACTTAAAACATTAAATACAACATTTTTATTGAAAACTTCCTTTACATGACCACTACATTCCCTCGTACATAACATTGCATGGGATAACCTGAGGACATGCATAAGAAAAGGGTGAGCTATAAAGCCCGGTAAGGGAATAATCATGGAATAAAATGAGAAATAAAATACATGTTAGACAATAGACATATCAATAGAGAACAATAGAAGCATAAGCATAAAGTTATGATAAATCATGATAATCATAACATGGAAATGTGGCAACAACACTTAACATGAAATTAGCATGAGCCAAGGCTCATTACACATGGAGCATGAGTAAACCCTCATTGCACATAAATCATGAGTAAACCCTCATTACACTTGAATTAGCATGAGTAAACACCCATTGCACATGATTTATCATGATACTATAATTTACCCAATTCATTGGAGCGCTATCAGGGTGAACCCTTCTTAAACATTTCATTTAATGCATAAGTGTGCCACATGGATCATAAAACATTGCATCATTAAACACAATTATTTTATTACATGATAAACGAATGTGGAATACATACATGAAAATATTTAAACAATAAGTAAATGTTCATAAAGGTGAATACCCATGATAGAGAAATGGGCATGGTATTCACTACATAATGAATTTGTCTTGTAAAAGCATGATGCAATTTCGGCAGCATAATGGCGTGAAATAGAACTCATAAAAATGGTTGATTAGAGAGAAAGGGATGTCCCATCATATTTACATGACATGGACAGTAATGGGGTCATATATATACATATCCCAAAAAATTTAATGGAATTTAGATTCATGATACAAAATAATTGTTTGAATGTAAATGAGGAGAGAGAAATTCCTTTTGGAATTTCGGCATAGTAATGGGTGTACATGGGAGGAATTTAATGAGAGATAAATGGGTCTCCAATCATTCAAACATAAATAGGGAATTTTGGGGGAGGTGAGAAACCATACCCAACATTTATAATTGAAATTAAAAGGGCATAAAAATTTAAAGAATATTGGACAAAAATGAGAAAGGAATAAAAACCCTTACTTGGAAGTGTGCTTCCAAAGGCTTGAGAGAGGATTCTTGGGAGCTTGGGGAACCTTGAGAGGATTATAGAGAGATGAAGTCAGATTTTGGAAGAACTCCAAAGGCTTTGAGTGAGGAGGAAGTGGGAGCTTGGGTGGGTTTATACAGGAAAGGTGAGAGAATTCTTTATTATTTAGGTTTGGGACACCTCACATTAAACTAATCCAAAACCCAAACCATACCATGGTTTTTGACCATGGTTTTTGTAAAAGGGAAGTGTAAAAAAATATTTTATAAGGCCAAAGTCCAAACTTCTTAAAATAATGGGGTTTCTTATGTGGAGGTGAGTCACACTCCCAAGGAAAACAATTTAAAAAGACAAAATGTTTAATAAGTCTTGAAGGGTCCACTAAAGCTTTGTAAAATAAATCAAAAAAACCCAAAAATCACATTATTTTAATGGTAAAACATATATTTTCTGAACATAAAGTTTTATAGTATTTTATTAAATCACTATTGGGTCATTATGATGTCATAAACACATTATATATTTAAACGGTATTTAATTTTTACCCAAAAATTTGACTGTCTCAGAAAATTATGAAAAATTCACCATTGGATAATTTTTACATCCTAATTCAAGAAATAATATTCATTTTATCTAAATAATTTTCTAAATATGTTAATTTTCACTTTTAAAATAAAAAACAACATTTATCGAAACTTCATGGGTTTTGAAAAAAATGACTTTCAAACCTTAATAAAAATTACAATTGCATTCATAAAATTATACGATCAGTTATATTTAATAAAAATTAATTTAATAATAATAATAATAATAATATTTTATTAAAATATTATTTAATTCAAAAATCCATTAATTCATTAAAATAGATTTCTTATTTGAACATTAACTAAAAATACTTTTGTGCCTTAAAAACTATTTACATGGTAACAATAATAAAATGAAAGTATATTCATTATTATATACAAAAATAATGTACATAACCATATTACTAGGGTATTATTACATAACCCCTTATAACACCCACATAAGATCGAAGATTAAGGTGTGTGATGGTGACAGACTCTTGGGGTGGCTCGGATAACATTGTTTGGGTGGTAATCTCTATCAACTTCCACTTCTCTCATAAGAGGTCCCACTTGAGCTTAACATATTCAAGATCAGATTGGGATTGGTCAAGAGTGAATCCCAAAGACACAACATCCTTTCCGAGCTCTGATAAATGGGCTTCGTATGGGGCACATCTACTGGATGAGGCTATCACTTCCTTTATCTAAGTAAATTGGATTTGTTAAAACCCTATATTTATACTAATCATGTGATCACTCTTCAACGACTATATTAGAAAAGGTCACCATTATTAATAGTATTTTAAAATCCAAAAACATAAAACCAAAGAAGTTGAAATTTTATATAAACATTTTACATAAAGAGACATTTAATTAGATCAAGAGGGATTTCCATTAATGAAAGTTTGGGTCATTACAATCTTACCCCCTTAAGAATTTTTTCCCTTGAAATTTCTTTTTCCCATACTAAAACAGATGTGGGTAACTCTTCTTTATCATTTCCTATGATTCCCACATCGCTTCTTCAAACTTGTGGTTTCTCCACAACACCTTGACGAGAGGCATTGTCTTATTTCATAGAACTTTTTCTCTATGATCTGAGAACTCCACTGGTTTCTCCTCATAAGAAAGATCATCCTCTAACTATACCACCTCTGAAGAGAGTACATGTGAAGGGTCCAGTATGTAATTCCTTAAGAGGGATACATGAAAGATATCATGTAATTTTTCCATGGTAGGTGGAAGTGATAGTCGATAGGCCACAACCCTGACACGATCAAGAATCTCGAAGGGGCCAATTTACCTAGGACTTAGCTTCCCTTTATTTCTAAACCTCATGAACTTCTTCCATGGTGATATATGTAAAAATACCATGACTCCAACTTTAAACTCAATGTCTCATCGATGGTTATCTACATAACTCTTATATCGACTCTGGGCTGCCTTGATATGTTGCTGAATGGTTTTCACCTTCTCCACCATTTCTTCGACCATTTCTAGTCCAAGCAGCTTACGCTCACCGACCTCATCCCAACACGCTGGTGTTCTACACCTTTTCCCATTAAGGGCTTCATATGGTTCCATTTGGATGCTCGAGTGGAAATTATTATTATAAGAGAACTCAACTAGAGGAAAATGTTGATCCCATCCTCCTTTAAAGTCCATTGAGCATGCTCTCAACATGTCCTCAAGTTTTTGGATAGTCTGCTCGGATTGTACATCATTTTGAGGATGATAGGCCATAATAAAGTTCAGTTTAGTATTCAGAGCATATTGAAGACTCTTCCAAAACTTAGAGGTGAATCTTGGATCTCGATCAGACACAATAGATAGTGGTACTCCATGAAGCCTTACCACTTCCCTGATATATATCCATGCCAGTTGATCCAATGAGAAATCCTCCTGAATAGCAAGGAAGTGTACAGCCCTTGTAAAATGATCCACAACAACCCAAATTGCATTGTTGCCTTTGGATGTCTTCGAAAGTCCGATGACAAATTCCATGGTGCTGTTCTCCCATTTCCATTCAGGTATGGGCAATGGTTTCATCATCCCCTTATAATTCTACCTCTCTGCCTTCACTTGATGACACACCAGACACTTTGATGTATATTCAACGATCTCCTTCTTCATATTATCCCACCAATAATGCTCTCAGATATCTCGATACATCTTTGCGTTTCCTAGGTTAATAGAGAAATTTGAACTTTGTGCATCATCCAAAAGTTCCTTCTTCAGCTCCAGACTTGATGAAACACATAGTCTTTTCCCAAATCTCACAATTCCTTATTCATTAACATTAAATTCTGAGGATTTCCCTTTTCCGATATCTTCCACTTTTTCTTGAATTCTCACACCATCCTTTTGAGCATCCTTTGACCTTTACAAAAGTGACGGTTGAGAAATAATTTGTGAAAGGATTGATGATGTTCCCTTCTTTATGATTCCCATGTCCATATTCATCAAATCTAAGAAGATTAGATCCTTTTTAATTCTCATCAATGATAGAATCACTGAGTCCTTTCTACTTAGGGCATCCACCACCTTGTTCACTTTCCCAGGGTGGTATGGATTGAGCAGTCATAGTCTTTGATCAACTCTAACCATCTTCATTGGTGTATGTTCAACTCTTTCTGTGTGAATATATACTTGAGGCTTTTGTGGTCTCTATATATTTCACTCTTCTCCCCAAAGAGATAATTCCACCAAATTTTCAAAGTGAAGATCACTGCAACCAACTCAAGGTCATGCGTTGGATAGTTCTGTTCATGAACTTTCAATTGCCTTGAAGCATAGGCAATGACTTTGTCATTTTTTATCAACACACATCCCAGGCCCTTCTTTGAAGCACCACTAAATACCAAAAAAAGTTCTACACTTATGGGTAAAGTGATCATGAGCACAGTGATCAGCCTCCTTTTGAACTCCTTTAAGATTTCTTCGCATTCATCACTCCAAGAAAACTTTACTCCATTTTGAGTTAGCTTGGTAATAGGGTTGGAAAATCGTGAGAAATTTATCACAAATCGTCGATAATATCTAACTAACCCAAAGAAGCTACAAATATCCGTTACCGATGTTGGCCTCATCCATCCCTCAATTGCATTTATTTTGGAGGGATACAGAGATATACCATTTCTTATGATGATATGGCCCAAGAATGAGACCTCCTTCAAACAGAACTCACACTTGCTATACTTTTGATAGATCTTCTCCTTCCGCAAGGTCTTTAGTACAGTTCTTAGATGCTCCTCACGATCCTCCTTGGTTTTGGAGTATATCAGAATATCATCTATAAATACTACCATAAATTTATTGAGGTAATATCTAAATACTCTATTCATCAAGTCCATGAATATTTTTGGAGCATTAGTGAGTCCGAAAGGCATTACTATGAATTCATAGTGCCCGTATCTTGTATGAAAAGCAGTCTTGGGGATATCTTCCTTCTTCACCCTTAATTGATAATATCCCAACCACAAATCCACCTTGGAGAAGTATTGTTCTCCACGCAGATGATCGAACAATTCATCAATTCGTGGGAGAGGATACTTGTTCTTTATCATGATTTTCTTAATCTCACAATAATCGATGAAAAGGCACATTTCCCCATCCTTCTTCTTGATGAAGAGGACTGGTGCACCCCATGGTGAAGCACTTGGGCGTATAAACCCTTTATCCAGATTCTCCTGTAGTTGTTTCTTCAGCTCCTCAATCTTCACAACAGCCATTCTATACGGAGTCTTGGATATTGGAAACACCCCAGGTGTAAGATCAATTGAGAATTCAACGTCTTTTTTAGGAGGAAGACCAAAAAATTACTCGAGAAACACTTCTGTGAATTCCCTCACAATAGGCATGTCTTCTAGGATGGTTGCCTCCTTAGACTCAATTATTTGATCCAGATACGTGTGATCATAGGGCAGGAATATCCACACTTGAGATGATGGAGCTAAATAAGGTTCATCTTCCTCATTACACTTGTAAAGAATCAGGGGTCAATTCTCTACATAGAGAGTGATTTTCCTCTCACGACAATTTATGTTGGCTCTATATAAGGAAAGCCAACCCATGCCAAGAATTGCATCAAATTCCAGGGTGCTTCTTTCTTCCATACCTAAAGTATTTCCTCGTCCCCTTCAAGCAGTTTTTAGGGTGCTTCTTTCTGCAACTTTGGCAAGTGGGGTGCTGAATCTTCTTAGCACCGTTGGATTTATCCATCGGACCACCATCATTTAATTCCACCTTACACTTCTTATCCCCATGATACCCCCAAGATTCTCCGATCTCCATTTTGACCTTAAGGGCACATCGAACAATTTCCTCATAGCTATCGAAGTCACGAATCACCAGCGCTTTCCGCATGCTATGTTTCAGCCCACCAAAGAAGCAGTCAAACTTGTATTCGGGGGTAACGACAAAGCCTAAGGTGTATCGTGAAAGCCTTGTGAATTTTTCCTTGTACGCTTTGACAAATTCATCATCTTTTTTCTTGAGGGAAAGGAAGTCCCTTTCCATCTTAAGTTGGAGGGTGTGCGGAAAATATTTATCGAAAAACATCTTTCGGAAATCCTTCCATTCCAACGCCTCGATCTCCTCCCCAGACTTTAAATTTTTGATCAAAGTCCACCATTGATCAGCTTCACCCTCCATACAATAAGCATCCAGAAGAACCTTCTCTTGTTCAGAACATTTAAGGATGGAGAATATCTTTTCAATGGAGTTGATCCATTGTTCAACGATTAAGGGATCAGATGATCTATTAAAAGTAGGAGGACTTTGTCTCATGAAGATCTTGATATAGACTTGTTCTTTCTTGGGGGGGGGGGGTTGAACGTTCCTCTTGACCCATGTTTCTATTCAAATCTTAAGTTAGCTGAGAGAGAAGCATGAAAAAGTTTGTGATTCCCACTCCCATTGGATCGGGCATCTCATTAGTACAATCATCACATTGATCATCACATCGATTGTTAGCCCGAGTCCTCCTATTACCGGCCATTAGATGGAATAAAAGTAAAGTTAGGGGTAACACATAAAGGGTAATCCAAGTAAAAAACCTATAACTTATAAATAACTTTTATTTCCTTAACATATGAATCTATTGGATTTAGTCTATGTTATCCACAATCTACTTTCTAACATATATTCTTAGGGAATTTTTTTGTCCCTTAATAATGGTTCATACTAAGCTTGTGAATTTACCAAATTATATCCCCAGGGAGTGTCATAACCAAGAGTGTATCAAGGCCCATTGTCATGCACCAGTTCCCGTTCGAGTCTAGATCAAAGCGGTGTTTTCGGGTTTTACCCCTAGAATACATCTGTGCCAGAGCCACCTCTACCTGCTCATATCCAGACATGGATGAATTTTCTTGATAAACCACTTACTCAATACTCACCAAAACTTAGGGATATTTTTATTATACTTAGTCTTATCTCTAAGGCTTTACTAGGGTTTTCTAATCATAATCCCAAAAATAAATAAACATATCCTCTGATACCAACTATGGCAACCCTGCTTTTTATTACACAATTAAACATAATTTATTACATAAAATTCACTTGATAAAACATAGAAGATTTAGAGGTATAGTGTCTTTGGGGATTAGGATCATTAAATAACAACTTAAAACATGAAATACAACATCTTTATTGAAAAATTTCTTTACATTACCACTACATTCCCCCATACTTAGCATTGCATGGGATAACCTGAGGACATGCATAAGAAAAGGGTGAGCTATAAATCCCAGCAAGGGAATAATCATGGAATAACATGAGTAATAAAATACATGTTTGACAATAGTCATATAAATAGATAACAATAGAAGCATAAACATAAAGTCATAATAAATCATGATAATCATAACATGGAAATGTGGCAACAACACTTAAAATAGATTTAGCATGAGCCAAGGCTCATTGCACATGGAGCATGAGTAAAACCTCATTGCACATGAAGCACAAGTAAAGACTCATTGAACTTGAATTAGCATGAGTAAACACCCATTGCACATGAAGTATAATGATACTATACTTTACCCAATGCATTGGAGCGCTATTAGGGCTCACCCTTCTTAAACATTTCATTTCTTGCATACGTGTGCCACATGGATCATAAAACATTGAATCATTAAACACAATTATTTTATTCCAAGATAAAAGAATGTGGAATAAATAAATGAAACTATTTAAACAATAAGTAAATGTTCATAAAGGTGAATACCCATGATAGAGAAATGGGCATGGTATTCACTACGCAATGACTTTGGCTTGGAAAAGTGCAGTGCAATTTCGGCAGCATAACGACGTGACATAAGAACTCATAAAAATGGTTGATGAGAGAGAAAGGGGTGTCTCATCATATTTACATGACATGGAAAGTAAGGGGGTCATATAGATACATTCCCCAACAAATGTAATGGAATTTATATTCATGATATAAAAGAATTGTTTGAATGTAAATGATGAGAGAGAAATTCCTTTCGGAATTTCAGCATAGTAACAGGTGTACATGGGAGGCATTTAATGAGAGAGAAATGGGTATCCCAAAATTAAAACATAAATAGGTCAGTATGGGTGAGGTTAGAAACCATACCCCAACATTTATAATTGAAATTAAAAGGGTATAACAATTTAAAGAATATTGGACAAAAATGAGAAAGGAAGAAAAACCCTTACTTGGAAGTGTGCTTGCAAAGGCTTGAGGGAGGCTTATTTAGAGCTTGGGTCACCTTGGGAGGATTATATAGTTATGATTGAAGAGTTTGGACAAACTCCAAAAGATTTTAGTGAGGAGGAAGTGGTAGCTTAGGTGGGTTTATATAGGAAAGGTAAGGGAATTGTTTATTATTTAGGTTTGGGACACCTCACATTAAACTAATACAAACCACAAACCAGCCCATAGTTTTTGCCCATGGTTTTAGGAAAAGGGAAGTGGAAAAAAAAAATTTATAAGTCCAAAGTTGTAACTTCTTAAAATAATGGGGTTGCTTATGTGGAGGTGAGTCACACTCCCAAGGAAAACAATTTATAAAGACAAAATGTTTAATAAGTCTTGAAGGGTCCACTAAAGCTTTGTAAAACAAATAAAAAAACCCAAAATCACATTATTTTAATGGTAAAACATATATTGGCCGAACATAAAGTTTATAGTATTTTATTAAATCACTATTGGGTCATTATGATGTCATAAAACACATTATATATTTAATTGGTATTTAATTTTTACCCAAAAATTTGACTGTCTCAGAAAATTATGAAAAATTCACCATTGGATAATTTCAACATATTGATTCCAGAAATAATATTCATTTTATTTAAATAATTTTCTAAATATTTTAATTTTAACTTTTAAAATAAAAACCGACATTTATAAAAAATTCACGGGTTTTGACAAAAATGGCTTTCAAACCTTAATAAAAATTACAATTGCATTCATAAAATTATACGATCATTTATATTTAATTAATTTAATAATAAGAATAATAATTTATTAAAATATTATTTAATTCAAACATCTATTAATTCATCAAAATAGATTTCTTAGTTGAACATTAATTAAAAATACTATTTGTGCTTAAAAAACTATTTACAAGGTAATAATAATAAAATGAAAGTATATTCATTATTATATACAAAAATAATGTACATAAACATATTACTAAGGTCTTGTTAAATAAACCCTTATAACAACTACATAAGACTGAAGATTAAGGTGTGCGATGGTGACAGACTCTTGGGGTAACTCAGATAACATTTTTCAGGTGGTAATCTCTATCAACTTCCACTTCTCTCGTAGGAAGTACTAATCAAGCTTAACATATTCAAGGTTGGATTGGGATTGGTCAAGAGTTAATCCCAAATATGCAACATCATTTTCGATCTCTGATAAAAGGGCTTCGTATGGGGCACGTCTATTGGATGAGGCCATCACTTCTTTTGTCTGAGTAAATTGGATTTGTTAAAAACCTATATTTATATTAATCATGTGATCACTGTTCAAAGGATATATTAGAAACGGTAACAATTATGAATAGTATTTTAAAATTTGAAAACATAAAACCAAAGAATTTGACATTTTATATAAACATTTTATATAAAGATACATTTAATTAGATCAAGAGGGATTTCCATTAATAAAAGTTTGGGTCGTTATAGGGAAGGAAAGTGCGTTATGATGAGTCACGCACGCGAGGGCCTTCCTAACTTTATTATATTATTATAACCACCATGGGTTCCTGGACCTCTTTTATATAATCGAGTGACGGTTTCTGATCAACCCTGATTAGACGGGTTGGTACCCCTAGATTTGTTGTTAGGCCAGGCAGACTTTGCCACTAGATTGGTCAGTTTAGGGTAGCTAGTTGGTAATAAACTTATGAGATTCACCATACGCCGACAGGTGGTTCCAAAACCGAGTATGTCTATGGGTCTTCTAGGTATGTTTAGGATCACCCATGGTTTGCCTTTTATTTTCTTGTTTACTTTCAACTATACTTGTTCTTTCAGCTTATACTGTCACCTGTTTCTTTTAGTATTGCCTTGTTTCCTTGTTTGGATTTTGTTTGAAAAATTGTAATTTGTTTTAGAAATGGTATGCGATGTGTGTTGGGTTTTTAAAATGGTCAAATGTTATTGTTTTATTAAAATATGGAAAACCTACTTTTATTATTGTATTTCAAACTTGTGTTAATGGATTTTTTCGGGAAAGGAGACATTGGATTCTGTGGTTTATTTTGGAATCCCTACTAAGTATTTTTAATGATCACACCCATTTTATCATTTTAGTTGTAGGTTTCCTTTTCTCAGGTTTTCTCAGCTGAGTTGCCCGTTATTAGAGCAAGGTCGGCCTTTGGTTGGGAGGTGACCTGGAAGGTCACATGGAGGTATGTTGGTTTTACTTTCATTCTGATACTAGTTTTATTTTTTTATCATCAGTTTTTATTTATCTTTATTTCTTTTATTCATGGTCCAAATCATTCCCAACGATTATATTTTGATTCCCGACACTAGTTTCCAGCCTGTGGGGATCAGGAACACTCTTCAGGCCATGTCACGGATTGGCTCGGGTGACTGGTTCAGGGTGAACCCGGGTTGGTTCATGACAAAATGGTATTAGAGGAGGCCCTTGTTATTTGGGGTATCCGGTAGATGGATATTAGGACTATCAGGACTCGAGAGGTAGGTACGAGAAAGACATCATGAACCCTCACCCGTTCTGAACCTCGAGTCGCCAGGGGTAGTCTGGGAATTGAGTCCTTATTTCATTCTGGTTTGTTTTTTATTGAGGGATGACAACAGAGGAAAGCTGATGTCACATTGTGATTTTACATGGAGTAGTGAACCATGCGGAGTCCGAGTACATAGTTTAAGTTCCTCCTAGTTGTTGGTGCTTACTTGGGGCATGGCCCACTACCATGTCGCCAGGTTAAGCCTCACTACTAGTCCCTCACTTTGGTAATTTGATGCAAGTTGTGTGTTTTCTTGGTTCTTGGGGGTGTAAGTGCACTTTTGAAAATGAAAAATGTTTTTTTAAATGATAATTATTTATTTTAAATGGATTTAAATTTGTGAAAGAGATTTTTAAAACTGAAATTTCTTCGTCTAAAAATATGGTGGTTGCTTGGAACTGGTAGAGATTTGGTTTGGGTGCAACCTCAGGTACTCTTCATAAACGTTTTCACATGTGAGGGAATGAAGGGGAAGTGCATGTTGGTGCATATGGATGAAAGTGGATGAAGACATGTGCAATGTTTCATGGGATTAATGGGGTGTGCACTTGGAATTAAAGGCTTGACCTTGTTTTTCTAAAGCAATTTTAAAAAGGAAAAATTATTTTTGGAAATTGAAATTGGTTTGAAAAGTGGGTTTGGTATTTGGAAAATGTCCTTGAAAGAAGGTGATTTTGAAATCTAAAATAAAAAGGGGTTTTTGAAAAAGGAATTTTGGGTAAGGTTTGTATTTTTTTATTCTTTTTTGAGATAGTTGTTTTCGGATGACGGTGCTTTCAATGATGTTGCTTTGGCTTGATATTGGTTTTGGTTTTGTGTTTTATATATTGTTCATAAAATTCTACCAAGAAAGGTTCCTAAGGTTTCTGATAAGTAATACCTAATTTTTGGTCCTTCTCAAACATTGCCTATCCTTCACGGTGATCGGGGTCCTTTAGAAGTAGCAGAATGGCTTAAAGGGGTCGAGCATGTCTTCAGGGTTTTGAGAACTCCCAAAGCTGTCAGAGTGCGTGCTGTTTTGGGTCTGTTTGAAGGTCCGGATCTGGACGAATGGGAGTTGTTCGCCCCGCTATCACTACAAGTTGATATGACTTGGGATGTATTTAAATCCGTCTTCGTCTAAGGGTTTATACCTGAAGAGGTGAAGACGAAGAAAAGGGAAGAGCTTATATGTATTCAACAAGGCCAATGGATGGTGAAGGCATATGTTGACAATTTCAAGGATCTTGTGTCCTTTTCTCCAGAGGCAGTGTCACGGGATTTGATGAAGACTTCTCTCTTCATCGAGAGTATTCATACAGAGATCAAGGAGCGGGTGCTCCTTTATAAATACCATCGTTTTGAGAAGCTGGTGGATGAGGTGTTCCTAGCTGAGTTGGTCTCCGAAGCATAGGTTCTTGGCAATACAGTGAATCCAGTTGCTCGTGAAGGTTCCCCATCTGGCGAGCAGGGTGTGCCAGAGGGAACTGTTTCTAAAGAGTCTTCTGCAGTGGTTCTGGCTTCTAGTTCGTCAGACCGTTCAGTGGTGTGCCACCAGTGTGGCTGGTTCGGGCACGTGAAGCCATCATGTCGCATCCCTCCGAAGACGTGCTTCCGTTGTGGGTGTCTGGGTCATCTAGAGAAGTTTTGCAGGAAGATTCACCTAAATAAGATGCTGTGATTAAAGGATTCTAGTGCCAGACTGTGAGGTAGGAGATACTTCAACCATCAGTGCCCCAGCCACAGGTCTTAGGGTGAAGCTCGCGCATAGTCAGGAGTTATCGGGTGCATGAAGCCTCGATTCGGGTTTTATGTTCCATGTTGGCAGTGGAACATTTAAAGTCTTTTCATTCTTTTTTTTTCTATTGAAGATTTGAAGTTGTTGTAGGTCCATTGTTTCATCGTGAAGTTATAATGGACATATTCTATTGTAATCCAAACAATTTTGTTTTTATGATCATGGTTTTCTGAATCGTGCACTTTTCCAAAGTGTGTTTGGCCCTTGTATGGGTTGATCTCAGTTTAGCCGTGTTCGTTTGGAGGTGTAAGTGCTTGTGGTAGAATCAGTGTTTGTGGTTATGCTCGAGTTCACTTCTTAGGTTAAGTTATGCTCGTAGTCTTTTTTCTAGTGTTTGGGGTTTTGTTCTGGATCGAGAGTTATAGGTTTCAGTGGAGGTGTTTTTCACTCATGCTATAGAGCTTAGTTTGTATCGGTTGGGAGTTCCCGCGTCACCCCCCTTTCTTGGGATGGTATGTTTGGGTGTTAAATTTCTGCACTAGTTGAGTTCTTGTGGTGGGGAGAACCCCCTTCGTGTTCTCTCATTCTTTCGTGTTGTGATTTCTTTCAGTTTTGGTCAGGCATTGACCTGAGTTTTGGTTGTCTTTCAGTTGGGTGACTTTCTAGGGGAAAAAAGTGTCTGTGGTGGGGAGAATTGTCACACCCACATTTTTAAATTAATTTTTTTTATTAATTATTGGCTCCGGGTCCTCGTGTTAAGGTCTGGGTGGGGTCCCAGATTAAAATTTTTTTTGCTTAATTTTTTAGCGTGTTTTGGACCCATGCACGGTCACCGTACGGTCCACGGTAGCTACGAGATCACCCCGAGGTGTTTGTGCGGATGGCCAAGTGGTCTGGGTTGAGGCGCACAACTTGCGCGTGGTTTATTAAGCCGTGCGATGAGCATGCAGTGACCTGGTTTTCAGAATAAGATAAATAAGTGGATTAAAATTTAAAAGAAAAGAATATTTGGAAATAATAATAATAACAACATTATGTTGTTATTTTTATAATTATTATGATTATTATTAGAAAAATTTAAAATTTATTGATGATATTGTCATTCTTTATATATTATTATTATTATTTGCATTATTATTATTCTCATCATTATTATTTTTATAATTATTATCTTTATTGTTAATAAATTTTATTAATATTACCTTTATTGTTGTTAATTTTATTATTATTTATATTTATATTATTATTATTATTATTATTATTTTGTTATTATTATTATTATTGTTGTTGTTGTTGTTATTATTATTAATATTATTATTATTGATATAATAAAATGAAAAAAACAACAAACCATAATTCTACCCGGCCAGCCCCCCCTTCCCCGTACCCAGCGCGAGCCGCCCCTCCCCTCCACCTTCGCCCGCAGCCCTGTCCAGACCCTCGCCCTTAGGCTGCCTTTCCCCGCTTCTCTTGTCGAGACCCCGCACTCCCCTACCGTGATCCGACTCTCACTTCCACACCACTCTTCGCTGACGCCCCCTCAGCGCACCCTAGTCGGTTGCCGCTTTGACCTCCGGCCACCCGCAGACCGACCTCCCACCACCTTCGGCCACTTTGACCCCTCAAAACTCTTCGTACGCTGGCCTCCTGTCGTGTCAATTTTCTTCCACTCTTGCCAAACCACGTTCCAGTGACCTGCTGCTCCAAACCCCCCTGCGCGCGCAGTTTCCAGTGACCCAAGCCCCCTGTGCGTGTGGTTTTCAGCGACCTGAGCCCCCTGCACGTGTGGTCTTCCAGTGAACCCAAAACCCACTGTCCAAAGGTCTCCCAATGCTAATTTCCATGCCATCGCCTCCTCCTCAGCACACAGATTCCTCCCCTTTGGTGTGCGGCTGGTCCACGGGGGATTGTTTTACCCTCCGTCGAAGTTCAGTCACGTCCGCGCTCAACCTTGAGGTAAGAGAATCCAAATTTTCATTTCCAATTAATCCATTTAATGCTTGAGAATTTTAATTAAATCTTTAATGCGATTTTCACCTTCACAATATACTTAGTTATTTTGCTATAGTCTTTCCAAGCTATTTGGTTCTGTCAAAAAAAAAAGTTTTGAAGCATTCCCCTCTGATTATAATTTTATGTGTTTGTGGACATTGGGTTCTTTTGACATCAAAATTTGTATTAGTAGTGTATCAAACATGACACACACCTTTGTGAAACCCTTCAATAGTCTCTCATGGTGTTTTCCTTTTGGTTTGTGCAATTTGTTTGAGCTGTTTATGGAATTTCTTATAAACTGTTTGACTGGCTTATAAAATTTCTAATAAATTGGTTGGGTTGATTATATAATTATTTATGATTCATTTTCTCTATTTACATAATTATTAAGGATTTTTTTGGTGTGTTTCACTGGTTGCTTATTTTCTAGAAATAAGGGAATTTGGAGATATTCTAGTCAATGTACTTTAGGTTTGACGTGTTTGGTTTGACAATGTTGTATCTTGTAAATTGTGTTAAAAATGTTTTAAAAAGGGGTTTATGGATTTAAGGGGGATTGTTTTTTGTTCTCTTAAATTTGGAAATTGTTGGTTTTGATTTCAAGGAAAATTGAGTTCTTGTGGAAATGGTTTAGAAATGTCACTTTGGTTGTTGTTGTGCCATTGGATGTGGGCACATCTATGGGTTCACTAGGTGTACACATAGATGTGTCCTCAAATGAAGATGGAACCATTAAAATAATGTTTCCTTAAAACTTTAGTTTTCTAAATAATTTTTTTCCTAAATAAGGATTGGTTCTTTATGTGGTGTTTATGAAAGGTTTGAAATGTAGTCTCAAAAGGTGTGCCCGTTCAGCCTTCAGTGTGTGTTTCAATGAATGTTATGCTCAAGGGTCCATTTGACCGTTTCAAAAGATTGCACATTTTTCATTTAGAGTTTGATTTTTTTAATAAAAATGCATTGGAGACTTTGGTCTTAAAGTCCTGTTTGGCTCTTCCGACTTATGGGTGGAGTTGTGTTAACTGTTAGAATGGTTGGTGTTTGGAAATTGTGTGTTCCTGGTTGGAAATTTAAATGTTTTTAGAATAATGATTTCGACATGGGTGTGTCGTGAAGAACCGTTTCGCACTTTCAACTTTAATGTAATGTTTGTGTTGACTCTTTGAAATGACGACGTTTTGATTACTGTATGCCCATTTAACAACTTTAGTATTTTTAGAAAAGGTTTCAAATGGATTTAATGTTTTGCATGGCATGATGGACTGGTTGGTACTTTGTTAAAGTGAGATGACTGAATGTGTATAGTAGGTTCTCCTGTATAGTGTAACCCTTTATGGGTGAACGTATAGGAAGAATCCGTGTTTGGGGAAGGCAAGTGTGGTGAGATGAGTCATGCGTGTGAGGTCCTTCCTACCAAAACAGTATTATTATAACCACCATGGGTTCTTGGATGTATTTTAGATGATCGAGTGATAGTTGCTGATCAACCCCGATTAGACAGGTTGGTACTCCCTAGATTTGTTTTTAGGCCAGGTAGGCTTTGCCACTAGATTAGTCAGTTTAGGGTGGCTAGTTGGTTATAGGCTTAGGAGTTTCACCATACGTTGATAGGTGGTTCCGAAACCGAGTACGTCCAGGGGTCTTCTAGGGATGTTTAGGATCACCCATGGTTTTCCTTTGATTTGATTGTTTACTTTTAGCTATACTTGTTCTTTAAGCTTCAACTGTCACTTGTTTATTTTAGAATTGCCTTGTTTCCTTGTTTGACTTTTGTTTGAAAAATTGTAATTTGTTTTAGAAATGGAACGCAGTGTGCATTGGGTTTTTAAAATGGGAAAATGTTATTGTTTTATTAAAATATGGAAAACCTACTTTTATAGTTATATTTCAAACTTGTGTTAATCGATTGTTTCTGGAGAGGAGATGTTAGATTATGTGGTTTATTTTGGCATCCCTATTGACCATTTTTAATGCTCATTCCTATTTTATCATTTAAGATGTAGGTTTCCTTTGCTCAGGTTTTCTTGACTGAGTTTCTCATTATTAGAGCAAGGTCGGCCTTTGGTTGGGAGGTGACCAAGAAGGTCACGTGGAGGTATGTTCGGTTTTACCTTCGTTCTGCTGTTAGTTTTATTTTTTTTATCATCAGTTTTTATTTATATGTCTTTCTTTTTTTCATGGTCCAAATCATTCCCAATGATTAAATTTTGATGCCTGACACTAGTTTCTAGCTCATGGGGATTGGAAATTCCCTTTGAGCCATGTCACAGACCGACTTGGGTGACCAGTTCAGGGTCGACCCGGGTTGGTTCGTGACACCAACCTTTAGACTTATCCAAAATACTTGTGTCCAAACTCATAGTCCAAAACTTTATAAGGAAGGTCAACATAACATAATGAAGATCTCTTTTTTCCACATAATAACACGTGAGTACCTTCATCATGTATTATCTTAAAACATTCTAACACCCTAAATTACCCTAAAACCTAATTTATTACATTCATTCTCCCTTATTCCTTATAGAATACTAGATATATTCCTTATATCCAAAAACTTTGAATACTCCAACAATGATGGAATAAACAAACCATCAATCAGTTCCATGGTAGTCAAGAATATCCAATATAACTTATCCAAATCAACCATCTCTTATTCCAAAACTACCTCAGTATCAAGACCATATTAAGGTTTATTTTTCCTTCAACCATGTATTTTCTAAAAAGTTTAACTTTCTATTGAGGTACTTTTCTTAGTACCATATAATCCCAAATCTTCAATGAAATAGTACTACAGTACAATCCTTATTTATTTCCATAATTTATATAACCAGTACATCATTGATACAATACTCAAATGACATAATTATTTAATAACAACTTAAGAACACTAATCATTACTCTTTATATACAATATTATCATAACTTGATTATTAATCAATAGTATAATTTGGGGTATACTTTGATGATTGGGACATTGATTCACGTAGTGTCCCAACTACTTGCAGATAAAGCATTATACATTTGAAACCTTTTTCTTACCCTTGCAATCACATACTTGGTGTCCTTTTTCTTCACACTTATAACAAACTCCCATTCCCTTCAAGAATTTACCAAAGTGATTCTTTCCACAATTATCACATATGGGAAAATCATTCTTTCCCTTAATCCCTTTATCCATCTTTCTCTCTATCAGACTTTTCTTCTCTGGATTCCCTTCAAAGCCATAGGACTCATAGAATTCTTTACTTATCTTGTTAACACATGATACTATTTCTCCATATGATGAGAATACGTGGGAGACTATTTCCCTTCTAAATGTTGGCTTAAGACTATGAAAGATATGATCATTCTTACTATTTGGATCATGTGTATTGCTGGAGTTCTCATTCCTTATACTAGGCACCATTTATAAACAATGAAATACACTAGGTTAGTTTATGAATTACAATTTATAATTCCAAACTTGTAAAATACCTAACGTAAATTGAAAAGTGTATGCATATAATCCATAATCATAAAAATGTTTTCTTTGAGGAAGTATTTACTCATAAATCCTTTATAATGGTTTGTAAAGAAAATGTGAATTATCCTAAGCATATCCCCTAGGAGTGTCAATACCAAGAGTGAAGCAATGCCTGTTGTCATGTACTAGGATACCCCGGGTCAAGACTGAAACTCTTTTTCGGAGTTTTCACTCCTAGGTACATCTGTGCCAGATCCACCACTACTTGTTTTTATCCAGTCAGGGATGTATTTTCTTGGAAAACCCACATAATATTTATACTACCAAAATTTTTGGATGTTCTTCTATACTAATCCTCAAATTTTAT
This sequence comes from Viscum album, assembly GCA_963277665.1. Classification (NCBI taxonomy): domain Eukaryota; kingdom Viridiplantae; phylum Streptophyta; class Magnoliopsida; order Santalales; family Viscaceae; genus Viscum; species Viscum album. Next base: position 1,164,216,431 of record OY728159.1, read on the forward strand.
ATTAGGGTAATGTTATCTAATCAGAGTTTATATAAATCTAGTTTCCAAGATTTGTACTAAAATTTCTCTGATACCAACTGTAATGCCCCAAACCTAGTTACCCAGAGTCGGTGCATTATTACATAACATTTTCATGATCACAAGAGATCAAGTCTCGAAATACCAATTAGTTTAGTACCCTTGGAAGTACTAGACACATACATAAGTTTTACATTACATCATGAAATAAAAACAAAAACATTGTGTCCCCTTTGAACACACTCATATCCTTTGGTCTATACCTGTAGGTTAATCATAATATACTTCTTCACATCCTTGGAAAAAGAAAACATAAGAAAGGGGTGAGATCAGATGCTCAATAAGGATAACAATATAGCAGAAACTATCATAAATAAGCATAAAAATTTAAGGAAATGTATAAGAATAAAACACAAGACTTTTAAACTTAAACTTCAGCATAATATGGAAAAGATAAATCAAATAATTCCATTTACTTATTCACATGGATATTCTACTAGTTGAATGATCACATGTAATATTAATATCTAATTTCATAATGATGAAATGCATAATGCCGGACATCATAACCACATAGTCAAGCCCTTGTTCCAAGACTACAAATAAGATTTTATCAAGGCCTTGTGCCAAGACACTAGTTTGTCTCATGATACCTACCGATGCATCGACGAGCTATAGCAGGCTCCACCCATCACTTACTAAGTCCAATGCATTCCTCATATGAAAAGGTTGAAACATAACATAAATATTTGTATTAAAACTAACATACCAAATGTTAATAATTTAAACATAAACCATGAATGGTATAAAAACAACACATCCATAGTAAAACATATCACAAAACCTTCAATACAATATAGAAGATTGTATCATAATAAATCAACTTCAAATAAGTTTAAAATCCATCAGAGGATATTGACATAGATGAAATCAAAAATATTTGAGAGAAATATGTCTTTCTATTATGAAATAATTTAAAAGTCACATAATTATAAAAGAAAACATTTATTTTGAATATATTCTTATAATATTGTAATGGAATCTTTGAAGGTGTTATAAAGGCGGGAAATAGATGCACCCGCTGTATAAGTTAAAAAAAATTCTTACCTTAATTTGTCAAAAAGGTCATAAAGTACCTTATTTGGAAAACAACGGAAAGATTACTTTAAATTTTTTTTATAAAAAGTCAAACAAGGGTATCAATGACTTTAAACCATATTCTAGTAAATAGTAAAAATGTTTTGAAATACGTTTTTAAGAAACACAAATGAGGATGATAAATAATTCCCAGTAGATGCTTACATATAAATAACCTTGGATAATAAAGAGATTGTAAAATTAATCCTTACCTAGTAATTTTCCTTGGTAGAGGGTATTTAAACCTACTGTATAATAGTTAAATCATTTTTATTAAATTATACAATAACCATATACATAAATATGATATTATATATGATCTTCTAATATTGTTTTGTTAATAATATTTCAGTAGTATCATTGTTTCAGGTGTTAACTGATCCATTTTACTTTATATGTTTTGCTAAATAAGTCATGTTTGTTATGGATAGGATGTATTTGATTCATATTCATAATGATATTAAGTTCTTAAACATTATTTTTATTCCTAAAATTAAAATTATTGTTGAATGGTTATGATGGGGAATGAATCTCATCGTGTTCATGGAGATGGTAATCCATATGTACGCACGAGTGACAATACCATTCTATTGATGGTGAAATCATATTTAATTGGATGTTATGTCATATATAAATAATAATTAACATGCTATATTTATTATTTACATAAATTTTACTCATTATTATACCCATCCAAATAATGAAGTGTTGAACAACAAACTACACCACGACGTGGAGACGGTAAGCCGTACGTACGCACATATGATGACTTTTTCATTCATAGGATGGATAGAATAATGAATATAGTTGTAAAATATTTATAATAACATCACAATATGTATAAGTTACTATATTTATTATTTTGGAATAGATACAACAAAGAAAGAGGAAGTGGAAGAAGAAAAAAACTTTGAAAGAGGTGATGAAATAATTACATATTATTTGGGTGCTTTCTTTTGATTTGATCTAAAGGGATCCTTAGTTTATATTTATGATAAAATTAAGGATTATAGGTTTAAGTGAGGGTAGTTGGGAAGATATTTTATCAGGGGTTGGTGATCGTACTACGATTCACTGTTTTATTTCACCCTTATACCAATGTATTAAATTGGTTTTGTGTTGAAAATTAAAAGTATAATAGAAAACTTAACTCCATGTTTGATTCAATTATTTTGTGTTTAACAATGTTAAAAAGGTAAATGTTACTTGTTTTTATAATTATATTTTAGGTAGAGGTGATTTGGAGGACCCATGATGAAGTCCAAGAAAAATGGGCCAATATGCACATGATCCAAGCACACCAGTAGACTAAAACGCATGCTTATACTAAATAGTTTATTAAAATGGGATGAAATTTTGTGGGATGGTCCAAAATTTAATTTTATAAATTTAATATAAAAAAACTCAAGCCCCATTCTGCCTCTAAAATTCCCATCCAAATTGATCTGTCCAGGGAATCAAATCTGCACAAGTCAAAAGCGGTGTTCTGTATTTTATCAATATATTTGTCTGTGATTGTCCAAATAGAGCCAAACTTTTAGTGGAGATAGTCCTAATGTGGGGATAAAAATTTATAGTTTTTTAAAAAGGGATATTATATTTTCTAGTGACATAAAACTATGAGACAAGTGGTTTTACACAATTTGTGTGCTCAAAACCACCTTCCAATTTGCTTATAAAAGAACACCTTGGGCACCCTATTTTGGAGTTCGACCAGGAGGAAAGGTGCTGAAATTTTGGAGTCCCAAATCTATCTACCCATTATTCTTAGAAGTTATGGAGTATATGGGAAGTGATACTTCAATATCTTATTCTTCCTCTCATCCCATGGGTTTCTAAACCCCTTGTGATCACCGGGGGAGGAATGTGATGTAATCCCGAGATTCATACTTGTATTATTTTGAATGATCTTTTTAATTATAGGTTTTATGTTGTTTTTATTAATCCTCTATTTTTATTTAATTTATTTATATACTGGTATGTTATACTCAAACTCAAATGATCATGTTTGAGGGTACCCATTCATGTGATGTCTCACACACCGTTCATCCCCTTTTCATCCCTCATTCAATTGTAGTGTTTGTGCGGTTAATATTGGTCAATTGAACTCACATAAGCACTGTCAAGGACATGAAAATTTATTTCATGGTATCACAAAGAAATAACATAAAAACCTGGATAGCACATCAATTTCTTTGTGTGTTTCCTTGGTGAGTTTCACTTATGAAGTCGAACACAAATCACCCAATCATCAGCGGTGTCCGGTGAATCATTGTGTGTTTTTGACTGAACCCTAGGAGGTATCCTAGTATAAACTCAATAAAATTATGGTAATAGGTGTTAAAAAATAGGGATTAAAATATCTATACCCTTTCTCTTGAATTTATTAAGGATGAACAATCATGATACTCCCCTGGGTTGATCACGTTTAATTAATCTTGTTCATTTCTACTTTGTTTTATCGCTTTAGTTTTTCTATTGTAATATTTAATCATCGAACCCCAAGTTTTATTAAATTACATTAACCTTATATTTTAATAATAAAAACCCTATTTTTCAATTAATTATCTAAGGCTATGTCGAGAGACAACCTAGGGTTGCTGCTATACTGTAGAAATTCTAGTAAAAATTAAACAACTAATTTGACGCGCTCGACAATGCGATAAAATTTTGGCACCGTTGTTAGGGAGCCAAGATTTTTTTCTTAATTTACTTTTATTTATTTATTTTAGTTCTTAATTAGTACTCATTTCAATACCACACCCCCATTTAATTGTTTTTGTTTTGGTTTTTTGTTTCTATTTTTGGTTGTTTTTGTGTGTTCTTCCTCTCTCTATCTCTATTTCTTATTCTTCTCCATCTCTATATTTAATTTTGTAGTATAAAATTATCTTTTCTTTACTAATTTCATTTATTAAATATTTTTTATTTCAATCATATTCCATAAAAAAAATTAAAAAAAAACAAAAAAACAACAACAACAAACAATCGATCAATCAAACTGGACATCATTGTTGCATGACAAGATCTAGTTAAGAAACAATACTTGAATTTGACCCTAAAATTGAAAAATAAATCCATTCACAAATAAATGCATCTAGATAAGGTCAATCAAGTAACACTGAGGAACCCCTTTTGTAACCTTAAGTGGCTATAAACCAATCAATAATTGAACCCAATCAAACCTAAGAAAACATGGCTGCAAATAATCAAACCTTAAAAGAACCGACCACCCCGGATGTGGAGTGCCAACTTGCGTACATCCAATATCCTGAGGAAGCATCCAACTTTGAGCTGAGATCAGGCCTCATCCACCTTCTTCCTAAATTCCATGGTCTTCCTGGTGAGGACCCTCATAAACACCTTAAAGAGTTTCACATACTGTGCTCTAACATGAAACACCAAAATGTATCTAAAGACCTAATTAAGTTTAGGGAATTCCATTTCTCCCTTGATGGTGTAGCCAAAGACTAGATATACTATATTCCTACCACAATTGGGGGATGGAATGACCTAAATAGACTCTTTTTATAGAAGTTCTTCCTTGCCTCCCAAACTATATCAATTAGGAAAGAAATTTGTAGTATTAGGAAATCCCGAAGGAGAGACCCTTCATGAATACTAGTTGAGATTCAAAATACTTTTCTCAAGATGCCCCCACCACTAAATTATTGAACAACTGTTAATCCAATACTTCTATGAGGGACTTGTCCCCATGTATCATGGAATGATAGATGCTATAGTTGGTGGTGTCCTTGTTGATAAAAATCCTTCTGCCACTCGTGACTTAATAGAAAACATGGCTCAAAATGCACAACAATTTGGTACACGAGAAATTGCACCAACCTGAGGAGTTCACGAGGTAAGTCATTCATCCCTAAAAAAATGTAGATAATAAACTTGATTAGATGCATACCCTTCTAAGAAAATTAGCTAAAGCACAAGGTAACTCACACTCTACTTCTATTCCATTACATTGTGGTATTTGTTCTGATAATACTCATTTTTCTGAACAGTGACCACAATTTCATGATTCATCTGAGTCTTGTACAACATTATTCCCAGGGAGTCCTTTTTAGCAAGCACCGCCTTTCAAGAAAGAACCATTTAGGCTGAATCCAAACCTCAGGTGGAAATCACAAACACAATACCAACAAGGAGGCAACCCGAGCTACCCCCAACAAAATTGGTATCAACAAGACCAAGGTATAAAATCTTATTATCCCTCAAATTCTTGGAATAATCCTCATCCTCCTCCCAAATGTGAACCAAGCCTCGAGGACATGGTGAAGAAAATGAAATCCCAAAACCTCTAGTTCCAATAAACTACACAATCAGCTATTCAAGACCTGCGAACTCAAGTGGGAAACATAGAAAACACCATCGGTGAGCTTAAGATGCAAGGTTCTGGACATCTACCATCCCAACCCATTTACAATCCGAAGGATAAAGGTAATTTATGTGCAGTTACACTTCATAGTGGTAAAGAAGTTTCTCCTTCTACTGATTCTACACAACATGTATTCCAACCTCTTGAAAACACTCTTTCTCCACCCATAAAATATTCCAATTAAGAAAAATAAAATAAAAAGAGTAATCAAATTATCATTGATGATTCAAATGAACAATCCATTCCTCTTCATTTACCCCCAAAACTCTCTAAATCTAAGAAAAATTCTGATAATGAGATTGATACTGAAATAATAGATACATTTAAAAAGTTTAAGTTAATATTCCTTTATTGGATGAAATTAAGAAAATTCCCCATTAATCCAAATTTCTTAAAGAACTTTACACCCATAGAAAATTGATGAAGGGTAATGAGAGAGTCAACTTGGGGAGGAATGTCTCAACATTAATTCAACTAGCAATGCCAACTAAGTTCAAGGATCCGAGCACATTCACGATACCTTGTACCATAAAGGAGACATTATTTTTCAGATGCTATGTTAGATTTAGGTGCTTCCATTAATGTAATGTCTCACTCCATGTATACTTCTCTATTGGTTGGAGAGATTCAACCAACATGCATTGTCATGAAACTTGCAAACCGGAGTACTACGCATCCAACATGAGTGATTGAGGATGTCCTTGTAAGAGTGAAGAATCTCATCTTCCCCACTGATTTCTAAATTCTTGAGATATAAGATACCTGAACCCAAGGAAATTCACCTCTCATACTTGGGAGGAAATTACTCAAAATAGAAAATATGATCATCAATGTTCACAATGGTATGTTGTCCATGGAGTTCAGTAGAGAAAATGTAAGTTTTAACATCTTTGAGGCTATGAAACACCATATTAAAGAGTACTCCACTCTTCCTGTATATTCGATGGAAGTGCTCTCAAATGATGCACACACACACAATTCTCTCCTTAACCCATACTCTGATTCATTTTCCTCTTCTTCACCCTTGGATGATTTGAGTTTTAATTCATGTTTTGAGTGTTGTGTGGGTTTTGAAAAGTGTAAATGTTGTGATTTAATTTATGAGTGTGTTCATTATGAGATACCCATGACCTTTGATGATTATGTAAATCTCATTTCAATAGATTCTCTATCTTTAGAGAATAAAAACGAGTAGATAGACAATTTAATGGACCTCATTCCACCTAAATACCCTCCCTCAGTCTAAAAACCCCTGATTTTGGAATTAAAACCACTTAAATCTAATTTAAAATATGCCTATCTGGAGGGTATTGACCGATTTCCCATAATTATTGCCAATAACCTCTCTCAAAAGCAGGAATCAAAACCTCTCAACCTTTTGAGAGAGTGTAAAAAGTTAATAGGTTGGACATTGGATGATATTCTTGGGATTATACCATCTATTTTTATACACCATATACTTTTGGATGATGAGGATAAGATTGTAAGACAATCTCAATGCCGATTGAATCCCACTCTCCATGAAGTGGAAAAATTGAAAGTCAGTAAATTACTTTCTATAGGGATAATTTATCCTATATCTGATAGTAAATGGGTTAGTCCAGTTCAAATTGTGCCTAAAAAAACTAAAATAATAGTAGTTTCTAATGAAAGGAATGAATTGGTTCCAACACGTGTGCAAAACAGTTGGCAAGTCTGTATTGGCTACCATCAACTGAATCAAGCCACACTGAAGGACCACTTTCCTCAACCTTTCATTGACTAAATGTTAGAACAATTGGATGGTAAGTCCCATTATTGTTTCCTTGATGGCTATTCGGGTTATTTTTAAATCCATATATCCCCCAAGGATCAAGAAAATACAACATTTACCTATCCATTTGGCACATTTGCATACAAAAGGATGCCTTTTGGTCTATGTAATGCTCCCAGTACTTTTTAGTGATGTATGTTGAGTATTTTTTCTGATTACCTATATAATTTCATGGAAGTTTTTATGGATGATTTCATGGTTTATGGAACTTCTTTTGATGACTTTTTGGCTCACCTAGGTTCTATCCTCTGTCATTGCATAGAAAAAGATCTTGTATTAAATTACGAGAAATGCCATTTCATGGTTGAATGAGGGATAGTTATTGGGCATGTTATTTAAAAATAGGGAATTCAAGTGGATAAATGAAAAATTGAATTAATTTCAACCCTTCCATATCCAAAATGTGTTTTTGAGGTGCAATATTTCTTGGGTCATATTTGTTTTTACCACCGATTCATTAAAGACTTTAGTAAGATCGCACTTCCCTTGTCCCGATTATTACAAAAAGATTCAGAGTATGTGTTTGATAGAAATTGTGAGGATGCATTAAATTCACTAAAAAGGAGTCTTACATCACCTCCCATCATCCAACTTCCAAGGTGGAATCTCCCCTTTGAACTTATGTGTGATGCCTCTAACTTTGTAGTTGGATCAGTTTTATCACAAAGGGTTTAGAAGGCTCCACATGTCATTGCATATGCTTCATGAACCCTTGAACCTACCCAGGAAAACTACACAACCACTGAAAAAGAACTTATTTATATTGTGTTTTCCATGAAAAAATTCCATTCACATCTTATCGAGTCAAAAATCATTGTCTTCTATGATCATGCTGCCCTTCGTTTCCTCCTAAAGAAACCTGAAGCCAAGCCCCGCCTCATTCGGTGGATGCTCCTCCTACAAGAGTTTGACCTTGAGATCCGTGATAAGAGAGGAGTGGAAAATGTGGTAGCCAACCACATTAGTAGAATTTACCCACCATTGGACCATCGTGTTGACTCATCCATCCCCATTGTAGAATTATTCCCTCATGAGAACCTTTGTGATGTTGTGAACCTTACTCCCTGGTATGCAGACATTGTGAAATTTCTAGCAAAATTTAGGGTCCCCACTTATTTCATCACTTAACAATACCATATACTTAAGCATGATTCTTAGTGGTACATTTTAGATGACCCATATTTTTTGGAGAATTTGTGGTGACCAAGTAGTTTGTCGGTGTGTCCTTGACCATGAGTTCAACTCTGTTTTGACTTTCTTCCACACCTTGGATTGTGGGGGTCACTTTGTATCTCAACGTACAGCTTGAAAGGTCATTGACTTAGGAATTTATTAGAAAACATTTTATAGGGATGCCCATATATTTTTCAAGTCATGTAGTAATTTTCAATTCATAGGGAATATATCCAAGAGGAATGAAATTCCCTAATAGCCCATGTTATTCTGTGAAATTTTTGTTGCATGGGGCATTGACTTCATGAAGCCTTTTCTAAATTCATTTGGATTTTTTTACATCTTAATATTTGTTGAATATATATCTAAATGGGTGGAAGTAAATGCCACCAGGATCGATGACTCTTGAGTGGTTGTTGAATTTGTGAGGTCCCAAATTTTTAGTAGGTCTGGTTTACTGAGATTCATCATTAGTGATTAGGGTTCACATTTTTGCAATCACAACATGAAAAATCTACTTCGTTAGTATGGGGTTGATCATAAAGTCTCCACTGTATATCACCCCCAAACTAATGGACAAGTAGAAATCTCAAATTGGGAAGTTAATAGAATCTTGGAAAAAATGGTACAACCTAATAGGAAAGATTGGATTTTACGCTTAGATGATGCAATTTGGGAATACCATACAGCTTTTAAAACCCCAATCAGAATGTCACCATACATAATTGTGTTTGGAAAGTCTTGTCACCTCCTAGTGGAGGTAGAACACCATGTATATTGGGCTGTTAAACAATGTAATATGAATCTTTCAGATGCAGGTGAGCATATGAAGCTACATATTTAAGAGTTGGAAGAAATTAGACGTGATGCATATGAAAACTCCCAAATCTATAAAGATAATACAAAGGCTATCAATTATAGAATGATTCATCAGCATAAGTTTTATATTAGTGAGAAGGTTCTCATGTATAATTCCAGGCTAAATATCCACCCAGGTAAGCTTCATTTTTGATGGCTCGGTCCTTATAACATTACTGATGTTTACCCTTTTGGTTCTATACATGTTTTGCATGAGAAGAGTGAAAAAATGATTAATGTCAATGGGAAGATGCCCAATAACTTCTATGAGGATTTTCCAAAGCATCTCATGGAGGAAATCCAACTGATAGATGTCACATATGACACCACTTAGCAGGCTGTCCCTTCTCCCTGCCTTTATTTACTTGTCTATTTATTTAAAATACTTTCATTGAGGACAATATAAATTTTAGGTGTGGGGGAGGGTGAAATGTCATAATTAGGATTAAACAAAAAAAAAAAAGAAAAGAAAAAATAAAAATAAAAATGTGTTTTCATTTTTGATTTCTTTATTTTGTGTTTTTAGATAAAAATTGGTCTTAAAAAGAATATCCAAAATAATTTTTCATGCTTGAGTCGATTATGCAGAAAATTCAATTGTTTTTTGGAAAAATGTTTTTCAAATTAATGTTGATATGGAATATTTTTCTAGAATTTGTATTTTCAAATAATTCTTAGGTTTTTAATGGATTTTTGAATCCCATGCGTCATTAGCACTGACTGATATTTTAATCCCTTACCCAAGAGACATTCTAAGCCCTTTATTATATATTATTCCTTTTAATCACTTTCTTGAGAGTATCAGGTCATGTAGAGAAACTATAACTTTCCTTGATTCTGTTTAAAGCCATAAAATTCAAGTATTCTACATTCATTATAGAGGCAATCATTCATTAAAAAACCCTTTTTACAATTATCCTCTATTTTCGACCACCTTTACATTTTATCCTTATTAAGTCTTAGAGACCATGAAATGCCTATTAGGTAGCCACATTACAATCTAATTTATCCTTAACTACCCATATATTGTGTATATTCTTGTTTTATTTTCAAAAAGTGTGGGATAAAGGGTGTTTCCATGGGAATTATGGGGAGAGAATCATTATTATGGGTTGATATAAAGGGTGCCTACATTTTCCTTGGGAAATAGGTTCACAAGACATATTACATCATTATTTTACACATGTTTTCCTCTTTATCTCAAAAAAAACTATACATTTAAAAAATAGTTCTGTACATTGAAAAAAATATAAAAAAAGAAAAAAAAATGGAGAAAAGAGGATGTTTACTCATTATTATTCACTACTTGGTTGCGACCCACAAAAATGGATAATAGGGAGAGTAAATTGGAGGTGATACACTTTGTGAGGGGTTGAGTGTGTACATTCATTGTGAACAATTGCTGAATTTTTACATGTTTTGTACATAAGATATTAAACACTCCTCTTCTACCTTATATTTTTAAACATTAAATCCTACCAACCCTTGAACCTCAGAACAACCTATTGGAAGTCCTCTTGAGTAGCACACTAGTTTCTACCAGTAGAGAACTTAGAATCTTGGAAATCATATGTTAAGATCACATGAACTCTGGGAAAAGAGAATAACTCCACTTTCATATGTTCCTTAAGTGAAGAGGAAAAATTTCTAAGTGAGGTAGGTTGCGACATGTTTCATGGGCGAACAAATGAAGTTGAAAAAATTTGAATGTGAGAAAAGAAAAATGATAGGAAAATTGATTCCATAAACGAGACATGATGAATTTAATTTCAAAAGAATCTTGAATATTTTAAAACCTTTTATTCAGGAATGGGAAATTATTATGATATTATACTTTTCCCAGGAGTACAAATGTTTAGGTGTGGGGGTGTGATCGTACCACGATTCACTATTTTATTTCACCCTTATACCAATGTATTAAACTTGTTTTGTATTGAAAATTAAAAGTATAATAAAAAAATTGACTCCATGTTTTATTCAATTATTTTGTTTTTAACACCGTTAAAAAGGGAAATGTTACCTATTTTGATAATTATATTGTAGGTGGAGGTGATTTCGAGGACCCATGATGAAGTCCAAGAAAAATGGGCGAATCTGCACATGATCCTAGCATACCAGTGGACTAAAACGCATGTTTCTACTAAAATGTGTATTAAAATGGACTTAAATTTTGTGGTATGGTCCAAAATTTAATGGTATACATTTCATATGAAGGAACCCAAGCCCCATTTGGCTTCTAAAATTCCTATACTAACTAATATGTCTAGGGAATCAAATATGCATAAGTCAAAAGTGGTGTTCTGTATTTTATCAATATATCTGGCTGTGATTGTCCAAATAGATCCAAAATTTCTGTGGAGATAGTAATGATTTGGGTATACAACTTTCTATTTTTTTCCAAAGGGATATTAGACTGTCTAGTGGCTGAAAACGATGATCCAAGTGGTTTTACAAAATCTGTGTGCTCAAAACCACCTTCCAATTTGCCTAGAAAAGAACACCCTGGGCACCCTATTTTGGAGTTCGACCAGGAGGAAAGGTTATGCCATTTTGGAGTTACAAAGGTGTCTCCCCATAATTCCTAGAAGTTCTAGAGGCTATGGGAAGTTATACTTCAACATATTATTCTTCCTCCCCTCCCATGGGTTTCTAAACCCCTTGTGATCACCCGGGGAGGAACGTGATGTAATCCCGAGCTTCATACTTGCATTATTTTGAATGATATTTTTAATTATATGTTTTATGTTGTTTTTATTAATCCTCTCTTTTTATTTAATTGAGTTATATACTGGTATGTTATACTCAAACTCAAATGATCATGTTTGAGGGTACCCATTCATGTGATGTTTCACACACCGTTCATCCCTTTTTCCTCCCACATTCAATTGCAGTGTTTGTGTGGTTCATACTGGTCAATTAAACTCACATAAGAACTTTCAAGGACATGTACATTTATGTCAAGGTATCACAAAAAAATAACATACAAACCTGGACAATACATCAAGTTCTTCGTGTGTTGCCTTGGTGAGTTTCAGTTATGAAGTCGAACACAAATCACCCAATCATCGACGGTGTCCAGTGAATCATTGTGTGTTTTCGACTGAACTCTAGGAGGTATCCTAGTATAAACTCAGTAACATTATGGTAATAGGTGTTACAAAATAGGGATTAAAATATCTATACCCTTTATCTTGAATTGATGAAGGATGGAAAATCATGATACTCCCTTGGGTTTATCACGTTTAGTTAATCTTGTTCATTTATCATTTGTTTAATCGATTTAGTTTTTCTATTGTAATATTTAATAGTCAAACCCAATGTTTTATTAAATTACATTCCCATTCTGTTTTTTATAATAAAAACCCTCTTTTTCAATTAATGATCTGGCTCCATCGAGAGACGACCTAGGATTGCTGCTATACTGCAGGAATTATAGTAAAAATTAAACAACTAATTTGATGCACTCGACAACGCAATCAGTTGGATGAGTCAAATGGCTTTGGAGGTGTTATTTTGAGAGAAGGGGAAATACCCTTTTATAATAGAGTTTAGGGTCACTTTAGGAAAATCTTGAAATATTATTTTATTATAAAATCATTTTCAGTTTATAATGGCTCCAAAAAAATTTATTTCGAGGCTAAGGTGTGTCCATTATTGACATATCTAACATTATCTAATTCCTTTGTCCAGAACTTAGATTTTTAAGAACATTATATCAATTAATAATATATTATTTATTTTAAAAACTCATTTAGGTCAATTTTGACACTATTTAGTATTTTTTTTTGAAAGAAGGAAGTATAATATTAATGACGAAGATCAGCAGCTGTATATAAGCAGAGCCATGAAGGGAAATTTTCCAGCCATAGCTAGTTGACATCGAAGGGGCCTGAGGCCGCCAGATGATGGGCCACATTGTTTCCTTCCCTTTTTGTAAATGAGAAGGTGCAACAAGAGAATCCTTGGAATAGCGAGCGGATTCTCCAGATGATGAATCCAAAGGGCTGGAGTCTGACATCATTGTGGTTAATGGCATTGATAATAGAGAGGCAGTCAAACTCAATGATGATATCATCCCAACCGCGTTCTGCAGTGAACATCATGCCTGCTAGGATGGAAGAGGCCTCAACAACTGTAGGTTCCCAGAAGGCCTGATGGGATTCATATTTTTCCGCAATAATCTTCCCCAAATGATTTCACACCAGGAGGCTGAGAGCAACGGGCCCATCCTTGGGGAGATGAGAATCTACGTTAAGATTAAGACTCCCTTCTGATGGGGGGGGGGGGTCCAATGAGGGGGAAAAGAGGGGGTAACACCTGGCATAACGTGTCCTTTGCGGTTCTTCCATCCCTCAATCCATGAAGTTTTTCATTCAATCCAGAACTCAGGAGGGTGATGAACGTGGTGGAAAACCAAATCATTATGCCGAACCCAAATGATCCAGGCCAGGGTACAAAAAGAGCTTGCATCAGTCGATGAAAGAGAGGAGCACCAGCGCATCAGAAGATCAGGGAGATCAGAGACAAATTATAGTGAAGCATATGAAGCCAGGCCCCATTTATTCCAAATTTCCTTGGCTCCCGTGCATTGAATGATGGCGTACTAAGGAGTTTATAATATCAATTATTTTAATCTTTCATTAATAAGGTAATTAATACATCATCATTGTGTCATAAATAAATTTAATTATTTAATGTCTAAAAATTATAAATAAAATAACATTATGTAGGAATTATTTTTAGATTTCTAAAGAATATTTATAATTGAATTTATATTATGTATAACCCTATATTAAAAATGTTTTAGTTATGAAAATTTGAATTAACACTTTTAACTCTTCTTTAAATAAAATAATAATAAATGTCCTAATCTAATCTATGTGGATCAAAGAGGATCATATTTTATTCCTAAGGTTGATTTTAGTCAAAAAACACTTATCCAATAGAATTAGAACATGTGTTAGGGGAATTATAATATCATTTTTATCTTTAATTACCCTATTTACTTTTAACCGTGATAAATAAAATTCAAAAGTTACTATTAACCAAAAATTATTTTCATCATATTGAACCAAATTTTACTTACCAATGTCAATTTTTTCTCTCAAATTTTTGAAATTCAATTCAAAAAAGTGGTAAAATTACGTTTTATGCAAATTTTCAAATGTGTCTAGAAGGTGGGTAAAAGATGTTAAAAAAGTTCAATAAAAATTTATATGTCTAATCTTATTATAAAATGACTCCAATGAATTAAATTATACTAATATATGTATTATGTATCTATTTTGACTTTAAGATAAATTTTTATTTAAAAATAATTATTTAAACGAAAAATTTGGTTTTTATCTACACTGTAGTGTTTTTCACTATTATCAAAAATTGAATGTTTTCAGAAAAATACCAAAAATTCACCCAGAGATAATTTTGATATTCCAAATTAAAAAATGATTTTAGTTTTACCAAATTAAAAACAAATAAGTTTCATTAATTAAATTGAAATTAATTCCCGCTGTCAAAACTAGAAAGCGGGTTTTTAAGAAGTAAAAACTATCAAAATATTGACATGTGTTTATGTATAATTTAAATGTGAAATTACATCCAATGGCCTAAATTATTTTAAATGATAAAAATATAATCTAATTATACTTTAAAACCACTCAAATTTATAATTTAACACTAAAAATTATTTTGATTTAAAAAGTTGTTTTTAATTAAAATTTAGTATTTTTCACTATTCATCAAAATATTAAAGTTATCAGAAAAGTACCAAAAATTTATCCAAAATAAAATTATATGTCCTGATTCTAAAGAAGAATTTAATTTCATTAAATTTAATATATAAAAGTGTCAAATATTGGATTTAAAAGGGGTTCTCCATTAAAAGGTGGAAAAACTACATTTTTGAAAAATACCTCTTTTATTTGAAAAATTGAATTTTTCCTTATATTATGTCTAAGAAACACAAAATATGAATGTTAAAATTATATAATATATATATAAAATTCAAAATGTGGTTAATACTATTCATAACATCTTTTTAAATGGAAAGTTTGATAGGTCGTGATGCGCTTGAACTCGGTGTTGCGTGTAGCGAAAGCTATTGAATTACTTTAAAGATATAACGTACTATGAAATATTGAGGTGTTAAAGTGAGACATGGTCTACTGCATAAAAATCCCATAGTTATAAATATTGATATTCGTGTGTGGGACATGGTGTGCTGCATCAAAAGCCCCTGGTGATAAATATCAATATATGTGATATTGTGGTATATGTGATATTCATGTGTGGGACATGATCTATTGAATCAAATGCTAATAGTGATAAATACTGATATTTGTGTGTGGGACATGGTCTGTTGCATCAAAATATCATATTGATAAATATTGATATTCGTGTGTGGGACATGGTCTGCTGCATCAAAATCCCATAGTGATAAATTTTTAAACATGGTGGGATAGGGACTACTACTGAAAAATCCCATAGTGATATGAATTGAGATAGTAAATGATAACCCTGGTTTGTGATATGTGATAATACCTTAGGTTTTGTTCAAACTTTGGCACAAGCCAATGTAGGTATTGAGAGTTTAGGTTTCCTCAGGAACTCTAGATTTATGTGGTTAGATAAAGAGTTATTGAATAATGTAAATGCTTTACTTTATTGCTTATATTTTATTCTTTATATAACTAAATACACTATTATTGATTGGATATTGTTTTAAATGCCATTGGTGGTGGCCTACTGAGTTGTACTCACATCCTACTCGGGGTGCCTGATCGACACCTGAATAGATTTCATGGTTGTAAGATAGGTTAAGGGAAAGCTACCTATGTTAGATGGCTGATATGGGATGGAGCATGGAGCAGGGAACCAGACTTGGTATTAGGACCTTCTTGGGGGATTTATTAATTTCTTCATTTATTTTGGGTTTTTCATATTGTCACTTGACACATATTTGGAATGACATATCTACTATTTAGTTTTGGATATTTCATTTCCTATTTTGTTCATCATGTGATACTGGTTTGGTTTGGTTATGGTTATATCATTTGGTTATTCTATTTTATTTCCACTATGGTATTACTCTGATAAGAGGGTATAATCTCTCCATGATCGATATTATACCCTCGTTGCTAGTCGACAACCTCTGGTGTATGAGGAGGTGTGCTTGAGGTCATGTAGCGAACCGACTTAGGGCATCAGTGTGTGGTACCCAGGCCGAAAAGTTATAAAGTGGTATTAGAGCCTAGTTTACTTTTCCTTTTTTTGTCTTACTATTTGAGAAAGGTAGACATAAGATTAGGAAGAGCCATGCCTTGGTTATGAGCTCATGCATGAGAGTAGCTGACCCATGTACGGGTGAGAACCCAATTACCCGGGGTGGTATTATTGTTATTGATGTGTGTTGATACAATTGATTTTATTTCACCTTGGGTGATGCACTTATTGTGTGATGTGATTATTATTTCTGATTTTTTGAGATTTGACTTGTGGCCCAGAATGGCACGAGAGTTGAGTATGCATGCATCATTCTTGGAAATTAAGATTATTTTGTTACATACATAATTTTATGAATGCACAAGAAAAGAAGGTTTTGGGTAATTTGTTAAAAATACAAATGTTTTTTCTTTTATTATGTGAAATTTAACTAAAGAAGGTGCCTAATGTGAAATTGAGAAAAAATTTAAAATGATGTAATATGTGAATAAATGAGTGTATAATGTTAAAATTGAATTATATGAATGAGCTTACCTTTTGTTAACCATGACCTATATGTAAGATGGTTAAGGGTAGTGATAGTGCCTCAATGTTGACCATGTGGTGAAAAAAGGGGAATGAATTATTATGGACTTGTGTGAATCCCTCTTGTTAACTATGTTAATGTTGTGAAATGTGTCCTAAGATGTGTGTTTGTCATTGTATAGATATTCCCCCATGATGATTCTTGTTGATAGAATGACGATAGGTTATGGATGAAGATGCTACAATAGTAATGGAACCTGAGGAACCAATAGTACTGGGTAAGAAAGCAGGAGAGCAGTTCCGTGATAACTTTTCTTGCTTTATGCAGTTTATGGAGAGAGACTCAGAGCATGTGGTGGATAGTATGTCTAACCTTAAATGAGAGTTTTAGTTATAGCACCCTCTGATGTTTACCAGAGAGGGTGGACTTGAGGTATTGGAGTTATGGATTGAGTCCATCCAGACTATAATTGACTATTTGGAGACTCCCACTAAGAAAGGGGTCAAGTTGGATGTTTATATTCTATAAGAATTAGCAAAGCACTGGTGGGATGTTCAGGCTTAGACCAGGCAGGAAGATGATATGTTATGGAAGGAATTTTTGGAGAAGTTCCTATATCACTTTTATTTAGAGACACTAAGGTAGGAGAGAGTAGTTGAGTTCATGAGGTTGAATCAAGGGAGTATGTCTGTGATGGAATATGCTAGACACTTTAAAATTTTGCAATTCTTTGCTCATACATTGTAAGGACATGAGTTAATGATGAAAAAGAGGTTTTAGGATGGTCTTAAATTTAAGATCAAGCCTCAGGTAAATATCTTCAGGATTAAGAAGTTTTTAGAAGTGGTGAATCATGCTCTCATATATGAGGGGAACCTAAAAGAGACTTCTAGCAGAGGATAGGTGGTTTATGTTGGGAGATCAGGAGGTAAAACTTCTGATAAAAGGAAGATTCACTACAAGAATGTTAACTATGGTGATAGAAAGAAGAGTATTCAATGGGAAAGGTAAATAATACAGGACCTTACCCAGATTATCTGTCACTCGTATGGCTGGTCAGGACACTTCCGTAGATAGTTCCCCAACCACCAGTAGAGTACCGAGGCTACGGTAGGATGAGACATCTACATAGGTTCTATAGGAAACCATGATATATGGGTAATGATGGAGGAGATAGAAAAAACCAGAGTATGGGAAGAGGGGGACCTTCTACACTTTACTAATTTGGTAGTTATAGTTCTACTAGCCATGGAGGTAGAGGAAGTGGATGAGGTGCTTTTGGGAAAGAGTACCTGTATCAGAAGAGTGGTGAAACTCAAGGGATTCAGACTATATTAAAGGGAAGGGGGGGGGGGGGGTAGGAAAATTGAATGTTGTTCAACTCACACTAGTGGATAGAGAGGATGAACCATTGACAATTATAGGTACTATTCTTATAGTTTATATGCTAGATAGTGCATTTTTTGATCCAGATTCCTCTTATTATTTTATATATTAACAACTTGTGAATGGTTTGATCCTAGAAGTGGAGTTCATGAGTGGGATGATAAAGATAAATACACCTTTGGGAGTATGATCTAGAGACATCTATTTATACAAGGGGTGTTCTCTTGAGGTTTGGGAGTACTGTTTTCTTTGGGATATCTACATTCTAGATGTGTCAGGATTTGAACCAATTATGGGTATGGACTGGTTAATATCATACCAAGCCCACATAGATTGTTACTAGAGCAGAGTTACTTTTACGTCTCTTGAGGGTGAAAACTACATCTACCATGGATAGTGGGATATCAAGGTGGGCCATGTAGGACCAATCCACTAGAAATAGGGGGAGCTTATTACCTAGGTCACAAGTCTATTGCTGTATGAATGAGGTGTGGAGCATGATTTCCTTTCACCCATAGTGGATATTTTTCATGATGTGTTTCCTGAATACTTATTGGGGATTCCACCTAAGAGGGATGTGGAATTTATAATTGAGTTCATGCTTGGGGATGAGCCAATTTCTATTCCACCTTATAAAATGGAACTTATAGAGCTTCAAGAGCTCAATACTTAGCTAGAAGAGTTAGAGTATAAGGATTTTATCCATCTGAGTATATTGTCTTGGGGTTCTCTAGTCTTGTTTTCAAATAAGGATTAAAAAAACTTATGCTTGTGTGTTGACTATCAAAATTTGAACCAGATGACTATGAAGAACCAATATTCTCTTCCACGTATCAATGAACTCTTTGACCAGTTGAAGGGAGATTGTGTTTTCTCAAAGATTGACTTAAGATCAGGGTATCATTAGTTGAGAGTTAGACCATTAGATATACTGAGGATTGCTTTCATAAGTAGGTATGGCCTATATGGGTTCTTCGTGATGCCGTTCAGGATGAATAATGCACCAACAATGTTTATGTATTTGATGAACAAAATTTTTCATCCATACATGGATTAGTTTTTGTTGAGTTTTTGGATGAAATCTTGGTGTACTCCAAGACTCATGATGATCATGACCAATATCTTGAAATCATTCTAAATACAATGATAGAGCATCAAATATATTCAAAGATATATAAGTATGAATTTTGGATTTATTAGGTACACTTATTGGGTCACATAATCTCAGAAGAATGTGTGTTAGTGGACCCATAGAAGGTTCAAGTGATTATATCTTGGGAGAATCCCAAGAACATTTTTGATATTTTTAGCTTTCTAGGATTAGTAGGATATTATAATAGGTTTATCGATGAATTTTCCCAATTGGAAAAACAACTTTTGGGCTTGACCAAAAAGGGAGTAAATTTTGAATAGGCTATATCTTGTGAGAATTGTTTCCAGGAGTTGAAGAAGCACTTGAAAATGACACCAATATTGATCCTAACTAAGCCAGGTGAGGAGTATATAGTGTTTTTGACACTTTTGGGATATTTATTGGAGCTGTTTTGATGCAAGAATATTGATTTTTGGCATATGGGTCTTAGAATTTTAGGCCACATGAATGGAATTACCCTATGCATGACCTCGAGTTAGTTGTAGTTTTTTATATTTTGAAGTGTAACTGAAATTATCTTTTGGGAGAAAAGTTTATTGTGTATACCAATCATATGATATTAAATTATATCTTTTCACAGTGATATTTGAATCTCTGTTATTGGAGGTGGGTTGAGTATATACAATCATTTGACTTTAAAATAGCATATATGGCTAGAAAGGGAAACAATGTTACTAACCCTTTAAGTTGAAAAAATCAGACTCAAGCAGTTCAAGAGTATAGTTATGAGTAGAAGATGATGAATTTATTACCTGAGATGTATGTTATGGTTCAAGAGAGTTAGGATTATATGAATCTCGTATTAGTTTTAGTAGATTCTACACTTTTTAGATAGATCAAAGATAGACGATATGTGGATATGGAATGTTTTTCCTTGAGGGAAATCCTTGAAGGTGGATATACACCGTCAAAATGGATGATAAATGAGGATGAGATCATCCATATCAGGAATCAGGTTGTTGTGCCTATGATCATGTAGGAGGAAATGATGCGTGAATTTCATGCCTTGAAGTGGGCAGTGCATCCAGGTGTGATCAAAATGTATCATGACCCATGTTGATGGTTTTGGTGTCTGGACATGAAAAAGGATATTGTAGGGTTTGTGACATGATGCTACAACTATCAACAAGTGAATGTAGAGAATCAATAACCCAGTGGTTTACTAAAACCATTGACCATTCCATAATGGAAGTGGGATGACATTACTATGGATTTTATGGTGGGTCTCTTGAGGAAGCTTCTAAATAATGATGCTATTTGGGTGGTTATAGTTCGTTTGATAAAGGTAACACATTTCTTACCTATACAGGAGAATTTATTAGTGGAGTAGTTGGGATAATTTTATGTTCAAAAGATAGTCCATCTTCATGGGCTGCCATGGAATATAGTTTCAGACTATGACACATGCTTTACTTTTTTCTTCTAGTATGGATTATAGAAGGCCCTTGGTACACAAATTTTACTGAGTATGACTTTTCATCCAAAGATAAATGAGAAGTAAGAGCATACTATATAGGTTATTGAGGATATTATTTGGAAATATATCTTAGACTTTGGTGGATCTTGCTAGAAATACCTAGATTTGGTGGAGTTCACCTACAAAAATAGTTATCAAGAAACTATTTAGATGGAACCATATGAGGCTCTTTATGGTAGTCCATGCAGATCACCTCTATGTTGGATGGAGGCATGTGAGTCAGAGTTTCTGGGGTTGAGTCTCGTGTAGGAGACATTAGAGTAGGTTCAACTAATTTGGAAACATGTGTCTATGGGTTAGAGTAGACAAAATTTGTATGTATATAGACATCAATGACCCCTAGAGTTAATAGATAGTGATCATGTATTCCTTAGAGTGTCATCTAAATTGGATTATCATAGGATATGGAGATAGGGAAAGTTGACTCCCAGGTTTGTTGGACTATTTGAGGTTGTGGAGAGAATCAGGCCGGTGGTATACTGATTGGATCTTCCATAGAGGTATAGTGCTATTCATGATGTTTTCCATGTGTCACAACTTTAGTGGTATCACCCCAACCCCTCTCATGTGATCTATGTGGATGATGTTGAGCTCGAGATAGATGCTTCCTTTGAGGAGCATCCAATACGCATGTTGGATCATAGTGAGAAAGTGTTGTGGGGAAAGACCATGCTGATAGATCATGTGTTGTGGTAACATGGGTGTGTTCAGGAGGAAACATGGGAGAGAGAAGCATATATGCAGGCTCATTGGCCCGATATTTTTGACTTAGAATATTAGAGATGATTGGTAGTATAAATCGAGGATGAGCTGTTATAAGGTGGGGAGATTGTAAGATCTTGACCTTTTTCTAGAGATGTATCTATCTTTTTTTCAGGTATTATTTTTCCTGGTTTTGTGTATATTTTGTTTGGGTTTTACCTTGGGTGTTTTTGGGTGAAAATTTGAGAAAATTGGATGGAATAAGGGTAGTGCATGGTTGACATATGGTTTTCCCAAACTATGCACCTTGGCCCAGTAAACCATGCAACCCCAGACAGAGGGGGATTGCACAATAGTTGCATGGTTTTTCAAACCATGTGCCCTCTTAGGATAAAACATGAACCTACCTTAGAATATGTGTACATTTTAGGTTCATGGTTTGGCAAACAATGTGCCCCTACCTAGGAAACCGTGCGTGGGTTTTTAATTAACCTGAAAATTAGATTTTTAAAATATTGAACCCTCTAGAATTCATCCCATTTAGACCCAACTTATTCCTAAAAAAGTTATCTTGTTTTTTTAGGATCCCATATGGATTCCTAGTGCTCTTGAACTCTATTCTTGGTGAATCAAAGGCCAAATTTTCAGATCATCACCTCTCAGGGTATGTGGTTTCTTCCCGATTAAACCTCTCTCTCTCCCACCCCTCTTTCCAGATAAAAGAGGGATGTTTATTTGTTGTTGGTATTAGATCTAGATCTAGGTTTTATGGATCATGATCCATTTTATCTTGTTTCTAGGATTTGATTCTAGATCTCATTCTTCATTGTGGGTTTGACCTTTCCGCTTTAATTTTTGGAATTTCCATTGGGTGATCGCTCATCAATGATTTGAGGTAGGTGGTATATTATTCAAATCCCAAAGTCTTGATTTAAATTATGTGTATGTAATTGTAGAATTTCTATTAGATGATTGGAAATTGAGTTTCTCAAATTGAATTAATTAATTTGATAAATAAATTAATTAAGAGATTGTGAAATTGGGGATATTTAATTGATTTAATTGGAATAATTATTTGTTAAATTAAT
The DNA here is from genome assembly GCA_963277665.1 of Viscum album. NCBI lineage: Eukaryota > Viridiplantae > Streptophyta > Magnoliopsida > Santalales > Viscaceae > Viscum > Viscum album. The sequence goes on from OY728159.1 coordinate 1,164,239,373, forward strand.
TATGGGGATATTGAGATTATAAAATTAGATTAATTAATTTTTAAATTAATTAATGGAGAATTTTTTGATTATATAATTGATTAAAATGGATTAATTCATTTTTAAATTAATTAATGAGGATTGTTATGATTATATTTTTTTTTATGTGATTAATTAATTGTTGAATTAATTAACGAGGATTTTCATGATTATACATTTATTGATGTTATTAATTAATTGTTAAATTAATTAATATAATTGATGTGATTAATTAATTTCTGAATTAATTAATAGAATGAAGTGAATATATAATCATTGTGTTAGATTAATTAATATTTATATAGTGATACATGTGATGATGTGATACATGTGATTGTGTGATATTCGTGTGTGGGACATGGTCTGCTGCATCAAAATCCCATAGTGATAAATATCAATATATGTGATATTGTGATATATGTGATATTCATGTGTGGGACATGATCTACTCCATCAAAATCCCATAGTGATAAATATTTATATTCATGTGTGGGACATGGTCTACTACATCAAAATCTTATAATGATAAATATTGATATTCATGTGTGGGACATGGTTTGCTACATCAAAATCCCATAATGATAAATTATTAAACGTGTGTGGGATAAATATTGTTATTTCAAAATACCATTGTGATATGAATTGAGATTATAAATTATAACCATGGTTTATGATATAGATAATCCCTTGGGGATAATTTAGACTATGGTACATGCTGAAGTAGGTATTGAGAGTTTGAGTGTCCTCAGAAACCTAAGAGTTATGTGGTTAAATAAAGAGTAATTTAATAATATAAATGGTTTAATTTATTGCTTATATTTTATTATTTATATAACTGCATAAACTGTTATTGATTGAATATTTTTTTAGACACCGTTGGTGATGGCCTACTGAGTTGTACTCACACCCTACTCGGGCTACCTGATCAGTACCTAAATAGATTTCATGGTTGCTGGTCAGGTTAAGGGAAAAGGTCCTATGTTAGATGGTTAATATGGGATGAATCATGGATGGGGGAACCATACTTGGTATTAGGACCCACTTGGGGGAAGTTTTCAACATGTTCATTTATTTTAGGTTTTGTATATTGTCACTTGACACATATTGGCATGACATATCTACTATTTAGTTTTGGATATTACATTTCCTATTTTTTTCATCATGTGATATTGGTTTGGTTTGGTTATAGTTATATAATTTGGTTATTCTATTTTATTTCCTATATGGTGTTACTTTGATAAGAGGGTATAGTCTCCCCATGATCGATATTAGACCCCCGCTACTAGTCGACAGCTTCTGATGTATGGGGAGGTGCACTTGAGGTCATGTAGTGAATTGACTCAAGGCATAGGTGTGTGGAACCTGGGTTGGGACATTACAGGATGTTAAGAAACCATGATATAATTGACATGACATGCAAATACAAGAATTAAATATGGGAAACTACGTCATCCAATAAACTCTCTGTAACACCCTGAAATTCTAAAAGAATAAAATTTTATTCAGAAGTGTATGTAACACCCTGAAATACTAAAAGAATAAAATTTTATTAAATAGTGTATGTGAAAAAAACATTGAGTTTATATTTCATTACAAAAAACACTAAGATTAACTTGTATTACACATAAGGCCTAGTTTTTTTGAAAATCTTGCATTACACGCAAGACTGAGTTTTACCAAACAATAATATACAATTAATATTATTATGATAGTTACCACCGAGCCATTAGAATGACAAGAATGAATAGTATTAACTAAATTATAAAAATATATAGTTTATAAATGTTTATTAGCTATCTATTTATTACTAATAAAATAATAATTCATTTAATAGAAAAATAAATGTTTTTTGAAAAACAATATTTTTTTTTCTAAAAGACAATTTAATCATGTTTTACACACATAATTTAAAATTAATTTGTAAATTTTTTAAAAAATTTATATGTAAAAATGAAAATCATTTTTTAAATCGATGTACCAAAATTATCTTCGGGTGATTTTTTTATTTTTCTAAGAATTTTCATTTTTTGATGAATAGTGAAAAATACTGAATTTTAATTGAAAACCACTTTTTTATTTAAATAATTTATATTGCTAAATTATATTTTAAATTAGTTTTAAAGTAACATTATTTTAATTTTATATAAATTAATCCAATTTAGGTTATTATAATAATTTTCATACTGAATTTAGGCAAGAAAACATTTCAAACTTTGAATATTTTTACTTTAAAAACCCGCTTTCTCGTCACGTCAGCGAGATTAATTTTAAATTAAATTCTGCCACTTATGTGAGTTGATTTTGGAAAAATAGATTCAATATTTTTAATCATAATAATTTATAATTTATGATAAATCCACTTAATTTTGACCAAAGTGATTAGTGAAAATAGTTAAAATTAATTACAATGATTAAGGTAAAAACGAGTTTACTTAGTGGTTAAACTTAGAATATAAGGTGTAAAATGACCTACCAACTTCTCCAAAACCTCTAGAATATCTATATTTTGACCCTTATCACCTTAGGATCTATTTTTATGAGTTAGTGTGATATTATTCTATAAAAGTGACCCATATAATAAGTTAAGTAAAGAAAAAGATAAAAGATGAACCTTCCTTACCTTTAATATGTATAAAGTTTTGGGATAGGAAGAAAACATAATAGGTTAGGTTATAAATATTATTTTGAAAGGTAAATGAAATTATTTTATCATGATAATTTATTTAAATTTTTTAGAGATGAAATAATTACTTTAATTTCTTAAGAAATGTTAAATCATGAATTATTTAGCTAATACTTAAATATAATAAATGATACTAAAAATATTAAAAGTGATGTAAATTGAATGAATTATTGTGTTCCATTAAATTTTTTAGATGATTATTCCATTTTAAATTGGTTTTAACATAATATATTTGAATTCTATCATTATATTGATATTTTTAAATTCAAAATAAATGAATAATTTCAAAATTGACATTAATGTTATTTTATAATAAATGATATTTTATTAAATTATTTAAAATTACTAAAATTATTATCTTCCACCAAGTGATTTTAAAATATTAATAAATATAAAATATGGTATATTCATGAAAAATTTATCTTTTATAATAAACATATTGACCCCTAAATAGTAAAAATTTTGTTAGCGTGATTAGGTTTAAAGCGGTGTTTTTGCGCATTACATGTGCTTCTGTTAAAATTAATTTCCAACACACATATGTTTTTTATTTTATAAATTAGTTATCATATTTTTAATCATTGACTATAAATTTTATAATAAATATATATCATTAACTAGCCCATATACCTTGGTAACATAATACCTCAGCCAATACCGATATAGCCTGGAGGGCATTCCCGATCCCCACAGGTTGGTGACAAGCACCTGGAATCAGACAATATGAAAGTGGGAACAAATTTTCCACAAAAAAAACAAAATAAATAGATAAAAGTTAGTATATATAAAAGAAAAACTCCATAGGGAGAACTATACCAGAATTTAAACAAGTATTAACAACCCAAATGACATCATCAAAGTACTAGAAAACAGGATAAACAACCCAAGTCCCAACAAAAACAACAGATCAAAGCCCAAATATCAACAACAAATACCACCTCAAAGTGGTTCTTTACCCTTTCTCAAACCTGGAAGGAGGAAATCTACAAACACAAAAAGTTATAGGTAGGGTGCGAGATAAAATTCCAGTAGGGTCTCACCAAAGATTTCATAATAAGAGGCCATAATTTATTAACCAAATAAAGTTTCAGTTTTAAATAAACAAGAATGTAATTTAAAAATAATACATAAAAAAATCATGATTCACATTTAAAATGATGGAAATATTTCAAAAAATTTCTTAAATAAACTTTTTATATAAAATAATTTATATAAATTCACGAGGCATGTGTAGAACAATTTACAAGAAATAACATATATATCAAAACATTAACAATGTTTAATATGGTTATATTCGAAGAGGTAAAATAGTTCCATGTCATGGGATCCCACACAATTGAATAATTGATCAAAAAAATATGTGTACAAACGTCCCTCAGACACTAGTTAAAGAGGATCCATCACCATCCCATTGGGGATGTGACCTACTGCATATGTATTATTGGAGTTGTAAAGCATCAATAGAGCACTGTCCCAAATAACTCACTAACTACCTAGGATTTCATGTTCTCTAACAATAATAAATAATGATAAATTTATTTCAAAACTATTCAAAATACAATTTAACCATTTTTTATATTTCAATACACCGATTTCTATTTAAAAACCAAAATGGTTTTTTATCAAATCATGCCTTTTCCAGGATAAAATCAATGGGTTTATATGAAAAAAATTTAATCCATTTTTCTCAAATACAAATTTGAAATCAATTTCAAAAATAAACTTCACAATTCAATTTTAAAATTTAAATTCCACAATTCTATGATTTTAATTCCAAATTCCATCAATTTCCATAAACACACACCAATTCATTAGAATTGGGGTTTTTTCCTAATTTCATGCGAAATCCAATTCAAATACAAATTTACAAAAAATTATATTTTCACAATATAATTGAAATAAATTTAATTTAAATTAATCAATTTAGGGTTAAATCAATTTTTCCAATCATAAATGGAACCACCTACCTCAGAATCATGGGATCACGAATCCTAAACCCCTAAATGAGAAACTCCAATGAAGAATTCTTGTAATGAAGATACAAGAATAAAACCAAAATTGAAGATCTGAAACAACATGGATTAGATAATCCAACAACACATAAATCTATTAAACCATATGGAGTAGATAAGTAGAGAGTGGTAGATTGAGAACGAGGAGAGAAAACTTACCAATAAAGAACTGAATGGAGATCGCCTAGCTTTGATCTGCCTTGGAAGGGGTTTGGAGGAGCCAAAATGGGTCCTTGAGATCTAAAATGACCTAGGAAAATTTTCTAGGTATAGTTAATCCCAATAAGGGGATAAAAATTGGTTTTTGGTATTTTTTACGAATTTTTAGAATAATAAAAAGCCACGGGCATGGTTTCTTGGGCAGGGCTGCACGATTTTTCAAACCGTGCACCCTAGACATGCACCCATACTAGTGGGGTTGCATGGATACTCCTTAGTGGGAACACGATTTGAAAAAATGTGCACCAACCATGCAAATCCTTACTATCTCGATTTGTACAGTTTGCACCAGTAGGGTGCACTGTTTGGGAAAACCGTGCGCCAATCGTGCACAACCCAAGAGCCTTTCAAAATTTAAAAAATTTCACCCAAAGAACCCATAAACAAAACCCAAAAAAATCATGATCAAAATAGGGGTTTAGGAGTAACTTAAAATATTAACAGGATGTTATAGTCTCACTTTAATTTAGTCTTAAAGGATAAATTACCCAGGTTATAAAACTAGTTACCATGGTAAAAACAAAAAGGGTAAAATTGAATAAAATTAAATAATATGGAATAAAATGCTAAAAATGATTTTATTTTTGTTTAGTGGTGGTGTTTATCAATCAAATAAATCCTCCCCTCTATTATTATTCAATTTTGGATCTATATGAGGTAAGTGAGACCACTCAATAGTGAATGCTTTTGAGCATTTACAAGAATTCCATTCCTTCTCAACTATAAAAGGGAAATCAGTCCCCTCACTTATCCAAAACTCTAAGGATATTTTGATTATCCAAACCCTAAAAAAATCACGCTCCAAATTCCATACCCTCATCCTATAATCTTTTTTAGGCATAAATCTAACCCATGAAGGATTTAGTGAAATCCTAAGGATAATACCTAAAGGAGAGGTAAAGTTCTTCAACGAGCGTCTTTATTTTATTTCTCTCTAAACCTACTTTAATTAATATTATAACTTCATTATATAATAACCTTAGTATATTCTATATACTTATATGTTTTTATGTTAAGGGTATGGCCTATAACCACACACACTTCCATCAAATGGGTAACAAAATCATTATTCATGCGTATGACGAACTACCGCCTTGCAAATCGATGTCATTAATTTCTCCATTACCACCTTTTATGGCCGGGTATTATGATAAATATAAATTATAAATATAATATTTATAACCTAATTATACCCTAGGAATATTTATATCATATATACCTTATTATCTTCCATTCCATAGGAGACACAATAACATCGCTCATGTGTACAATGGACTAAAGCCTCGCGAAGCGATGTGATTCATCTTTCAATAACAATTTCCATGGAAGGTGTTAAGGGAAAATGTTTGAATAAATCCTATAATAGGGCATGGAAAAAAATAAATTTATTTTCCTAATATTAGATAGAGGCTGACCAGAGTCATCTCACTTGAGGATCTTCATAGTTGTTCACCTATTTAATCAAATTCACGAAAATCTAATTGTTTTTTGTTGTTTTTATTATTTTATGAAAAAAATGATAATTTTTTTGTTTTTTTTACTTTATAAATATTTAAAAGTCATAAAAAATAAAAATTTAAACTTATAATAACACGCAATTCTAAATAGAATGAGTTAAGAAAGAAATAACTTAGTCTTGAGTTTGGTTTTGGGATACATCATTATTATCCTTTATTTGTTTTATTTTAGTTTTATAATCCAATCATGAAATCTCATGATGAATTAATATCCTTTTATTTAGAAATTGAAAAATCCTGAATACCTAAAGTAATCTACATTCCACCTCCTCATGTAATAAAGGTTGATGACACACCTTGGTCAAGGTTGTGACATTTTAAAGGACTCGAATCCATTATATTTCATTTCATATATTGATAGGGTAAAATCCATCATTTGAAGAGTTAATCATTTTAAGATAGAGAAAATAATTAAAATAAAAGAAATATAAATAAATTTGAGTTGCATTTAATGGGAGAAAATCATCACACCCGTGCATGCCACTCACATCTATCACAAACTTAAAAAATAAACTTTAAGAAAGAATTAAAGAATACCTTAACCACCCCTGATAAAAGCCTCAAGTTAGCCTCACATTACCAGGAGTAAGATATCATAATGGTAGAAAGAAAAATGATAAGAAAAAGAGAAAAGAATAAAAATAAAAATAATGAGTATGGAAATAAGGAGTTGTTTCTTTATGGAGGTTCTGGGAGGTGAGGTTCGTGCGACCATTGGTTTTCATGAGGCACATCTGGTGTGGCCTCTCCCCCTTCAGTTATGGTTGGAATTTCTTCTTGTATATTTTTGAATAATGATGGTTTTTTCAGATGATATTGGTGAGTTCTGGTTCTCTATTAGATCAACAACTTTTCCAGTGATGAGTGTTGTTTGCTGAAGGGATTGGGGTTCAGTGATGTTTGGATTGAAGTCAGATGAAGGTGATGACGTTGAACTTTGGATTGAACGAAGGTGATGTATTGGTGAAAGAGAAGATGTGATGATGGTGGAAATGCATTGGTTGATGAAATTGGTCTCATCGTGACACTTCCAATGCAGGTTTATGGCTCGAGGCACTGATGATGGTCTATTGTTTGAAATTTGAAACAGGGTGCCTGGAGAGTGTTCGAGGCATGTTGATGATGGTTCTATTTAGATATTTTGAATTTTTAAATATATAAGGTGAACTTTTTTTTTGAAAAAATAACGAAGAATAAGAAAGAGAAGAAGAAGAATAAGAAGAAGGAGAAGAAGATAAGAAAATGGGTGGTTCACTTGAAGAAAAGAGAATAAATTAAAAAAGTTACAATTATAAAAAAAATAAAACTAAAACAAAATTTAAAATAAATAAAAGTAAAATAAAACATAGAAGATGGAAGAAACTCTTCTTGGCCGAGCTTCCTCCAGCCGGGTGGTCCAACTCTCCCTCAACAGTGGCTGAGGGTCGTAATTTATAGGCCAAGGAGGAACCCTCAACTCTTTCTTGGGACAAAGATTTTCTTATCTTCAAAGATCAGATCTTATTTTGAATTATGAATTTAATAGCATTTAAAAGTCCATGGATATAAATATTTCTTGATTTTTAGTGTGGATCAGGGGAAGCTTCGGTAGTGCACCTCTTTACATGAATGGATTGCATGGGGTATTGTGGTAGTGTGGTGGCCATCCAGCGGTGCCCAGGAGTGGCGAAGGAAGACTCCTCATTCCCTCTAGCTATCATAGTGGTTGGAGGTAGCTCATTTATCAAGCATAGATATAGTTTTCTTCAAACAGGGCCTCAGGATGGTCAAAATAGACCTCTGTGGTCTTTCATGGCAGTCTAGGGCATGGGAAATGGTACAAGAGCCACTACCAAAAAAACGATCAAGGGAAGCACTACCCCTTTATCAGCGCTAAAAAAAGCATTGATAAAGGGGACCCCTTTATCAGCACTTCTTTTAGTAGTGCTGATAAAGGAGGGTTTTATCAGCACTGATGAAATTTATATTTCAAAAAAAAATTAATGAAAAATAAATTATTGTTATATAAGTATATTTATTCATATATAAATATAATATATATTTTTTAAATATATTTTAGATACATATAAATAGACTATTACATTTAATATATAAGAAAATTAGTGAAAATGGATTTAAAAATATTTAAAGGAAATATTATTAATTAATAATTTGCTAATTATTATAGATTAAAAATCATTTAATAACAATTTTAAGACACAAAAAATCAAAACAATTAATAAAAGATCTAAAATAAGTTGAAAATGTAACTCAAACTTCAAATGACCATAAATTTTGATCCGGGTATCCGTTTGAGTTCTACAGCATATCAAATCGAAGCCTGCGATGAGCTCTACGCGCTAGTGACTAAATTAAAGCTTGTGTCACATTTTTTGAAGCCAAAAAAGGCTCATAAGGGCTCCAAAACTGAGTTTTTAGTCGAGATACCCCGATTTGTTAACCTTCAAACAAGTATAACTTCTGATCCGGATGTTTGTTAAGCTTGTACCACATATCATATCAAATATTGTTTCTTTTTATTCGATTTTAATGGTTGTGGAGTTGAAAAGGGATTCTAGATTATAAGTTATGGTCATTTTAACATTCTATGGCTTTTCAAATACACATATATATGTATTTATTCGTAAATATATGTGTGTGTGTGTGTGTCTGTGTGTGCGTGTGTGTGTTGTATATATATATGTATGTATGTATTTATTTATTTATAAACACACATAAAAAACATATTTTTTTCATAAATGTATTTAAAACTAATCTTATAAGTATATATTAATATACAAATAAATATATGAATAAAAAATTATAACTAAAAATATATATAAATAAATATAAATATATATTAATATATGAATGAATATATATATACTAATATATGAATAAATATATTTATATTAATATTAATCTATATCAATATACAAATAAATATAACTATAACTATATATATATATAAATAGATATATCATTAAATAGAGAACAAAACGAAATGACTTAGTGGTAAAGGTGCAGCTGCGAAAGGGGGGAGGTCATGGGTTCGAGTTCGGGTGGAATCAAAGGGGTGAACGCATGTGAGGATGCATGGGAAGGGCAACGCGGGAAGGGCAGTGCGCCACCTAGCGCTAATAAAGGGGGGTCAAGCGCAGTTAAAAGTTCTCCCCCCGCATTTATAATTTTTTTTATTTTTTTTTAATTTTTTTTGACTTTTATCAGTGCTTTTTAAAAGCACTGATAAATGGGTCTTTTATCAGTGCTTTTTTTAGTGCTAATAAAAGGGACCTTTATCAGTGCTTTTCAGAGTGCTGATAAAAGGGATACCCTTATATGAGCGCTGAGCTTTACAACGGGTTTTTAGCGCTGTTAAAGCCGTTTTGAGCACCAATAAAGGCCATTTTTGTAGCAGTGAGATCGAGATTGAGCTTCTAGGGTGTGTAAATGGTTTTTTATGGTGATAACAAGGGTGGCCAGTAGCGTCGAGTGGCAGAACTGCGGCAGAGATGGCAGGGCTTGAGTGACCGACGCAGGGCACAAGTTTTTTTTAAAAGGTTGAATAGTACTTATAATCTGCTATCCCGTATTGAAACAAATAATGGGAGCGACAAGTATTTATAAGATAAGTAATGACATTCACTCGATAGTGGAGTTGTTCGGGGGTCGGAGGACCCCCACCGACATCATGGACTACCCTGTCCTAGTAATGCGCTTCTCCCGTCGTCTCATGGGCTTGACCACCATGGTCTAATGCGCACACGAGCTTTGACCCACCTATGATTGCCTGTAAATTTCATCACTGCGGGCCCTACATGGACCTCATCCCTTGTACAACCTGTCAGTCAAGTTGACTCTCCCATGGGATTTCATGGACATGTGGCCCCTTGGGGACTACCTATGTGGCGTGTAGGCCTTGGTTTATGGGCTGGCCTATGTTGGACTATCTTTTTTTGATAACTGAAAATAATAAAATTAAGAAATATTTTAAATAAATTAACAAAAATACCAATCCAAAACTCATAAATAAATTTCAAATTAAAATTTCACCATTTTTTTACTTAATTAAATAAATTTTTATTCTTTATTATATAATTACAACTTTTGAATAAATCATTTAATTTTATAGAAATGCACATCAAAATATTTTAGAAATCACAACAATATGTTTAAAATTATCATGAAAATATCTCTGTGTTAAATACCCCCACACTTAAACTATGATTTTCCTTAAGTATAAAATCTCAACATTTAAAATAAGAGGGAACCAATTTTATCATTATTCAAATTCCAAAGTAATAAAATAAAACAATTTTCAATTTTAAATAAAATTTTCAAATGTCATATAAAATATCAATTCAATTTCTCAATTTTCAAAGAAATAATCAAATCAAGTATTTTAATTTTTCCATTTTGAAATTGGTGAAAATTATCCTCTCATTCATTCAAGATTATCAATTAATTATTATTAAACATGCCATCCATGATTTACCTGAATTTTGAATCTTTTCTCTCATCACTCATGATACAATTCAAATAGATTTATGGTCATATCATGAGAACATGCTCCTTATCCATAGGCTTGTAAATGAACTCTTTTATCCACTTTACAAAGAAAAAAGGAACATAAAATCATGAGGACTTGCAGTCAAGGTTCTAATGACTCCAAGGCATTGATTTGGTAGCTTTTGATGTTTTAAAAATTAAGGCTCAAAGAGGAGGTTTATCTCTTAAATTATAAAGAGTGATATCAAAATTAAAAGTGTAATGAAATCCTCCCCTTTAAATTAGCAACTCGAATTTCCCCCAAATTCAGATTAAGGTCATGACAATGAAAGTATAATTAATGAAATGCACCTTCTTGAAATTTTATCTATTTTTATACTTTTTAAGAGTAATTTTTCATTTTTTTCTTTTTTGAAAGTTATTCTTAGAATAAAACTCAAAACACCACCTAAACACATATAATAAAAATTATTGGTCTAGTGATGGTGATTTTTGATTCTTCCAAGTCACAACTCACATTTTTTTCAAGAAGGTCAAACAATAAAGTATAATGTATGAATCAAAAAACCATTCTCATTACCCAAAGTAGCACCACCACACTTTTTCCTTACAATTTATTCCATCTCTTCCACCATTAATTTTCCAACCCCCACACTTAAACTTTAAAATATCATGAAAATAGTTATAAGAGGGTAGGAATGGATAAAACTGGCATGAAACATGGATTATTACTAATAAGTTCATTCGTGGTTTCTATAGGCTAAACTTGGATTAATGTAAATATTGTTTCAAGGAAAAGGAATTTTCAAAAGATGACCTGATCATTTTAAATGTGGGTTTTGATAGTTATAGTTTTGAAAATTTTCAATGAAAGTTATGGTAGTTTACATGTCCTAAGATAAATCAAGAAATATGATCAAGATAAAATAGGAAGTACTTGGTCTATAAATAACCACAAGAATGGGACATATGATCTTGGAAAGTCACTCAAGGCATGAATAATAATAACCAATAAATTCACATGAATTTAAAAAATTTAAAGCATGAAAAATGATAAGGGAAATTTCATTTACATGAATCAATTAATCCCTCAAATCACAAGTCCTCATTTTAATATCCATGCTTCACTTTAATAATCCAATTTTCCATTTTACTCATTCAATATCATTAGCATTGAAATATAAAACATGGAATCACAATATTACTAAGAAATTCATGTCTCCTAGATAAGTCAAGTAAAGAAATAATTTAAGCATGGGCATGAAATTTCCAGTTTAAAGCTCAAAACATGTTCTTGGACAAAAATGTAGAGAGTTTAAAAGATAAACATTAAAATTGAACTCCCTTTCCTATAAATATTAATCCTTTTTCCTCATTGAATTTTTGGGACTTCCTTATTCCATAAAAAACATAAAAAATAGATGTTGACCTCACCTATTTTGATAATCCCAATCATGTGTTAATATGTTTTGATAACCTCAATATGTGCTTATAATCCTATATATATATATGATACATATCAAAATAATCATTAGAATATTTTAATCCATGCTCATCTATGTTTGTTCATACTTCGAATTAACTCTAACTTAATCGGTATATGTGTTTCATAGAACAAGTGTTAAGTACACCGGTATGTACATAACTACAGATACAGACAAACATAGACCTACTGGTACTTAGTCTACTGATAGACAAAGGATACCAATAGAAGAAGATCTACTGATAGAAGCAGATCTACTGATAGAAGCAGATATACTGATTGAACAAGTCAACTGGTGTGCATAAGTCCACCGATATGCACTTAATCATTGGTACAGAACAGAGCTATTGGTATGCACAGGTTAACGATACAAACGTCTACCGATACGATCTACCATTACACCAGAGCTACCGTTAGAGTAAGTCTACCGGTATAAGCAAGTCTACCTCTATGAAGTTCACCGATATAAAGAAGATCACCACAAGTCAAGTCTACCGAGAGAATTTCATTAATACTATGAGCCACTGATACAAGGAGCTACTGACAGACAGCTACCGATACAAGGAGCCACCGGTACAAGAACTGAGAGCTACCGATAGGAATATCACCACTACAAAGTCCACCGTTACAAGTCTACTGACAGAGAGCTACTGATAAAATGACTACTAACCAGTCAATGCTACTTAAATTTTATTTCTATTTATTTAATTAAGCAATGGTCATATTTGATGATTTTAATGAAATTAATGTTATTTAATGATAGTTGTTGGCATGTCAGGGAACCGTACCTCGTACCTGTAAAAAGGTAATCATTCCCATTACCGGTGATGAAATATATAAAAGGATGGACAAAGATCGGGAAGAAAATAATAATAAGAAGTGCGAAATAAGGGCTGAAGAGTGTAGAAAAGTGGTGCATTAACATAGTAAATAAAGGATACATCCATACTAGAAGAACACTAGACATACACGAAGCCATTCATTCAAGAAGAGAACACAAGATGAACTCTAGTCAAGGAGTGAAGAACTACAACGACCTCTTCATACACTCAAGTTGATCAAATCTGAACTTGAAGAAAATGAGCCTCTATTTTTCAGACAAAAACTAGAGATGGAATCAGAACCATTCCTGATCAATCAAAGAAGTCCATAGATGCACTTCACATCACTAGAGATTTCTAAAACTCATATATACTCTCTCACTGATTCTTTTACTTACCTGTTGAGCAGTGTGTGAAATCTGTATATTTCATACACACACTGTCTCCTGCAATAAATTGGAGGATTTTTAAATCCTCACACAAAACTTCCATAAATATCTTGTATCCCACTGTGGATAGTGGTAGAGGTCAAGTAAGACCTGGACATCCAGTGTGTTGTTGTTTTGTTTTCCCACGTAGAACTGTGGTAGAGGTATTAGTACCTAGATAGTCTTTACACTATTGTTTACCCCGATCCAGGGTATGGATCAAATTTTATATAAATTGTTTGAGAGGACTAAGTCTCGCTTTGAGACTGAACCTCTTGTTTAAAACTACTGTGCTTACTTATTTTGGTTTTATCTTTTACTGAATATTCCACTGCTAATTACTTTGAAATACAGTTTGTTTTAAAGTTACTTTGATAGTTAATCTGTCAAGTGTTTGTAACTATTGTAAATAAGTTTGTTAGTTTCAAAAGCTAATTTAATATTCTGATTAAATTACCTGAGACCTAATAAATATTTTGAGAACCTAACTATACCCTTATTGTTTTACAAATTCACTACAGTTTAACTTAGTTTTTAATTGGGGAATTTTAATAGAAATATTTTTTAACATAAATTTTAATTGGAACTCAATTCACCCCTCCTCTTGAGTATCCACTCTGACCAACATTTGGTATCAGAGGATCATTTATTATTAAAGGTTTTCCAAACACTCTATTTTTCAACTGTGATTTTTGTTGTATCTTGAAGATCTTAAATTTCTGTTAGTTCTAAATTTTATCTCTTTAAATATATTTTCTAAAATCTATCTATGGACAATAGATTAGAAGGTTATGCTACCAACATGAAATCGTTCTTTAATGGTGTTAATTATTCCCAGTGGAAGCTTAAAATGAAAATTCATTTAGAGAGTATGGGATTTGATATCTGGACAGTTATAGAAACTCAATATAAGATTCCAGAGACTGTTAGAACTACTTGGGATGAACCTACTAAAACTGCTTACAATAATAATTATAAAGTAATGAATTCCCTATGTTGTGCTTTAAGAGATGAAGAATTTAATCGAATACCTGCTTGTAAATATGCTTATGAAATCTGGGACACTTTGGCTATTTCTCATGAGGGAACAACCAATTTTAAGGAAATGAGATTGAATACCTATACTATTAAGTATGATAATTTTAAAATAAAGCCTGATGAACCCATTTCTGACATGTATCTCAGGTTCAATGAGATTTTCAACACTATGAGCTCTCTTGGTAAAGCTGTTCCTGCAAAAGAACAGATCATGAGAATATTAAGATGTCTGCCAGAAAGATGGAGAGGCACATCTGTCTCCATAAGAGAATCATGTGATATAAGTTCACTACCTGTTAAGGAATTAATTGGTAAGCTTATGATGTATGAAGAAGAACTGAAGGTAAACAAGGAAGAAGACGATTAACCAAAAAGGAAGTCAGTAGCATTTACGTCTACTTCCTCAAAGAGAAAGGATAAGGAGAAAGTTCATATACCTACTGAAATCTCAACAAGTGAAAGTTCAGATTCTGACAGTGATACTGAGATGGATCAAATAGCCATAAGATTTAAGAAGTTCTATAGGAAGAAGAAATTCTTCAGAAAATAAAACTACAAAGGAAAGTATGACAATAAAGGTCATTGGAAGAAGGATTGGAAGAAGTCTGATAAGAGTGATGAGATTGTCTGCTATGAATGCAAAAGGAAAGGGCATGTAAAAGCAGACTGTCCAAAATTAAAGTTCAAGAAGAAACATGACTACAAGGACAATAAATATAATAAAGACATGAAGGCAACCTGGAGTGCTTCAGAAGACAACACAAGTGAATTTGAAGTTTCTGATTCTGAAAAGAATCATGCTAACATGTGTTTCATGAAAAACACATCTGAGGTAACATTGGATACTTCTGCTTTAAATTCTTATTATTTTGGAGTTGATTCTGATTATGAATATGAAAATATGTCTAGTGAAGAGTTATTTGAATACTGTAATATACTAGAAGAAACCTGTAATGAACTGAAGGACAAGTATAAGAACTTGAAGAAACAACATGCTTTAACCAGTTCTGTTAAATCCTCCCTTGATATAGAAAAGGAAAAGAATGCTCAATTACTAAAGGAAAATACTGAAATGAAATTGTCTAATGAACAATTAGATAAGGACTTAGAAAAATTCACAAATGGAAAAGATACTCTTACAAAAATTCTAGGAAAACAAGTGGCACCAAAATATACCACTGGAATAGGCTATCAGTCTGGACAGAGACAGTTTACTAAAACTAGATTTATTTCTAAATCTGGACAGAATGCTACTAGTTCTAGTTCTGGAAATTCATATGCTTCAACTAGTTACTCACATAGTTATAGATAAAATAAAGTTTATATTTAAAAATCTATTGATTCTGTAAATTATTTGAGACCCATATGACAAATCTGGGTACCTAAAGCTTTGCTTGCTAACCTATCTGGACCCAAGAAAATCTGGGTACCAAAATCATTTTCTGTTTAAACTTGTTTTGTAGGAAACTTGCTTCAAAAGTTTTCATAAGAAGGTATGGTACTTGGATAGTGGATGTTTGAGGAATATTTCTAGATATTACTCATGGTTCAAGAGTTTAATCAAAGTTGATGGAGGACATGTCACCTTTGGTGATAATTCTAAAGGAAAGATCATCGGCCTAGGCCAGATTGGTAACACTGATTCAGTTTTAATTTCCAAAGTTTTATTTGTTGATGGACTTAAGTATAACCTATTAAGTATTTATTAGTTGTGTGATGATGGTTTAAATGTTAAATTTGAAAATGATTCTTGTAATTTTTTTAATTCTAAAAATACTTTAATATTTTCTGCTTTGATAAATGAAAATGTTTATGCAGTTGATTTGAATTATTTAGATGAACAAAACATTACTTGATTAAATGCTTTTCATAAAGAGTCTTGTCTATGGAACAGAAGATTAGGACACTACAACATTTATTCACTTAGAAAAATGACTAGGAAGAACTTAGTTAGAGACCTACCTAAACTTGAATTACCAGCTGATAAAGTTTTTAATCCCTGTCAAAAGGGAAAGCAACATAAAGTTTCATTTAAATCAAAGAAAGAAGTTTCAACTTCTCAACCTCTCGAGTTGGTTCACATGGACTTTTTTTGGACCTTCTATAGTTTCTAGTTTAAATGGGAAGCACTATGTCTATGTCTTAGTAGATGAATATTCTAGGTACACTTGGGTATACTTCTTATCTCACAAAAGTGAATCTTGTTCTTACTTTATTAAATATTCCAAGTCTGTGGAAAACCTTAGTGGACTTATGATTAAGACCCTGAGAAGTGATCATGGTCGTGAGTTTGAAAATCATGAGTTTGAATCTTATTTCTCACACAATGGCTATAGTAACAACTTTTTTTCCCCTAGAACACCTCAGCAGAATGGTGTAGTAGAAAGAAGAAACAGAACACTTCAAGAGATTGCAAGAACTATGCTAAATGAATATGATCTACCTATTTATTTTTGGGCTGAAGCTGTGAAAACAACTTTCTATATTATTAATAGAGTCTTGATTAGACCTGTTCTTAAGAATACCCCTTATGAGTTGTGGAATCATAGGAAACCTAAGGTTAATTACTTCAGAGTTTTTGGATGCAAAGTTTTTATTCTCAATACAAAGGATAATCTTAACAAGTTTGCTTCTAAAAGTGATGAAGGAATTTTTCTTGGTTATTATTTAACTAGAAAAGTATATAGAGTCTTTAATAATAGAACCAAATGTGTGGAAGAAACTGTTCACATCAAGTTTGATGAAACTGATCCACATAAACCCAAATCTTCCATTGAAAATCTTGAAGAAGATCTGTCTGTTCTGGACCTCAATGATAAAATCAATGAACCCATTGTAAAGACAACTAGTTCTAGACATATTCTAGAATCTGCTTCTATAGAACCCGAACTTAGAGAATAGCCTGAAATTTCTATTCCCACCTTTACTAGATCAACTAGGATTCTAAATAATCATCCTTTGGATGTTATTGTTGGTAATCTTGATAGAGGGACACAGACTAGAGCTTCTCTACAAAACCAGGTTGAACATCAAGATTTTCTTTCACAGTTAGAACCTAAAAATATCAATGATGCAATCAATGATGAATTTTGGGTAATGGATATGCAATAAGAACTAAATTAATCTGAAAGAAACAAAGTCTGGGAATTAGTTGACAGACCTAAGGACACTTTGACCATAGGCACTAAATGGGTTTTTAGAAACAAAGTTGATGAGTCAGGAAATATAGTTAGAAACAAAGCTAGGTTAGTTACATAAGGTTATAGTCAAGAGGAAGGAATAGACTATGAGGAAACCTTTTCCCCTGTAGTTATATTAGAAGCTATAAGGATCTTACTTGCCTATGCTGCTCATCTGAATTTCAAGTTATATCAAATGGATGTCAAAAGTGCTTTTCTAAATGGTTTTATAATTGAAGATGTTTTTTTTGAACAACCATCTGGATTTACTAATCCTCACTTTCCAAATTTAGTTTTTAAACTTTCAAAAGATTTATATGGTCTGAAATAAGCTCCACGAGGTTGGTATGATAGACTTAGTAATTTTTTTATTTCAAATGGTTTTACTAAAGGGATTTCTTACCAAAATCTTTTTATTAAAAGAATTTATAAAGATGTTTTGATAGTACAAATCTATATTGATGATATTATTTTTGGATATTCTAAACATTCTTTATGTATTGACTTTTCAAAGAGTATGCAAAATGACTTTGAAATGAGTTTAATGGGATAACTCAAATATTTTCTTAGATTTCAAGTTTTTGAAAATGAAAATGGTATTATTTTGAATCAAAGTAAATATAAAAAGGATATTTTAAAACATTTTGGTCTGGATAGTATTAAGGAAAGTGATACACCTATGAGTACTGTCTGTAAATTGGATGTGGATGAAACTGGGAAACTAGTGGATCAAACCAATTACAGAGGTATGATTGGAAGCTTACTTTACCTTACTGCTAGTCGACCAGATATTATGTTTAGTGTGTGTATGTGTGCAATATTTCAAGCTAATCCTAAAGAATCGCATTTTATTTCTGTTAAAAGAATTATTAAGTATCTTAAACATACTGCAAATTTGGGTTTGTTTTATCCGAAAGGAAAATATTTTGAATTAATGAGTTATTCAGATGGTGACTTTGCTAGTTTCAAGTTGGATAGAAAAAGCACATCTGGAACATGTCATTTATTGGGAAAATCCTTAGTATCTTAGTGTAGTAAGAAACATAATTCTCTAGCTTTTTCTACTGCTAAAGCAGAGTATATAGCTACTGGTAGTTGCTGTGCACAAATTCTATAGATGAAACACACTCTTTTGGACTATGGATATCAATTTAGACATGTATCTATTAACTGTGATAACATGAGTGCAATTAACATTTCAAAGAACCCTATATCTCACTCTAGGACCAAACACATTGATGTAAGACACCACTTTTTAAGTGATCATTACCAAAAAGTTGATATTACTCTTGAATTTATAGGTACTGAACATCAATTAGCTTACATTTTCACCAAACCTTTAAGTTTGGATAGGTTAAGTTACATTAGACATGAATTAGGAATGATAGATCACTGTTAGAAACCTCACCGTTAGAAACCTCACTGGTATGAAACCTCACTGTTATACCTCACCGGTATGAAACCT
Organism: Viscum album; assembly: GCA_963277665.1. Classification (NCBI taxonomy): domain Eukaryota; kingdom Viridiplantae; phylum Streptophyta; class Magnoliopsida; order Santalales; family Viscaceae; genus Viscum; species Viscum album. The sequence goes on from OY728159.1 coordinate 1,164,258,724, forward strand.
CACTGTTATACCTCCCTAGTATAGACCTCACTGTTAGTGGACCTTACTGATAGATAAACCTCACCGTTAGAAATTCTCACCGGTATACCCTACTATTAGTATGCGCTGTTTTAAACTTCTGTCTTTAGCCTCCAGAATTTGTATCGTTTATACTTTAATTATTATGTTTTATTTATTTATTTATTTTATTATTCCTAAATGATAAAACACGAGTCTTAACCTTTCTCGATCCAGCTCGAGCCCCTTTCATTAAAACCTCTCTCAAACCTTAATATCCCTAAGCCTCGTGATTTAATGGAAAGAGTAAAGAGACCTTTAATCAGTGGGAAGGAAGATGAACTGAGTGCTAAGAGACTCAAAGGCGATTCTAGTAGTGGAAGTTAAGTGAAGAAACCCAAAAATCCACATCTTGTTCAAAGGAAGATAGTAGTTGAAAGGGAGCTATGCTCGTAATTGCTAATTTCAAGTGAATCATTAGTTCTAGAAGTTTTGAAAGATCAGAAATGGATAGAATTATTCTCGAACAACAATGTCCCCTACTATCCGAAGCTGGTAAAAGATTTCTATGAGTATGTTCGGTTTGAGAAATCAGTAGTCGAGAATAGGATGATATCTTTCATGAATGGAAAGAAGATAGCTTTTTCTTCTATTGAGTGGGATGAATGCATGAAGGTTACACATGAAGGTGTTTTTGGATATTTATCGAAATCAGTACCACCTACAAGTGACATATTTGATTATGAGACTGCCTTAGAGGAACTCACTGGTAGTGGCAAGCATAGAAAAGTAGTGGCTGCAGAAATGAATGGAGAGAACCGGCTGTTGTTTAAGTTCATTCAGCATGTTTTAATTCCAAGGAGAGGGGACTTTTCCAATTTGAGATATCAAGATATCTATCTTCTATATCTCTTGAGACATGGTGTGAAGGTAAATTTGTACACGCTGTTAATGGTTCGGATTAAGGATATGACCAAGCCAAAGTCAAAAACCAATGCCTTATTCTTTTCCAAGTTGATTTCGGTTATGATTAAAGTAAAGGTAGTAGATGAGTCTCAGGATGAGACAGTGGTGGTAAATAATAACTTTTGTATCACAAGCACAATGTGTAAGTACATGAGGATAAATTGGAATCCATGGAAAAGATAGCGGGTTACTAATGATAAGAAGATATATGATAAATTTAATCCTGTGGATCATCCTTTTAGGCCTAAGGATGTGAGGGATCCAGGTCTAGGACCTGATGAAGAAGAGCCACAATACAGTGATGATTCTGAAGAGGAAGATTCCTCTGTAGAAAATAGAGGAGATCCAGACTTTCCTCCTAGCCCAACTCCTGAGATTATATCACATGAAAAGGGAAGTACTTCTTTGAACCTACCTTGTACAAAAACTGTTTTGGGTGTAAGAAATGAAGAGAGACCTATGGATGAGGAAGACCAGTCGAGATCAAATCAGGAAGAGGCTTCCCTAGAGAATGAGGAAGAAGGAAAAGAATCTGAAACTGAAGCATCTGCTTCTACCACCTTAAGTTTGAGTCCTCTAATTGGAAGTTCTGTTGTGCCTTTGGAGACTGTTCTTGTTGAAGTTGATAGACCTGCTCCTATTCCCGAGGAGCTTCCTGCTGTTGCATAAATAGATATGGTTGTGCAAGATTCTGACGAGGAAGACTGAACCGATGAGGGTGCTATTTTCATATAAGAGAATGCACCAGTTGAGGGGGAGAATCCAACCAGATTTGGCAGTGTTTCAGTGGATGTTGAGTTTGAAGACTGGGATGAAGACCCAGGGTTTGTAGTTTGTGGATTGGATTATCTAGATTCTGATAATGAGACATCCCTCAGTCAACCAGGAGTCAATTATGATATTATGTCTGAGATATTATCTGAAAATATGGTAAGAAAAGATGATATGGATCAGTTTCAATCTGATATTAAGACATATTTTGTGGAAGAGATAAGAACAATGGAAGCATCCTTAGTGTCATCCATTCAATCGGTTATGAATGAATTAGTGGAAAGTATCATGTTTGAGAGAGCACCTATTGTTGTGCCTGCTAATATAGTCACCAGGGATGACTTAGAATCTTTTAAGGATGAGATGAAAGATTTTTTGAGTACTTCTATTGCCGAGTTAAAGAGTCACTTTGTTGAAGAGATGAGCAATTTGGAAACGTCTTTTTAACTCTCTCTTGGTTTTAATGTGTCAACCTTTATGGAAGAGTTAGTGGATGAAATCAAGGCTTTCCAGAATCAGGTTTCTAGCTTGGCAGAGGATATTGAAATTCTAAAGAAATCAGTTTTCTGTATTGAATCGTATATGAGTTCTAAATCTCAAGCAGACAAGGATTTGGATTATGTGAAAATTTTAGTCAGCCAAATGGTCTCAGTTTTTGAGGAGTTTAAGCATTCCATAACAAAGCATGTTAGCACCCAATATTCTGCAGTAAAAAATATTATTAATGGGATAACTAAGAGTTTCAAAGAAACTGTGACCTTCTCTATTGGTTCTCTTTCCTCCAGACCTTCAGTGTATTTGGATCAGATTAGAGCTTTGATGAAGGAGGAGCTTGGTTCAACATCAACCAGTGGCTCTATGGACTCATCTTATCTAACAAAAGTGGTAACTTCTACTATATATAACACTATAGATATCATGAAGATTGTTCAAGACTATATGAGAGAAGCTTCTACTTCTCAGAAAGAGGTGAAAGACAAGGTAGATTATTATTTCCAAAGGGTTTATACCAAGCATCAGCTCAACAACCATTTCAATATTATGTTATAAAACATGAAGCTACCTCCAGTAAATCAAGCCTTCAGAGAACAAGTCAGCACACTCAGAGAGTTGACCCCTATACTAGACAAATTTATGGAAAACAAGGATGATTTCATTTCTGCTATGGAAAGAGGAGGAGGAATCATTATGGATTTCAGAAATCTCTTGTTTCCTTTCTTTCATGTTGATGCTCGGATAGTGATCGTACCTCCAGATTTACCTGCATCTACCTCTATTACTTCTCCTGCTCAGATGACTCCAGCACAAGCCATCCACAGCCTTACTCCTATGATCACTCAGAGAGATCCACAGTACTATCCAGGAACAGTTTCAGTAGCTCAGCCACCTCTGATCATTTCTGGTGTTCCTAAGCCTTCTCCTGCATCAACCTCGCCTGAATCCTCTTCTTATCCCAATGGAAAATATCATGCTGAGGATGTGGATTGATTGCTGGATAGGACATTTGATAGGAATCATTTGTATTTCCTTGTATTACTTTTTTATTTCACTTGTACTCTTTTCCCCACGACATATATCTATGTTCTTGTTTTCTTTTCTCATTTTCTCTGATACATTCTTTTCACCCTTCCTTTTTTCTAATCACAAAGGGGGAGAATATGTATATCCAAAGGGGAGAAATAATATCTAAGGGAGAATAGGGAAACCTGCTATGAAAAGTCATTCTATTTTTATGAGCATAATACATTTCTCTATGGTACATTTGTTTTATTTTTTACCTCTGATACATGTGTTTTATAATATATTGTTTTCTATGATACACTTGTATATAGATACTATTTCCTATTATTTTTTTAAAATCTCACATTTTAAAATGTCATCACTCACACTGAGCACTAATATCCATTGTTTTTATACTGATACTTTACTGATTATTTTGGATTATAATACAATGAGTTGTGATTATCAAAAATGGGGAGATTGTTGACCTCACCTGTTTTGATAATCCCAATCATGTGTTAATATGTTTTGATAACCTCGATATGTGCTTATAATTCTATATATATATATATGATACATATCAAAATAATCATTAGAATATGTTAATCAATGCTTATCTATGTTTTTTCATACTTTGAATTAACTCTAACTTAATCGGAATATGTGTTTCATAGAACAAGTCTTAAGTCCACCGGTATGTACATAGCTACTGATACAGACAAACAGAGACCTACTGGTACTTAGTCTACCGATAGAAAAAGACTACCGATAGAAGTAGAGCTACCGATAGAAGCATAGCTACCGATAGAAGCAGAGATACCAATAAAAGAAGAGCTATCGATAGAACAAGTCGACCAGTGTGCATAAGTCCACCAATATGCACTTAATCACTGGTACAAAATGGAGCTACTGGTATGCATAGGATACTGATACAAAAGTCTACCGATACAAGCTACCATTACACTGGAGATACTGTTAGAGTAATTCTATCGGTATAAAAAAGTCTACCACTATGAAGTTCATCGATATAAAGAAGCTCACCACAAGTCAAGTCTACCGATAGAAGTTAACTAATACTATGAGCCACTGATACAAGGAGCTACCGACAGACAACTACTGATACAAGGAGCCACCAATACAAGAACTGAGAGCTACCGATAAAAAGATCACCGCTACAAAGTCCACCGTTACAAGTCTACTGACAGAGAGCTAATGATAAAATGACTGCTAACCAGTCAATGCTACTTAAAATCTATTTCTATTCATTTAATTAATAAATAGTCATATTTGATGATTTTAATGCAATTAATGTTATTTAATGATAGTTGTTGGCATATCAGGGAACCGTACCTCGTACCTGTAGAAAGGTAATCATTCCCATTGCCGGTGCTGAAATCTATAAAAGGAAGGACAAAGACCGGGCAGAAAATAATAAGAAGAAGTGTGAAATAAGGGCTAAAGAGTGTTGAAAAGTGGTGCATTCACACAGTAAAGAAACTCTACATCCATACTGGAAGAACACTGGAAATATACGAAGCCATTCATTCAAGATGAGAACACAAGCTGAACTCTAGTCAAGGAGTGAAGAACTACAACGAGATCTTTATACACTCAAGCTGATCAAATACGAACTTGAAAAAAACGACCCTATGTTTTTCAGACAAAAACCAGATAAGGACTCAGAACCATTCCTGATCAATCAAAGAAGTCGAGAGCTGCACTTCACATCACTAGAGATTTCTAAAACTCATATCTACTATCTCAGTGATTCTTTTACTTACCTATTGAGCAGTGTGTGAACTCTGTATATTTCATACACACACCGTCTCCTGTGCTAAACTGGAGGATTTTTAAATCCTCACACAAAACTTCCATAAATCTCTTGTATCCCACTGTGGATAGTGGTAGACGTCAAGTAAGACCTGGATATCTAGTGTGCTATTGTTTTGTTTTCCAACGTAGAACTATGGTAGAGGTCTTAGTACCTGGACAGTCTTTGCACTGTTGTTTACCCTGATACAGGGAGTGGATCAAATTTTATATAAATTTTTTGAGAGTACTAAGTCTCGGCTTGAGACTGAACCTCTTGTTTAAAACTGCTGTGCTTACTTATTTTGGTTTTAGCTTTTACTGAATATTCTGCTGCTAATTACTTTGAAATAAATTTTGTTTTAAAGTTACTTTGATAGTTAATCTAGCAAGTGTTTGTAACTATTGTAAATAAGTAGGTTAGTTTCAAAAGATAATTTAATCTTCTGATTAAATTACCTGAGACCTAATCAATCTTTTGAGAACCTAACCGAACCCTTACAGTTTTACAAATTCACTACAGTTTAACTTAGTTTTTAATTGGGGGATTTTAATAGAAATATTTTTTAACAGAAATTTTAATTGGAACTCAATTCACCCCCCTCTTGAGTATCCACTCCAACCAACAATATAATTACTCAATTAAGAATAAGTATCATATCATTTAAGATCAAAAAGAATAGTGGGAGTGGGATGTATAATGTAATAATCCAAAAAATGAACTTGAAATCCTAGAAATAAAGTAGAAAGATAAATCTTGGTATGATCACCCAAGTGGGACTTTGATTTTTACTACCTCTATAGGGTAGTATCAGCTATAATCCATAGTCTGATGGTGGATGGATCTTCTTTGAATTGAACCAACACATGTGGATTTTCCCATCTTGGACTTGTTTTTTGGTGGTGAAGAATGATCCATGGATAGAGTATACCAGATCCATCCACTTCACAATTAAGTACAACTAAAATGGTGGGGTTAATATGAAGTATGAACCATCACCCTTCTTGGTTTCTACTTGTGCAACCTTATCTTCTTTTTTCAGTACTTTATCACACTGGTTTGCAGGAATTGAATATTTAAAGGGAAATTAAGTGGGTAATTTTATTTGAAAAAAATTTAAATTTGAATTATTAATAAGAAATATCTCCCTATAAATATGAGTAACCTATGTATTTATTTTCTTAGTCTCAACAACTTGGAATTAATCATGGGATTCCTCAAATTCATGTTCATAAAAATTAGGGAGTTCCATGTGTTCCTCAACATGTGCATGTTTAGTTTCTTCATCTTCCTATAAGGCATAAAAAATATTGTATGAATATAAAAATTCAAATAAGGGGGAATTAATACTCAATTAATATAGAATAAAATCAAATTAAATAGAGTTTGAGATAAGATCAACTCCTTTAATTGGTTCATATTAAATATTTTCTTCAGTGTTGAGTGTCTCTTGAATTTGGATCTCAGTGGATGGTGGTAGGTAGTCAGAATCCTCCATATTTTCTTCAAATTATATCACATGAGTGGTTTCCTCATCTTCCATGTCTAGGGTGACTTGAAATGGTACCAGATATTCTACTTTTTAGGGATTGAAGAGATCAAGTTGTACCTTATACTCATTCCAGAATTCATCCAGATCTTATTTATCTCCCACATGTAGCTCAGTAAGAAAGTCTTCCTCATTATGAATCCATTCTAGATCATCATGGTCATCTTGGATCTAGTTCTTCAAATGGTTAGAATGTTGATATTATTAAAGTTTTTCCTCAAATTCTTGGATGTATTCAATTAAATTGGGGAAAACTAGTGGCACTTTCTTCTTGGTCTCGAATATGTGCAAGTTAATTTGGAGTTTATCGACCATGATCATCAAATCTTGAAGTGAGAGTCCTATCTCTGTGCATTTATTTCTTCTGCTTGACCATTATCATAATATAATCAACCCTTCATTAGAGGGCCTCCTCAGTATAGTTTGTTTCTTATTTTTGTACTTATTAGTAATTATTCCATGAATTGAAAAAATAATAATTTGAAAACGTCATGCCAAAATATTTTTTATGGTTTTTAAGCAATTTAAAAACTATCTACTGTGAAAATAAAAAAATTAGAAAAAATTGATTAACTCCCCATTAATGAAAGAAAATTTATTTTCTTAATGTAGCACAGAGGATAACCAAGGTCATCTCACTTGAGGAGCTTCACAGTTATCCACCTACTTAATCTAATTAACATAAATCTAATTGTTTTTGTTGTTTTTATTATTTTATGAAAAAAATGATATTTTTTTTGTTTTTTTTGTTTTTTTACTTTTTAAATATTAAAAATACATGAATAATGACAATTTAAACTTATAAAAACATGAGATACTAAACAGAATGAGTCAATAAAGAAAGAACTTGGCCCTGCGTTTGGTTTTGGGTTCCATCATTATTCTCCTTTATTTTTTTTGATTTTATATTGATAATCCAATAATAAAATATCATGATGAATTACTATACCTTTATTTATAAATTTTGAAATATTGAATTTCTAAATAAATATACATTCCACATCCTACTATAATCAAGGTTGATGACACACCTTAGTCAAGGGTGTGACATCTTCAAGGTCTCAACTCCATCATATGACATTTCATCCATTGATTGGATAAACTCTATCATGTAAAGAGACAATAATTGTAATAGAGGTAAAAGAATTAAAATAAAATAAATAGAAATAAAGTAAAGTTTCATGTCATGGGGTATAACCGTCATACCCATGCATTCCACTCACATCTATCACAAACTTAAAATAAAATTTAAGAACGAATTAAAGAACACCTTAACCTCCCCTGGCCCAAGCCTCAGGTTAGCCTCCCCTTATTGTGAGTAAGTTATTATAATAGTGGAATGAAATAAGAGAAAAATAATGGAAGAAGAAGAGAAAATAATAAAAAGAAAAAGAACGTGGATGATAAAAGAAGAAGAAGAAAACACACACATGAAATCACAAAAATAAAAATAGAAGAAGAAAAGAAAGAGAGAGAAAATAAAATAAAATAAAATAAAAGAAATATATATAATATATAGATATAATATTAAAATAAGAAAATAATAAGAAATAAAAATAACAATAAGAAGAAGAATGAGAATAAGAAGAAGAATGAGAATAAGAAGAAGAAGTAGAAAAAGAGAAGAAGATGGGTGGTTCACTTGAATGAATAGATATTATTTATAAAAAAGAATAAATTAAAATAATTATGATTATAAAATAAATAAAACTAAAACAAAATTTAAAATAAATATAAGGAAAATAAAATAGATAAGATGGCAGCAGCTCCTCTCGGCCAAGCATTCTCCAGGAAGGTGGTCCAACTCTCCCTCAGGAGTGGCTGAGGGTCTTCATTTATAGGTAAAGGAGGATCCATTGGATCTTTATTGGGTAAAATATTTCCTTATATTCAAATATAATACCTTTGTTTGAATTATGAATTTCCTATATTTTAAAACTCCATGGATATCGGGCTTTCCCAATTTGTAGTGTGGACCAGGGGAAACTTCAGTAGTGCACCTCGGTACATGCATGGATTGCATGGGGAGCATGATAGTGAGGCGGTGACCCAAAAGTGCCCATAAGTGGTGAAGGAAGACTCCTAACGACCTTAATACTTCATAGTGGCTAGATGGAGCTTATTTACCAAGCATGGTGATGGTTTTCTTTGAACAAGGCCTCATGGTGGTCGGAACAGACCTCTGAGGTCTTTCATGGCAGTCCTGAGCATGGGAAATTGTTTAAGAGATTGATATTGAGATTCTGGGGGGGGGGGGTGTCACATACATAACTTATTTTAAAGTTTTTTTTAATTTATTTTCCATTCATGCTTTGTTTTGGGGGTTTCCAAAGGTTTTATGGAGAATAGGTGAGTTTTCATGAATTGGGCCAAACCGTGATCCCAATTCCAGATTTAAAAATAAATTTTGTTTCTTTTATAACTTTTTCATTTTTTAATATTTTTCAGTAATTTCAACTCCTAAATGTCCTAACCTGATATATTAACACAAAAGTTAAATTTGGAGCCATTATAAATCCATAATCATGGGGGAGTGGTGTTTTTATTTGATAATTGGGCCAACCCGAATGCCCATTTTCCAGTTTTAAATTGTTTCTTTAATTTTTTAATATATTATTCATTATAATGTATTTTTTGGTGATTCCACCACCCCCTAGACCCTAATAAGCCCAGGAGATCTCCCATTACTTGTCCCCCCTCTTTTGAGCTCGTTTGAATCGCGATTGAGTGCTGATATTCTTAGGGTTTCTAAAATCGGGCATATTTGAGGAGGTAAGTTATTTCCATCATAACTCTCTCAATTATTACTCTTTTCCCCCCATTACAGTTCCTATATGATCTCATAATCCTTGTTCGAACATCCCTCTAATGGTTTGATGTTTTAAAATTCAGATTCTGGTGGATTTTGGGTCGTTTTATTCAAGATTTTTTTGAGTAAGTGTTTCTCTCTTTAATTTTTCATTCTCCTTAAGGTTTCCTCCCTCTTTCATTATGTTATAAAATGTCCAGAAGTTAGGGTTAGATCCTAAGGTCTTATTTGGTATCTTTTGGGTCAATTTTTGGTGGTCTAGGTCTGGATTTATATTCCTTGTGGTGCGGCGGTGGTGCGTTTAAGGTTTCACACCAAGTTTTGAGGGTTTCGACTCAAAAGGTAGGTGATTCCATGTGTAACCATTTTATGATGAGTTATCTTGCTTGTTTTGTTAATTTAGTATGCTTATAATCCGTTTTGTGTGGTGTGAAATCTGTTTTTGATGAATTTGGTTAAACATATAATTTTTAGTTGTATTTTAGCTTGAAATTGGGTACTTTTCATGTGTGACTCTTGGGGTAATGTTTGGGTTTAGTTTATAACATATGAAAGTGATTTATTAGTCTTGAAAGGGGCTGAAAATTCTGGTTTGGTAATTCCTTATTATCATGTGGGCCTTGAAAAGATATTTTTGATTGAGTTTAAGGTGTAAAACTATGTTGTACTTCTTGAAGGTGATTTATGAAAACGTGTGTTTTTCATGTGTATCTTTGTGGTATTATTTGATGTATTTTTATAACACTTGGGGGTGCTTTAATAATTGTTTTAGGGCTGAAAATTCTGTTTTGGATTGTTATTGGTATGATTTTGGTTTTGAATGAGGGGTTTGAAATGGGTTTAGTGTGCAAACAATGGTTATACCTCTTGGGTTTGTTTTATAAAAATTTCAAATGTTTTATTTGGTTAAAAAAAGTTGGGAAAGGGTGTATATGTACTGTTTGGGTGAGTGTGTTCACCTAATTTGGGTTTTTTAAAGGTAAAGTGCTGATTTGAGATGTCAAACATTTTTATAATGTTTTATAAATTGCCGAAATGTTTTACTAAATTGTGTTTTGTGTGCGAAACACGGGTGTGGGATGTTTCGTGTGAGTTTATTGATAAAATGAATTGTGGAGTTAAGAAGGGTATTATGTGACATTTGTGTGTATTGTTATGTGAGTTGAATATCTTTTAATGATTTTATAAAATCGTTTAAAGGATTTTTGGAAGTGTTAAAGAAATGTGAAAAGTGTTGTAGGCAATTTTGGTGTGAGTTTGATTTCAAAATGCATTTGAATGAAAAGTGGAATTTTTGACTTGTGTTATGTACATGGGGATGTTTGGTTAATGTGTGATGTGGAAGTGATATTTTCATGTGAAAACTATACTTCTTGGATTGTTGAACTTGTTTGAGCACAAAGGGAAAACCCGGGTATCTAGGTGGGTGGACGTGTACTTGTATGCTAGTAAATCCATGGGGTTTGGCCTCAGTTTCACTTAGTAATGTTGACGCTTACAACTCTAACTAACCAATGATGATGATAATTGGAGACCACTAGGTTATGGGTATGATCCCTACTAGTGGCTCGTGCACGAGAACAAATATTTTTTGTGGTTACTCTCACCGAGATACGAGGTACCTGGGTCCCACAACTAGCTAGTGCCTAGGGGTTATTTCCTATTACTTGTGCTCATTAGATCCTTTGTACTTACCATAAACATACGGTATTATTGGATAGAAAATTCAGTAGCATTTTCATTTATTTTAATTTTTTTGGTCCTTTAAAATTATCCCACATGAAAACTGTTTTCATTTATTATTGCATCCTTTAGAAAATTGTAACTAGCATTTCTTATTTACAAAACTTGCAATGCTTTTTGTCATGAAATGTTTATCACATTGAATCTCTTAGAGGTGTTATCCTACTGGGCTTTCGCTCACACCCTACTTACACCTTTGGGTGTAAGTAGACTTGCTTATTTTATGTCACAGGTTTGGGTACATGATTTATGCCATTGGTTCAGGTTTTTAGCTGTCCATTGGGATGTAGTGTCATGGAGATGGCTTGAGGGAAGTGCCTCTTTCCATGTGGAGGTTCTTGGGCTGTCCTTATTTGGTTTTTTACCATTTTAATGGTCCTTAAAAATAGTTTTAACTTATGTATTTCAGTTCTGAAATTTTGTAAAAGACAGTTTTAGTTGAAAAATCCATATTTGTTTTATTGAGTTTGTTTATTGTTTAATGTTTATAAAATCAGGTAAATCTTTTCTAATTATCATGATATGATACCCGGGCACTTGTGCCAGCCCGTGGGGATCGGGAATGCCCTTCGGGCCTTGGAACTGGCTGGGTTTGGTGCTAGTTTGATGGCGACCAGATCTGGTTCGTGACAAAATGGTATCAGAGGGAGGTTCTGGTTAACTCTTTGGGTCAAGTTATTTAGGGAATAGTCAGGATAATATAAAGTTAGGATTATTGGGACTTGGTAGTTCGGTTATGGGTAGTGTTCCTGATCACCACACCTCATGACAAGATTCGAGTCGCCAGTGGAAGTTGGGATTTATCTAATTCCTTTGGTTTTCTTGGTTTGATGATGATTAGGGGAAATGAAAAGAGAGTTGGGTTAATGGTCTCAGTGAGCTCATAGGGCCTGGCAAGCCATGTGAAGCCGGAGATATTCCCTAGAACACTCTATGTGATAGTGAAGTGATTGGAATATGGCTGCCAACCATATTTCCAAGTCACCCACTAAAACTAGTTTCCTCTCGCATTGTTTTGTGCTTTAGTTTTGAAATCTTGGCACTTTGGTTTTAAGGTGACTTGGTTTTAAGAAGCGTAAAGTTTTTATGAAATGATTTTCAAATAAAGAGGGAATGGTTTGGTTTATGAAATAGAGGAACTGAATTTTCAAAATTGTTTTGAAATTTAAAATGGTGTTCTTACACCTCTTTGAAAGCAGGAACTATATTGAAGTTGGTTTTGAAAAGTGTTTCCAATAGAGTTTTCTAAACAATCAGAGTGTGTTTTAATGGGATGAGATGTTTTTAAATTGATGTGAATATCTTGAAAGTGAGTTATTTTCAAAATGGTTGTGACTTTCTGAAAATTTTTGTAAGATGTGAGTTGGGATTTTGATCACGTGGTTAGAGGTTTTGAGAAAAAAGGATGTGTTGGTTGACCATTTTGGTTTTGAAAAGTGGAAAGAATTCTCGTTTTAAACTTTGGTATTTTTGTGAGCAACCACATGCATGGGGTTATATGAGAAGATGGATGGTTGATGACATGACTGGATGAGTGTCGAGATGGATATGAGGAGGGTGCCCGGTGTGGCACAGAAACATGCATGTGTAAGGCCCAGGGGGTACCATTGGTGGATGCACTAACCGCTGAACCATTAGTTTTCAAAGAAATGTTTTTAAGGAGAAACATGAAGACTTGATGAATTGTTTGGAATGGTTTATATTATTTGTTTTTGGAAAATGTTGATGTTGTGGGATGTTTTGAGTCCAAGAACCCCTCCTGTTTGAACTGTGTTTTGGGTTTGGGTTTGGTCAGTAAGTTGTGTTATAGGGACAGTTAGTGGTATCTTTTGAAAAATGTTTTGGGATGCCTTTATGATGGTTACCTTCATGTGTTTGGATCTGGTTTGTGGTATATCTTGACTAATGGACCATCTTGGTTGGGTCCTTGGGTTCAACCATTGGATAAGGTACACCCCCATTAAAGGTTAGTGCACAACTGAAGTGCAACCATGATTGTTTCGCCATTTTAAGACCCTCCAGTTGATCAATATAAGGAATATTTTTCTTGAGATTTTTAGATCGAGTCTACACCCATTCCTCTCTTTGATTTTTAGATCCTCTTGTAACGGGAGAGTGCTTGTGGAAGGGTGAAAGAGACCATAGTTTCTTATGTTTCCTGATTCTTTGAAGGTGGATGTGGTCTAGGGTTGTTAGTATGGATGAGTGTCTCAATGGTGTCTAAGAGGGACTTTGGGGTTCTTCAAAGTTTCTTTGAAGCATGAGTTCATGTTAAACCACCAGTGTGGGAAATATGGTCACGATAGGATATTGTGGAAACTTTCTTTAATTGTGTTTTGTTTGGGGATGTTGTATAAGGTCCCTCTCCATGCATTGTTTATATTAGTCGCAATGGCCATGTTCAGTAATGCCTTATGATGTCATGTGATCGATTGACCATATAGGTGGAAGTCGTGAAATCATACGAGAGTCCCTGTTGTGTTGGGTGAATGTCTCCCTTGGAAAAACTTCAAAATCTTACATTTTAGAGGAAGGTGAGTGTAGGTGTTCTTTACTTCTATTATTTATCACCTGAAGAAACAAGGTGTGATGTGTGTGCATCTTCTTAGCCCTTGTTTCAGTGAAATATCGGGATAGGGTAAAGTGAGTATGGAATTTGTTATGTCTGGAAAACTTATCTTGGGTTGCGGTTTAGTTGTTGGTGGCACTGAAAGAAGAATTCTCATTCAGTGGGTTTCCGAAGACTAACTGTGAGGCCGAAGATGCTTCAATCATTTGAGCTCCAACCATAGGTCTCGGAGAGAAGATAGCTTGTAGTCAGGGGAAATCACAGGGTCATTTAAAACCTTATACAAAGTCCTATACTAAATATGAAATATAGGATGAGTTTAAACCTCTGTTATCATTATCTTTCTTCTTTTGTTCTTGTTTGGTAGAAATAGATGGAGGTCCTTGTACCCATGACATTGACCAATGTCATTCCCTCCCCCTTTGGTTTCCATTGAGTCTTTGGAGAATGGTTGGAAATTTGGCTAGATATGCTGAGCACATGGTTTGTGAATGATTAAGAGAGACTGTGTGCCTGAAATCTATGCAGGAAGATTGATCAACACGGTTAGTTCACGGTTTCACAAACTGTGTGGACTAACCATGCGACCTTCCAAATCTTGAAATTTTTGGGTCTTTCTGTGCCGACCTATGATGGTCGATTAAGATGGTTGGTTCTATGGTGGAGAGAACCACTATGATTCTCATGTATGTTCCTTAAGAAATTTTGAATGGAAGTCTACCCTAGGTACCAGGGAGTCCGTTCAGGCCTCCCCCCTATTAGTGTCCTGATTCTGTCTCGAAAAAAAAATATTGGTTGTCTCTTATGGTGGGGAGCATATTAGTGTCCCCTCGTACCAGTAACTTAGATTTATCTATGGTTTTGGCTTGGTGTAGATAGTATATTTCAGATATATCTAGATACCAAAATATTTCTTTAGTATACTTTGGGACTGGAGAGCGCCCAATGGTTTAGTTAAAGTAAGGTAAGTGTAACATTGTTCAAAGTTGTTGTTCGTTTGGGTGAATTGCTTGAGTCTTGTTCGGATAGTGTTTGAAGAGTTTTATTTTGGGATAAATTATGAATGTTATTGATCCTTTCAGGAAAGTGGTGTAAGTTTTGGTTGTGAGAGTAATCCTTCCTTAATTGATCACTGGAGGTGTTTTGGCCTTTGGGGGTGAAACCTCGCAAGGGAGTACCTATTGGTTTCTCAGTGGGGTTTGGTTGTTGCTTTAACCTTACTATGACTTTCCGAGGCGGAAAGTTTTCAAGGTAGGGAGAATTGTTACATACATAACTTATTTTAAAGTTATTTTTAATTTATTTTCCATTCATTATTTTTTTTGGGGGTTTCCAAAGGTTTTATGAGAATAGGTGAGTTTTCATGAATTGGGCCAAACCGTGAGCCCAATTCCAATTTAAAAATAAATTTTGTTTCTTTTATAACTTTTTCATTTTTAATATTTTTCAGTAATTCCAACTCCTAAATGTCCTACCCTGATATATTAACACAAAATTTAAATTTGGAGCCATTATAAATCCATAATCATGGGGGATTGGGGTTTTTATTTGAGAATTGGGCCAACCCGAAATCCCATTTTCCAGTTTTAAATTGTTTCTTTACTTTTTTAATATCTTATTCATTATAATATATTTTTTGGTGATTTCACCTCCCCCTAGACCCTAAGAATCCCAGTCGCGCTCAAATTCCTTTTACCACCTCTTTGGAGCTCGTTTTCATCTCGATTGAGTGCTGATATTCTTAGGGTTTCTAAAATAGGGAAGATTTGAGGAGGTAAGTTATTTCCATCATAACTCTCTCAATTATTACTCTTTTCCCCCCATTCCAGTTCCTATATGATCTCATAATCCTTGTTAGAACATCCCTCTAATGGTTGGATGTTTTCAAATTCAGATTCTGGTTGATTTTGGGTCGTTTTATTCAAGATTGTTTTGAGTAAGTGTTTCTCTCTTCAATTTTTCATTCTCCTTAAGGTTTCCTCCCTCTTTCATTATGTACTAAAATGTCCAGAAGTTAGGGTTCAATCCTAAGGTATGATTTAATATCTTTTGGGTCAATTTTTGGTGGTCTAGTTCTGGATTTATATTCCTTGTGGTGCGGCGGTGGTGCGCTTAAGGTTTCACACCAAGTTTTGAGGGTTTCGACTCAAAAGGTAGGTGATTCCATGTGTAACCATTTTATGATGAGTTAGCTTTCTTGGTTTGTTAATTTTGTATGTTTATAATCTGTTTTGTGTGGTGTGAAATCTGTTTTTGATTAATTTGGTTAAACATATAATTTTTAGTTGTATTTTAGCTTGAAATTGGGTACTTTTCATGTGTGACTCTTGGGGTAATGTTTGGGTTTAGTTTATAACATATGAAAGTGATTTATTAGTCTTGAAAGTGGCTGAAAATTATGGTTTGGTAATTCCTTATTATCATGTGGGAATTGAAAAGATATTTTTGATTGAGTTTAAGGTGTAAAACTGTGTTGTACTTCTTGAAGGTGATTTATGAAAACGTGTGTTTTTCATGTGTATCTTTGTGGTATTATTTGATGTATTTTTATAACACTTGGGGGTGCTTTAATAATTGTTTTAGGGCTGAAAATTCTGTTTTGGATTGTTATTGGTATGATTTTGGTTTTGAATGAGGGGTTTGAAATGGGTTTAGTGTGCAAACAATGGTTATACCTCTTGGGTTTGTTTTATAAAAATTGCAAATGTTTTATTTGGTTATACAAAGTTGGGAAAGGGTGTATATGTAATGTTTGGGTGAGTGTGTTCACCTAATGTGGGTTTTTTAAAGGTAAAGTTCTGATTTGAGATGTCAAACATTTTTAGAATGTTTTATAAATTGCCGAAATGTTTTACTAAATTGTGTTTTGTGTGTGAAACACGGGTGTGGGATGTTTCGTGTGAGTTTATTGATAAAATGAATTGTGGAGTTGAGAAGGGTATTATGTGACATGTGTGTGGGTTTTTATGTGAGTTGAATATATTGTAATGGTTTTATAAAATCGTTTAAAGGATTTGTGGAAGTGTTAAAGAATTGTGAAAAGTGTTGTAGGCAATTTTGGTGTGAGTTTGATTTCAAAATGCATTTGAATGAAAAGTGGAATTTTTGACTTGTGTGATGTACATGGGTCTGTTTGGTTAATTTGTGATGTGGAAGTGATATTTTCATGTGAAAACTATACTTCTTGGATTGTTGAACTTGTTTGAGCACAAAGGGAAAACCCGGGTATCTAGGTGGGTGGACGTGTACTAGTATGTTAGTGAATCCGTGGGGTTTGGACTCAGTTTCACTTAGCAAGATTGACGCTTACAACTCTAACTAAACAATGATGATGATAATTGGGGACCACTAGGTTATGGGTATGATCCCTACTAGTGGATTGTGCATGAGAATGGATATTTTTTGTGGTTACTCTCACCGAGATACGAGGTACCTGGGTCCCACAGCTAGCTAGTGCCTAGGGGTTATTTCCTATTACCTGTGCTCATTAGATCCTTTGTACTTACCGTCGGTATACAATATTGTTGGATGAAAAATTCAGTAGCTTTGTCATTTATTTTAAAAATTTTGGTTCTTTAAAATTATCCCACATGAAAACTATTTTCATTTATTATTACATCCTTTAGAAAATTGTAACTAGCATTTCTTATTTACAAAACTTGCAATTCTTTTTGTCATGAAATGTTTATCACATGGAATATCTTAGAGGTGGTATCCTACTGGGATTTCTCTCACACCCTACTTACACCTTTGGGTGTAAGTAGACTTGCTTATTTTATGTCACAGGTTTGGGTACATGATTTATGCCATTGGTTCAGGTTTTTAGCTGTCCATTGGGATGTAGTGTCATGGAGATGGCTTGAGGGCAGTGCCCCTTTCCATATGGAGGTTCTTGGGATGTCCTTATTTGGTTTTTTACCATTGTAATGGTCCTTAAACATAGTTTTAACTTATGTATTTTAGTTCTGAAATTTTGTAAAAGATGGTTTTAGTTGAAAAATCCAGATTTGTTTTATTGAGTTTGTTTGTTGTTTAATGTTTATAAAATCGGGTAAATTGTTTCCAATTATCATGATATGATACCCCGGCACTTGTGCCAGCCCGTGGGGATCGGGAACGCCCTTCGGGCCTTGGCACGGTCTGGGTTTGGTGCCGGTTTGATGGCGACCAGATCCGGTTCGTGACAGGGGGGGTGAAAATGGAATTTTGTATGATAGTAAGGATAGTCAGTAACATCAAGTGGTAGAATCATGATGAAGATGGTGGGGAACGAGTGCTCGAGGTGGGGCATAAGATTTTTTTAAAAGGATGAACAATACTTATAATCTTCTGTCCCAAATCAAAATAGAGAATTGGAGTGATGAATATTTATAATCCAAGAAACAAAATTCACTCAAAATTGAAGTCATTTGAGGGCCATAGGACCCCCACCTCCATCATGGAGTACCCCATCCGAGCGATGCACTCCTCCCGCTACCTTGTAGGATTGACCACCATGGTTCAGTGCATGCAGAGGCTTCAGTACACCTATGATTTCCTGTAGATTTCATCACCACGGGCCCTTCATAGGCTTCATCCCCAGTGTATACTGATACTTGGGCTAGAATTACCATTAACGTGCATGGTCGGGTGACCCCTTGTGGGATACTTATGTGGCGTGCATTCCTTGGTTGATGGGCTGACCCAAGTTGGCCTATTTTTTTATACCTAAAAAATAATAACACTAATAAATATTTCAAATCACTTAATAAAAATACTAATAAAAAACTCATAAATAAATATCAAATTTAAATTTCACCATTCTTCTAATTAATTAAACAAATTTTAATTCTTTATTAAAAAATTTCCACTTTCAATTAATCATTGAATTTTATGGAAATACATATAAAAATATTTCAAAAATCACTACAGTATGTTTAAAATTTGCATGAAAATATTTGTTTTTCAATGTTAATGATTATATGTGATATACCTGAAATAATTATGGTATTCATGGTTTGTAGGACTTGGTTGATGGGCTGGCCCAAGTTGGCCTATTTTTTTGATACCTAAGAAAGAATAACACTAAGAAATATTTCAAATCACTTAACAAAAATACCAATCCAAAACCCATAAATAAATTTCAAATTTAAATTTCTAAATTCTTATAATTAATTAAATAACTTTTAATTATTTATTAAAATGTTCCCAATTTTGAATAAATTATTGAATTTTATGGAAATACAAATCAGAATCTTTTAAAAATCAATACAATATGTTTAAGATTTGAATGAAAATATCAGGGTTTCAATGTTAATGATTATATGTAATATAAATGAAATAATTATGATATCCATGACATATGTATCATTTTGAAAAGATAATATATTATTTTTTTCTTACTTTTTTACTCAATGAAAGACGATAACATTATTCTTGTTCATGTGGACTACCGCCTTCACAAAGTGATGCAACTCTATTTTTATCCCCACACCACATGATTGATATATATAAGTATATAATATGTTATTAATGATATTATGATCACTATATAAAGGTAAAATATTATTTACCTCAATTCCATAATGATCATTGAAAAATGGAGAACCTTACTCATGTGTACGTACGACTTACCGTCTCTATGATCATAACTTACTTCATTTTTCATAACCATCATCCATGAATGATTTTAAAAGTATAATTGATGTATAAATATGATAATTATTTCATTATTAGTATTATAGATATGATGAAACCATATAACATATAAAATAACCAAAACTTTCATAACAAAATATGCATGAGAAAACAAGGCAATTAGCACCCAAAACAATAAAAATAATGAAAGATAATTAATTAAAACATAATAATATGTAATGAAAGGATCACGTATGATATCATAAGTATGAATATAGTTATTTTATAAATTAATAAAATGTTTAAAACCACAATATATGAGGTTAAATAATGTTTAATCAAAAGGAATCATGAGGTAAAGGATTTCATCTCAATTTACATCCCATTGAGACTTATTTGTTGTTATGAAAAAATTCAATTTTATGTGGTGTATATATTGATACTTTGAATTTAAATAAAATGATTCATTCATACATAATGGTATTTTAAGTTTCAATTTGAATTATTTCCTCTAAGGGGATTTGATTTGAAAATTACAAAGTGGTAAAAGTTATTGAAAAATATCACTTTCTTTTATAATTGTTAAATTTATCTTAAAACAAACACTTTATTGTGATAATTTTTCATTGGTAATTAAATTTATATTAAATATATATATTATTATATAATGGATATGATTTTTTCCTAAACCATATACCATTTTTACACACATTATTTATTTTGAAAGTTATTTAATTAATTGGGAAAATATTGATAAATCTGTATCATTTACTCAATATAGATATTTGATGATAAGTAATATTGTTAATAAATTAAATCAATTATTATATATATTAGGAATGAGTTGGACTTAAAAAAAAGGTGGGGTTCTGATTAAGGATTTCCCCTTGATGCATCATTAGTTTCATGAGATGAATCAGTTAGCCAAATCAGATGGGTTTTTACCCAGTAGTTTTAAACTGTCTTAAGAATAGATCTTGATGGTAAATGTATCATGTGTCTATGAAAAATGATGTATGATAATTAATAATTTACTACATTCATAATTTAATTATTATTATCTATTATATTTTCACTATGATAATATCTATGGATGCTTTTCATTCCCAGTTTATTTATTAAATGACATGTGTTTTCATTTATTTACCTTTCCATTTGATTATGCCTCATCCAATTATTTAAATGGAATGTGTGATTATTTATTTACCTTAACATGTTAATTATATTTATTAATTCATGATTTATTTCACTATACTTAACCCTTAATGAGCATTTGAGCTCACCCTTATTTTTTCCCTCTTCTCAGATTATGAAGAAGAGATATTTTGAATGAGTTTTCAAGGATGCAGTTTAATAGATTTTATTATGTATTATGTTTTATTTTCCATTCCCAATGCAAAATAGGCACCATGTATGTATCTGGTTCTCTAAAACTGATAAACTAATTGGTCCCTTGGGATTCAACCTATTATATCTATTCCAATGTAATAAAGTAAGTCACCATCTCTGGTCTTCTGGGGTTAGGGTCACTACAATTGGTATCAGACCAAGTTTAGTAGAAACTTTGAGAACTAGATTTAGAAAAATATGGATTAGAGAACATAACCCCATGATAGACATTGAAGATAAGTATAAAAGAACATCCTATAGTTTTTGGATTATACATTTTGTTTTATAATGATATGATCTAATCTAGTATATTCTATTGTTTATAAATGGAACCTAGCAGAAGGAATGAGAACCACATTAATGCATGTAGTCCAAAGAGTAGGAATGATAATTTTTGATGGTTTTAAGCCAATATTTTGAAGGGAACTAGTCTTCCAAACATTCTCATCCTATGAGGACATAACTTCATGTGCTAACAAGACATAGAAATAATTCTCTAAGTATTGTGGATTTATAGGGAAGCATGAGAGCAATAGGATGGATGAGAAAAATATAGATAAAGGAAACAAGATAAAGAATGATTTTACCATGTGTGATAATTGTGGAAAGAATCACCCTATGAAATGATTGAGGGGATTGGGAGTTTTTTATAAGTGCAGAGAAAAGGGTTATAAGAAAAATAATGCAAAGGGAAGAAAGAAAAAACTTTTATTAAGTGTTTCAACTATAAGGTGATGGGGGAAATTTGCAAATAAATTCCCCAAGCATCAACAAAATACACCTCAAAAGAAGATGATGGATCATAATAAATCTTATGCTATAACCACATACAAGGAGTAATGATTAATTTTCTTGTGTTTGGATTCACGAATCATGTAATTTTATTATTTTATCAATTATATCCTACTTATGTGAATTATTAAATGTATAAGGATTTTATTTTAATACTATTTCTTGAAGGATTTGAAAGCATGTAATAAATGGTACTAAGAAAATTGATTCAGTAGAAAGTTGAAATTATTGGAAAACACATGATTTATGGATGGATAAACCTTAATATATTCATAATATTTAGATAATAATGATGGGATAAAGAGATGATTGATATGGGTAAATTGGATAATACTGACTAACTTGGAATTGATTAATTATTTATTGAAAAAGTGGTTATGCTATCATTGATAAAGTATACATTTTTTTTGGATTTATGGAATATATCCAATAACCCATGTTTTATATAAGGAATAAGAAAGTATTCATGTTTTCAATAAGGTTTTTATGGTAATTCAAGTTATTAACATGTTTCAAAAGAATACATGATGAAGGTATTCACATGTTTGGTATGATATGATTAATATCCACTTTATGTTATTTGAGAGATTAATGGTAAGTTCATTTTGGAAATTCAGTGCCCTTTACCATTATAAAAACACCCTATACCCACGGTTTTAGGAACCATGGATTTAGGATCTTTCAGTATAGAACTATACCCACAATTTATATAGAAACTATGGGTATAGCCTTAGATGATTTTACTATACCTACGATTTAACCCAAACCATGGGTATAGATTTTCCCAGTAGAAAACATATATCCATGGTTCTCCAAACCATGGATATAGGTAGTTGTCCCCATTTGGAAACAACAACAGCTCTTCCATCCCCCTAAAATTATAAATAAAATTAAAAACATAATACACATTCAATGCAATACAAATATTTTATATTTATCATTTAACCAACTACTTGTAATAATTTTTAAAATATTTGAAATACTATAACATACATATACATCCATAAAACCAATAAATTCAAGTCATTAAACAACATCCACATGCCTATTTACTACTAATTCAAAAATATAAGGGATAAATATCTCCCCCATTTCCAAAATCCTCATCCTCATCACCATCATCAACATCCTTATCACCAACAACATCATCTAGAGTAACAGTAACATCATCATCATTGTCATCATTATCACCACCACTGCCACCATCAAATCAACCAACATTAAGAACCTCATTAGAATCACTCAAGGAATCATTTAAAGAGTGCATTGATTCCATAAATGAATCAACAATAGTAGAATCCTCTTATGAAAGTGATTAAATTGTAACTGAAATAGCTTTTAGGAAGTGTTCGGTGATTAGTTAACCTTTTTCATGCTCATATAAAGCCATTTTTTTTTGCCTCAGATGCTTCTAAAAGAGTGCTTTGTAGATTAGTGGTCTGAGAGGTTTGAGAGGAGCCTGATGAGGACTAATACCTAGTGGGGATAATGTTTTTCTTGGGTTGAAATTAGACTCTCCCTTGGTGATCCTCACCCAAAACCTGACACAAATAATCATTTGATCAAAAGTTATCATCTTATTTATCATCGAGGGACTCTAGGGTAGACTATTGAAAATATAAAAAGGATATTTAATTATTAATTACATATAAATATTTTAAATATAAATAAAAAAACTTACAATCTTTTCTTGTGTTTGTGAATTTAATACACTTCCATCCTTTTTCTTCATACTCGAGAAAAATAATTTATTCTTGAGGCACACAGACTTCTATGCCCAATATAGATTACTGCAAATGACATTGATTAGTATACACATATTCAAAATATAAAAATTTTATAATCTTGAATAATAATAAAAGGGAATAAATTTTAAATGAATGAAAAATTCATAAATTTAAAAATGTGATAAACATTGATGAAAAATTCATAAATAAAATCTAATCATAAACACTTTATAATTTTATCTACTCATTATGAGCATTCCATAATCTTGAATATGAATTATTTATATTCATTTAATAATATGAACTCCATATTATTAATTATATGAAATTTCATTTATATATTTTACATTTTTATTAAATATAAATATTTTATATTCCAATTTATTATAAAAAATATTTAGATAATCTAAATTTAACATAGTAAATAATATTTAATCCTTGATCAAATCAATCATCAAAAATATTTTTATGTGGTTTCAATAATATCAAAATAAGGCCCCTAATTTGAATAATTCAAATTATGTATTTATGAACAATTCATAATCTTTAAATATAAATAATTTATTTCTAGGAATGCCAATTGGGTAACATACTAACGGTAATTAAGCCTATTTTCTATTTTTCTATTAAGACATTAGGCCATTAGGCCAACTAGCCAATTGGACATTAGGCTATTAGTCCAATTTTCCAATTTGCCACTAGTCCATTAAACCAATTATCCATTAGTCTATTAGGCCAATTGGCCGTTAGGCCATTAGGCCATTTG
This sequence comes from Viscum album, assembly GCA_963277665.1. NCBI lineage: Eukaryota > Viridiplantae > Streptophyta > Magnoliopsida > Santalales > Viscaceae > Viscum > Viscum album. Next base: position 1,164,282,728 of record OY728159.1, read on the forward strand.
GCCATTAGACCATTAGGACAATTGTTCATTAGTCTATTAGGACAATTGGACAATTGGCCATTTGGATGTTAGGCCATTAGGTCAATTGGTCATTAGTCCATTAGGATAATTGTCCATTAGGCCATTAGACCAATTGGTCAACTAGCCATTATGTTAATTGGCCAATTGGATGTTAGTCCATTAAGACAATTTTCCAATTGACTATTAGGTCATTAGGCCATTAGGATAATTAGCCATCAGACTATTAGGCCAAATGGACATTAGGCTATTAGGACATTAGGAAAATTATCCAATTTTCCAATTTTCCATTAGGTCATTATGCTAATTTTCCAATTGGTCATTAGTCCAATTGGTCATTAGGGATTTAGGAAAATTGGTCAATTATCCATTTGGATGTTATGAAAATTAGTTGTTAGGACATTAGGCCACTAGTAAAATTAGCCAATTTTCGATTATACCATTATTCTAATTGGATAATTGGTTATTAGTCCATTAGGCCATTAGGAACATAGTCCATTAGGCCATTAGGACAATTTTCCAATTTTCCATCAGGCAATTAGGCCATTATCCATTAGGAAAATTATGTCATTAGGCCAATTATCCAATTAGGTAATTATTACATTATCCATTAGGAAAATCATGTCATTAGGCCAATTGGAAATTAGGCCATTAGGCCATTAGGACAATTTTCTAATTAGGCCATTAGACCAATTGGCCATTAGGCCATTAGGCCATTAGGACAATAGGCCAATTGTCCATTAGGACCTTAGGCCAATTGGCCAATAGTCCATTGATCCAATTGACCAAAAGGCCATTGGGACAATTGGCCATTAATCCATTCTCCAATTGGCCATCAGGACATTGGCCCAATTTTCCAATTGGCCATTGGAGCAATTGGATTAGTCCATTAGGCTATTAAGCCATTATACCATTAGACCAATTGGATAATTTGATATTAGTCTATTGGTCAAATTGGCCATTAGGTGAATTGGACAATTGGCCATTAATCCATTAGGCCATTAGGAAAATCATCCAATTGGCCATTAGGCCATTATACCAATTTGACATTAGGCCATTAGGCCATTAAGACATTATTCCAATTGGACATTAGGCCATTTGAAAGGGGTATTTTAATCGTTATATTAATGGTATTAATAGAAATAAAACTTAAAATTTATCATGCAAATCTAACTAAGTAAAAATATAAATATAAATATTATTTCTATTTATATTAAAGTACCTGATGCTTCTCATGATCAAGAATTATAGTGCACCCTAATGTGTGCAGATACGTCATAGAATTTTGTTCTTTTTGATTTTTCCCAATGCATCCTAAAAAATTCAATACAATTAATAAGAATTATTTTTTATATTCAAACCATTAAATATTGGGAATAACTTAAAATCATCAATCTTACAATATGTGATCATTTTTTGATATTGTGTTGTTGGAAAGTCAGGGAATATGGGTACACCCTCTAAATGAGAACCAACTCTACTCCTCTAACCAACATATAAATCATGCTTATATGATCTCCAGAACTATCCAAGATCCATCAACCTTGTAACCTTAGTAGCTTCACCATTGGAAAATTTAAACCAATACTATAACCAACATATTAATTCACATTGATATAACAATAATATAGATATAAATTTAACAAATTTTATTACCCATATCTCCACCCATTCTTTGTACCTGATGTCATTAATGATATGTCTTCATGAGTCTGGTTCCATCAGAATGATATCATGGTGACTGGACTAAAGTTGACATGAAACTTTTAAACTACCTGAAACTTTTACCTATCATCTGATTTTATTTATTTTAATCCACTATTATTTGTGTTTTTAGATTCCAAGCTTCCCGCATATGGGTGTGCCCATATCTCCTACTAGAAGATCCCACTGAATAAGATAAAAGTAAAAAAAAAGAATGATTAAGTCACAATAAAATAGTAAAAAAATGATGTGATATAATTTTACACACTTTTAATAAAAAAACCTAATATAGGACACTCAATAAGCTATAATGGATCCATGTGATATCCTTGATCAGTAGTATCTGAAGGATTTTTCTATTCCAATGCAAGCTCTGGGTGATCTACATGCACTGGAGTGGAATCTAAAGGAACATAATCATAATATATTGGATGGATAGTAGGAATTGGAGGCCATGTAGACATAGTAGGATATGGGTAGTAAGGTTAGGGATACAACAAAGGATATAGATATGGTAAAGGTGGAAACATTCTTGGAGGAGGTGTAGACATGGTATGGGAATAAAGGGATAAATGAGATGATGATGGATGCATGAGTGTGAATATACCTGGAGGATCAAGTAGAGGATGGAAAGGTGTGATAAATGAGGTGTCCACTGGTGGGTCATGGTGGGAACGTCTATGAAGGGGCTCTGTCTAGGTCTAGGAGTATATCTGCTTGGACCCATACCAGTAGGATGAGGAGGAGTCAACTCTGGTAAAACTAAATGTCTCTATATTTTTTGATAAATAATATGAACATGAAATTATATGTAATGTAGAAGAAAAATATTATAATTATTATACTCACTAAGGTAAGTAGAGGAGGCAACCCATGCTCACACATCTGTTGATCAATAAAAATAATCACTTCCTTCAAACTTCTATAGTATTTTTCATAATCTACATAATAATGAAATGTACATTTTTTAGAAATAGTTTTTAAAAATAATTTATAAAACTTAGAATTCAAATAATTCATAAACAATGTCATAACATGTTTTAATAACAATAATTTAAAACCAAGTTATACAATTTTTAAAAACCTATTTTAAACCCGATTTTCTAAATTAAAATAAATCTAATTAAATGCAATAAAAAAAATACTAAAATAAACATATCATTCCAAAATGAAACTAAATTAAAGTAATTATAGTAATACCAACCTGAGAAACCTATGTTAAGGTAAAATTAAAGCACTGTGAACATATATGGCTACTTCTATATATTACCCACCACTACATCAGGTTTAACATCAACTCTCACAATGGGACAATTTGAGTTATCAAATGCAATATTTTGGTAAACACCAATTGGGGTGTCAATGGTGTTAATTTCATCCCCAACATTATGAAAAATATGTCTTGGGATTACTTCATTAATGACACCTTCATCAGGTTTGAGATGATCTTTCACATAAAACACTTGTTTTCTATTGATGCCAAAATGTATGGTTCATCGGTATCCAGGAATCGAATCATGTCAATAACTCTGAATCTATAATCATTAAAAAATATACCATGTTGAGTAATTGAATCAAACCATTTATATTTCACCATAGTGACTCAACCTTGAGAGTATTAACCAAATAATAATATTTTCTCAAAAATTCCATAATAAGACACATTTTCATATTGAGGTAGACTATCTGATTCATTGGCATAATAGTTCATTATATTAGTTAATATAACACTATCATGATTTTTTTTCTCATTTTCACCTCTTGATCAATTGTAATAAATTTATATTGATTATTAAAGTTTTTCATTCACAAAACAAAGAATTGGGACCAAAATCCAATGCTCTTAATTCTTGAGAAACATATTCAACAAGTAAAATCAATACATGAAATATATATGAATAATAAAATTAAATGAATATCTATATTTTAAGTTAATTAAAGTAATGGTTATACCTTTGATTTCAACCAAACATAAAACTCTTGGCTATGAAAATCCTCTCTCATCCTCAAAGGCAAAGATCGATGGATTCTACTTATAATTTGTTTATGTTCCCAATATAAAATTATAATAAAAGTTTAAGGTATATATGAAATGAAATAGTATGACATAATATATAAATATTCAAATTACTTACTTGATATAATCATCAAACAAACCACAGTTAAACAAGACTGTGTGATGTTCCATATCCCACTTTTCAAGGCTCAATGTAACCAATGTATATGACCCATGAATTCCTCCTGTTTGGAGAAGAGATGGAAACAAGGGATCAATTTCTCAATACTACTTATCTTCATTTCTCATTATCTAGGTATGTCTTGTGCTCACATCAAGAAAATATATTGAATAAAAATCCATACATTATTGATCCAAATAACCTCTCACAATGGAAACTTCAGGATGATTCTTGTTTTGGACATAAGATTTTATTATGAACATATTTATTTCAGTAGGATACATCCAATGAGAAGAAATGGATCCCCCAAGAAGTGTTTTAGTTAGTATATGAACTGTTAAAAGCAACATGCGGGTGAAAAATTATGGAGGATTTTTTTCCAAATCACAGAAAATTAATGAAACCACTTGCTTCATTTCTATCAAGAGATAATTTGATAACCTTTTAGCACAAAGGTATCTAAAAAATGGCAAAAGTGAATCAATGTCACCCTTACATTATTGGATTGAAAATACCAGATTGCTATTGGAATCAATTCATAAAGAAGGATGTGATAATCATGAGTTTTTAGGGAATTTAGTTTCAAATACCTTATGTTGACTCATTTAGATATGTTGATGGAATAACCACTAGGAACCATGATATTCTACAATACTTCCATATATTTATTTTTCACTAAAGGTTTCATCACATAAGAAGCATAAAGAACTTTCCATTTTCTTTCACCGATACACATAGGATGCAGTTATGGTCAAATACCCTAATCCAAAGTAACTTAAGTAATATTTAGTTACATATAATATAATTATTTACATTTCAATCATCCTTATACCTTATTTTTATATGTGTATATTTTTGGTTTTAAAAATGCATTTTCACAAAAATCGTTTTTTATTGCATTTTACGGGATTAATTTTAAATTAAATTCCTCTAATTCTGTGTTTGAATTTTTAAAAATGGATTTAATATTTTAAATAATTAGTTCAAATTTTATTAAACATTTTCATTTTATTTTTGGTCAATAAGAATAGTAACCTTAATAATTTTTTTACCACACTAAAGGATAAATTGGGTAATTAAAGTTAAAAAATAAAATTATAAGGATTTTAAATTGACCCCAAAGATTGAATTAATTTTATTTTATGAGTAAATTTAATCCATAATCATCCAATATTCGGTTATATGGGATTTTTTCCATTTATATAATATTATGACCTTTATAGTATTTTATTTCAAAAAAGTCAAACATGTCACACTCTTATTTTTAATAACTATAATATTTTTAATATGGATTTATCCAGGGGATATATTCAACTAAAAATAGTATTTTTAAATATAAAATATTTATATTCGTCATGATAATTTATTTTTATTTTTTAGTGAATAAATAATTACCTTAATTTTTTTTCACAACTTTGATGCTGTAATTATACAATTAATATAAAAATTAAATAAATGATATTAAAAATATTAAAAGTAATATAATTTGAGATAAAAAATGTTATCCATGAATTTTATATATTATCATGATATTTTAGGGATATAATAAAATATTTGGTTCTAAATCTATGTGTTATCTTGATATTATTAAATTAAAAGTAATGGATTGTTCTAAAAAAATAATATTATTGACATTTAATAATAAATAATATTGTATTAAATGATATAATATTAATAAAAATCTTGAATTTATCCAAGTTATTAGGATATAGTTTATAATATCAACCATGGTACATTTATGTGTCTTTTATCCATTTATACTATCTATATTAACCCTTAAAGAGTAAAAATTATTGTTGTCATGGTTAGTTTTAAAAGGGTTAACGAGGGGTTAAAACCAAAAGATAAGGGTAAAAATGTGACCTAAACTTGTATAAAATTTCCGAATGAGATCATTTCAACCCATACACATCATATATTTTAAATAATTATGTTTTGAACCATTTTTAATTAAAAAAATATTTATATTAATTTAATATTTTGAGAAATTCCAATAGCATCCCTCCCCTCTCTTATAAAAGACTCATCTTCTTCTCATTAATTCACACTTAAAAACCCATTTGGTTTTGAAAATACCTACCAAAATACCTTCCTATATTCCATCCATTCATTCTATATGTCTTTTTTTAGGAATAACACCAACCTTAGTGGTCTTAAAGTGACAAGAAAATGAGATTATCCAAAGAAGAGGTATCATTTTTAATCGAGAATTTATGTTTAATTTCATCTTCAACCTCCTTAAAATCTTATTAAAACCTGATAAAATAATAAATATATTATACTTAATATATTATTATGTTATTATGTTAATTTTTTTGGGACCAAGTTGGCTGGAATTATTTTTTGAAGTTGGAATAATTTTGTACTAACAATATTGTCTTTTGTTGTCAAAGTAAAGGAAATCACCTCACACTGTAAAAGTTGGTGATCAGACTCACAATAATAATCATAAGATAGGATTCAAAATTATTAAGAAATTATATCATATTCTGAAGAAGTTTTATGTGAGAAAAGGTTAATCAGACTCACTTTGGGACTGAAATGAAAGTTAAATCGAATTGAGAAAGTGTATCAGAGTCTAATTGACTCCATTTTAAATCTGATGATGTTTTACTATTTAGTAAGTTCTAAAAAATCATAAGTTGTTTTAGAAACTTGTGATGCAATATATATGAAGTAAATGGGGAGAATAACTGCTTTGAATCAGTTTGATTTTTGATTGGAATGAAAGAAGATGCTAGAAGGATGGGAAGTCATAATATTTTCCATCATAAGTTAGATGATACTATGACAACCTTATGTCCTCACGGTCACGAGTAAATCATGATTACAAGTATGATTTTTTAAAAGAAGAAAGTTAAAGTTTTCTAGCCTCATTTTATCAGTGTAAGAACACTGGACACAATTTTTTTAAAGGCTGTGAAGTTTTGTTCAGAATGTGAGAAGAAAAATATATTGGTTTTTAGTTAGGACAATAATCCATAAGATAAAAGTATTCAGAGAAATAATTTAGTGAATGATGGAAGTTCACATGTACTGTAATCAGAAAAGGAAAGCTGCTACTACTGATACTGGTCCATCGGGCATGGTGTGCCACCTATCAACTATAGGAATATTTTTGTTGTTGTGAGCTATTGGGACTAATGAAAAATAAAAGTAGAGTTTTTTGGTACTGATGCATATAAGGAAGTCAGATACTGATCATGTAGATGAATATAAACAATATATTCAAAAAAATTTCATCAGGTTGAATTATTTGATTCAATTAGGTCAATAGAGAAAGAAGGCATGTTGTTTGTTTATATCAAATGGGTCAAGAGTCATTATAAAATATGTGGTGTCGACTCATCAGACTAGATGTGACACCGATCCATCAAAATGAAGCCGACATGGATCAATCAAGAATAGACATCGATAAAATTCATTGGATGTCAGACTTTATTGGACACAAGATCAACAGTATAGGGAAAATAAGAAAAGGATAAATGTTTTGAAGTATTTTAAAAAATGTTGACAAATTTTTGTCAAGGGAGTTTGAAGCTGGTGCTGAAGTGGTGCTAAGTAAGTGTAGGAATATTTATAAGTTGCAACTATGTTAATTTTTAAATGGTTTCATATTTTGTTTGTCTTTCAGTTTTTACTAATAATCATAATGAGAAGTTATTTTCATTTCATATGATTAATTGGAAATAAAGCAACATAATGAAGAATCAGCTGTTGTATATATGTCTTCATCGTAATGAAGAAATTAGAATGAAAATCAGAATCAGAATAAAGAATGATTAGAAATTTTAAATATATCTAAAGTAGTGAAAATATTTGATAAGGTTTAAGAAGAATAGATAAAAGTAGAGAAGTGCTGAATAAGTCAATGATAGATCCAAAATGAAGGGAAATTTGAAGATTCAAAAAATTTGGTTAAGTAGAAAAACTTTTCAGATTCCCACCTAAACCACTTTTGGCGCACCTATAAAATGAGGAGAGTAAATTGTACTTTTTGGTGTATCAAAGCACTATTCATGTGTGGAGGAATAGATAGAGGTTACGAAGTTTTAGTGAGAAGTATTTTTCAGATAGAGATTACCTGATGAAATTTTATGGATAAAAGAAGAAAAAGGAAGATCATATTCAGTGATTATTAGAATAGACTAGGTCATCAGACTGGGAAATCAGATTGAGATTTTTGGACTAAGGGAGAAGCAGTTTGGAATTGTTTCAGTGGTATTCTGGCAGAATTATATTTTTGGACTGAGCAATCAGACTGAATAATTAGACTAGGATATCAGACTTAGTATCATTATGAAGTCCATAAAAGTTCTTACCTTCTACTGGTTAGAAAAGTGAAGAAGGTTTTTGAATATTATATTTGTGAAAGTTGACAAGGCATCACAGTAGTATATTTTGAAGCAATTGGTGAAAGTTTCTTAACTTGTTACAAAAAACTTGTATTACATCATTTCATGCTACTGGAAGAATAAGCACTGTTGTATTGATCATAGTGTTACACAAGTGTAAGGGTATATCCTACTTGTTTGTATCCACACAAAAGGATTGTTTTCTAGTATATTGTGTGGTATTGAATTATTTATAAACCATACCAAGGATGTAGCTATGTTTATTGAGTAGTTAACCTTATAAATTATCGTGTTCCTATGGATGTCTGACTATTTTGTTTTCAGAAAAGTGAAAAATATTTAATAGGAGAAGAAGGTTATTTCAAAAAGAAGGAAACTTAAAAGAAAAATATATCACTGATTAACCCTCTCCCCCTCTTAGTGACACATTGATCCTGGATAGGCAATATAAAGTGGTATTAGGGAAAAGTTTCCCTTAATTTACTATTTACTAAAGTTTTTGAAGTGAAGTTGTGATGGAGAATATAAATTATGTGAACAGTAAGATAATTCCTATATTCAATGGTAAGAACTATTATATTTAGAAATATAGAATGTTTACTAATCTTATGTCTCCTATGTATGATGTTCTTGAAGCTGTAACAGATGTATTTCTTCCCATTGATGAAAAATTTCCTCTTACATCTGTTGACAAGAAGAATCTTGAGAATTATGGAAGAGCTAAAATTTATTTATTCTCATCTCTTTATAAAAGTTAGTTTCTAAGAGTGAAGGGTGTTTTTACTTCCAAAGGTATCTGGGTTAAGCTAAAGAATATTTATGAAGTCAATACAAAAGTGAAAAAGGAAAATTTACAAATCTAGAGGTTGAAATATGAAGATTTGAAAATGGGTGAGTATTAATATATTAGGGAATTATTTACCAGGATGAATGAAATTATTAGATATATTAGATGTCTTAGTTAAAAGGTGTAATATTCTAATGTTTTTGAAAAGAACTTGAGAATTCTTCCTGAAAAGTTTAATGCCAAAGGCTTCTCATTGGAAGATAAAGATTCTGTAACTCTATCTCTGGATGATCTTCATAGTACTCTTATTACTTGTGAAATAATAATGGAGAAAGTTATTAAAGGAAAAACCAAAAGTTTATTGAGAAATTTTCTTCAATGTTTCTAATAAAGGAAAGTCTAAGAAGGTTCTTGAAGAATAATAATTTTCTGAATCTGATTCCAAAAATGAGGTATGTAAAAATATTGATGAATTTTTATCCTTGTTTTCTAAAAAAGTGAAAATGGGTAAAAGTAGATATAATGGGAAAATACCCTTGATTTTTTTGAATGTGGATCTATTAGGAACTTTTCAGCTAATTTTACTCGAAGAAAGAAAGAGTAGGATAGTGATGAAGATGAAAGAAGGCTAAGAAGATCATGTGAGAAACAATGTGATAAGGATAAATATTATTCCAAAGAAAAAGATGAAAAGTTCTACAAATACAAAAGGATATTTTTTTTATAAATATGATGAATAATAAGACAATTAAGTTAAATCCAAAAAATATACTGATAATGTTGGAGAGAATACTTTTATTGAAATAGTTAACAATAAGTATTTTATAAGTAGCAGTTCGGAAGAAGAAGAAAACCGATTTGAATTTCATCTGAAAAAAGAATTGAATGAATATATGAGAAATATTTGAATAATTGAGAAATAAATAATGAAATTGAAAAATTAAAATTCATCAAAAAATAATCAATAATGTTTTCCTATTGAGAAAGTTAAGCTTCTAGAAGATATTGATAATTTAAAGAAATCTATTGAGAAAGAAAACAATTCAAATGAACATATGGAAGTAAAGTTTAAGGAAAAATAAAAAGAGTTGTAAATTGTTTAACAAAAACATTCTAAATATAAAATGAGTGTTACAAGTTTCAAGAACTCTATCTCTGAAGTTGTTGAAAGTTCTCGAAAGGGCGAACCTTAGAAAGATCAAAAGTTACCTTCAAAGGTTGAGACAAAAGTTTAAATTATTTCAAAGAAAAATAAAGCTGGGAAAGTTATGTATGTGGAAAAAAACAACAAAGTGAAGAAGTCAAAAGTTTCCAAAAAAATTATTAGTTTGAAAAAGTTTCTATTAATTTTGGTTTAGATAAGTCTAGAAATAAATATGAGTTGAAAAAAATATTCTAGATAATAACAGAAAAGTTGGTGGTCAACAAAGTTCTGATAAGAAATATAAGAAGGTTTATGAGAAACATGCTCATAACCCTGAACAATATAGAATTTATATAGGTCAATATTATTTCTATGGGTACTGCTGGTATTGTTGTAGATTTGGGAATATGGAAAATATGTGTTAGTTTAATCAACAACATTACAAATACTCCACAAATTATAGAAGTCAAAGTTTTAGGGGGAATTAATCCTCTCAAAGGAAGAATTATGAGAAGGTTGTTTTGAATAAACTTGAGATGGTTGGTCTAAAAGTTGAAAATAGATTCCAACCTTTGGAAACCATTTGTTAAAAATTTTAATGACTTGGAAATCTTGAAAAAGGTTGTCTTATTTTGTTACCAATATAAAAAAAGGTTTATAATAATTTTCAGAAGCCATATGTGAATAAAGATAAAGGGAAAGAAAAATATCTTATTGTTGAAACCTCTATAAAATATATAAAAATAGAATAACCTTGGATCTTGGATAGTATATGTTATTCTCATATGATAGGATACATAAAATTGTTAAAGAATTTGAAGGAACAATGAAATTTTGTAATGATTAATCCCTCAAAATCAAAGGTGTTGGATATGCTATTATTGGGGAAGAAAATTTAAAGTCCATGAAATATTATTTATTGATGGGATGAAACACAACTTGCTAACTATTTCATAACTTTGTGATGAAGTTAGCAAATTTATTTTCAAAAAAGATGCTTTTGTTGTGAAAAGAGGGGAAGATGGAAATATAGTTACAAGATTCCAACATAAAAAAACTTATTCCAAGTTGGTGAGGTCCAAAAATATTATTACTTAGGCATGATGGAAGAGAATAAATAATGGAATAAAATTTCAGGACACATGTGTTATAGAAACATGAGAAAGTTATCAAAGGGAGATAGTGTTAGTGGAATTCCTAATATTCCAAGAATAAAAGATTAACATTGCATAATTTTTTAAAAGGAAAGACTAAAAAATTTGTGCCTAAGAAAATTGATTTGTTTTTCAAAACAACACCTGGAACTTATTCATTTAGATATCTATGGTTCAATGAGAAAAAAATCAACTCACAGAGATAAGTACTTCATTAATTTCATTGATTAATTTAATTGCATTGCTTGTGTTATGTATATGAAACATAATTCAGATGCTTTAAAAGTTTCATAAGGAAAACTGAAAAGGAATGTGAGTATTCAATGAAGTAGTTGATAATAGAAAATTACGGTGAATAGAAGACTAAATATTTTTAAAGTTATCTTAAGAAGCATATAATTCAGCATGAGTTCCGTACACCATACAATCCTCAACAAAATAGTTTTTTTGAAAGGAAAAATAGAAGTTTGGTTGAAATGGGGTAGACTATGTTACTATAACATGGTATCTCTCATTACATTTTAAGGTAAGACATAATCACTACTATTCATATTCAAAACTTATATTTATATAGGCCAAGTTTAGATATGACTCCATATGAAATATTTTATGAAAAAATATAAGTTTTAAACACTTAAGATTTTTTAGGAGTCCATGCATCATAAAGAAGAAAGGTGAAAACCTTGTAAAGTTTGAGGAGAGGTGAAGATGGAATTTTTCTTGGATATACTCTAGAAGGAAGAGAATATATATGTTTTATCAAATATATAGGAAGATTAGTTGACTCTCTTGATGTGAAAGTTATTGAAAATATGAAGGAAGATGCTAAAAAAACTTGTACAGATAAAGAATATAAACAATATGAAAGATTTTTTGTTAACAATTTTGATAAGGATACAAACAACTATAATCCTACTCAAGAAGAAGAATCTGACTCAGTTGTTTCTAGTGATGAGGAAGAATCTTGAAAATCTCATCCCAGGTTGAGGAAGTAATCTGAATCTCAAAAAATTATTGGTGATCAACATAAAAAGGTTCAAACAAGAATAATATCAAAAGTTATTACATATAATTATTTGTATTCAAATGTTGAGCCAAAATATGAAAATGAAGCTTTTGTTCATCCAGAATGGGTTAAGGATATGAATGGAGAGTTGGATCAGATTAAGAAGAATGATACTTGGTAACTCATACCTAATCCAAATAAATTTTTTTTTATCGGTATTAAGTGGGTTTTTTGAAACAAGATGAATGAATATGGTGAAGTGGTAAGAAATAAAGAAATATTAGTGTGAAAAGGTTACTCAAAAATTGAAGGCATTGATTTTGATGATAATTTTTATCTAGTGGAAATGTTAGAAACAATCAGAATATTTATTTCTATTACTACAAAACAAATTCACAAAAAAATTCGATGGATGTGAAATTAACATTTTTGAATGGTGAACTTGATAAGGAATTTTATATTAAACAACCATGTGTCTTTGTTATTGTAAAGGATGAAAGTTATGTATGTAAATTGAATAAAGGATTCTATGGTATAAAACAAGCTCTGAGAGCATGGTTTTCTAAATTTTATACCAACTTAATAAAGATGAGTTTTAAGAAAGGAAGGGTTGATAGTAATCTGTATCTCAAAGAATGTTAGAAATTTTTACTCATTGAAATTGTTTATGTTGATGACATTATATTTATTGGGAATTATGAAATAACTTATGAAATATTTTATGAAAAGATGAAAAAGTTGTTTGAAATGTCTATTCTAGGTGAAATGAAATACTTTCTTAGGTTATAAATCTCATCAATGAAGAAAAATATATTTCTTTCCTACGAAAAGTATGATAAGGAAATTCATAAAAATTTTGGAATAGAAAATTCAAAACTAGTTTTTACATAGATTTTAGTGGGAAAAAATTTGACTAAATATTTAGAAGGAAAGGAGTTGAATCTAAAGGGTTTTAGAAGCTAATCAGAAGTTTGTTGTATTTTACTGCCTTAAGATCAAGTTTTTTTGCTGTTACCTTATGTGCAAGATTTCAGAGTGATCTAAAAGAATCACATCTATTGGCTGGAAAAATAATTCTCAGATATATCAAAGGAACAACAAATTTTGGAATTGGGTATGAAGGCTCAGAAATTATCAACTTTTTTGGGTATTCGGGTGCTGATTGGGGATGAAATGTTGATGATAGAAGATCCAAATATGGTGGAGTTTTCTTTCTGTAAAATAGTTTGTTAGTTGAAATAAAAAAAATTCAATAACTCTTAGCATGATTGAAGTTGAGTATTATTCTACCACTCAAGACACTACTCAACTTATGTGGATAAAGGCTCAGTTAGAAGACTTACCTGTTGAAGTAAAGTTACCCTTACTAATGGGTTGTGATAATCAAAGTGCTGTAAACTTTACAAGAATCCTGGTACACTATTCTCATTCAAAACACATTGAAATCAAATAACACTTCATCAAATATCATATGGAGAAGAATGAATTAAATCTATATTATGTTCTTATATTGGAACAAGTTACTGACATATTCACAAAATTTTTATCGAGGGAAGCATTTTTCAAACTGAGGTTGAACATGGGAGTCCAACCTCTTTGTCTTCCAGGTTGAGGTATGTATTTTTCCCCTCTCTCATCTAGTATTTATATAGTATTATCAAGGGGGATAATTTTTTCATAAATATATCCATTTGTGATGTCTTGGACTCATATTACACTTAATAGGTGCCCCAAGCTTGGTGGGCCACATGACCTCAAGCTCATCTCCCCAAACACCAGAGGCTTTCAACTATCAGCGAGGGTCTAGGGTGTGTCTGTGGGGAGACTATGCCCTCATTACAAATGTGTAGCATAACAGATCAATATAAACAGAGGTAAATAATAGAATCAATATAAGTAAATAGAAGACACAATGGAAAATATATAAAATAGTAACAATAACTAAATAACTAGAATAACATACAATAATTGATGATGATATTTCATGTATCTAGAAATTGAAAAACATGGGTATAAGAAAAAAAGCATAACATGTTCCAAAAAAGTATAAAGGAAATCAAAATACTATCCCAAGAATCCTAAGCTTCGACTTGGTCATCTGCTATCAAGATCCATCCTAAATAGTAATCAATCAAGTTTTCGAAGCTGTACTCTTACATTTATCAACACCTTCATTCATGTAATCTACTATGGGTACCAAACGAAACCTATAGAGGGTGTGAGATAATTCCCAACGGGCCACCACCAATGGTGTCTATAACATATGGCCTGTTTAATGAAATATAAAAGTGTTTAAGCATGCATACATAAAGTAAAGTATTAAAGTGTAACTAAATACCCAAGTATCTTCTTCAGTCCTTAGCTAGTGTATGAACTTGTAACCAATTCATTATTTTATTATTACTAGTTTATAAATAATACACATGTTAATAATAGTGAAGGCTTAAATATGTAACAAGGAAACCTGTAATGATATTTAAAAATGAAGTTCCAAGGTAATAACCAAGAAAATGTAGACCTCAAGGGTCTCCAACTCAGTAATAATTGTAGCCTAGAATGGGGGTAAGAGTGTAATCCAAGGAGCATAATCCAAGTAATTCCACAATGAGATGCCTACCGAGTCCAAGGAGTTCATCCAAGGTAAAACAAGGCTAAGTAATGTCTGGGACCGATGGGATTTAACCATGCCACCTACCTGTCAATACTAGATCCAAAGAGTGTATCCAAGGCATCCTATAATACTACATCAGGGATCCTATAGTGTCATAATATACATCCAAAGTTAAACAAGAATTAGGTTCTATGTGGGTTTCAACCTAAGAAAGTTTTATCCTTGAATTGGAATGGGGTTCATGAGTGCTCAAGGAATTTCCCAATAAGAATCCAAGGCAATCTCGAGTCAGGCCACTCCTATTTGATAATGAAGTTATATATAATTTCAATTGGTTCAAGCCTTGACTTTAATTAGTGTGATAAGAACAAGTAGTATGAAACCCTTTAATCAATTAATAATTTATCAATAAGCATGTTTGGTTCAATCCTTTCCTTTCATCAGTGTGATAAGGCCAAGTATCATGAAATAGTTCATTTAATCCATTTAAGCATATTCAACAATCAAGGTTCATTCTTACACATTCCATTAATGTAGTAAGGGGTGTTACGTACATGTAACCTATTATTCATTTACATTTAAGTCCAGGCCATTTACTTAGCATACTTACCAATTCCCATTTCACATTTAATTATCAAATTGAAGCACTTACCTTAGGCGGGTGAAGTGGTGAGAATACATGGTACATACCATTATTCAATTTAAAATTTAAAACAAACCATTTAATATATAAATTCTTACTATTATAAGGGTCAAGCCAAGGCACACCCGAAAGACGGCTCAAATGTGTCAAATACTAAAAACCCAATTATGGTATAAAATCCTACATGGGATGGATGGAGTTGTGGGAATAGCCACTAACAACTAATCACATTTTTGGATAGATCATAACCATATGGTTCTAATGATTATAAGCATGGAACATAAAATCAATAACCGACACCCGATGAAATCTGTGGGCCCTAGATGATAAATTCCAAAATCAATGAACTTAAGGGATGAGTTATAGACCACCCACCTTAGGAATGTATGATCCTTATACTATGTTATAGAAATATAATTTGGATTAGGATGAAGTATATTTGATAAAAGAGGAAAAATGCTCACATCTCGATAACTAGGTCGAGAGAAAGAGAGAAAAAGAAAGGCTCAAACAGACTCGAGTACTTACCGTCACACATCCAACATGATGAATAAAAGCTCGACCAGATCCTAGATGAAGGATATATTTCAATCCCTACATCAGGCCTTCAAATAGAACCAAAATTAGAGAAAAATAGGTTAATCCCACATAAAATTGGATTAGGAGGAAGGAGGGGACTTAATTAGATCATTAAGGAAAAAATGGTAAAATTAACTATAAAATATCCCATGCATGGTTTTGCCACATGGTTTTCCAAACTGTGCACCAACCATGAACAATCACCTAGGAAAAAGGGGCACTCAAATGGTTAGGATGCATGCTTAGGGAAACTATGCACCAACCATGTGGTAAGGCTCTGTCCAAAAAGGCACCACCCATATAGTTTACTACAAAACGTGTTCCAGGCCTATTTTTCCACAAAAGCTATGTTTTGGGCTCTAAAAAAACCCAAAACACCCTCAATACCTTCATTAAATCATTAATCATCCATATTAGGTCCAAAACAAAGAATTAGATCAAAATTTAAAAGATCTATACCTAAGTGAAAAATTGGGTTCTTGTAGTCTTCCCCCCTTAAAAGAACTTCTCCCCATGTTCTCCTTAAAAGGGTAGAGGAAACACTGTCTGAGAACAACTCTAGTCACTGGGCATATACACCAGCTTCCCTCTCCTAAGTCTCATCCTGCACATAGCTATTCTTCCATAGAACCCATACCAATGAGATAGACCATCCTCAGAGAGCCTTCATTATCCTATAAATGATGCGTACTGGATACTCCTCAAAGGTAGCATCAACATATAACTCAAATTCCTTGGGATCAAAGGTATGAGATGGATTAGAATGATATTTTCAAAGATGTGAATCATGGAAGACGTCATGTATGGCATGATACCTTTGAGGTAGTAGCAACTTATAGGATACCGACCCGACTCTCTCCAGAATCTCAAATGGCCCTACATAATGAGGCGATAAATCCCCTTACTTATGCAACCATCTATTCCCTATCATGGGAGATACTTGAAGAAAAATATGATCCCTGACCTCAAACTCTATAGGTTGTCAATGGCGATCAACACAAGATTTATATCTAGACTGATAAGTATTCATACTCTTTCTGGTCATCTAAACCCACTCTTAAGTCTCATGAATGAGATGAGGACCTAGTAGGGATGCCTCACCTACCTCTAGCCAGCACTGGGGTGAACAACACAACCTACCATATAAGGCCTCAAAAGGAACCATCTAAATCATCTCCTTAAAGCTGTTATTATAGGCGAACTCAATGAGAGGGATATTATTCTCCCAAGAACTGCCTAAATCAAGGACATATGCTTGGATCATATCCTCTAGAACCTTTATTTTCCATTATGATTTCCTATAGGTCTAAGGGTGAAAATATGTACTTATAAGAACTTGTGTTCACATATATTTCTACAATCCCTTCCATAACTGTGATTTGAAATGAGCATCCCTATATGAAATGATAGTAATAGGGACTTCATGTAATAGTATGATCTTACAAACATATAGTCTTCCTGGCTTATCAACTGAGAAGGTATCTTGAAGAGGAATAAAGTGAACCAATTTCGTCAGCCTATCAATGATAACCCATACAATGTTGCTACTTCTAGGTGACCTAGGTAAACCAACTATAAATTCCATGGAAACATCTTCCCATTTCCATTTTAGGACTGGAAGCAGCTGTAATAAGACTGTAGGTTTCTGGTGTTCCATCTTCACTTGTTGATAGGTGGAACACCTAGTGATAAAGCTTGTTATATGAAATTTCATCCCAGGACACCAATATTGGTGTCACATATCTTGATACATTTTAGAGATTCCTGGATGAAATTCCCACTGAGAAGCATGGGAATCTTACATCAACTCATCTCTTATATTTGTAAGAACCCATTCATGTCCCTGAATTCTCAGGATTTCATCTTTATCCACAAACCAATTTGGACGCATGTTATCTTCTTATATACTCTCAAGGAGAACCAAGCATTCATGATCTAAAAATTTTATACCCTTTACTTTCTCTAGGAGGGAAGAGGTAACTGTCAAGGCTGAGAGG
Organism: Viscum album; assembly: GCA_963277665.1. NCBI lineage: Eukaryota > Viridiplantae > Streptophyta > Magnoliopsida > Santalales > Viscaceae > Viscum > Viscum album. The sequence continues at coordinate 1,164,300,903 of OY728159.1, forward strand.
TAAGAATTCTCATGAATATCATGAAACTATATATGCAGATCATTGAAGAGGTCCATTAACTTCTATTCATCACTAGCTTCCCGTATGACCTGTGTTTTAGTTTTTTGACTCAGCGTAGCTATAACCACGTTTCCCTTCCCAGGTGTATAAGAAATCTCAAAATCAAAGGATTGTAGATATTTGACCCATCTTTGATCTATGAGGTTCAATTCACACTATGAAAAGTTATATTTAAGGCTATTATGGTCCATGTATACCACAAAATTCTCACCTAATAGATAATGTCTCCAACAATATAAGGCATGGACAACTGCTTCTATTTTAAGGTCGTGCATTGGATAGTTTCTCTCATGAGGCCTCAACTACCGAGATCCATATGCAATGACTTTATCCTCATGTATTAACACTGCTCCTAGGCCTATGCATGATGCATCATAGAAGATGGTATAACCTCTACCTGGCTCTGGAAGATTTAGAATAGGTTCCAAGACAAGCCTCCCATTCAGTTCCTAAAAGGATTTATCACATGCTTCTAACCACATGAACTTAACAACCTTCTTAGTAAATCATGTAAGAGGTGAAGAATGGTGGGAAAAGCCTTGTATGAAATGCCTGTAATATCCATCCATCCCTTAGAAACTCTGTATATCAAACAAGTTCTTGGGATGCTCCTAGGAAGCTACAATACTAACCTTTTTAGGGTCAATAGATATACCTGATTCTGAGATAATATGACCCAAGAAGTGAACTCTGTTGATCTAGAAGTGGAACTTAGCAATATAGACATAAATTTGATGCTCTCTCAGTGTACTCATAATGATATCAATGTGTTTGGAATGGTCGGTATGAGTGTGATAATACAACAAGATGCCATCCACAAAGACAATGAAAAAAGAATCCAAATAGGGGTGGAACACTCTATTCATCAGATCCATGAAAACTCCAGGCACATTTGTAAGACTGGACGATATAACTTGGTACTCATACAGACCATAATTTCTAAAAAAAGTTTTAAAAGGTATGTCTGATGGCCTTACTTATACTTGATGATATCCTAAACTCAAGTCGATCTTAGAGAATACCCTATCTCCTAGGAGCTGGTTGAAGAGATCATCTATTAGAGGTAGTGGATATCAGTTCTTGATAGTAAGTTGGTTCAACCGTCTATAATCCACACATATATGTAAGGTTCCATCTGCCTTCTTAGAGAGAAGCATAGGCTAACACCAAGATGATGTACTAGGCCAAATAAATCTTTTGGACTCTAAATCCTCTAACTACCAATTGAGATCCTAATGCTTAGTAGATTTAATCCTATATGGAGGAATGAACACTAGATATACTCCTGGAATAAGATCGATCATAAACTCTACCTCTCTCTCAGAAGGTAAGTCAGAAAAGTAATCAAGAAAGACATCCCTGAAATGATCCACCACTGGAGGGAAATTAGCTTTATGTAAATCCTAATTTTCCATGAAGAGATTGGTGATCTAGGTAATCACTCCACCTAGTCCATGATGCTCTGGTCCTGATCTACCATCCTGGACATCCCACTCACTCTTATGTAGATAATTGCTACTTTCTGGTGATGTAGAAGATACCCTGCAGTGATAGTAGTCTACAAAATCATGATATTGAACCAACCAGTCCATCCTGAGAATAAAATCTAAGACCATCATCTTGAGAAAAAAATTTCCATAATAAAGGGTAACTACCTACCTCAAGGGGACAATACCTGCACTAGAATATGCCCTCTATTCGTACCCCTATCTAGGGTCATTACACCACATTAATACTATATATATAGTTCGAGAATCTCCACAATAGATACAAAGATAAAATATTTTGAAGCACCTGTATCAAATAAATTAGATACTATGGTAGATTCCACTATAATGATACCTCGTACTATAGATGGTCTTACAGCCTGATCCTTAGGTATCAATTGTAGTGCATGTAATTATCCTGATCCATGACCTCATGCAATAACTAGACTACCATGATCATAACTGATATGCTAGTGCTTTTGGTGATCAGGGGTCTGTCTACCACAACCACAACCTCCTCCAAACCTAGTCTTTCCAGTTCTATTCCAACTCCCCACCTAACGTGGTGAAAAATAACCTACTCCTGATGGTGGAGATGTCACTGATCCTTTTCCACTCAAATTTGGTGGATAGGTCCTTAAAAATATCTTAAGATACTCCATACGGCCGCAAGACCGACACTCTAGTGGGTTCCTATCACACTGAGGCTTTAGATTCCACCATCCTCCACACTGATTAAACACTAAGGAATTGTAAAAATGGGTACTCTGGTTGTCACTGACTCAATGAGAAACCTCGATGGAACATTTCCTGCCACTAGGAGAACTACTATACTACCAAGACATTGATCCTCTATGCCTGGTACTATTTCTATCCCTTAGGTTGCACTCAGTGATAAGATCCTGATTGACTATCTTAGAAAAATTAGGTAGGCTAAATACATTCACCTGCATACAGATGGCATATTGGATCCCATCCTTTAAGTGTTTAGCATGTGAAAGATCATCACCTTTTAGAAGTGGTGAAAAGCATTGAAACACCATAAAACACACTGAATATTACATAATTGACATAAATCCCTGTTCGAGATGCATAAACTATCTAAATCTATCAGCCCTCAGTGTCTGAGGAAAGAACTAATCATAGAAAACAGTCTTGAAGTCAGCCCATAGCATGACTTGATGGCAATCATCCTGGGTAACCACATCCCAAAAACTCTTGTCTGAATCCCAAATAATGTATGTATCAAGATTGAAACTCTACTCTGGAGGCGTTTCTAGATGATCAAGGATAGATAGGATGGCCTCTATCCAAGACTCACTAGCCTGTGGACTTCCATCCTCTAAAAAAGTAGGAGGATGCTGATGCTAGAACTCATAAGTCAGATCATCCTTCGTAGGTGAAACTCATGGAGCACCATGCATGGAATACATCAAATGTAGGAAACTATCACGAACTTTGGAATCAATTCCCAAATTAGGTACAACATGTGGTTCCTTGAGTGGAACTCCTAGAAGTAAGACTGGCGGCTAGAGCCCACCACGTCTAGAGAAGCCACCCTCCTGGAATATGATACGAGGACATCGTGGTGGATTTTTTCTACAAATTCTAAGAACACACCTCAAAATAATCTTAAAAAGAAGGATAACATCACTTATGGGAGCTAAAATAGTAAAGACTCACTTCCCAAGGCATACTACCACAACTACCCACTTAGATGGCTAGGTAATGGTAAGTTCACAAGTATATGTTTCATTTAATTTTACATTTAATTACTAGGTTTTCCCATTTACATGTCATAAACATGACAAGGAGAGATAAGGATGTGCAACCATTTTATTTTATATGTCATGTTTCACTTTATAATGGATAATAATTCCCATTGAATTAGTACCCATACACCTTAACAATGAAAACAACGCCAATTTATTTATAGCATAATGGTTTGGATCAGTAAATTACTCACCCCAACCAATGAGGTCCTATAACACATCATGAATTGAGACAAACAATCACTCAACCACAACCAAGAATAATACAAGCATAAGCTAACTATCACAACCTCACTTAATAATCACAAACATATCAAACAATGAAAATAGTGAAATAAACCTATATGGAATGGAAATATACATGACATATGAATTATAGGTTCCTAATATGATGCATGTAATAATAATAATTTACCTCATATCATTAGGATAAGGATAAAATAGAATATTAGTCAGAACAATAATCAACAACACCACAAAAAATGTGCATCACCCAATGGTGAAATAATGTCAACTATAATAAGAAAAATAGAACAACAATTATATTTTGGGTAACTTGGATTTTACAATAAACATGGGTTTACAATACCTAAGAACATATTATGACCAAGTCCCAATGAATTCATAATATCCATTCTATTGTCTCTAAATAGTAAAGTAAGAAAAGAGCCTCCTTTGATACCAATTTGTGATGTTCCGAACCCAGATTCCACTTAATAGGTTCCCTGAGCCCGGTTGACCACATGGCCTCAAGTGCATCTCTCCAAATTCCAGAGGTTTTTGACTAGTAGGGAAGGCCTAGGGTGTGTCCGTGGGGTGACCATTACCTCATTAACAAAGTGTAGCACAATAGATAAATATAAACAAAGGTAAATAATAGAAGCAATATAAGTAAAAATAAGGCACAATAGAAAATATAGACAACTATAACAATAAATGAATAAGTGGAATAACATAAAACAACTGATGATGATATGTCATGTATCTAGAAAATTAGAAAACATTGATACAAGAAAATAGGAATAACATGTTCTAGAAAAGCTTAAAGAAAATCAGAAGACTATCCCAAGAATCATGAGCTCCGGTTCAGTCATTTGCTATCAAGATCTATCCTAAACAACAAGAAATCAAGTGTTCGAAGACCTACATTTCCCTTTATCAACACCTGTACTCATGTAATATACTTTGGGTACTAAACAGAACCTTGAGAGGGTGTGAGATAAATCTCAGTGGGCCACCACCAACAGTGTCTATAACATCCGGCTCGTGTAATGGAATAGAACAGTATGAAAACATGCATATATAAAGAAAAGACATACAATGTAACTAAATACCCAAGTACTTGATTCATCCCTTGGCTGGTGTTTGAAACTGTAACCAATTCATTATTTAATTGTTACTAGTTTATAAATAAGACACATGTTAATAATAGTGAAGGCTCCAATATGTAACAAGGAAACTTGTAATGATATTTAATAATGAAGTTCCAAGGTAATAACCAAGGAAACCTAGACCTTAAGGGTCACCAAATTAGTAATAACTATAGCCTAGAATGGGGGTAAGAGTTTAATCCAAGGATCATAGTCCAAGTCATTCCATAATGAGATGCCTACTGATTTCAAATAGTTTATCCAAGGTAAAACAGGGCAAAGAAATGATTGGGTCCAATGAGATTTAACCATGGAACCTACTTGTCAATGTTGGATCCAAGGAGTGTATCCAAGGCCTCATATATTACTACATGATGGATCCTATAGTGTCATACTGGGCATCCAAAGTTAGAAAATAATTGGGTTCTGGGTTGGTTTCAACCTAAGAAAGTTGTACCTTTGAATCAGAATGGGGTTCCCGAGTGCTCAAGGCATTCCCCAATAAGAATCCAAGGCAAGCTCAAGTCAGGGCACTCTTTTTTTTGAAAAGGACATATAATATTAATGACGAAGATCAACAGCTGTACATAAGCAAAGCCATGAAGGGAAATTATCCAGACAGATTTGGTTGTCATCGTAGGGGCTTGAGGCTGCCAGCTGATGGGCCACATTGTTTCCTTCCCTTTTGGTAAAGGAGAAGGTGTCGCAAGAGAAGCCTTAGCGAAGAGAGTTAATTTTCCTGATGATGAATCCAAATGACTGGAGCCCGACATCATTGTGGTTAATAGCGTCGATCATGGTGAGGCAGTCAAACTCAATGATGATATCAACCCAACCACGTTCCATAGAGAGCATCATACCTGCAAGGATGGCCGAGGCCTCAGCCACTGCAGGTTCCTAGAAGGCATAATGTGATTCATATTTTCCTGCAATGATTTGCCCCAGAAGATTTCGGGCCTGGAGACTGAGAGCAACAAGCCCCTCCTTGGGGAGAGATGCGTCCACATTAATCTTAAGAATCCCTTCCGTTGGGGGGTTCCAATGAGGGGTACAGGAGGGGGTTACACCTGACATAAAGTGTCCTTTGTGGTCCTTCCATCCCTCAATCCATGAAATGGCCCGTTCAATCCATAATTCGGGAGGTTTATGAATGTGGTGAAAAACAGAATCGTTACGCCAGACCCAAATGATCCAGGCCAAGGTAAAAAGTGAACCTTCATTAATCGATAAAAGAGTGGAACACCAATACATCAGGAGATCGGGGAGGTTAGGGGCAATGTCCAGTGAAGCATCAGAAACCAGGCCCCATTTATTCCAAATTTCCTTAGCTCTCGGGCAGTGAATGATGGTGTGCAAAGGAGTTTTTGGAATATTCGGACAGAAAGGGAAGGACTCAACACTGGCCATATGTCAGTAAATGAGGAGGCTCATGGTAGGGAGGGTGCTCGTGCACACCTAAAACCAAAATTAGCCTATTTTTTGGGGGATATTGAGATTCCAAAGCTCTTTCCATGGTCCCTCTTCACGGTCGACAGAGTGGATGCCAAGAGACAGTCTGTAACCGAATCTCACCGTGTATTCACCTGAAATGTCATTGGTACAGAAAATATGGTCGGGGCCTGCATGTGGGACCCAGGGGATGCTTAGGATAATTCTTTGGTCTCTTTCGTTAAACCATTCATGGATCTTTTCCAAACACCACCCTGGGCCCTAGTATGAAAGGAGGAAATTGACAGTGGCCTCTTCATGACCTGGTTGGGTGGGGGATGTAGCCCGCATACCATCCTTATTGACAAGCCATGGATCAGTCCAAATGTTGACAGATGAGCCATTCCCAATACTCCAGCCCAACCCTTTTTCCAGGAGATTTCGGGCCCCCCAAATGCTTCTCCAGAGGAAGCTAGGATGAGGGTGAAGGGAGAAAACATGGACGTCTGTGTGGGGAAAGTATTTATCTCGGAGTACCCGCACATAGAGATATAATGGACGGTTAATGAGGTGACATCCTTGCTTGGCCAATAGTGCGTCATTGAAGACAAGAAGATTCCAGAATCCCATCCCTCCCCCCGACTTGGGTTTTCATAGTTTCTCCCAAGACATCCAGTGGGGTCTATTCCTTCCATAATTTCCCCCCCACCAGAAGATGGAAGTATCTGAATGGATCTGATTGACAATGGCCGCCAGGAGCTTAAACAGTGACATAAAATAGTTGGGGATAGATTGGATTCTAGCTTTAATTAGGATTTCTTTTCCGGCTTTAGAGATTCTTTTTGGGGTACAACCTTGAACTTTTTTCTCAATCCTGTCCACCAGAGATGCAAATATTTCTTTTTTCGATCGACCAATCACCGTGGGAAGCCCGAGATACTTATGGTGTTTATAGACCATATGGATGCCCGCTGATGCACAAAGTTCATCTCTCTTGGCAAGAGGAACCCCTACGATGAAGGAGATTTCTGATTTTCCATGATTGATAGACTGTCCAGACGCCCACTCATACTACTGGATCGCATGGATGATCACCCGACATTCATTTAAAGTTGCTCTGGAGAAAAGGAGGCAGTCGTCAGTGAAGAAGAGATGCGACACTGGTGGGCTTTCCCGACAGACCTTTTCCCCATGAATAGACTTAGAGGATGAAGCTCTGGAAATAAGGTTAGAAAAAACATCATCCACCAAGATGAAGAGAAATGGGGAGAGGGGATCTACCTGAAGCATGCCTTGGGTTAGGGAGAAGCCTCTGGTGAGATCCCCATTGACCTTGATTCTGAAGGAGACGGTCGAGATGCAGTGCATGACAATATCTGTCCATTTAGTGAAAAAACCCATTTTCAGCATCACAACTCTTAGTAAATTCTATTCCACTTTAGCATATGCTTTTGTCATATCCAGTTTTTAGGCCATGGTTCCTCTTTTTGCGGTGGAGCGTGTTTTCATAGAGTGGAACACTTCATGGACCAAAATTGCATTATCAGTAATCAGTCTCTTGGCCATGAAGGAACTCTGGTTTTCAGAGATAATATTAAGAAGCCAAAGGCGTAGCCGATTGATAAGGATTTTTGATAAGATATTATAAGATACATTGTAGAGGCTAATAGTTCTAAAATCAGGGATCGCCAAAGGTTTCTTGATTTTGGGAATAAGGATGAGGACAATTTCGTTAATGGCGGAAATGCTTGTATTCCCCACCCAGATATTTTTTTTATCATTTTGCAGATGTTAGGATTGAGGATGTGCCAATATTGTTTAAAAAATAGGGTGTGGAATCCATCTGGTCCCGGGGCCTTAGTGGGGTGGATATGTTTCAAAGCCAGGCGTATCTCATCATTTGTCACATCTTTGGTAAGATGCCGATTGATCTTGTCGGTGATTATAGGTCTGATGAATTATTCCACTTCAGCCGACATGAAAGGAGTTCCTGTAGAGAAAATGTTCTAGAAATAGCATATCAAAGCTTCATGAATACCACTAGTGTCATAATATTTTCTTCCATCAGGTTGTGATATACACATGATAGAATTTTTCCGACGCCTAGCTAAAGCTTTCAATTGGAAATAACTTGTATTACCGTTTCCCTCTTTAATGTGGATGTCTCATGCCTGTATAGCCTCGAAGCTTTCCTTAACACGCAGGGCCCCATCTAGCTCTCTTTGAGTGGAACCAATCCTAGTTAGATTACAGTTAGATGGGGGTATCCTGAGTAAGTTGTACAATTTCTTTTCAAGGAAATCACAATGCCTATCAGGGTGGTGGAATTTCTTGTTTCTCTAAGATCTCAGATCGGATGAAACCTGTTAGATATTGAGTCCAATATCATCATGAGAACTCTTCCAGATTGATCGGACCACCTCTTCACATTCCTGGTCTTTTGACCAGAAGCTCTCAAATCTGAAGGGTCTGCTGAGTTGTCTATTTCATTCGCCTTGCGTACAATCAATGAGAATTGGGAAGTGGTCCAAAAAGTTAAGGGCCATGTGGCCTATATGAAACATGTTGAACATATTAATCCAATCAGTATATCTCAGAAATCTATCAAGACACTCAGTGATGCAGGTGCCTTCAGTATTACTATGGAACCATGTAAATGGATTTCCTGTGTACCCCAAATCGACCAGGTTCACCCTAGAGACTGTGTCCTTGAAGTTTGACATCGAAGCTGAGTGTTGGATGATTCCTCCTCTCTTTTCCTTATGGAACATAATCTCATTGAAATCACCTTCGAAGAGAATAGGGATTGGTAAGTCATGTCATAGCTTGTATAGAAGATCCCAAGACTTCACCTTATCAATATGGTATGGCCATCCATAGAATCCCACAAAAGTCTAGGGTGGGTGAAAGTCGGTTTGAATAGTCTCTACCACATGGTTCAAGGAGAAGGACAAAGTTTTGACGTCGATATTATCCTTCCAAAGGAGACAGATCCCCCCATAATAGCCTTGTCTAGGCACCGAGAAGCATCCTTGGAAGCCACACTTCAGAGCAATACCATTGGTGTCCTTGTTTTACAGTATGATTTCGGAAAGGAAAACCATATCGAGGAAACTTTGAGTGCAATTGTGGTGTAGCATGCGAACCATTCGTGTGTTTCCAAGCCCATGACAGTTTTATCATAACACAATCATTTCTCTAGGCAGGGCTGGGTCTCGCCTGCCGCCGCCTTTGGTTCCTCTGGACTTGTTTCTCCACTTGTCGTTTTCCATATTTTGGTGGGGTTTCTCTCTAATTGGCATGTTTCATTTTTTCTTTTCCTAACCCCGAGGTTAGGGTCTTCCACGTGACCATCACTTTCTCCTCGTTGCACTCTTTTCCACATTCGACGGGTAATTGGGCCCAGCATTAGAGTTCCCATCATTCCATGGGCCTCCATTATTATAATGCCTGATGCAGACGATTGTGGGTCTAGGTTTGGATCTGGTGGTTCGATGTGCATCGACATTGGATTTGAGAATTGTCTTGGTGGTTCTTTTTGCATCGTCACTGACCTTGTGGATGTTTGAGTATTGTCCTTCAGGGGGTTTGGATGAACTCCCACTTCTCTCTGAGTGGGATAGTCAGCATTAGAGAAATCCAATGGTCCAAGCATAAGGGATTTTCCATGTATGGGTTCCGCCTGACTGGTATGTTCCAACGCGAGATGGTCACGACCCTTTTGTTTTTCCGTCTCAGGGATGAAAGCATATTTATTCATTTTGGCATGGATCCAGGGGCCATATTAGAGGATGATGTTACCTAATCCACTCATATTTTTTGTGGTGTAAGTTCTTTCCAGATGGCCTAGGTGACCACAAAAAAAGCAGAAGATTGGGAGTTTCTCAAACTCGAATGATATCCAAGTGTTGGAGTCTTCGATTTTCAGGAACATTGCCCTCATTAGGGGCTCTGACACTTAAATTTCCACCTTGATCCAAACCTCGGGGCCCAATTTTATTGGGTCTGAGCAATCCCAATCAAGAAAGTGGCCTAGAATGTTCCCAATTTCTCTCATGATTCGTTCCGTTCTAGCATGGAAGGGGATTCCTTTAATTTGTATCCAGAAGGGGGAGCGGGTTAAATTCACTCGTTGGATATCTTCTCCCCCTTCATATTCTTCCATGAGGAGAATTTGATTATCGAAGGACCATGGTCTTCCATACAAGATTTTTTCTCTATCCCTCTCGTTAAAGAACTCAAAGATGAGGCGATTGATCCCTGCTTCCCGAATAGCCACTCCTGCATCAAGTTTACATATGTTCTGTAGAGTGTTTTTGAGAGCCCCCTGATTTACCGAAATGTTTTCTACGAACTTTACCACCACGAGCAGAGACATGCGTTTTTCTAAGAGTGGGTATTTGTTTCTCCGTGCCTCGATCACCGCCTTTTCTTTGTCCATCAGGGACAACCTCTTCCTTTGATTTACTAAGTTATAATCCATAGAGCAAATCCAAAAGTTGAATTCACTATCCTCCTTAAGGACCGGCGCCCTGGAAATCCCCACTGACCTGGAACACTTAACTAAGGTGATAGGTTAAAGCTCCGGAAATGCCCTGTGCGCTATGCCAACCTAGTCCACCCTCACATGAGACAAGGACCGGTCCAACAAGAAGGTACTTGGACCGTATACCTCATCTCGGCCCCCTTACGCGGTCCACTCAACCGAGACAAGAACCACAACCTTCACAATCATCACTGCCTCTTAAGTGGTCGCACCCAAGAAACCCGCGTCACGCACCCCCCAGTCTTCGCAGAGCTACACCCCATGCTAAATTTTTTTTGGATTCATAACACGGCTGATGCTTTGGGAAGGAACCCCCAGAACCAGCCCCATTGCGACGACCAATTCACGATCACACAACGCCACAAAACTTTGTGGATGGTACTTCGCGAATCAAACCACTTCACGATCCCACAACGCACACCGAGTCATCGCGGAGCAACACCCCACAGAAGATACATTGCGGCTACACAACATGGCTGAGGCTTCATGACGGTACTTCGCAGATCATATACATTACGGAGGACACTTCACAAACTCTCAACATGGTGGATCCTCATGGAAGGTGCTGCGCGAATCAAACCACTTTGCGGCGGAAACTCCACACAAACTTGGAATCGGAAAACCACCCACAATCCACCTCTTGTCTTCGTAGAACAGGTAAGAAATGCAATTAGGGTAAGGAATTCCATGAACTCAGGTTAATGAATCAAGACAATGAACACTCGGGTCAAAAAACTGAAAGGGATTTGTGATTAGGGTTATGAATTCCTCAGAATCTAGTGCATGTCACGAGACCAAGAACTCTCGGATCTATATTACTGATGGAGCTTGGGATTTTTGAGATCTTGAACCGCCCTCCCTATCACTAAGCTGGCACCAATGAAGGATGATGGTGATGGGAAGAACTGCAAGACCCCGTGGGAGGATGGAGCTGTGCCTGAAGGTGAAATCGAGCAGAGAATAAAGCCTGACTTCCTCCGAAACACAAAAAACAGGACCGGGACCAGGAGGATAATCACAGGAGACAAACGGAACACAATTTCTTCACCACTGAGGGTTTGTGAAGTAGAAAATAAAAGGGGAAAACAAGCCTCTCACACCAAATCAAAATCAAGAATGGTGACCCACAGAACTGAAGCGGGGTGTACCGAGGGAGAGGAGCCGCCGTGAACTGAATGGACAAGAAAACTCAAAACCTAGGAAACCCTAGGAGAGAACACTCTCAAGTGGGAGAGACTTAATTTGACCAGACTCCCAGTTAGGGAACTCCTATTATATAATGAATTCATATATAATTTAAATTGGTTCAATCCTTTCCTTTCATTAGCATGTTAAGTCCAAGTATCATGGAACCCTTTAATCAATTCATAATTTATCAATAAGCCTATTTGGTTCAAGCCTTGCCTTTCATTAGTGTGACAAATCCAAGTATCATGGAACTAGTCATTTAATCCATTTAATAATATTCAATAATCAAGGTTCATTCCTCTACCTTCCATTATTGTGGTAAGGGGTGCTACAAACATGCAACCTACTATTCATTTACATTTAAAGCCAGGTCATATACTTAGTATACTCTCCAATTCCCATTTCACATTAATTATAAAATTGAAGCACTTACCTTAGGCAGGTCAAGTGGTAAGCATTCATAGTAATTACTATTATGATGTTCACAATTTACAAAAAACCATTTAATATAGAAAATATTACCCTTATAAGGGTCAAACCAAGGCACACCCGAATGGTGTCTCAAACATGTCAAATACTAAAAACCCAATTATGGCATAACATCCCAAATGGGATGGATGGAGTTGTGGGTGTAACCACTGAAAACTAATCACATATTTAGATAGAGAATAACCATATGGTTCTAATGATTATAATAATGGTATATAAAATCAATAAATGGCACCCGATGAAATCAGTGGTCCCTACACAAAAAAATTCAAAATCAACAAACTTGGGGGATGAGTTATAGAACACCCAACATAGGATTTTATGATCCTTATCCTCTGATATCGACCTCTAATTAAGCTTAGGATATACTAGATCTGAGAAATGAGGGAAAAAAATCACACCTCAATAACTAGGTTGGGACAAAGAGAGAAGAAGAAAAGATCAAACAAACTTGAGTAATTACCATTGCACATCCAACATGATGAACAAAAGCTCAATCAGATCTTGAATGAAGGAGATATTTCAATACTTACCTTAGGCCTTCAAAGAGATCCAAAATGAGAGAAAAAGGTTAATCCCATATAAAATCGGATTAGGAGGAAGGAGGGGACTTAATTAGATCATTAAGGAAAAAATGGTAAAATTATCCATAAAATATCCTGTGTACAGTTTATCCACAAAATTTTCCAAACCATGCACCAACCTGCATAGGCACCTAGGAAAAAGTGGAACTCACACAGTTAGGATGCACGATTAGGGAAACTGTGCACCAACCATGCGGTAAGTCTCTATCCAAAAAGGCACCACCCGCCCAGTTTTCTCTAACTGTACATCCTTACTACATGTTTTACTACAAACCATACACCAGACCTAGTTTTCCCCAAAAATCTATGTTATGGGCTCTAAAAAAGTCCCAGACACCCTTAGGACCTTCACTAACTCATTAGGCATCCATATTAGGTCCAAAATAAATAATTATACAGAAATTTAAAGGATCCATACCTAAGTGAAAAACTAGGTTCTTACACCATTGATATGTGCTAAACCTTTTAAGGAAGCATGTATGTAAAGGGAGCTATGGGTAAGTTGTAAATTCAACATCTTAGTGTGTGAACTATTCTAATAGTTTTTGGAGCTGTTGTAGGAAATTTTTTTTGATAGGTTAGAAAAAAGTAAAGAATGTTCAAGAAAGTTGGAATGATGAAGAAGATTCATGAGTTACTACTTTTGGATCATAGACCTTCTGTCAATACTTATTATTTACTAAAATGAGTTAGATCACATAGTCTTAATATTGTTGATAATTGATCCATTTATTGAGGTTAAAATTTTTAGTTATTTATGAACCTTGGTTGAAAAAAAAATCTAAAGGGGGAGATTGTTGGGACCAAGTTGGATGAAAGTTGTTTTTGAAACCTAAAAGAAGTTTATACTAAGAGTATTAACTCTTTTTGTCAAAGAAAAGGAAATCAAATCACTTTTTAAAAGTTAGTAATCAGAATCACAATTGTAATCATAATATCAGATGAAAAATTATTAATAAATTTTATCATATTTTGAATAAGTTTTATAGGAGAAAAGGTTAATCAGACTCACTTTGGGTCTAAAATGAAAGCTGAATTAGAATGAGAAAGTGTATTAGAGTCTGAATGAATTCATTGTAAATTGGGCGATTCTTTGTTGTTTGGGAAGTTATAAAAAATCATGAGTTGTTTGAGAAAATTGTGGATCAATCCATATGAAAAAAATTGAGAGAACAAGTGCTACCAATCAGTTTGAGATTTGATTGGAAAGAAATAAGATGTTGTAAGGATGAGAAGTCATAATACTTTCCATTGTAAGTCAGATGCTGATATACCGATCTTAAATGTTCTCACAATCATGAGGAAGTTATGATTACAAGTAAGATTTTTTTAAATAATAGATTCAAAGTTTTCTAGAATCAGTTTATCAGTGTAATAACACCCAATGCAGAATTTTTTGAAGGTTGTAAAGTTTCATTTGAAATGTGAGAATTCAAAGATACTAGTTTTTAGTTAGACCAATAATCCATACGATACATATCTTTAGAGAAAGAAGTTAGTGAATGTTTGAAGTTAGCATGTTCCATAATCAGAACATGAAATAAGCTATTGTAGATACCTTTCCATCAGACGTGGTGTGCCACATATTAATTAGAGGTAAAATTGTTTTTTGTTGGGAGTTGTTGGGACCAATTAAAAATAAAATAAGTGATTTTTTAGGACCGATGTGTGTAAGGAAGTCAGAGAATGATCATATGGATGAAGATCAACAACTTAGTCAACCATTTTCATCACGTTTAATTATTTTCTTCAATTGGGTAAATAGAGAAATAAGATCTATTTTTTTATCAAATAGGTTAAGAGTCATCCAAAAATATGTGGTGTTGACTCATCAAATTGGATGTGACACCAAACCATTGGAGTGAAGTAGAGACCAATCAATCAGGAACATACACCAATAAAAGTCACCAGACATTGGAATTCATCAGATGTAGGATCATCACTCTAAGGAAAATAAGAAAAGGATAAATGTTTTGAAGAAGTTTTAAAAATGTTGAAAAAGTATTGTCAAGGGATTTTGAAGCTGGTGCTGAAGTGTTGCTAAGGAAGAGAAGGAATATTTATAATTTATGAGTATGTTTATGGAATAATGGGTTTAGAGGTTGTTTGTATTTCAGTTTTTTCTAATCATCATAATGAGAAGTCATTTTCTTTTTATACGATTAATTGGTAATGGAGAAACGTAATGAAGAATATGCTGATGTATGTATATATTCATTGTAATGAAGAAATTAGAATGACAATCATAATCATACTAAAGAATGATTATAAAGTTTGAAGCCATCTAAAGTTGTGAGAAGATTCAAGAAGGTTTTATAAGAATCAAGAAGAGTAGAGAAGCACCAAAGAAGTCAAAGATAGATCCAAAATGAAGGGGAATTTGAATATTTGAGAAATTTGGTTAAGTAGGAAATTTTTTTAGATTCCCACCTAAACCACTTTTGGTGTACTTATAAAAGGAAGAGAGTACATTATACTTTCCGATGGATCAGAAAACTATTCACATGTTGAGGAAGAGAGAGAGAGAGGGAGAAGTTATGAAGTTTTAGTGAGAAAGAGTTTCCGAATAGATTTTACCTGACACAATTTTCTAGATAGAAGAAGAAGAAAGAAGACCATATTCAATGATTATCAGAACGAACTAGGTCATTTTACCAAGAAATTGGACTGAGATTTCTAGGATGAGGGAGAACCAATTCATAATTTTTTTAGTGGTATTCTAGAATATTTATATTTCCAGACTGATTAATTGACTGAAGAATCAGATTGGGATATCAGACTGGGTATCACTATGAATTACAGAGAAGTTCTTACCTGTTTTTGGGTAGGAAAGTGATTTTTTGTAAGATTATATTTTTGAAAGTTGAAAAGGTAGTAGAGTGACATATTTTGAAGTAATTGGTGAAAGTTTCTTAACTTTTTATACAAACTTGTATTACATTATTTCATGCTATTTAAATCACATGCACTATTCTATTGATCATAGTTCTACACAAGTGTAAGGGTATATAATACTTATTTGTATCCACACAAAAGGATTGTTTTTTATTAGATTGTTTGGTATTGGATTATTTCTAAACCATACCAAGGATACAAATACTATTTTGGAGTAGTGAACGTCGTAAATTCTTGTGTTCTTTTAGACATGTGGTTGTTTTTTTCCCAGTAAAGTGATAAATCATTAACAAGAAGTGAAAGTTATTTCAAAAATAAAGACGCTTAAAAGAAAAAGATATCACTAATTCACCCCTCTTAGTGATAAATTGATCCTAGATGGAAAATATTGAATTTCATAACCTATATCCATCTTCAACATCCATCAAATTAGAAAGGAATTTATCATTTGTGTGTACAATGGACTACCACCTTACGAACCGATGCAATTAGTTTTCCATCACCATATCTCAAGATATGTTATAATGATGGTATTAATGTTTATATATTATATTAATGAAATATTTATCATTATAAAATATGATATATCATTTAACTTATTACCTTTCCATGCACTGAAATGATAATGTTGTTCGTGCATACGTGTGGACCACCACTTCCATAAAGTGATGTGATTTTTTGCTCATCACCACATCACTTGGGTGATATATATAAGTATATTTAAAGGATTAATATTATATTTATGATATTATTATCATTATTTAAAGATAAATAATACATTCATTCTTTCCATAATTATTATTGAAAAATGGAAATGTTACACATGTATATGTACAACCTACTGTCTCCATGATTATAACATAGTCCATTTTTCATGACTATCTTTCATTATGGGTTTTAAAAGTATAATTTATGTATAAAAATGATAATTATTTCATGAATATTAATATGAATATGGTGGATTAATGATTGTTTTGACCATAGGAAACCTACCAAAGTCATTTTGGGCTTATATACCAAATATCACTAAACATCCAACATGAACATAAATGATTAAGTAATTTTTATAACATGGTAATAAGTGAGGTAAAAGGAATAATAAAATTGAAAAATATTTTAATAAATTAAATAATTAACCTAATTTTATTATTCAGGAATATAAGAAATGCAAGTGATGAGTTAGACTCTAGGTAAGGGATTTTTGACTCACTTTTACTTCTATGGGACATATGTCTTATGTAACACTTATTTCTTTTGTGTGGTGTATATAATGCCTATGAATGTATTTTATTATTATTATCATGAAAATTATTGGATATAAATATTAATATAAGGTACTTTCTTTCATGGGTTTTATGATTAAAAAGTTACCAAAGTGGTAAGTGTTTATTTCACAATCTCATCATTATTCATAATTGTTTAAGTTTAAGTCTCTGCTGAGGAATATTTATCTTCCATGTACATGTTTTATAAAAAAAAATTTAAAAAAGTTTTTTACTATTATAATACAATTGTTTAAATTTATTTTTAATAATATTTTACTTTTTAAAAAATGGTTTGAAAAGAATATTATTTTCATTTTCCAAACAAGGTGTTTTGTGACTTTTTCAACAAAAATATGGAAGGAATGTTTTGTTAACTTATAAAGCCTGAACAAAATTTTCCACCATCAAGAATAATATTTTATTTGAATCTTACCTTACTATTTTAAATTTTTATTTTCAATTAAAATTTTTTCCTTTATAAGTGTGTATATTTTTTAAAAAATAAGTGATTTTAAAATGGAAAGGTTATTTTCCTTAAGAATTATTCCAAGTGATCTTTAAAAATAATTTTACATCCAAGATGAAATCCTTTGATATTAATTAAGCTCTACTGTGATATGATCTAAGGATACCATTATTATTTTTTCTCTAGATGGTTTATTTTTATGATGAAAAGATGTATATGAAACCTATTTCTTTTCGATGGGTTATGGTATGCTAAAATGTTTATGAAACCCATTTATTTTCATGGGTTCTGATATGATGAATGATTTATGATCTTGTGGCACACACATATATGATTTTCATTATGTGATGTATAAGACCTATATCTTCCTCCAATGCATTGGATAAATATTGATATCTCAGAAGATAAAAAGGACTGGAATGGGAAGTGAACCCAGTTCAGTAAGGAATATTGTCTGCTATTCACTACTATAAATTTAGGCTATATCCATGGATCTATAGCCATGGTTTTATAGGTCAATGGATATATCCTTTTTATAGACATGGTTTAATTAAAAAAACATGGAAACCTATTTTTTTTCATATGAGTCAGGCTCCTCCTCCTCCCCCAATCTATGACCCTCCTCCTCACTTTTCCTCTCCACTCCCTCCTCCCCACCGAACATCGCCTCTCATCTTCATGACCTTCTCCTCCTCCATTTTACATTGTTCACGATGACCTCCTCCTCCTCTGACCAACTTTGTTCATGGTGGCCTCCAATTTCCTCAACCTATCTGTGCCCTCCTCCTCCTTCGAACAATGGTGATTTGAGATAGCCACCCCACCCACTCCTCCAGTGCACCTCTGACGCATATACCCCACCTCCTTGGGATCCTCCTCCTCCTCTAACATGGGTATAACCTAATTATTTTCTGCTTAATTTAATAACCTAATTGTTTCTTAATTATACCTTAAATCGAACCTTTGGATCTTCCTCAATCAGATATCCTTCATTCCATTCTAATTTTTTAGATTAATATATTTAATTGGCTACCAAACCTCCATGTTAAATCCACCTTAGCAATGATGTTCAAATTCTGTAGGATTCTTACCTTTTAGTGTAAGTCCTTATCTTAGGTCCTCCACCACTAGTTCAATATAATGTCATCTACTTATGAAAAATTATCTCTAACTGCTGTGTATGTGCGCATGAGCACCCAGGTGTGTTAGGAATGACTTTGAATCATTTATCCAGTGGAATTGATTATGCGATTTTTTATGAAATACTTATAGAACAATTGAAATTTTATTTACTTTACACCATACTCATACTATAGAACACTACAATTGTTGTTGATGAAAAGTTGTACATTGCTGGTGGGAGTCATAAT
The DNA here is from genome assembly GCA_963277665.1 of Viscum album. Lineage (NCBI taxonomy): Eukaryota > Viridiplantae > Streptophyta > Magnoliopsida > Santalales > Viscaceae > Viscum > Viscum album. The sequence continues at coordinate 1,164,319,823 of OY728159.1, forward strand.
GGTTGGTATCTGTCTGATGTTCAGGTTTGAAAAAAATAATTAATTTTACATATTGAAGTCTATGGATTTCAATCCTATGAATAAACATTTTTTTTCGGGTCTTTGATTTTAGAAATATGGAATGGTCTACTTTAATACTTAATAGAATACTAAGTGAGAAAAGAGTATGCATTGGCTCACTAGAAGATATTCCTTCCATCTTGGATTACCATTTGGTAAATGAAAAAGACATTCATGAGTTTCTTTATGACCATCACCTATTTATCCTATTTATTATTATACATGAATTAATTTTACATACTTCCCACATGCACTCAATAATTCTCATGTATGTTTTGTGGAATATCCATTAGGGAACTAAACTCCTTGTGGGTGGGAAGATAAAATAATCCTCTAATAATCTAGCATGTTTGTTTCTTTATGAAGTGTGTTACTAATCAATTATAAATCAAGTTTTATCCTCTTTGATTGTGTGCCTTGATGATGCACAACTATGTGCCTTGATGATGCACTTCCTATAGTGCACTTCATTGATCTAGAGAGACACCACTTTGGTGTTGTAGAGACCTTAGGCAATGTTCCAGTATTATCATTGACCAATAATTTTCTTTTCCAGGTTATCATGTGCTTCATGTTTCCAGGTTATCTCATTGCAGATATTTTATGTCTCTATCTCCCACTCATAAATTGATACTATCCCAGAATATATACTTATTTTTAGCTGATATGTGATGTACGATTTATGGGAGAGCGGTTGATGAAAGTCCATAAAAGTACTTAACAAGTCTTTTTAGTATTTGATTTCCATATTGAAACTCCAGGTATACTCTATTATATAATTGAGTAGTGAAATATTTTTTTTTATTTTAAAAATATTTTTCATTAATCCTACATTAAAGTTTTCAGTAATTTTATTCTCTATATTTCATTTTTTTATTCAAAGATGAATGATTAATTTTTTAGTTCCAATATGAGTCCACTTATATATTTTTATCCATGGAGATGCTATTTTAGTCTTCCAAACATTTTTTCCAAGAACTAATTTAGTATTTCAAGTTCCATTAGTGATATTTCAACTAGTTAAATATTTCAAGTAGCTATAGAAATGCACAAAAATTTACAAATTTGTAGTAACATACCATGAAAGGGATTTAATCCAAGTAGGATTGTGTTCAGTGTTTCATATTTCCAAGTGTAGTTAAATTTTTCACCATTTTTCATTTTATAATATATCTATATATTTTAACTATTATAAGTAGTTTTCAATATGTTTTTGAACATTTCATATATCCAAAATTTCCCTAATTACCTTACATTATTAATTGTATTTTTATATTCTTACTTATATGACCTAAATCAATATGCATGTGCCTCTTCCATGTTTCTTTACAACAATGGATAAGATTAAGCGTATTCATTTCAATTGAGAATGCTATAGGGGATGCAAAAAGGATCTGATACCATACTATCATTCAAGCTTGATGACTTCTATTAAATGGGTAGTGTCCATTTTAACATTATTGTATATTATACATACATTTTTTAGGCCAAAGGGTTTTATTTTTTAGTTGATGAAGATGTAATGTGAAATGCAATATTTTTCATGGGAACTATTGGATAATTGTGAGTGAGTAGCTACATACACCTCCAGTTTTGGTCTATATTTTGTGGGTTGATATAGATTCATGAGAGTCTATGTTAATAAGTTTCATATAGCTATATTGGTTCCCTTATTATCACTATTAGAAAAATCAAAGGTATCTTGACTCTCTATTTTGATGTTCACCACACATAAAAGACTATTTTATTATAATTTCACTAAAATTTCATATTTTGACTAAACTGAATGTTTTCTAGCCACCCCATTCTAAATTATTTTTACAATAACATATTGAAGTGACAAAAACACTCTTAAAAAGAGAAGGTAAGTCACCCACTGCATTTTATATCCATGCATTAAATGCCTTTTCATAATCCTGGTATTATTTTTCTATGAATAATTTCACTAAAATTTCATATTTTTATATATAGGTATTATAGTGTATGATTTCTCTAATAGGATAGGATACTTTTTTTACTGCTTCAAAAAATGATTATATGGTGTTTCCCAATATAAGTATTTAGTGACACACTAATCAATTGGTTTGAACTATATATGGTTTTCCTTATGAAGGAATGTCATGTGGATCTATAGTGAGACTCTCATGATGATAAAGATACATTCCCTTAGTGTAATGGTGTATATAATTATCCCATTCTTTTGGAAGGTGCTAAAAACCATTAACAGGTAATGTTTTTTATTTTCCTTTAATTAATATTTAGATCACAGTTTCCTTCTTAATTTATAATTTCATAATATATTATCTGTTTTAAACATTAAATACCAAATCCATGTTTCACACCTTACCTAATTATTCAAATGATGTATGAAATGAATTATAATTCCATATAAACTTATAAGGATGAGAGATAAAGTCAACATCTATTAGAGATAATATGTTTTCTCACTCAATCCCATTTATTCCCCTTCATTTCATCCATAAAACATCCATTTTTCTGTATAATTATTTATATTTAATTATTTCTATTTATTCATGATGATGTAATGTTTTCATGCTTATCAATGTATTCCTTGTAAAAGAGATGACATTCATAATTTTCACCATATTCTTATTTCACTACATACTCTTGTGTGTCTACTCTATTCCATGAATGACCACTTACTTAGTTCTTAGATGCAATTTCAACCCAAAAAATATTAGTGAAAAAACCATTCAATTAATATTTTATAATTCAAATAAGTTGTAATGATTTAATGTAAATATCATTATTATTTTATTCTATTAAAATTTTTATTCAGAGTCAATTAATCATTTTCAATGATTTTATTATAGATATAAAATATAGGGTTTTCACATAATAAGAATATCTAACTTCTAGTACCATCTATCTCCACTTTACCATTCACATATTTCTTTCCATAATCAAATAAATACACTACCAAAATTCCTATAGAAGAAAAGGTTGAGACAAGTATTAGTAAGGGCCCAATTATTCAATTCTCCAAGTCTGAGTCATGGATATTTGTAGTAAATAAATTTATCAATTAGTATTTAAATGATTCCCATAACACATATCTTTCTCATCAAAACCATATGCAGCTAGACTTTATATTCCATTAGATAACCCTTCACTGTGATAATCTGTTAGGCCTCACAAAGAAACCAGAACTCAATTGAGGGATTTAGTATTATATTTCTGTATTGAATCAAAAAATAAAGGAGGTTACTAGAAGAAAAAATAGGGAAAAAATAGGGTTAAAATAAGAAAGAGTACTCAAGAGGTCAATTTTAGGGAAGATACAATTTGGAAAATTTCTAATGTGCATTCATGTTAGCTAAATGTTCTTTCCTCAACATCACTACCTCCCACTCTTCTGGGGAAGGGGGGAGGAGGAGAGGGTGCAGGGGGTATGCATTGGTAGGGGGGATGGGGGAAGGATCATGGGGGTATACAAGGGCAGGTGGGAGGGTGTAGGGGGGTATTTAGGGGCAGGGGGCAGGGGGGAAGGGGCAGGGGGTCTATAGGGGAATGTGGGAGGGTGTAGGGGGGTCTGTAGGGATAGGGGGTGGTGGAGGGTGCAGGGTGGCCTGCATGGGTAAGGGGAAGGGGGGTTTTCAGGGGGAGGGGGAGTGGGGGAGGGTGAATGGGGGTTTGGAGGGGCTTGGGGGAGGGGAAGGGTGCAGGTGGGGTGTAAGGGGTAGGGGAGGTGGAGGGTGCATGGGGGGTTTTCAGGGGCATGGGGGAGGTGGAGGGTACATGGGGGTCTATAAGGGAAGGGGGGAGGGGGAGGTGGAGGTGAATTGGGTCTATAGAGGGGCAAGTGGGAGGGTGCAGGGGGGTCTGTAGGGGCAGGGTGGAGGATGAAAATGAAGTGGTATGGATTTATCATATTGGTGTAAAATGTCATAGTGGAAAATAAAAATTTGGATATATAGAGAAATTGTTTAATTTTATTCTTTTTAATAGTTCATTTTGTAGTCTTATGCACATACATCTTAGCACAAATACCTCCAAAGTTCAATGAAAATACAAAAATTAATGAATTGGTACTTCGTGGCCAATGAAATACCCTTATTCTTGACTCCATAGCATTGAGTTTTCATCCAACAAGGTACATCATGGTGTTATATGATAGTTTTAAAAAACTGGTTACCTCCCAACTACTTGACTCCCAAGGGAATTACGGTGTGATAAATCTCTATTGAGACATGACCCCTCAAACCTCAAATCCTAAGGGGCATTGGATTTTCATATCCAACTACTCTGTGGCATGACTATGAGTCGGTGCAATCATCTCTCCACGATGCAACTACCTTTTTCACGTAATAACTAATTTTTCACGTAGCATGGTAAAAAGGTAGTTGTAGTGTGATCAATGTACTCCCTACACAATTTTATTCCCTCAATACACAACCTTATCTCCCACACCAAACAACAAGAACTCAAAATTTCATGGCCAAACCATTGTAGTGTGATATTCATGTTGTGAAGGACTGACTCAAGCATCTTCACTTTTCAAAACCAAATCCTAACATGACTGTATGAATTGTGGTGTGATATGTTCTGACTTCACAAAACTTTAATCTTATGCAAGACTATCATGACTTTATGACTTCTCTTGCAACTTGATTGTCTATTCAACACTAAAAACTCTTCAAAACTTTACCCTTCAACTCCAATATTCTTTAAATCTCTTCTAAACATCCAAATGGTCTTAACCTTTTATAAATTATCAAATTCCACTTGATTTTAAATATGATTCATATATTGAATGATGTGTTTACAATAAAAGACAATACCCAAGTTGTAAATCCTAACCACTTGACTGTTAACCAAAAATATTCTCCAATGAAATAAACACCTTCAAGGGAACCTTAAACATCACATAGTTTCTTGGTCACAACACATGTATTAGATTGTGAGAATGGTTGCACATTTCTATTTATGTCAACAATTTATACATTTATTTTTAAAATCCTATATAATAAGAACTGAACAAGGGGTTCTGTAGGGGTAGGGGGTTCTAGTGTAGGGTGGCTGGGGGGGCAGGGGGGTCTGTACGGGCAGGGGAAGGGAGGTCTGTAGGGGCAGGGGAGAGGGTGCAGGTGGGGTGGATGGGGGGGGGGGGGTTCAGGGGGGGGGATATGTAGGGGTAGGGGGAGGGGAGAGGGTGCAGGGGGTGTGTGTAGGGGAGGGGAGGGGGGGTAGTGGGGTGTGTAGTGAGGAGGGGGGGGGGTGCAAGGGGCAGGGGGAGGGTGTAGGTGGGGTGCATGGGGGGAGGGGGTAGGGAGGTGTGAAAGGGTCCAGGTGAGGGGGGTGGGGGTGTAAGGGTTGTGTGAAATGAAGAGGGGGTAGGGGGTTCAAGGGGCAGGGGGAGGGGTGCGAGGGGGGTGGGGGTGCTAGAGGTAGGGGGAGGGTACATGTGGGGTGCAAAGGGGGAGGGGGTGGAGAAGGAGTAGGGGGTGCAAGGGGAGGGGTAGGAGGTGTCCAGGGGGAGGGGGGAAGGTGGAGGTGGGGTGAAAGGGGGGAGTGCAGCGAGGAGGGGGTGGGGCAGGGGGCACTACTAGAAAAATATATTCTTTATAAATTTTTACATGATTTGCTAATGGTGTTTCCCACTTTCTCTTTTGTATGTCCCTATATCCTGATTAAGTAGTCAAGAATTATGTAAATGTTTTTATCATTATTATACCTTCCACACACAACCTCATTATCCTCATTATCTTTTACTTTACCCTTATTAGGAATATTCTCAATCCAATCATCAATTATGTCTTCCACATAAATCACTCTTGCTCATTAGAGGACCCTGAAGATCCAAGGAACTTCCAAAAAACAATAAGTGTAAGTTTTTTAAATAACATTACTATAATTTATTATTCCATATAAAGTTGAATTTATCTAAGATATTGAATTTTACCTATAGATAATTCTAAATGTCCAATACTATATTCCTGAATATGTTCATGTATCACCAAAATTCTGAATTTAATTACAAGGATATTCATAGCTGACACTTCCACGGTTTGTTAATACATTTAGAGTGAAAAAAATTATGAAAATTCTAATTTTTAGTATACTCTTTTTTTGGTGTCACTTCCCCCCTTACATGCATATATACTTTTACATGGGATTATGATTAGGATTTGAGGATTTAGAACCTTTTTATTAAGTAAAGCTTCTGATTTAGGGGTTGTATGTTTTATGTGCTTTATTAAAACCCAGTTCTTGTGCCACGAAATCTTCCCAAAACTTACGAGCATTTATTTTATTTAACTATTTTTTATGTGAAAAAGCTTAGACCTCCCTCGGGTTGGGTTTGTTTAAATAAATCTTGTAAGAGAGAATAATAGTTCCAACAATATTTTAATTTTTTTAACATCTGGTACCCTAAATTCCTACTATATTGATGTCATATGAAGCCTTGAGAATTCCATTTTATGAAATCCAAATTCCTCCAAAAAATCCAGGTAATGAGGATTCTAGGATTGAGTTTGGAAAAAAGAAACATTAAAACTTAATATATATTTTGAACTGGATTAAAAAAAATTAGCATATGAAATTGTTTTACACTTTTAATGTATATTTTTAACTGTTATAATATCATATTAAATAGTTTTTTTAAACTGATATATGTGTTTCAATTTTTTAAAACTTTTACAGTATCTGTAAATTAATTTTCAAAAGAATCGGATGATTAACCAAACATATTAGATTGCATGTTATTATGATGGTGATGTGTATCACTGCAAATGCTTCAGGGTTCTATTTAAAATTATGCTCCTTCTATAGCGAATGATGCTATAAAAACTATGGGGGAGATCAAACTATTATTGTGCATAAAATAGGTCAACTGGTTCTTTTATGGTTTGATATACTTTTTAATAGTTTTATACATTTATAAAAAAAATTTAATTACACAAGATTGGTTTCTCATAAAAAATATATCACATTCCATCATTGTTTTATGTGAATTATCCTAATTTATTAGGTGATGTTTAAAGACAAATTTATTGATGAATTTTTATTCATGTTTCAATTGGTGGGTTAGTTAACTTTCAAAAAAAAGTTCTCTTTATCAGTATATTATAACTCAAATTTCAAGTGTTTTATGAGTGTGTAAATGATATATTTTGACACTATCTAAATTTTTTTCTTTGAAGAATTAGAATTATTAAGTCATTTTGTAATTTATTAGTTCTTTGGACCATTGGAACTATAATTTTTTAGTGTTTCCTTCTTGGACACTAAAAATTACAATGCTGAAATGATTGTTCTTTTTTTCTATTCCTGTGTTGTTTATTCATGTCTGATCCTTTTTTTTGTCTATTCCTGGTGTGTGTGTGTGTGGGGGGGGGGGGAAGGGTGGAGGGGGGGGGGGGTGTCCAGGACTGGTGTAGGTGTGTGTGTGTGTGGGGGGAGGGGCTTTGCAGAGGGAGGGGGTGTCCTGAAGGGAGGGGGATGGGGGTCCAGGAGGGAGGGGGTGTTCTGGAGGGAGGGGTATGGGGGTCTAGGAGGGAGGGGGTGTCTGGGGGGGTTGTCCAAGAGGGGGGGGGGGGTGTCCAGAAGGAGGGGGGGGGGATGTTCAGGAGGGAGGGGTTGGGGGTGTCCAGGAGGGGGGGGGGTTGTCCATGGGGTGTTTATCTAGGGAGGGGGGCTGTCCAGGGGGAGTAGAGGGGGGATTTGTAGGAGGGAAAGGGGGCTGTAGGGGGAGTGGGGGAATTTTTAGGGGGTTGTGTACATGATGATAGGGGGGTCTGTTCAAGAATGGGGGTCTATCTAAGGGGTGTGGGGTTTTTAAAGGGAGGGGGGGGGGGGTTGTCTAGGGGGGATTTGAGTGGGAGGATTTTCCGGGGGGAAGGGTGTTTTCAGGGGGAGTGGGTGGGGGCTTTGTAGGGGGTGGGATACTGTGTGTGTGGGGGGGGGGGTAGGGGAAGGGTGGATAGTGTTTTTTATGTAATGGGAAGTCCTATAGACATGGTTTGAACCATGACTATAGCCCTATGGACACATTTTTGAACTGTAGCTATACCCCCTGTGTGTCTTAAGCTTCTGCCATAGTTTCAAACCATGGCTATAGGGCTTTAGCCACAGTTTGAACCATGTATATAGGTATTTAGCCATAGTTTGAAACTATGGCTATAGGCCTTTCCCTATTGTCATGCCAATACCAGCCATGGTTCATTAAACTATGTCTATAAGCTATTTCCACAGTTTTTTGGGATTATAGACATGGTTTGGAACTATGGCTATAACCTAAATTTCTAGTAGTGATTATAGTCTTGGGAGTGAACCTTGACTACTATGATGGTTTTGGGACTAAACCCATTCCAATATGATATTATTGGAAAATATATTGACTAATAAGGAAATTATTTTATATGCTCATGAGTATTCCAGAATTTCATGACTTATTCTAATGATATGCTCTTATGGATCAGGTTCATTTATGATTCATTTCTTATAAAATTCCAAGATTTATTCCATGAATCAAGATTATGATCTATGATATGAAGTGTATAATTTTAAAATTCTATGTTCATGTTATTATTCCCTTATTCTCATGTTATGATTATGTAATCATTTATATCTCCATTGTTTACCTTTACTAAGAATTTGAGCTCACCCTTTATTATGTTTCCTTTTCCCAGGTTATGAAGAATGATTCTAAATTATTTGGGTTTAGAAATGCTTTATATGTGAGGAATTTTATATCAGATGTTGAATAATTAAAATGGAATATGAAAAGATAGGTATAGTGTGAGATGATGTTGATCTTCATGAACTAGTTGTTTATAAACCTGAGTTGTTAAGAGTTTGTCTTGGTTCTCTAAAAAACTAAACCTAGAACGTCCTTGGGTATGTAAGTTATTTGATATTTTATTTTAATGTTGTAAGTTTTTTATGGGAATAATTGGGTCAAATTTATCGGTATTAAATCCAAAAATGTAAAGTTTAAGTTTTTAACACTTAATCCAGAAGTGCGGGTCTCAGTCTATTACAATTGGTATCTGGGGTTGATTTAGACAACTTTTTAGATTAGAATGTTTTCATGAGAAGTTATATTAATAGTTATGGATACCATAATTGGTATATATGTTTGAGGTTGACCATAATTTTAGAGTCATATAAACCCCTTTTGAGGTTTTAAGTGATTGAATTTTAAGGAGGATAATGATATTTTGGTCAGGTATATGCAACCCTTAGGTTTAACAATAAGTATTATTTAAGGAATAATGTATTTAAATTTTGTGGTTATAAGTTTTAAAGTTATTTATAAACTTTAGGGTTTATATGATCTTTTATTTTTAGGAAATTATGGGTTATTACATTTTTTGGTATGAAAAATGAATGGCATGAGATAACCTTTGAGGTTAAAACTTTTCCTTAATGTTAAATGTATTAAGTTTATTTTTGGAGGATGTTTATAATATTTTTGGGGATCTTATATGGATTATATTAATATATTTTTAGAATAAAATATACAAACTATAGGTTGGATGATAACTTTTCGCATCTGGTAAGGTCGTGAGGCTTGAACCCACAACCGAGGGGCGACAAGGGTGAATCACCTACCACTGGCCTACATGATGTACTGGTTAGTATGGAATTATTTTTATTGGTTTAAATTATCTAATATATGAAATATAATTTCACTTTGGGAACATATGTTTTATTATATAGATAACTATGGGATTGGAAATTGATTTGGTGTTAAGTGATTAATGTTATTTTGGAATATGATCACTATTTTAGGAACCCTATATGATTAAGGTAAACAAAATATTATGAAATTTTATTTGAGGAATAAAGGTTGAATTGTATTTTGGAGAAATTATTATTTTATTTTGTATTTGTGGTTATTAAAGTTATTTATGTAAATGGTTATCATATCTTGGAGATTAAATGTTTAGGGCGTGCACATTTTGGTATGAGGCTTAAAGAGTAATTGATGTTATTTAGAGATAAATGTTAAATTTAATCTTGGAAGACTATGTGATAAAATCCTTATAATTTTTCGGTTTCAATATTAGTTTGAAATATTTTGAGAAATTTTAAGGATAGTTATTTATTGAATGATCTAAGTTTAACTTTTGGCATTACTGTTGAATTTTGGAGATTAAAGTAGTTTTTCTTATATGAAGGTTTATTATTTTTGGGAATAATCTTATCATGTTCTAACCATTTTGGTTTTAATTAATGCCTAAATATATGAGGAATATATTTTTATTATTTTTTATTATGATATCCATTAGAAGTTTATTTCAGTGCTTCAAGCATAAAAAATTCATCTTAAATACTCATCGTTTGAAGAAAAAAATGAGATTGTTGTGGAAATTGATTAGAGGATGAAACTCTCCTTGTCAAGTAAGTATGTTTCCTCATGTTCTTAGGTAAGGTATTAAATTAATTCATCAACTCTAAGAAAAGGATCTTGAAATAAAAAAATTATTTTTTTACTTTTCTTATTGAGAAATCAATGGGCATTTAAGCTATCGTAGATTTATGGTATTTTGATGGTAAAATTTATCATGACTATATTCTCTATCACTCTCTATCAGTCCTTGGGAATTATTTTTCTATTACATATCCATGTTTTCACTTACCAAAATTTTTTTATGACATTGAAACCTAGTATGTGTTACTCCAGATGACCTTCATACTTCTCTTTCTCTATTTTCAAGTGGAATTTTTATTATCCCTTTTTACGATGTGAGATTTAAGCAGTGGTATTTTGAAAATTCAAACCCCTGGTTACCAAGAATGAGTTAATATTGTGAGGATGGAATTAATTAAAGGGTGGGGGATTAAATATCCTAATATTTTAAAAGGAAATATTATGTTCTATCGCGTATAAGATACGCAACATAGAGTTTAAACGAACAAAAAAAATATTATTTAAATGTGACTATTATAACCTAGTCATTAAATTTGAGGGTATGAATTGGATTAAATTATTTATGAAATAAATATAAAGGTTCAAATCAATATAAATTTATTGAAATTTATTATAAAATAATCATAAAAGTTTTATTATTGTCATTTTATTCTTCAAAAAATATGTTTTCTCCAAAAATGAGTTTTCTTCCTTTTTATAAGTGAATATTATAATTAATTTATAGAATTTTTAGAAAATTTATTTAAAAAAATTATATTAATTTTTTTATTTATCATGTCAAAATTATCTTAGGATTAATTTTTTATAATTTTTTGAAAAGATTTATTTTTCAGTGTATAACGAAAAATATCGATTTTTATAAAATTGTCATTTTCTTTATATTAAAAGTAAATTTATGAATTTAATTTTAAATAAAAGAAAATTAAGTAGTATTTATTTATATATAATATAATTAATTAAATTTTAATCATCCTTATAACTTATTTATATATAAGTACATTTTTGGGCTTAAAAATGCATTTTTCACAAAAACTGTTTTTCATTGCGTTTTGCAGGATTAATTTTGAATTAAATTCTGCCAGTTATATGTTTTGATTTTTTTAAAATTAGTTTTTATATTTGGAATAATTGGTTTTAAATTTATTAAATAGTTCGCTTTTATTTTTGGTCAATATGTATAGTAACCTTAGTAATTTTTATTACCACGGTAAAGGATAAATAAGTTAATTAAAGTTAAAAATAATATGATAAGGATTATAAAATGACCCCAAAACTTGTATGAGTTTTATTTTATGATTAAAGTTCATACATAATCATCCCAAATTCAGTTATATGGCATTTTGTTTCATTTTGATGAGATTATGACCTTTATTGTATTTTATTTCAAGAAAAGTCAAACATGTCACACTCTTATTTTTTATAACTATAATATTTTTAATATGGGGTTATAAAAATTATATGTTTAGATAAAAATATTATTATTAAATTTAAATGATTTTTATTTATCATGGTAATTTATTTTTAATTTTTAGTGAAGAAATAATTACCTAAAATGCTTTAACAACATTGATGCAGTAATTAGTTAATTAATGGAAAAATAAAATAAATGAAATTAAAAATATTAAAAGTAATATAATTTGGGATAAATAATAAAATAAATTAATTCTATATATATTAACATAACTTGTTATGAATATAATTTTTTTTTTCAAATTATAAGTGTTATATTGATATTATTAAAGTCAAAGTAATGAAAAGTTCTAAAAATCCCCATTATTGATATTTTATAATAAATAATATTTTATTAAATGATATCAAATTAATAAAAATATTAGATTTATCTATGTTATTAGTATATGGTTTATAATATAATTTTTTTTCTCTTTATGGGTCTTTTTTTTTTCAGTTATAGTAACTATATTGACCCTCAAAATCTAAATACCCTTGTTTTCATGATAAGTTTTAAAAGGGTTAATGCGGGGTTAAAACGAAATGATAGGGGTGAAAATGTGAGATAAACTTATAATTTTTTTTGTATTATATTATTTCAACCCATAAGCATCCTATATTATAAAAAAATAAGTTTTTATCCATTTGGAATTAAAAATTAATTTATATTAATTTAATATTTTGAGAAATCCCAAGAGCACCCCTCCCCTCTCTTATAAAAGGGAACCTATTTTTCTCATAAATTCACAATTTAAAACCCATTTGGTTCATAAAATACCTACCTAAATACCTTATTAGAATAAATACCAATATTATATAGGTTTTTTATCCATAAAACCAACCTTAGTGGTCTTAAGGTGATAAGAAAAGAAGGTTGTACAAAGAAGAGGTATTATTTTTAATCGAGCATTTATATTTTATTTATTCTTCCACATCCTTAAAATATTATTAAAAACATGAAAAAATAATAAAAAAAGTATCATAAATATACTTATATGTTATTATTTTAATGTAATAACCTATATCCATCTTCTACATCCATAAAATGTGAAAGGAAATTATCGTTTGTGTGTACGACGAACTACCTTCTTGCGAATTGATGTAATTAATTTTCCATCATCGTCTCTCAATAAAAGTTATAATGATGAAATTACTGCTTATATATGATATTAATTACATATTTATAATTATCAAAATATAATATATCATTTAATGCATTACCTTTCCATGCACTAAAATGATAATATCGTTCGTGTGTACGTGTTGACTACCACCTCCACAAAGCGATGTGATTTTTTTTCATCACCATATCATTTGGATGATATATATGATTATATTTAAATAAGTAATATTGTATTTATGATATTATTATAATTAATTAAATATAAAATATATGTACCTTCTTTCTATAATGATCGTTGAAAAATGGAAACGTTACTCATGCGTACGTACAACCTACCATCTCTATGACTGTAACATAGTTAATTTTTCATGACTATATTACATGATTGGTTTAAAAAGTATAATTTATGTATAAAAATTATAATTATTTAATGAATATTATTCTGTATATGATGTATTAATGACCACTTTGACCATAGTCAACCTACTGATGAAATTTTGAACTTATGTACCAAATATCACTAAAACATCTGACATAAACATAAATGATTAAGTAATTGTCATAACATGGTAATAAGTGATATAAAAGGAATAATAAAATATAAAAGGTTCTTAGTCATGTAAATAATTAACCAAAGTTTATTATTCATAAATATAAAGAATGTATGTGATGATTTAGACTCAAGTTAAGGGATTTTCAACTCACTTTTACTTCCGTTGGACATATGTCTTACGTAATACTTGTTTATTTTGTGCAGTGTATATACTTACCATGAATGTATTTTATGATTATTATAATGAAAATTAGGGGATATAAATATCTATATAAGGTTATTTATTTCAAGGGGATTATGATTCAAAAGTTACCAAAGTGGTAAGGGTTTATTTCATAATCTCATCATTTTTGGGATTGTTTATGTTTAAGTCCCCACTGGGGAATATTTCTATTCTATGTCTATGTTTTCTAAAAATATTTTCTAAATGGTTTTTAATATTTTTATAAAATTTTTAAAATTCATTTTAACCATATTTAAATTTTTACAAAATAGTCTAAAAGGAATATTTTTATCATTTTACAAACAAGGTGCTTTGTGACTTTTCCAAAAAAAAATATAGAAGAAATGTTTTTAAATTATATGAAATGAATAGATTTTCACAACATAATGAATAATATTTTATTGAAAGATTTATTTAAAATTTTACCAGGTTATTTTCAATGAAAACTATTTCCTTTATAAGTGCACAACTTTTTAAAAAACAAAGTGATTTCAAAATGGAAAGGTTATTTTCCTCAAGAATTATTCCAAGTGATATTCTAAAATCATTTTCCATAGAAGATAAAAAAATTTGATGATAATTAATATTTATTGGGGATATGATACAAGTATACCATTATTATTTCTTTGGATGTTTTATGTTTATGAGACCTATTTCTTTTCCATGAGTTATGGTATGATGAAATGTTTATGTTAGAACCTCCTTGTTTTAATGATCTAAAATCATGATTCCTATATTTATAAAAAGATTAATGTTTTATGATAGTATATTATATTTTTAAATAATAATTATAATAAAATTGTATAAGTTTAGAAAATAGATATCATTAGTTCAAATATTCCACTGTTAGTACAAATGTGCTACCGTTAGTATAAATGTTCTATTATTATTTCAACTATACCATCAAAAGACTCATGCCACCATTAGTTCAAATAATGTTACCACTAGAATTAAGATAGCATTAGAGTCATGGTACTGTTGGATACATTCATCCATTAGACTCTTGCTACCATCAGTCTATGCCACCTCCAAACGTGCTACCATTAGGAATGATACCACCTGAGTTGTACTACCAATAGATTCCTTCTATCACTAGATCTCTGATACTGTCAGGAATTTGATATCACTAGACATGTGCTACCACTAGTTCAACCTTGCTATTTCCAGATGTGCAACCGTTAGATTGTGTTATCGCTGAGTTATGATAACACTGAGTTGTGGTACTGTCGGGCTTTTGACAGAGCCAATTTACGTGCATATTTTAGATCAAATAATGGGTATTATTTAATGTTTTCAATGATAAAACCCATGTATTTCATTGTTTTATTAAAATAATAGGTAATTTGAATTTTATAATGAAAATGAGAAAAACTGAGAAAAGTGCATAATTCTGGATTTTGGACAAATTTCGACGACAAGGGTATGTTTGTCATTTATTAAAAAATATAATTCCAAATTTTGTGATTATTTTTTTGTTATAATCCTGATTTTATTTCCTCTGAATTTCTTTTTAGGTATTATAGCTGATTAGAACATTTACTAGCCCGAAAAAATCATTTATGTTGGAAACTTTTTCCGAGCAGACAACGTGGACCCCACTACTGTAACGGATGCACAATTGAGTCTCCAAAGCTACAATTTCTAGGATTTCAACTAGATATGGAAGATGACTCATAGATGCGATAAAAAATTAAATTAAATGGAGTTTTGCATCCATTAAGGTAGATATTGATCATTATACATTTGAAGGAAGTTTCCTAGAAATTTCGGTCAGAAAAAGTCCTATTCAATGAAAATTCTATAACTCCTACATCCAGTGGATAAATTTGCTGATATTTTTAGGGGATCCATAAAAGAAATTTATTAATATCTTTTATGAATGATGAAACATGAAACAAAGTAATTTATGGCTGATAAAATGCGTCACATTCAGAAGGAGAATTCTGCCTATAAAAGGAGAGGAGATCCTACCTCTCAATTCATTCCTTCACATTTTATTTCAGCCAACAGAAAGCATCCAAGAGGAGGAGAACATCCTCCTACTTGTTCTTCATTCATAATTACTTTCTCTATGTTTATTTTTTTTGAATTCGATGACCCCACCTTGCATGGAGGGGTAGAATACTTTGTGATTGGGTGAAGGGAAGGGGGACCCCATTTTGTGATGTTTGAGTTTCTGAAGTTTTATTCAATGGAATTATTTTCTTTTAAATGAATGATTTTCAATTTAATTTATTTTTTAATTTACATTAAATATTATTGTATTTTGATTTATTCTTAAATATTAAATTTCTTTGATTTAAATTTTATTCTACCCTTTCTTGATTGATTCATTTTTACACCGATTGGTTAATCTATAAAGAAAATCATCTAAGGGAGTGATTTGGTGATTGCTAAATCATGTGGATAAATTAATATAGATTAATTTAATTATTTAGGGAAACCAATACCAGATTTGGTATTTCCTAATTAATTAATATTAGTCCATTTAGATTTCTACACTTTGATAAATAATTAAATCAAAGGTGAAATAAGGAAGCAATTTTTATTCAATTCACTTAATTATTTTTTCTAAAACCCAAGGATTCACATTTTCTTAAAAACTATGATGACATCACAAATGGGAAAACCCAACCTAAATCCAATCACTTCTCTCTCATATTAAATTTACAATCCTTCTTAAGATAACCTCTTGCTTTCTTAAATCATTCAAACTTGTTATTTTTTAAGTGACCCCAATATTAAAACACTGCTCCTTGGATAATGACATTCTGGTTACCGTTCAAACTACACCCTTAGGGAGATTTAATTGTTTTTTCAACACCTCACGACAAGCGTGTGTCAAAAATGGCACTGTTATCTAGTAACGACGCCAGTTTTGACACATGCTTTTCGTGAGGTGTGACAAAAACAATTAAATCCCCCTAAGGGTGTAGTGTGAACGGTAACCAGAATGTCATTCTCCAAGGAGCAGTGTTTTAATCTTGGTGTCACTTAAAAAATAACAAGTTTGAATGATTTAAGAAAGCAAGAGGTTATCTTAAGAAGTATTGTGAATTTAATATGAGAGATAAGTGATTGGATTTAGGTTAGGTTCTCCCATTTGTGATGTCATCATATTTTTTAAGAAAATGTGAATCCTTGGGTTTTAGAAAAAATAATTTAGTAAATTGAATGACAATTGTTTCTTCATTTCAACTTTGATTTAATTATTTATCAAAGTGTAGAAATCTTAATGGACTAATATTAATTACTTAGGCAATACCAAATATGGTACTGATTTCCCTAAATAATTAAATTAATCTATATCAATTTCTCCACGTGATTTAACAATCACTAAATCACTCCCTTAGTATATTTTCTTCATAGATTAACCAATCGGTGTAAAAATGAATAGATCAAGCAAGGGTAGAATAATATTTAAATCAAATAAATTTAATATTTAAGAATAAATCAAAATACAATCATATTTAATTTAAATTAAAAAATAAATTAAATTGAAAATCATTGATTTAAAAGAAAAGAATTCCTTTGAATAAAACTTCAGAAACTCAAACATCACAAAAGGATAATTCTGACTCAATCATTTTAAATGTGTTTTTGTACTGTCATAGCTTTGACAAGTTTCAATACAAGTTCTGGTCAGTTACATGTCCCAAGATCACTTAAGAAATATGCTCAAGAATAAATTGGAAGTACATGGTCTAAAAATCCTCTTGATAATGAGAAATATAACATTGGACAATCACTCATGGAATGACTAATAATAATAAATCAATTCACATAAATTTTAGAAATCACTACTGAAAAAATATCCTATACCAATGGTTTGGAACCATTGGTATAGGCCTCCAAATCATTGGTATAGGCTATACCGATGGTTTGGAGAACCGTTTCCAAGTAAGTAGTGGGGATATGTCTATTCCAACAGTTTTACTATTGGTATAGACCTATACCAACGGTTTTGAAAACTGTTGGTATAAGTAATATGAAAATCTATACCAATGGTTCCATAAAACGTTGGTATATGTAATTCAAAAAATAATCATCTGATTGGTTTTGATCCCAACACCTCCCATTTGTGATTGAATGACCTAACCACTAACCTAACTTACTTTTGTGAACATAATTTCATAAATATATATTTGTATTATCATAAGTATTTTAAATTTTTATTTATTTAATGTCCACTATAAGAAGATTCCATTAAAAATACATGTACCTATACCAATGGTTTTGAGAACCGTTGGTATAGTTACTTTGATTTTGGAACCTATACCAATGGTTTTGGCCAAACTGTTGGTATAGGTCCATATAAGTGACCTATACCAATGATTTTGTCCAAACCGTTGGTATAGATCATATTTCCAGTAGTGAATTCAAAGCATGAAAGATAGTAGGGAAATTTACATGAATTAATTAATTCCTTCAAATCATGAGTCATCATTTCAATATCTATGCTTCATATTTAAAAATTCAATTCTACATTTCAATAATTTAATCATATAAACATTGAAATCTAAAACATGGAATCACTGGGTTCCTAAGAAACTCATGTCTCCTAGATAAGTCAAGTAAAACATGAATTCAAGTGTGGGCATGCAATTTTATTATTAAAGCTCAAAATATGATTTTGATGAAAAAATGAAGGGAGTTTAAATGATAAACATAAAAAGTGAACCCCCTTTTGACATAATGATTTTGTTCCTCTTCCTATTGTTCTTCGATCTTGTGGTTTCCTTCCACGATGGTTCTTGAAAAATCAAAACTACTCATACCTGTGTAAGAACCATTCCATTATAGATCAATTGGGTGATGTAAGAGGTAACTGACTCCTAAATTCTATGAAAATAGTGAAACTCGGGTTGCCTCCCAGAAGCACCTTTGTTTAATGTCATTGGCTTGACCTTACCTTATGAGAAGAAATCATTATATGGGTTAGAGAATATTGAAATCCTCTATAGATTCTTGAGGAAAACTTCCAAATAACATCTTCATCCATTTCCTATTTAGAGTGAATGGGTTTCATTTTTTCTTCTCAACCTGAATGGTACCAAAAGGATATAAACTAGTTACAAGAAATGGATCATCCCACCTAGAATAAAGATTACATAGAATTCTATTCAATCTGGAATTGTATAGTAGAATTTGGTCTTCTGTTTGAAAGGTATTTGGATGGATCAGTCTATCTTGTTCCACCCTGGTTCTTCCTTTGTAAATCCTTGAATTTCCAAAAGATTCTATTCTGATTTCTTCTATCTCCTGTAATAACAGTTTTCTCTCTGAATAATTGATGGGATCACTAGCTTCTCCATGGGAAATTGCAAAGAGGTAATGTTCTCTTGACATGATTCTTTTTGAGTCAAGGACATTGAAGAAAACCTTGATATCTCCTAGCTCCATGGTCAGAGTTCCTTCATGTACATTGTGACTGTTTTTTCCGTTTTCAGGAATGGTCTTCCCAAAATTATGGGTGAATTTCTTGGTGCATTATCCTCCTCCATGGTGAGTACATAAAAGAATGCTAAAAAAATGAGTTCTCTAACTCTTCCTAGTACATCTTCCACTACTCTAGATGGATAAACAATGGATCCATTTGTGAGTTGGATAACCACTCCTGTGGTCTTCAGATCTCCTATTTTCAAATATGAGAAGACAGAATTAGACATTACATTTATGGATGCACCAAGTTCACACAAAGTATCATAAATATCTAAAGAACCCATTGTATAAGGAATAGAGAATTTCCCTGGATCTTGACATTTTTTTGGTAAAGGTGGGGTGGAAACTACTGAGACACTCTTTCTGAAACTATTTTTTTCATCCTCATCGCACTTCTTTTTTCTTGTTGTATATTTCCTTCATAAAATTTGCATATTTGGGTATTTGGTGGATTGAATCTAGTAAGGGAATGTTGATTTCCACTTTTCTAAAGGTTTCATGGATCTCCTTTTGAAGTTGTTCTTCTTCAGCATTTGATGATTGAGTTAGTGCAGAAGGGAATGATACTTTGTTTCCTACTTTCTCTCTTTGTTTATTTTGAATTTTGGTTTCTTATTTCTTCTTGGGGTGGATGAGTTTGTCTTTAGGTTTTTTTTGGAATCATCCAACTTACTTGGCTCAGGTAGTGGAAGCTCCTTACTGCTTTGAGTCATGATTGCACTAATATTCTCTTTTGGATTTGGGATAGTTTGGGCCGAGAGTTTTCCTTGATTCTGGGTTAAAATATCCATAAGGTTATCAAAATTTTTGTCCAAATTTTTCACAGTCTTCTTCAACTCTTCAATCTCTGTTTCTTGGTGGAACTTCTCAGAACTTGTTAGAGGTTGTTCAAAATTCCTTAGTTGTAATAGTGCTGGTTGAAATGATTATTGTGGTTGGAAGGGCTGCTTGTATGGTGTCTGCTTCTGAAATTTCTGTTGAAATGGTGGCATTTCATGGGTTTTTTTCCTTCGTATCCTTGTTGGGTTTGTCCTTCTCTCTATTGTTGATTTTGTGGAAATTTCCTTTGCTGAATGCAGCTTTACAACTTTCTATATCCTGTATCTCAGCACATTGATTAGTGTAATGATTTATTGATGAACATAACCCACATACCTGAGGTGGAGATAAATTCTCATTCACCTGATTGATGTACATTTGCCTAACAAGGCTTGTTAATTATTGAATTTGTGTTGTAAGAATATGAGATGAGTCAGAAGTTCTTACCTCATGCATCCCTCTTGTACCAGTGCTTCTTGTCCCGAATTGTTTTGAATTCTAGGCGATCTTCTCAATCAGGCTTTGAGATTCTCCAGGTAATTTTTCAATAAATTCTCCTCCGAAGTATGCATCCAAAAGGTTCCTATCACTGTCCAGGAGTCCTTGGTAGAAAAAGACAAGGAAGTGTTGCTCCTCTATTTCTTGGTGTGGGAAACTCGCACTAAGCTTCTTGAATTGTTCCCAATACTCGTAAAGAGTCTCACTGGTAGCTTGTCTAATGGCATATATCTCCTTCCTGATTGCCGTACTCTGGGAGGCTGGGAAGAACCTTTACATGAAACTTTGTTGGTGATCATCCCAGTCTTGGATTTCTTTGGGTTGTTAGGTATACAACCACTCTTTCGCTGCTCCCTCAAGTGAAAAAGGGAATTCATTCCACTTCACTTGCTCCTCCGCTACTCCTCTTGGTTTGAAGCTTGAACACACATGGCTGAATTCTTGAATATGACGATTAGGATCCACACCTATAAGGACATGAAATTTAGGTAGCATGGGAATCATGTTTACTCATAACTCAAAATCATTTGGTTGTTCAGGCATGTTTAACTGATTCTACTGGTTAGAAAATTGTAGGGAACAGAGGTCCCTCAAGGTTTGTCTAGGGTTTTGTGCCATTATTGGTGGTTCTAATTAGACACTTGAGTCTTCTAAACTTATTTCTTCAAAATTGATTTCAATATTGATATTTCTAAGCCTAGTAAAAAATATTCTCTCTATCTCAGGGTTGAAATCAAGTAGTTCCTCTTTAGAGGTCCTGGTCATATAGATTTAAACTTTCTCCCCAAAAACGACACAAGTTTTGACACATGCCTGTCATGAGGTGTGGAAAAAACAATTAAATCCCCCTAAGGGTGTAGTATGAATGGTAACCAGAATGTCGTTCTTTAAGGAGCAATGTTTTAATCTTGGTTTCACTTAAAAAATAACAAGTTTGAATGATTTAAGAAAGCAAGAGGTTATCTTAAGAAGGATTATGAATTTAATATGAGAGAGAAGTGATTGGAAATAGGTTGGGTTTTACCTTTTGTGATGTCATCATAGTTTTTAAGAAAATATGAATCCTTGGGTTTTAGAAAAAATAATTAAGTGAATTGAATAACAATTATTTCTTCATTTCACCTTTGATTTAATTATTTATCAAAGTGTAGAAATATTAATGGACTAATATGAATCCTTGGGTTTTAGATCATAATGAGCTGTGAAATAAAGATAGATCGTAATGAGTTGAGAAATAAAGGTAGATAGTAATGAGAATAGAAATCTAAATCTTAAGATGATGAAGTTACATCGGACTGAATAAAAGTTAGTTTCTTTGGAGAAATATGAGAAGGTTTAAAGAAGTCAAATTTTATGTTTAAATTCAAGTGATTTTCAGAGTTTTAAAATTCAAGTAAGTGAAAAAAGTTTTTTTAATTCCTTTTCTATTTTGGGTTGCCTATAAATAGTTTCTTAGCATATTCAATTTTTTTTTAACTTTTTCATGAAAGAAATAAAGGATCACTGAAGAAATTCGAGTGAATGTTCCTCTTATATAGGGATCTCATTAGAAGATCAAACATCTATAGTTTTGTTAATCAGAATGAGAAACATCATATTGAGAAGATCATATTGAGTTGATCATACTAAATAATATCAGACTGAGTTTTTGAGAAGAGTTTGAGAAGTGAATATTGAGAAAGGGAAGATTGTATTGAGTCGATTGTACTCATACAATCAGATTGGGTTCATCATATTGAAGGTCATCATATTCAGGGTCATCAGACCTAGGAAATTTTGTGGAGAAAATTGAACAAAGTATTTATTCTTTTATTTTGGCTCAATTCTTTGTAATAAAACTTTTTAAACTAACATGAGTCAGTATAATCATTCTTAAAGGGAGATAAAATGTGTCTAATGAGATTTTACACAAGTTGTATTCACTTCTTCATAATAGTGAATTTTCATAGACCCATAGGAGTAGCTATGGAAGGGATCTTGGTTCTCACACTCAGGTCGAACCTTGTAAATATTTTGTGCTTTACTTTCTTTTCTAATTTTTCATGCATGATTATTTAATAAAATATGACAAGGATATAAAATTTAACAGGCTGTAGGGGTTAAATTATAATGTATTGAAACTTACAAAAAGTGAAAAACTGATTCAACCCCCCATTATTAGTTGTTATTAGATCCTTAGAACTTCAATTGGTATTAGAGCCATGGGTCCCTTATTGAATCCTTATAATGGATAATATTAATTCTATAAACAATAGATAAATTCATACATTTTATGGAAAAAATTATTATGGATGGAAAAATAGGATGATTCCTTATCTCATATCTCTTGGCTTGGAAGTTGTTGATGCTACTACAATAGGGTTACCACCCATTGAGAAAGATTCCCCAATTACTTTTTCGAATAATTGAAATATAGAAGTTGGGAAAAGATATAAATGTTATCCTTATGTTCTTATCAGAAGGTGATGGGTCTCAAAACATCATAGAGTATGTGGGACAAGCTAGAAATCATTTTCCAAGGGAATAATAAAGTGAAGGAATAAAAGATAAAAATCTAGAATAGTATATATAAAGACATAAGAATTAGAGATGAAGAAACTATTGATGAATAATTCACCATATTAAATGAAATTGTTTGCAACATCAGTGGATGTAGAGATGTCTTAGAATATTCTACACTTGTGAATAAACTTATGAGAAACTTTCCTGATAGGTTTGATTTTAAAATATACTCTTTATAAGATAAATATAATTTATCTCTTGATGAATTACATAAATTTATTATTGCTTATGAAACAAGGAATACTCTAATGTTCAAAAGTAATATGAATTATGAAATAGATTTTGATTTCATGAGAAAAATGAAAATACAAGATGTTGAATATGTTGATCCTTGTGACTCCAATGATAAAGAGGATGGTGAGTTGAATGAAAAAATCATGTCTCTTATATATAAGAACTATTGAATAGGAAGAGTAAATTGTGGAGGAAAACTTCCTCTAAAATGTTTTGAGTGTGGTGGAATCATACACTTTGCTATGAATTTTCCTAAGAAGAAAGTTGGATAATATTGAGATGATTATGATGAAAAACCTCAATGCAAGAAGTGGAAAAAAAGTTCTAAAGAATAAAAGTCATCCAAAAAATCTAAAAAGAAGTTTAATAGGAACAAGATAAGTATATTGAGTAAGAAAGATGAATCATACTCAAATGAAAATAATTATTTGAAAGATGAAAGTTCATAAAAATTCAGAACCTTTATTGCAAAAGTTGAGAAACAAAATTCCCTAGATAGTGAAGAAGGTGGTCAAGAATGGTATAAATTGTATAAAATTAGAATAGAAATTGTTGCATATCTTGAGAAAAACAATACACTCAAGAAATAAATTAGAGTAATGAATAAATATTGTAGAGAAGTTTCTGAAGTAGGAAAATATGTCATCAAGTAGGAGAAATAATAAACCGAAGTTATATTAAATTACAAACTTATAATTGATGAACATAGAAAGATAATTGAAGATATCAGTAAAGAGATGGTAGCTAAGGAAGAACAATTTAACAAATTTAAATCAAAACCTCTTGAGTCTGAAATTACCTTGAGTAATATGAATGAAAACTTCAAAAAATATTCTAAAGTAAAATATGAGACTTCTAAAGTTACTGAGAAGGCTCAAAACAAGAATAAGTGAAATCCTTACTCACCAAGAATAATGTTTTATCTAATTATTATAACATTTTAGGTTCTATAAAATATGTTGGGAAATATTGGGTAGAGAAATGATGTGGGAAACTTATCACATATACAAAATTTGAAAACTCACTCAGATGGAAATATGGTCTATGTTCTGAGTATGATGAATTTTAAAGAAGTTATCAACCTCAACAAAGTTTCTACAAAGAAATATATTTATTTACTAAGAAATAAAGATTTGATGGCTATTACTGGTGTTGTGGAATATATGGTCATAGATATTATAATTTTTTGGAATAACTTGTCCCTTCTTAGAAGAATTTTTGAACAAATAGAAATAAATGATGGAAGAATGATGAGTATCTTTATTAACTCACAAGATTTTAGAATAGAAAAAACTCAAGATGTTAGAAAATTTCCAACAAAAAATAAATTTGAATGTCTATAATTTTTTTTAGAATATGTTATCAAGCCGGTCATCATGCTGAGAGATGTATGACACTCCTTCCAAATTTTTTTCTTATGGTAGAAAAGAAAAGGAAAATGGAAAGAAGAAATTTTAAGAAAAATATTTTTTTTGTTGACATAGATTTAAAAGCAAGTAAAAGGATCAAACCATGGATACTTGATAGTGGTTTTTCTTCACATAAGAAAGGTGATACAAAAATCTTGAAACATGTTGAAAGTCATGATGGAGGAGCAGTTACCTTTGGTAATGAAAGTTCCTTAAAAATTAGAGGAATCAAAACAGATGAGATTGATGTGGAAAATCTTAAATCTAAAGAATTTTTATTTGTTTATGGGATAAAACATAACATTCTTAGTGTATGTAAACTTTGTGATGATGGAAAATAAGTTGTTTTTGAAAAATATTTATTTATCATCTGAAGTTTGAAAGATGTAAAATTTATCACAAAAGGAGAAAGAACTAGTGGTAATATCTTTCAAATAGGAGAGTTCAATAACTCCTGTTACTTGAGTGATGAAGATGAAAATAAGTAGCGGTATAGAAGACTTGGCCACCTTGGGTAGAAAAACATGAACAAAATTTCTAAAGTTGATGATGCCTTTTATTTTCTAAAATTGGCAATAATATATTAAGATGTTTATGTTACTTGTTAAAAAGTAAATATTACTAAAAAAAGTCATAAGAGAGTTGATATTGAATCTACCATACCTCTTGAGGTTATTCATTTCAATTTATGTGGACCGATGGGGTATTAATAAAAAAAAGGAGATTTATACTTCTTCACTTTTATTGATGATTTCAATTGGATGATATGCATCATGTTTATAAAACATAAGTTAGAGGATGTGGATATGTATAGTTTTTTCAAAAAATAAGTTGAGAAAGGAATGGGGGTTTATATAAAGAAGTTGAGAATAGATAAGGGCAATGAATTCACAAGCAACATTTTTGAAACTTATCTAAAAATATATGGTATCAAACATAATTATAGTTCTCCATACACTCAAAAAAAAAGATTAGTAGAAATAAATAATAGAATTTTGGTATAAATGGGAAGAAGTATGTTAATAGAATACAAAATTTCAAAGTTCTACTAGAGATAAGCTGTTAGTACTATTGTACATATTCAGAATAGATATTTGTTGAGATTGGAATCCAACATAACTTCTTATGAAATGTGGTATCACAAAAAACCTTTATTTAAGTACTTAAAAGTTTTTGGAATTCCATGTTTACATAAAATAAAAAATATAGATCTATGAAATTTTGATGAGAAAGCTGAGGAGGGAACTTTTATGGGAAATTCAACCAATGAAAGAAGTTAAAAATGCTGGAACAAATGCTTACAAAGGTTGGTGGACTCATATGATGTGGAAGTAATTGAAAATAAAAATTCCTTAACAAAATTTGTTGAGAATACTAAAAAGGATAAACTATATATTTTTAATGATATTAAGTCAAAACATACTTATAAATATTCAGGAGAATTATGTGATGAGTAAAGTTCAGCTGGAAGAGAAACTTTGAAATTTCCTACCTTATAAAAACATGCTGTGTCTGAAAAAATTTTTTGAAATCAAAAGGCTCCAGTTCAGACTAGAATAAAGTTGATATTAGAAAATAAAACTTCACTTATCTCCAAAGTTGAACCAAAATAATTTTCAAAATATATTAAACAAAAATAATGGATGGATTATATGAATGAAGAGTTGGATCAGATTGAGAAAAAATGAAACATGGGAAATTTTTACATGGACAACAAATAAAATTATTATTGGAACAAAGTGGGTTTACAGAAATAAATTGAATGAGCTTGGAGAAGTTCCAAGAAACAAATCAAGACTTGTTTTTAAGGGTTTTGAATAGGTGTAAGGTGTGTATTTTGAAGAAACTTTTTCCCCAGTCAAAATATTAGAAACTATTAAAATGTTTCTATTAGTGGATGCACATCAACATTTCAAAGTCTCTCAGATTGATATAAAGACATCTTTATTAAATAGATAGATTGAAGAATAAGTTTGCATTGAACAACCTTGTGGTTTTAAAATTAATGAGGATGAAAATAAATTTTGTAAATTGAATAAATATTTTATGGGTTGAAAAAAGATCCACGTGCTAGGTATTAAAAACTTGAAAATTATTTGATAATGTTGATTTTTTCTAAATGAAAAGTTGATAACAACTTATATGTGAAATATGTTGACTCTAGAACTCAATTGTAATTGTTTATATGGATGATATAATTTTCCAGGGGAGAAAGAAAAAGTTTATGAAGAGTTTTCTAAGGAAATAAATAAGAATTTTGAAATGTCAATGATGGGAGAATTAACTTTCTTCCTTGTATTAAAAATTCAACAAAAATAAATATACATTTTATTATTTTAAGAAAAGTATGATAGGTAATTTTTAAAGAAGTTTGGGATGAAATAATATAGACATGTTTATAATCTTATATTTATGAGCACAAAGTTGAGTAAATATGAGTATAGAAAAAGTGTGAATATAAAATATTTTTGGAAGTATATTGGAAGTTTACTTCACTTTAGTTCCTCAAGGAATGATATTGTTTATGCTGTGACTTTGTGTGTCAGGTATCAAAGTAATCCAAAAAAATCACATATTTTGGTATCAAAGAGAATTATAATATATGTCAATAGAATAAATTTACATGGGTTATTATACAAAAGAACTTATGATATAAAGTTTCAGGGTTATATTGATGCTGATTGGGATGAAGATTGTAATGATAGAAAATAAACCTCATAAGGAACATTTTTCTTGGGTGAATGTTGTGTGAGTTGGCATAATAAGAAACAAAGTTTAGTAAATTTAAGAATAAATAAATCAGAATATGTTGCGGCTACCCAGGGTTGTACTCATATATTGTGGATTCAAGTTTATATGGAAGATTTGAAAGTAAAAGTTTCTAAACCATTTAATATACTTTGTGATAATCAGAGTGCAATTGATCTTTCTAAAAATCCTATCCAACATTTAAGATCAAAACACATTGATATAAATTTTAACTTTGTAAAAAATAAATTTTATTTTGGAGATGTTTTTTAGGAATATATCTTAACAAATTATCAAATTATTGATATCTTCACAAAGGAAATGCTGAAAGAAAGGTTTATTGAGTTGAGGATACAACTTCATGTTCAACCTCCTCCAATGACTTCCTAAATCTCATAAGGAAGTCCCCCATCATACTTTGGATTATTTTTACAAAGGGAGAGATAAATTAACAACTTTTTTACTTTGTAATAAGTTTTTAAATATATTTATTTTATGAATTTGAAGGTGTAGTTATCATAAAATGGGGGAGATAAACATAAAAGTAATGAAGTGAGGAAAGCTTATCTTTACATGGATAAATTTTTTTTCATCACTAAGGGATGAAATTACTTCAAAAACATTACTTTATCCATCATTGTGGTGTTATGACACTCTCTTTTGAGAAATTTTATGTTTTGGTAAAAGTAAAAAAGATTGAGTTGTTTATAAAAGTTAAGTTGTGAAAAAATTCTGAGTTGAAAAAGTTGTTAATGAGGATTTTTAAAAAATAAAAATGGGGAGATTGAAGAACCTTTTTGATGTTTTTTAACAACGTTTTTGTATCTTTTGACAACTAAACTTTTTGTAAAAGAATATTCCTGAAAAATAGGTAAAAGTTTTTAAGTAGAGTCACCATTTAATACTTTTCACCATAATATAAAATCCATCATAATGGGAAATTCCATTGTAATGAGATTTGTAAGAAAGTTGAAAGTTTCCTAAATTTATAACCCAAACATAAATGGAGAGAGTTTTTTAAGAAATATATTTTCTATACTCAGAGGATCAGAATGAGAAGAACTAGACTCAAAGTATCAGACCGAGCAACACTTAATGTAATGGTGGTCAGAAAGGTGAGGTTGGTGATCAGATGTACTATCAATCTTATATCTATTAGTATGAAGTTCAATATCCAAAAAACATGTAATTTTTTAGAAAGTTAGAAGTTTTTGAGAAAATAATATGTAATTTTGCTGAAGATTCTGAATGAATATTGGTAATGTTAGGAGTTAGAAAGTTTTCATACTTTCTAAATTAAATAAAATAATAATTTATTGATCATGAAGTTCTAAAAAATCATGAAAACTATCATGATAAAATCCTTTAAAGAATTAGAGGAATCGTAAAGATTGTATCAGTTCAAGAAACCCAAACACAGAAGATCAGATCCAGAAGTGTCAGACACAGAAGGTTGGTAGCAGTTAGAATATGTAAAGCTGATGAATTTTGAAGACTGTCAAAGTTACTAAGTGGAGTAATCATCAGATATAGAACATTGTAATGTGAATACCATCTTAATGATAATTAAATCATAATGATAATTCAATAATAATGATTATTCCATCATAATGATAATTCCATCATTATGAGGATTCCATCAGACTGACTCTGAGAAGGAAAGATGATCAGACTGACTCTGAGAAGGAAAGTTAATCAGACTAACTTTGAAGAGGATAATCAGATCGTAATGATCTGAGAAATAAAGTCATATTTTAATGATATGAGAAGGAAAATCAGATCATAATGAGAATAAGAATCTGAAGCTGAATGTGAGTAAGTTACATCAGACTGAAGAAAAGTTAGTTTTTTTGAAGAAATATGAGAAGGTTTGAAGAAGTCAAAGTTGAAGTTTAAATGTGAGTAATTTTAAGAGTTTTAAAATTTGGGTAAGTGGGAAAAGTATTTTGGTTTCCTACCTTTTTCTATTCTAGGCTTCCTATAAATAGTATCTCATTACATTCACATTTTGAAACTTTTTTATGCAAGTAGAAAAAGCGGAGTTCTGAATAAATTCAAGTGAAATTTTCTTATATATTGGGATCTCATTAGAAGATAAAAAATCTATTATTATTCTTAACCATAATGAGAAAAATTTTATTGAGAAGATTTTATTGAGTCGAATAGATTGATAAAGATAAAATTGAGTTTTTGAGTAGAGTTTGAGAAGTGAAGATTGAGAAAGGTAAGATCTTATTGAGTCAGTCGTACTGAGACAATCGGGCTGGGTTCATTGGACTAAAGGTCATTATATTCAGGGTTATCAGACCCAGGAAATTTTGTGGAGAAAATTTTAAAAAGTCTTTATTCTTTTTTTAGATCAATTGTTTGTAAGATTTTTTTAAACTGACGAGTGTCAGTATAATCATTTCTATCGGGATATATAAGGTTTCTAATGAGAGTTGGAACAAGTTTTATTCACTTATTTCTAATAATGAATTTCCATAGACCCAAGAGAGTGGATATGTAAAGGATTTATGTTCTCACACTGAGGTCGAACCTTGTAAATCTTGTGTGATTTACTTGATTTAATACTTTTTCATGCATGAGTATTTACTAAAAGATGATAAGGATATAAACTTAAATAGGTTACAGAGATTAAGTTTTAAAATTATTGAAACTTACAAAAAAGTGAGCAACTAATTCAACCTCTATTCTTAGTTTCTATTCAATCCTTAGAACTTCAACCTCTTTTTATTTGTTTACCCACAATAAATATAAAAGAGGTCCTATGTGGCCTATGTTGTATTTATTCTCATGTATAAATGTGGAAGTGGATTTGAGATTGGAAATCCTGTGTGCTTTTGTGTGTATACCTGATCCAAGTTTCAGATCTAATTATATATATAATAATGTTCTTGGAATTGGGTGATTCCCAAGTGGAGGGGATTGAGTCTCAGTTTGATTCTGAACCCCTTTTTTACTCCTCTATGTGTTTTAGTTTAGTTTTATTTGTTTACAAAGATTAAACTACATTTGTTTTTAATCTTTAAAAAAAACTTATAATTTCATAGTTAATATTAACCCATGTTTATATAAAGTATTTTATTAAGTAAATCTATTTAAAAAGTTAAAATAATTTCAAATATTGTTTTAATTGAGCCTTAATCATTTTTTTGAGAAATATTTTAAAATATTAATATTATATTAAACTATTGTTTTGGTCAACTAGGTATTTTTTAATTAAATTGAGGGATTTTATTTTAACTTGTATTTAATAAAAATTTTATTAGGAACTAAATTTACCCTCCTCTTGAGTTCATCACTTTGACCAACATTTTGTATCAAAGTATTTTCAAATATTTTTCAACTCTGATTTAGTTATTGTTTAAAGATCTTAAATTTTTGTTATTTCTAAATTTAGTTCTTTATGGATAATAGACAAGAGGGTTCTACTACCAACAAGAATCCTTATTTTAATGGCCCAAATAATTCTCATTGTAAGATTAAAATGAAAATTAATCTTGAGAGCATGGGATTTGAAATATGGACTGCTATTGTAGAAAAATAAGAAATACCCTAAAACTACTAGATCTACTTGGGATGATCCTACTAAACCTGCTTATAATTATAACTATAAATCCAATAATTCTCTATACTATGCTTTGGGTGATGAGGAATTTAATAGAATATCTACTTGTACAACTAATTTTGAAATTTGGGATACTTTAGTTTTTTCTCATGAGGGAACTTCTAATGTCAAAGAAATGAATTTAAATACTCACACTATTAAATATGATACTTTTAAGATGAAACTTTAAGAGACTATTTATGACATTTATCTCGGGTTTAATGATATCATGAACACAATTCACTCACTAGGAAAACTTTTCTCTATAAAAGGTCAAGTGATGTACCTATTGAGGTGTCTACCAGATAGATGGAGAGGAACTTTAATGTCAATCAATGAATCATGCGATGTAAGAAAGTTACCTGTTAAGGAGATGATAGAAAAAATGATGATGTATGAGGAAGAACTAAAAGTGAAAAGATAAGAGGAGTATGAACCAAAGAATAAAAATTTTAGCCTTAAAATATACTACTTCAAAACAAAAGGAGAAAATATAAGCCGATAGTTCAAGTGACAAGGAGTCACCTAATAACAGTGATGAAGAAATGGAATATCTTGACAGAATATTCAAAAATTTATATAATAGGAGGAAGTTATTTAGGAAAACAAGTTATGAAGGAAAGTATGATAATAGAGTAAATTGGAGAAAGTATTGTAAGAATTATGATGCTTCAAATGAAATAATCTGCTATGTGTGTAAGAGGAAAGGGCATGTCAAAGATGACTATACTAAGCTGAAATTCAAGAAGAAATATGATGATAAAGATAATAGATATAATAAATCCATGAACCTAGATTTCTTCTGAATACATCTTGAGCGATTTATACTCAACTCAACAGGATAAACATGATAGAGCCAATATGTGTTTTATGACAAACACATCTAAGGTACTCAATGTTTTTCTTGCTTCTCTTATTAATATCTCTAATCACTCTAGAGATGAAAAAAATAATTAAAACATGAATAATAAAGATATTTTTGAATAATTTAACATTCTATAATATAATTTTAATGAGATTAAAGGTAAATATAAGATTTTAAATAAACAACACTCCTTGACTGCAAATTTTGAGATTGGTCTAACAATTGAGAAAGAGAAAAATTCTCAACTATTAAAAGAGAACAATGAATTAAAATTTTCTAATAAGAAACTAAAGAAATATTTTTAAATATTTACTAATTGAAGAAATAATCTTACAAAAATTCTTGGAAATAATACTACTCCCAAGTACACTACTGAAATTGGTTTTTAACCTAGACAAAAGAGGATTGTTAAAAATAATTTCATTCCCAATTCTACTTATTCTACCAATTTATCAACCTGGAAAGATAATTGGATTGTTAAAAATAAATTCATTCCTAATTCCATTTGTTTATGCATCTAAAACTAGAATTGGTTATCTCTATTTATGTGTCTAGAATTAAGGCTCAATTGTTGGTCTTGGATAAATCGATAATTCTAACACTGTTTTAATTTATAAAATTTTATTTTTAGACGGTTTAAAGTATAATATGATTATAATCTCACAAACATGTGATGATGGTTTTTATTTTAAGTTTTAAAATAATTCTTGTAATATTTTTTATTTAAAAAATTATATATTTTTTACTGGCTTAAGAAATGATAATGTTTATGATGTTATTTTAGACTCTTTATTTTCTTCAAATATTTCCTACCTAAGTGCCTTTCATAAGGAATCTTGGATTTGGCATAGTATAATAGGACATTACCATATTCACTCACTTATAAAGATAACTAGGAAAGGATTATTCAAATATATACCTAAACTATAATTTCCAAGTGACAAAGTTTGTAACCCATGTCAAAATAGGAAACAACCCAAAATCTCTTTCAAATCAAATAAATAAGTTTCAACTTCTCAACCCCTAAAATTGGATCACATGGATTTTTTTGGACTATCTAGAGTTTATAATTTAAACGGGAATCACAATTTTTATGTTTTTTGTATCTAGATTTTCCAGGTATAGTTGGGTATTCTTTCTATATCAAAAAAGTGAAGCCTGTTATTATTTTTCCAAGTATTCCAAATCTTAATGGACTTAAAATTAAGACCTTAATAAGTGATTAGGGTCATGATTTAAAAAAATAAATACTTTGAATCATTTTTCTCACAAAATATCTATAATCATAACTTTTCTACTCCTAGTACCCCACAGTATAATAGTGTTGTAGAAATAAAAAATAGGACCCTTCAAGAAATTTCCTAGACCATGACCAATGAATATGACTTGAATTTTTTTTGGAAAGAATATATGAATACAAATTGTTATATAATCAATAGAATTTTAATTAGACCTCTCTTAAATAGAACTCCTTATGAATTATGGAATATTAGAAAACCAAATGTCAATTACTTTAGATTTTTTGGTTGAAAAGTCTTTATTATCAATACTAAGGATAATCTTGAAAAATTTTCTTACAAGAGTGATGAAGGAATTTTGATTTGTTATTCAACTTATAGTAAATCACATAGGGTTTTTACTAAAAGAAAAAATATTGTGGAAGAATCTATTCATGTAAAATTTGATGAAAAATATCCACATGAGCCTAATACCCCTTTAAAAAACCTTTGGGATGATATTTCAATTATGAATATCAATACCAAATATTCTGACAATTATGTTAAATAAATATAAAAAATCATCTAGTTTTGAGGAACATCTGGAACATGAATATGAACCTAAAAATATACATGATATTTCTAGCCATTATTTTCCTATAGTTGTTAGGATGCATATATACCATAATTTAGATGTTTTAGTTGGAGATATAGATATAGGTACCCAAACTAGAGATTCTCTTAGAAACTAGGTTGAACATCAAGCATTATTATCACAACTTGAACCTAATAACATCAATAGTGTAATTTATTGTGAATTTTAGAGAATGTAAATGTAAGAATAACTTAAAAAATTTGAAAAGAATAGATTTTGAGAACTTGTAGATATACCTAAATACACTCTAAATATTGGCACTAAGTGGGTGTTTAGAAACAAAGTTGATGAGTCAGGAACTATAGTAAAAAATAAAGCTATATTGGTTTCACAAGGATATAGTCAAGGATAGGGTATTGACTATGAGGAAACCTTTTCACCAGTGGATATACTTAAATCTATTATAATATTTCTCTACTATGTAGTACATTTGGATTTCAAGATATATAAAATGGATTTCAAAAGTGTATTCTTAAATAGTTATATAGTTGAGGATGTTTTTATTGAAAAATCCTATGGATTTAAAAATAATCATATTCTAAATCATGTTTTTAAATTAACTAAAGATTTATATGTTTTAAAACAAGATCATAGAGCTTGGTATGATTGGATCAACTCTTTTATAATTTCTAAAGGGTTTTCAAAAGGCATAACTGATCCCAATGTTTTTATAAAAAAAAATTCAATAGATGTTTTAGTAGTTAAATTTATATTTATGATATTTTTTAGATCTTTTAAAAATTATTTGTGTAATTATTTTTCAAAAATTATGAAAAGTGAATTTAAAATGAGTTTGATGGGTGAACTTAAATTCTTTCTTAGTTTTTAATTTTTTTAAAATAAATATGGAATTATTTTAAAACAAATTACACTAAATACCTTTTATTTTTTTTGGGTTTGGATAACACTAAAAGTAGTGAAACTCCCATGATTACCACTTGTAAGCTAGATCTTGATAAAGTTGGAAAGTCATTAGATCAAACTAGTTACAGTGATATGATTAAAATATTTCTATACTTAAATTCTATCAGACTAGATATTATGTTTAGTGTGTGTATGTGTTCTTGTTTTCATAAAAATCCTAAAGAATCCCATTTACTTGCTATTAAAGTAGTTTTCAAATACATCAAATATACTACTAGTTTAGGAATATTATACCCTATAGGATAATAATTTGACTTAGTGAGTTATTTAGATGTTGATTTTGGTGGTTTCAAGTTAAATAAAAAATCACCCATGGAATATGTCATATTTTGGGCAAGTCACTAGTATCTTGGTGTAGTAAAAATAAAAATTCGGTTGCACTATCTTCTGCTGAAGTTGATACATAGCTATAGGAAGTTATTGTGCAAAAATTCTTTGGATGAAACACATATTACTAGACTATGGATATCAATTCATACATGTCCCTATAAATTGTGACAACACAAGTGTGATAATATTTCTATTAAACCTTTATCTCATTACAGGTCATAACATATTGATATGATACATCACTTTTTAAGATACCATTTCCCAAAAGGTGATATAACTCTTGAATTCATAAGAACTAAACATCAACTTGCTGATATTTTAATGAATCCCTTTAATTTTGAGAGATTAATCTACATCAAATAGGAATTAGGTATGATAAATTTCGGTTAATCATCCACCGTTGGACAAGGAACCATTGGAAAATCCACCATTAGACAAGCCACTATTAGACATGCTAGAAACCATTGTTGATCCACTATTTTTGATCCACCATTTAAGTGATACACTGTTGGAATATCCCACCATTGGAATGATCCACTGTTGGAATGATCCACAATTGGATGACCCACCACTGGATGATCTAATGTTCTATAATTTAGTGTTGATACTAGTTCCATTTTTCAGTGTTTAATTTTTTATTTTATTTATTCATTTATATTATATTATATATTTTTTGAATTAAAATCTCTAAATGATAAATCCTACTCAAAATCAAAATTTGAGTCACTCTCTTGCTCACGCCTACCTTCAAACTATTTTGACTTCCCTTATCTCTAAACATTCAATATTCTCACACACTTGATTAAATATTCATTTCAATACAATGGTGAGAGTTAAGAATCCTTTAGTGATTTCTATATAAGGATCACAACCATCTAATAGATCTCATGGATAATCTATCCATGTAGTTGTTGAGCTGAGAAACCCCCAGCTTGTGAATCACATGGTTATTATAGATAAACAAGTAGATACATGCTATTGTTGAGAAAGTCATTGGAGCTTAGGGAGATTCAGGATCAAGGTGGGTTCGATTGGTTCTCAAGAACTGATAGAAATTTTTATCTAAGGTTAGTTCATTAGTTATAAAAGTACACAAAGTTTAGATTTGGAGAAAATAAATATTTCATTTGGAGTATGATAGATGGAAAAGGGTGATATTTTCTTTAAAAAAATGGGATAAGTGTATCAATGTACCTCACCAAGGTGTTTCTGATGACTATCAAGGTGCAATACTAAGTGACAGTGAGGTGTTTTTATACAAGTATGCACTGCTTGATCTCACTGGATACAGTACTATGAAAAGGCTTGCTTCTAATGAACTATATAGGGAATGTAGACTTCTGTTTAAGTGTATCTAGCATATGTTGTGTCCCAAAAAACGAGATTTCAGTACTATCACATATTAGGATTAGGATGTATATTTATTATTCTTTATGAAAATATGGGATA
Source organism: Viscum album (assembly GCA_963277665.1). Classification (NCBI taxonomy): domain Eukaryota; kingdom Viridiplantae; phylum Streptophyta; class Magnoliopsida; order Santalales; family Viscaceae; genus Viscum; species Viscum album. The sequence continues at coordinate 1,164,356,395 of OY728159.1, forward strand.
AATTCAATATTTGTAGATATCTTATGATACACATGATGGAAATGTGTAATTCCTATTCTAGGTAATATTATTTGATTTACCCAAAGATGATCTTAGCTATATTAAAAGCTAAAGGATTAGTTGATGAGAAAGAAGAAGATTTTAAGTGTGGTGGTGTTTCCTTGAGTGAATTTACCTATAAAATAATGAAAGTGAATTGGAATCCCAGGATGAATAATTTGGTTGAAGATACTGATAAACTGTATGAGTATTTTAATCCTATGTATAATCCTACTAGAACTAAGAATATTTTTGACCGTAGATTAGAGAAAGATGAGATTGTGGTTTATCTAGATGAGAAATAAGATGTTGATGTTGATATGGTTTGAGAATAGGAAGTGTATACTTTTATTGAATAAGGAAGTGATCCTGATATTCTCAAGAGCCCATATATGTCTTATGGATCTTCTAGTCTACCTATTTCTCTCCCTAATAGAGAGAGTTTTTTAAGCTAAAGATATGATGAATAGACTGGATTCTAGTGAAAAACAAATTAAGAGTTATTTAGATACGTATAAAGAAGTTGTTGAAGTCTCAGATGATTCTGAGAATGGAGATAATAGTGATGATGGAAATGATGATGAGGATGGTAATGGTTATGAAAATGATCATAGGGGAAGATGGTGGTGTTGAGAGGGATCAATTTCACACTTCTATTATTGGTTATATTTTGGATAAGTCTAAGGAGATACAAGGTTCAACTTAGTCTATTAGTGATTATAATTCTTCTAAAGGTGAGATGAGGTAATCTTTAAAGGGGGAGGAATCCCTATATTCAACTATCTAGAAGTAATTTCCTAGGCATGAGACTTCTATCTTAATTAAGGATGAAGATTCATCCAAGGAGTATCCTTCATTAGGTTATGAGTTTCTTGGAATTTATTATCTATACTCATATGGAGATTATGGTAGTGATAATGATCATATTATTACACAAGAGCATGGTGGACCTGATGTCTCAGTTTTTTGTTGGATTAGATCCTAAGGGATATCTTGTAGAGTAGATTAATGATGCTGGTGAGCTTCATGAATTTCCTTTTGATGTTCCACCTACTAGATCATAGCATTCAAAGGCTTTTATTCCTAGCCATGAGAGATTGACCTCTCTTATAACTACTGCTATTACCTCAGTGCCTTCAGATTTTGCGATAAAAGATAATTTGGATGCCCTCATAGAGAGACTACTTTCATATTTTAGTGGTATCTTGAGACACCATGTACCTCCAATTACTCATCTTAGTGAAGCTGATGCCAAGAATATGTTTTATTTGGTTGTTTTACATATTCATACCAAGATTATTATAAAGATTCAAGAAGTTGTAATTGATAATAAAAGTATGTATAGTAAGATAGAATCAATGAGATCTATTATCAAGGATATGATGAATTCATTTTTTGATAACTAGGATGCTCTTTTGGAGAGGATGGAGATATTACCAACTGTTTCTTCTACATATTCTAATCTACCTTCTTCAGCCACATTTGATGGTGAGATGAACAAATCTATAGTCATATTAGATATTCATGCCATTATGGGTGATGTTCATACATCTCATTAGAAGAATCTTCTCTAAATTCAAAAACATGGTGAGAATATATATAAAATGGTAAGATAGATTTGAAATTAAGCTCAAAGTGATAGGGAAACCATCACCAAGGCTATAAAATACTACATTTCTACGGTATATAAAAATAATGGGTTGAATTATCACTTAAAGTTGTTAGTTAAAATCTTAAGTATTTCTCATATTACTAGGGTGTTCAAGGAACAAGTAAACAAAATCAAGGTTATGACCCCTCTGCTCAAGTTTTTCATGGAGGAGAAGAAGGAATTATTAAATGTTATGAAGAGAGGTGGTAATATAATCATATATTTTGTGAACCTCACGAATCCTTTATTATATGTATCTGGTACATCATTAATTTCACCTAAGTCCATTCCCATTTCAACCTTCTCTTCTGCACTATCTACTTCCCTCTTTCCTCCTCAATATCATCTGTTTAGTAAGTCTCTTGATGAAGAAGTCATACATATTAGACCATTGGTGATCCAAGATCTACCTTAGACTACCTCAACCCCCTCATTTTTACCTCAGTTCCACCTATCTTTAGAAAAGTCAAAGGTCCTATTGATCCTACCAACCGAGCTAAGAGTGATTTAGATTAGGATTAGTTTTTAATAAGGATTATGTGTTTCCCTTGTATTTCTTTTCTTTTTCTATAATCTAATGACTCTTATTATTAATGAAGCTTATCTCTTATTCTTCATGATCTATTTTTGTATCTTTACTCTTTATTGCCTTATGTTTTTGATAATTCCAAATGGGGATAAATAACTTGTGTATGTCATTTAAATAATTTTAAGTTTTATAGTTTAATTTTAAAAATATAATATTTATGTTTTAATCTTTCAATTATATTTCAAAATTTAATCATTGTATCTCACATTTGTAATTAGAAATGTTAAGAGGACTGTTATTTTTAAAATTCATATATTTATTCCTATTTTTTTACACATGGTTTATTAAATGCCATGATTTGTGATCATCAAAAGGGGGAGATTGTAGGCACCTCCTTGTTTTAATACTCAAAAATCATGATTCCCGTGTTTCTAAGGAGTTTAATGTTATATGATAGTATATTATTTTTGTAAAGAATAATTGGAATAAAATTGTCTAACTATAGACAAGAGATACTATTGCTTCAAATAAGACAAAATTATTAAAAACGTTCCACTATTAGTATAAATGTTATATCGTTAGTTCAACTATGCCACTGCCAGACTAATGACACCATTAGTTCAAATTATGTTATCACTATAATTATGATACCATTAGAGTTGTTCTACCATTGAATTTATGCCACCATCATACTCCTACTATCGTTAGTCTATGCCACTACTTGACATGCAACTGTTAGGTGCACTACCTCCAGAGTCGTACTACTACCAGAGTCCTACTTCCACTAGCTCTATGCTACCACAATGAATTTTCTACTGCCATCCATGTGCTAGAACTAGTTAAAAATTTCTACCACCTTTTGTGATACCGTTGTCATAATCTACCACTGAGTTGCAACACCACCAAGTTATACTACCATGATCCTTAATACCATTTCTATTCTGCTTATTTTTAATTAAAATTTTCCAATAGCTAGTTTATGGGAGTTAATGCTGGTAGACCCATGTAGTTTATTTAATGATTATTACTAAACCATTTCATGAATGCATTGAAGACCAAGGAAGGGGTTTATTTATTTTCTTCTCAGCACAAGGATCCAAGAAATATTTAAGGTTTTTTTATCAATAGATATTTTAACATTCAGTGCTATATATTTCAAAATATTTCCATTGTGCGTGAGAGAAAGAACTTTCATACTGATTACACATGACTATGAAGGATTGGAATACATAGAAAATCAAGTTACTTTCTTATACTGAATCGAGAGAATATTTTCAGAGCACTTTTATATATAAATGAGAACTCCACATCACTCTATTTTCCTAAAATTTTGGGATAACTTGTTCTATCTCCTCACCATGTCAAATATGAGGACTCTCGATCATCTAAATCCTTAAAGATTGAGAAAAAAATACAATTATCTATCTATAATTATTTGATCTATCTATTTTTATGACTTTCGAGCAGTGTGCTATATTTCTCTATATATCTACACACATTAACACATGTTGTTGAACAAGAGAATACCTGATATTCTCTAAATCCTATTTTTATCTATTTACCCATGACAACTCTGGAAGAGGTCCTTCATGGACATTGTTGTATTTCTTACCACATATAAATGCAGAAGACAATTTGATGTTGGAAAACTTGTGTGCTTTTGTGTGTATACTTGATCTAGGTTGTGGATCTGATTATTGATATAATAATATGATTGATAGAGAGTGATTTCTAAGTGTAGGGTATTAAGTCTCTACTTGAGACCAAACCCCTTGTTTACCCCACTGCGTGTTTTAGTTTTGTTTTCTTTATTCTCAAATCTAAAACTGCATTTGTTTTTAACCTATAAATTAAAATTATAATTTGATAGTTAATATTTACCAGTGTTTATATAACATATTTTATTAAGTCAATTTATTTCAAAAGTTAAAGTAATTTAAAATATTGTTTTAACTAATCCCTAATCACTCTTTGAGAAATATTTTAAAATATAAAAATTATATTAAACTACTTTTTTTATTAACTAAGAATTTTTTTTAATTAAATTTTGGTATTTTATTTTAACTTATTTTTAAAAAAATTATTGGGAACTCAATTCACCCCCTCTCGAGTTACTCACTCTGAACAATTGTTTATAAAACCCATTTCTTTTCAAGGTTTTGATATGATGACTGATCTATGAACTTATGAAACACATATATATGATTTTCATTATGTGATGTATGGTTTTAGGTCAAAATAATACAAAGTAACATAAAAGGGTGTGAATTGTGTCTTTTCAAAAATATTCTACAATTCTAGATTTTTATACCCTATGTGATTAATATGGATATGAAGTGTTTAATTTTATAATGAGTATAAGTATAGGATAAACAAAAATAAAGAAAACAAATTTTTATAGTGGTTTGAGGCATTAAAATCCCCTAGTCCACTTCACTAATTACTCTCTCTATGAGCTTAGTGAATTTCACTAGTAAGGTCCTCTTATCATAAGACCATAAATTCACAACTGAGTGTAGGAAGTTGACACATTTTCAAACAAGGCTAAAAATAGAGCCTTTTGGTTCTTTAATAGGGAACCGAATATCCATAACTTATATTGAGAATCTGAAACTCCACCACAACTGATTTCGAGTAGTTGAGACTCAAAAAAATCAAAACAAATTGATTTAAAGATGGATCAGGTTGAAATTCACAATTGTAGTAGCAATAATTGATAGTAAATGGATCTTATTCTTCATAAAATAAAGTCTTCAAGAAATAATAGATCTAAATCAATCCTAATTCCAAAAAATATCTTAAAAAAAAGTAGTAAAAAATAGCAGTAGTAATTTTACAGTAGTAAAAAATTGGACATGTATGCCTCCAAAGTGTAGCTTGTTTCATAATCGATCTTTCGTTGTAGAAGCACTATAAGATATATTTATGTGAATGAAATATATGACTTGTATAACCCATATTTTTAAAATATACTCTAGTATAATATATACAATAGATATTCTTCTTTCCATAATTTTATATCCACAAAAGATTCCTGATAAACTGTAGATATTCAAATTCAAAAAAGACCAGGGGAGTTATAAATTTCCTTAAGAATAAGTGATATTTTCTATATTAAATATAGTTCTTTGAATCAATTATAATGAGATTTTAATTGGTTGCAATGAGCTTTAAAATATCCTATAAATATGTAAAGACCATTACATAAATCTAAGATAGAATCCAGAAATTAAATATTCGAAGTTGAAAATTCAAACATAGGGTTTCTTCACAAAATGAAAAAATACCAAACTTAGGGTTAAACTATGTAGTGTTCATTCTCCAAGCATTAATTTGACAATGTAAGGTTGATCATAAAATTAATGTTGATGAATTGTACATTTTTTTCCTCAAATGTAGGGTTCCTTACTAATGTAGGGTTCTTTAACCATACCTTAATCTCTTCTCACACGTGAGGTTACATCCAAATGTAAGGTTCTTTATCTATATGTTCCTTCAAGAGTAGGGTTAATGATCCACACACACCTTATTCTAATCATAAGGTTGAATAAAAACGTAAGGTTCATGATCCATATGTACTGTCCAAATAATAGGGTTTATTCCTTACATTAAGTTCTGAATGTAGGGTATGAATAGTGTTTCCATAATACACTTAAGAGCATTCTGAATACTTTAAAAAATACTCTGAGTGAATTAAAATATTAAATATAATTCTAGAATAAATAATTAAATCAATAATAATTTCCTAATATACACTTAAAGTAATATCATTAGCAAAAAAGACAAGGGTATTTGTGATAATTAAAATCAATTAGGATTTATAAAGTATTATTGAGACAATACATGCCAAATAATCTCCCCATTTTTGATGATCATAAAACCCATAAAATATATAAAAAAAAATATATATTTTTTTAAATACTTTTAATAGAAATTATTATTTCGATTTTATAGAATTATTTCTATTAAAATATAATTAAAATGAAATGTTGTGTTTTACCAAATTTCTCCCCATTTTTGGGATATAAAAAATAAAGTATAAGAAAAAGTATTAAAACACTTTTCACAGAATAGTAAATGAATGTTCATATAGTGTACTGTGTGGACAAATAGGATACAGATTATGATAGTAGTGATAAAAAATAAGAAATGATAAAGAAATATAAAAATAAAGTAGATAAAGTAAAAATAACAAAGGAATATTATTAATAAAAATTGTACAAATACATTAAGATAGGTTTGAGAGAATAGAAAAAATGTGGACAACTAGTCAGGTGAAAGGATAAAGGTCAGGATTTTTTGTTGGTTCTAGTTCTGTAGGATCTTGATCCACTTCAAAAACTACTTTGGATTCTATCATCTGAGCTTATAGACCTTATACACGATTGTCTCCCAACTTCCTTATCAAAATTATTGAATCTTGACTAAATTTCAGATTCTAAATCTAATTCAATTTTAAAAAGTCATGAAGATTATCTTTTATTTTCAAAAACTAAGATAACTTATCACTGAACTTGTTTAGTTTTATCCTGATACCTAGTTCACTTAAAGTCAGTTTCTCAAAGAGAAAATTCTGATTTTCCAACATCACTGAAAAAGGTGAACTATTACACTAAATATTTTTAAGATGTTTATTCATATTTTCCTTGGTAGATGTGATATCTTTAAATCTTCTGATAAGATCTGGTGAGGTTGAAGGGGAAAGGGTAGAAACACTGGCATGACTAACACTTCCCTTGATAGATTCAAAATAGATCCCCAAATACCATTTCAGATCTACAAAATCTATTTTAGAAACATATTTAGATTTTATTTTACCAATCACATCTAAAATTTCTCCCTTAAATGCATCAAAATATCTTTTTGATACAGAATTATCTTTAAGATCATGAATTTGAGTTTGAACAGAATCTAAATCTATCCTTGTATTAGATTAATTTTTTAAATCATCATAGGATTTTCTAGAAGCTTCTAGATCATGTATAAGATTAGAATTATCCTTCTGAGCCTTATTAAAATTGATAAAAAAATCATAAATTTGATTATTCAAGGAATCAAATTTCTCTTCATCTAGATTCTCTGATTGAACAACAACTTCAACAATTGATAAGGGATTAAAAAATGATTTTTCCACATATTTTTAACTTTAAAAAGATATATTATCAATCAAATCTATCCTTTCTCCAAACACCAGTGTAGGTTTATCTAAAGTATGACCAATGTATGATATAGCCTGATGCTCAATAATTTTAGTTCCCATAGTTACTGATCTTTTCACTTTCTATTCTTCTTGAGAATATCCTTCTTGGACAATTAGTTGAGGAACATTTTGAAGTTTTTGAGCTTGAATTTTGTCCTGTTGATCTTCATCATGAACTGGTTCTTCCAAATGAACTAAATGGGTTGCTTCTCTAGATCCTAACACTGTATCTTATGATGGTTCTTCTCTATTCCTTAGTTTAAAAACAAGTTCCTCATGAACTTATTCTTATTCATCTTCAACAAGGTTTGTTGTATCATCAAATATTTGATTTCTTTTGGTTGATTTTTCAATACCTTATATCCTAGATTCTCTAATGCCTTCATTCCTTAAATCACTTTTCTCCCCCTAAGAAAAATAGATTGACTTTAGTTGTTCATCATCACCAACATACATCAAATTTACTTTCACAATGTTCCAATAAAAATCAAACTTTTTTAGAGTCCCAACATTCAACACATAACTGTTATGAAATTTGACTCTAGTATAAAAAAGAAGAATCATGTTATTTCTGTATGAGATTGGAGAAAGGATCTATCCATAAGGATAAAATGATATCCTAGCCTCAAAATGAAAATAATAATTTAGATACCTCATCATGTATCTAGGAAAATTCATCTTGATGTTACTGATGAATAAAAACATAATGTACATATCTGGGAACAATATTTTCTTTATCTCATCTACTCTTGAAGAAATTATAGCTTGAATAAACTTGACTAAAACTTTCTGATCTACCTCAAGGTCCTTAAAAAAATTTCCTTTGTTTTTTTGATCAAAATAGAAATGAAAAAATATCTTCAGACTTATGATCTTGATTTCAAATTGATCTGATATCAAAATGAAAAAATCCTTCATGAGGGCATTTCAAAATTTGATTAATTTCTACTGAAGAAATTAAAAATTCCTTATCATTTATCTATGAGGATATCATATATTCTATTTCAACAAAACTAAAAAATAAACTAATATAGAAGTGTTTCAGTTCTACCTCGTAAAGAAAATATATATTCTCCTCATTGAATAGAAATTGAAAACCTTGAAACGCTAGTTCCTTATTGAGTATAAGGTTCTTCTCATACAGACATTTAAATTCTACAAAATTTCTTTGAAGAATATTTCTCTAGGAAACACATTAATTATTTGTCTCACTGAGTTAAACTTAACCATTTCACTTGGTCTTCACAAATTATAAGAATTTGACTATTGAAGGTTTTTGAATTATAGGGTTTAGGAGAAAGATGAGGGTTTTGGAAGACGAATTGGTTCGAAAAGTGAATAGGTAAGATAAGTCAAAGGGCTTTCTGACAGATGATTATGTATTCTTATTTCTTATGTATATTATATAAGGCAATCATTACTTTTTAGTTTTTAAAGACACCCGATTTGAAATTAAAATACAGAAAAAAAATATTTAATAAAATAAGTGAAATACATAATTTGATAGTGAAAATAAAAATAAATAAATAAGAACAATAAACCATTTTAGTAGAAAAAAATTAAAACAAAAAAAAAACAAAAAAAATATTAATTTAAATAAACTAATAAATTTTTATTTAAAATTTAATAAACCCAAGTCCCCCTTAATAAAATAAAAACTTTCAGTAGGAAGTGGTTATTGAAAATATCAACCAATTGATATTCGATATTAAAAAATTCTAAAGATATATTCTTTTTATGAGCATGATCTCTTAGAAAATGATGTCTTATATCAATGTGCTTAGTACTATAATGACTTATATGATATTTTTAAATATTTATAGCACTATCACTATCATATAAAATAGTTATACTATTAAAATTTAGTCCAAAGTCTAGTAGTGTGTTTTTCATACAAAATACTTGTGTTCAATAACTACCTGTAGAAACATATTATAACTTGGTTTTTGATAGGGAAACTGAGTGTTGTTTGTTACTTGACTATGATACTAAAGATTTTTTTTAAAATGGAAATGTTCCTGAGGTACTTTTTCGATCTAATATACAACCTATAAAATTAGTATCTTAATATGAAATTAACTTAAAATCAAATGTTTTGGGTTAAATAAAAGATTGAAAAATAGTTCCTTTTAAATATCTAAAAATTATTTTAACAGTAGTAAGATGGGATTCTTTTGGATTTGACTGAAATCTAGCACATAAACATATATAAAACATAATTTCTGGTTTTCTAGTAGTAAGATATAACAAACTACCAATCATACCTCTATATAACTTGTCATCCACTGGTTTTTTAGATTCATCTAAATCAAGTTTTATATTGGCACACATAGGATTTATATACGTCAATATGTTCTCAAGTCCAAAATTTTTCAGTAAATCAATAATATATTTACTTTTATTTAAAACATTTCCATAATCCTTTTGATTAATCTGATGTCCCAAGAAGAAATCTTGTTCTCCCATCATACCCATTTCAAAAAAAATTTTCATTAGTTTTGATAAATCATGAAAAATATTTTTTTAGTTGAACCAAAAATAACATCATCAATATATATTTGAACTAATGAAATATTAGAAAAAATGGTTTTCTTAAAAAGTGTTGGATTTTTTAATATGATTGTAAATTTATTTTTTAAAAGAAAATAAATCAGTCTTTCATACCAAGATCTAATTTCTTATTTAAGGCCATAAATAACTTTAGTATGTTTAAAAATAATTTTTTTTGAGGATTTTCAAATATAGGAGGTTGTTCATCATAAACTTCCTCCATTAAATAACCATTTAAGAAGGAAAATTTAACATCCATATGATATAATTTAAAATTCATATGAGATGCATAAACTAAAAGGATTCTAATAGATTATAATATAGCTACAGGGGAAAATGTTTTATCATAATCTATCCCTTATTCCTGATTATATCCTTTAGTTACTAATATGGATTTTTTCTAGTAATGATCCCTTGATAATCTTGTTTATTTCTAAAGACCCACTTAGTTCCTATAACTGGATAATTGGTTGGTCTATCAAGCAGTTCCCAAACTTCATTCTTTTTGAATTGGTTTATATCTTCTTACATTTCTAGAATCTAACTATCATCTTCTAAGGCTTATTCAATAGACTTAGGTTCTAACTATGATAGAAAGGTAGAAAATTATTCTAGGTTTTCTACATTTATTCTAGTTCTAATTCTTGTGTCTAGGTCTCCTATTATAGTTTCTAAAGGATGGTTCTTTAAAGTTATAGACTATATAGGTAAGACGCTTTTAGGTTATTCAATCTCATGTTCTTCTAAACTGGAATGAATTTTATTAATATCATTTTCAAAATTAGTTTTAGGGGTTTGAAGTCTCATGTTATCAAATCAATCAATAGCTTCATTAATTTAATCTTTCTCTTTACTAAAAGGGTCAGTTTCATCAAACTCCACATGAACTAATTCTTCAATAATCCTTGAATTTTTATTAAACACTCTATAATATTTATAAGTAGAAGAGTGTCCTAAAAATATCCCTTCATTATCTTTTGGATCAAACTTACCAATATTATCCTTGGTATTTAAGATATAAATCTTGAATCCACAAACTTTAAATTACTTTACTTTTGGTTTTCTATTATTCCCAAGTTCATAGGGTGTTATTTTGAAAATAGGCCTTATTAAAACATTATTCATGATATAGCAGGCTGTGCTTACAGTTTCTTACCAAAAACAGGTAGGAAGAATGTATTCATCTAGCATATTCCTTTCCATTTCTTGAATAGTTCTATTTCTTATTTCAATAATTCCATTTTGTTGAGGCATTATTGGTATAGAAAAGGTGTGTTTAATACCCATATTTCAGTAAAAAGAATTAAATTCTTGATTCTCAAATTCTCCACCATGGTAACTTCTTAATAAAATTATTTTATTTTTTTTTCATTTTGAACAATTTTAAAAAAACTTTCAAAATTAGTGAAAACTTCATTTTTAAATTTTAGAAAATACACCCAAGTGAATCAAGAATAATCATCAACTAAAACATAGACATATAATTTACCATCCAAACTTGCTACTCTAGATAGTCTAAAAAAATACATATGAACAAGTTATAATGGTTTAGATGTAACAATTTTTTTAATAGATTTGAAAGAAGATTTGTGCTGTTTTCCAATTTGGCATGCATCACAGAATCTATCATTATCAAATTTAAGACTAGGAAAATTAGAAACTAACTATTTCTTATATAATTTATATAAAGTATAAATATTACAATGACCAAGTATCCTATGCCAGATCCATGACTCGTTTGTTTTAGCAGTTAAACAATTCACTTTATGTTTACATTAGGAATTTAAATCCAAAGTATAAACATTATTATTTCTTGGTGATCTAAACTTAAAAAGTTTATCTTTATAAACTCAGTAGGAATTGTTAGAAAAATAAACATAAAATCCATCATCACAAAGTTTATAGATACTTATCAGATTTTGTTTTATCCCTTGCACATATAATACTTTTTGGGTGATATAGTCTTTGAATATACAATAATTCCAACTCTAATGATCTTTCATTTTTCATTATGAATAAAGGTGAATAAATCTCCATTCATTTGAGTTAGAATATAAAAGTTTTATGAATCTCCACTCATGTTTCTAGAACAACCACTATCCATATACCATATAACATTTTTGTTTATATGGCCTATTACCTACAAAATCAATTGAACATGTGTTAGTTTTGGTACCCATATCTTTTTGGGTCCTATAATGTTATCTAGTAATGATCTGTGAATCTAGATCAGCTTTATTTTTTTTTCATAAATCATATTACTTTCTTTAGTCAAAATTTTATAAATAAAGGATCTTTTAATACTATTAATTTGATTATTTTTAAATAAAAATTATTAGTGAAATGAACTTTTTTTTCCCGAATGATAACAGGTAACATTTTTTTAATTGGGCAAAAAATAATTTTTATACAATTTTGATTTCTCACTATTGCTTCCTATTCCAAGTATTTCTCTTTTAATGACATTCTTTCAAAGAATTTTATTTAAAACATTATCTCATTTCATAAAAGTAATTTTAATACTATTATAATATTTTACTTCATCCTGTAGTTCTTTAATCCTTTTTTCATGGTCAACACAATTTGTTGTAGATGAGTTGAATTTATCAACTAGTTCCTTATACTGTTTTAGTAGAGTGTCTATTTCACTTAAAACAACATTATGAATACTTTTAAATTATTTGTGCTTATTTATTACAGATTCATATATCTATTCTAACATATAATAGAAAACAACTAATTTATCCTTCGAGCAACTATCAGAATCGGAATAAGAGGAGTAATAAGTATGTACCTTTTCTTATTCATCCATAAAACACATGTCGGATTCCATTTTTTGTGTCTCTTTCTATAAATAAGATTGTGAGGATTTACTAGAGTCTTCAGAAACACTCCACATAGCCTTCATGACACTTTTTTTCCTTTAAACTCATACTCAACATTCTTATAATATCTCTTTTTTGGCTTTTTCTTTTAATCTTTTAGTTGAGTACAATCAGGTCTAATATGTCCTAATTTCTTTCATTAATAGCATCAAAATTCTCTAGGTTATTTTACATATTTCTTAAAAGATTTTCTAAATCCTCTATTATTCTTGTAAAATTTTCTGAAATTTCTAACTAGTTGAGCTAATTCCATTTTAGAATATGAGGAATCTGAATTCTTCTTTATTTTGTCTTTTTTTTCTTTTATGATTATGGGATGTTACTTTCAAAGAATTATTTTCCCTTTTTACTACTATTTTATGATATTCAACTTCAAAATTCATCTCAACTTCATACATCATCAATGCCCCAATTAGTTCTTTCATTGTTAGATCCTTAATAGGCAATGATTGGAAAATATAAGTAGATATTCCAATCCATTTTGAAGGAAGTACTTTGAGTACTTTCAAAGATTTATTAGATTGTTTGATTGGTTATCCTAAGGCTATAATATTTTTGAAATTTTTTTAAGCCTTATATTCATTTGTGTGATTATTTCACCATCAAACATTATAAATGTGTCGAACTTTATATTAGTTGTAGCATACCTTATCTTTCTAATATTATCTATTCCTTCATAAGAAACTACAATAGTTTTCCACATATCATTGGTAGTTAGAAATTGTGATACACAATTAAACTCATCAGGTCCAAGAATGCATATAATAGCATTCATTACTTTAGAATTAATATTGTACCCAGCTTCTATTTCAACAATTGAAGTTTCTGGTTTATTAGGAATCTTATAATAAGCAATGATTTTTTAGTAAAATTTTAATCTATGATTTTTCAGATAGATAATAATCCTTGATTTCCAGCCCCCATAAATTTCGCCATTAAAATATTGAGCATGTACCATAGACATTCCTTCTCTTGAATCATCCATTTCCATCTTTTTACATACCTTATACTTTTAGCTTACTATATATTTATCTCAAAATCCCTCCTATGATACCAATTGTTAGGTCAAAATAATACAAAGTAACATAAGAGGGAGGGGGTGAATTGTGTCTTTTCAAAAACCTTCCACAATGCTAGCTTTTGACACCCCATGTGAATAATAGGGATATGAAATGTTTACTTCTATAATGAGTATAAGTAGTGGATATACAAAAATAAAGAACACAAATTTTTATAGTGATTTGGGGTAGAAATATACCCTAGTCCACTCCACTAATTACTCTCTCAACGATCTTGGTGAATTTCGCTAGTAAGGTCCTCTTGTCATAAGTCCATAAATGAACAATTGAGTGTAGGAAGTTGAAAACTTTACAAATAAGGCTAAAAATAGAGCCTTATGGTTCTTTAATAGGGAACCAAATATCCATAACTTAGATTTGAGAAGTTGATACTTCGCTACAACTGAGTCCAAGTAGTTGAAACTCAAATAAATAAAAAGTGATTGATTTTAAGATGGACCGGGTTGAACTTTACAATTGAAGCAACAAAAATTGATAGTAGATAGATCTTATTCTTTAGAAAAGAAAGTCTTTAAGAAAGAATAGATCTAAAGTGACCCCATTTGTAAAAAGATCTTCAAATAAAAGTAGAAACAAATAGTAGCAGTAATCTTATAGTAGTAAAATATTGAACATGTATGTATCCAAAGTGTAGCTTCTTTTAAAATTGATCATTCGATGTAGTAGCACTGTAAGATATTTTTATGAGAATGAAATATTTGACTTTTATAACCTGTATTTTAAAAAGATACACCAGTAGAATATATACAACATATATTCTATTTTCCATAATTTTAGATCCAAAAAAGATGCCTAATAAAATGTAGATATTCAAATTCAAAAAAGAATAGGGGAGTATTAACTTCCCTTAACAATAGGAGATATTTTCTATATTGAATATGGTTCATTGAATCAATTTTAATGAGGTTTGAATCGGTCAAAAATGAGATTTAAAACAACATTTAAATATTTAAATACCATTGTAGAAATCTCACCTAAAATCGTGAAATTAAATCTCTGACATTGAAAAGAAAAGTCAAATATAGGATTCCTTCACAAAATAACAAAATACTGAATATAGTTTTCAACTGTGTAGAGTTCATTCTCCAAGCACAAGGTTGAAAATATAAGTTTGATCATAAAATTAAGGTTGATGAACCATATGTTTGTGTCCTCAAATGTAGGGTTCCTTACTAATGTAGGTTTCTTTAAGCACACTTTATTATCTTCTCACATGTAAGGTTCCATCCAAATGTAATGTTATTTATCCATAAGTTCCTCCAAGCATAGGGTTGATGATCTATACACACCTTCTTCCAATCGTAAGGTTGAATTAAAACATAAGGTTCATTATCCATACGTATTTTCCCAAGAGTAGGGTTTATTCCTTATGTTACGTTTTGAACGGAGGGTATGAATAGTGTTTCCTTAATACACTTAATAGAGTTATGATCATTTTAACAAATATTCTAATCAAATTAAAAGATTTAATATAATTATATAATTAATAAGGCAATTAATAATAATTTCCTCAAATAAACTTAAAGTAATATCATTATTAAAACAAACAAGGTTATTTGTGAGCATCAAAATAAATTAATATTTATAGAGTATTGTTGATATAATACATACCCAATAGGTGAGACCTATATATCCCTCTAGTTAATTGGGTATATATTGATATCTCCTTGGATAAATAGGATTGGAATGGGATGTGAACCCAGTTTAGTAAGGGATATTGTCCACTATGATAGTCTTGGGTGTAAACCTTGACTACTATGATAGTTTAGGGAGTAAACTCATTCCACTATGATAGTATTGGAAAATATACTTGACTAATAAGTAAATTATTTTCTATGCTTATGTGTATTCTATAATTAAATGACTTATTCCAATCATATGCTCTCACAGATCATGTTTCTTTATGATTCATGTATTATAAACTACCATGATTTATTCCATGATTCAAGATTATGATTTTTGATATACAAGGAATAATTTTCAAATGTTAATTTAATGTTCTTTTGACCTTATTACAATTTTATGCTTATGTAATCATTGATATCTCCCTTGTTTACCCTTACTGAGCATTTGAGTCCACTCTTTCTTATGTTTCCTTTTCCCATGTTATGAATAATGATGTTAAATGATTTTTACTTAGAAAGGTTTAATTTGTGAGGATTTTTTTGGATATATTGAATACTTAACATGGAATATGAAAATATGGGTATAGTGGGAGACAGTGTTGATCTTTATGAACCATTTGTTTATGAAGAAAAGTTTTTAAGAGTTTTTCCTAATTATATAAAACTCTAAACATAAAAGGTCCTTGGGTATGTAAGTGATCCAATATTTCCTTTTGATGTTATAAGTTTTTTATGGGAATAATTGGGTTACATTTATCAGTATCAAATATAGAAATATAAAGTTTATGTTTTTAACAGCAGATCCAGAAGTGTAGGTCTTGGGCTGTTACAGAGGTGGAGTGAAATTATCTTGGAATTTGATTGTCTTTATTTGGTTTCCTTGATAAATTCTTGGTCTTCCATTCCAACAACCCTTGGGTTTTTACTGGAGGATATTTAGGGTTTAGTATTGATATTCAACCTATGTTGTTTCACCTTCATTAAGAGAGGGTCTAATCAAGTTAATCATCAGGTGGCATGATTTAGGACCGAGATGATGGTTTCAGTTTAGTTTGGTTGTGTGTGTCATCTATGGAATTTTCTTTTTCATTGAAGGACTTGGGTATCTAATATATTTTAGGATTTTATCTCAAAAAATAAGAAGTTTTTTTGATAAATCTTATTTGGGTTTATTTTTTTAATTAAAAGTTCAATTAATGAATTTTTTTTCAATTAAACCAAAATTAAGGTTCCTCAAGTTATTTTTGGTACATTTTATGAAAATAATATAATGAAAAAATTTCACATTTATCTCTTTTAAAATTTTTAATACAATTGTTGTTGAGGGAACATCAAAATTTTATATTTTTTTGTGAATCTTATATTTGATTTTGAAGAGTTTTCAAGTTTGTTATTATGGTATATAGATATTTCAAGTTAGTTTGACTATTGTTCAATTATTTTGTATTCTTTTTGTTTTCTGAGTCAGTTATATCATTAGTTAGAAGATTATTTGGTAAACTATTTGAACTTGTATTATGCCTTTATAATTAATTTATTTGATATAACACATTTATCATTAATGTAATATGAAATACACACACTCATACACACAAACACACTATATATATGAATTCATAACTATACAAAATATCATAAACTATACATAATCAAATAGGGTCAATGAATACCATGTATTCCACACATTGTATTGAAAATATAAATAATACCAAATTTACAAAGTTTTTATTTTTTTACAAAAGTAGTTTTAGTGAACATGAAAATATTCAATTTTATAAATAAAATACTCTAGGTAAAAATCATAATATTATAATCATTAATAAAAAAAATAATATGAATTTTTTTTTTCAATCCATTATGGCTCGAAGGAACAAGATATTCAAAAAATGAAAGTAAAATACAATAATATAAAAAATTAGGTTATCAGAAATTGTTTTGATGTCCATGTGCCCCCAAAATAGATAGATTAATTAGTATAAAATAAAGTATATATATTAATTTTATGGAGAAGACATAAATATTTATTATAAATTTTCATATGTATTTTTTTTAAAATAAAACTGAAATAATTATTTAAACAATTATCAAATGTTATAATTTTATTAATGTGTTTTGATATCAATTTTACATAATATATCTAATTTTTTTAAAAAATAAAAAACAATTTAATGATATTATTCATAAACAAATTTCATGATGAATAATTAATAAAGAAACAAAAAAAAACAAAAAATTATTCTTGAATCTCCAACTCTGATATAAATTGAAGAAAAACCATTAGGGATCAAAAATCCTATTAAACCTTGTTAATGATATAAAATCATGATAATAAAAAATAAATGGTTTTTAATCAAATAAAATACTCATGTATATTTTTCACTTGTGTCAGATCCATTATGTTTAGTTTTTAGTAAATCCATGAAAAAAATTAATAAAATAAAAGGTGAATGTAATCTTATTACTCTTTTAATAAAGAAACAATTTAAATATGATTTTTAAAATGGGGATATTAACATTTAATTTAATATAAGGTCGAATCGAATCATCATGTGTCATTCATGAAAAATTCATATTTAATAACAATTAATGGATGTAATTGAAACATTAATTCATTAATATATAAATAAAATATTCATATATTTAATTGATATATTAAAAAATTTATCTAATTAATTCATCAATAAAAATTCATAAATTTAATATTCCTAGATTTACATTTCATTATTCAATCAGTTAAAATGTTAAATTCCAAGCATAACAACAAAAAATAGAAAAAAACTTGTATTTCTAAGAGAATTTTTAGAAAATATGAGAAAGGGAGACCTCTCTCAATGATTTTTAAGAAGCATCAGGTGAAGTGGATTTTTCTCAATTAATTTTATTTTTTTTTGATGAAATTAATGATTTCTTAACACTTTTAAAATTAGTATGTAGAAAGAGTGAAAATTCCCTTTCCTATTGAACATTTCTTTTATCGTTGAAACATAAAATATCATTATGACTTAATATATTTTTTCATCACCAAAACAATCCTTCACTATAGGAGAACATTTCATTATAGATCTAAAGATTGAATTCCCATTGAATATTTTTCAAGAGTCCAACTGGTATCCCCTCTATCTCGTTTCCTTACAACTGTCGAACTAGAATCATCATTCTCCCATACTCTCTATCCACTTATATCACCATATGAGTAAGGATAATCAATCATTGATCACCAAAAATATAATCCATTATTTATCCATTCATTGACCCCACCTCTATACTAAATCAGGAACCGCGCCACCCGCCATCCTCTATAGAGATAATGAACAAGTGAGGCTATATCTGACGTATGACACTAAAATAATTTTAAGAGGAATCTATCTCGATCAAGATTTTTTCTTTATAAATAACCATTTATCAACACTAATTTAGTTATGGTAAAATTACACCTTTATAAATGCTAATCGAGCACTAATAAAGACACTCTACTTGTTGAGACTAAGAGATTCTGAGGTGTGGTTTCATTAAGAAGAATCCGGTTGAAAAGGGTGAATTATTTACTTAGTATTGTATTTTTTTCATACATAAATCTCTTAACAGTGTTTATATTTCCTAAAATAATAAACATATTTATTCCAATGGACTTATTCCAATGGATTGATGTGAACATACAGATTTCTTATTGTTCCATCAGATAGAGTTGTTCCAAAAAATAAATTAGGCAATGATTTTCTGATTTTCAAAGTAATTAATATCATGTTTATATGAAGGTATTCATGATTATAGATAAATATATTTAAAGGAATAATGTTTTCTTAATCAATTAACAAAATATTTGTGGAAAACTACTAATGAAGCTGGATCAGACGAAGAGGAGTATGATGTCGATAAAATGATCAATTGAAAGTCCATTAGGAAAAAGTTTTGTGAAGTCCATTGGATAATGAAAATCAATATATTTGGATAAAGAAGTTTTTTTTGGAATATTTTAATGAATGGGAGTTTAAATAAGGTATTGGATAGGGGGTTCTCAAGTGAAGGAAAATATATATGTTTCTAAATATAAAGTCCATCAGATAGAGGTATTTGGAAAGAGTCCACCAAAAAAAGTGAATGTGGAGACATAAAACAAAGGTTTATAATTATAGAATTTGAATATATTATCTTTAATATAACTAAGAATAATAAACATGTAATGGTTTCTATATAGACAAACTTGATGTTTACCAAACATAGGGTGACCATATAAAGAAGAATATTATAAGGTTACCAGATAGAGATGTTTCTGTAAAGATGATCCAAATGAAGTTTTATGTGTCTTTAAATTTTTTTTATAAAGTCATTATATGTGATGATGTTTTAGCTGTAATTTCAATACATAAATAACTACGAAGGTAATATCATAATTCAAGATGAGATTTCGGGAGGTTTGAATAGCTCATTGACACTAAGGTTTATGGAAAATTTCCTATGATTTTTTTATTAACTCCTATCATTTAGGAAGTTTAAAGGTGGTCAAAAATTGAAAGTATTGAGTGATATATTCAATTTTTTAGTGGTAAATTTTAATTTTAAGTTCACAATACTCCTTAATTTTTCAAAGAATTAGTGCCTATATAATGTGGGAGTAGGTGCTCCTAGAGAGTTTTTTGCTACTATGTGTTTTGATGAAGAACTAAGGTGTTGAACAATTGTCATATCATCAGATGCAGTAGCACAAGAAGAAGTGGTACCATACAGAGAGTACCAATAAGTTGTAATTAGATGAAAAATGAGAATAAGATACCGAATTCAAGATGCTATATATAGTTGTGGTAGGATATTAGTTGGTATCAGATGAACATGGTATCAAACAGAGTGTCTGGGATAAGTGTAATGGATAGACTGCTTCTGAATGGAGTAGGCAATGGATAGAAAGGTTCATATAGAGAAGTTTATAAAGAAATTATTTCTTAATACTATATAATAAAGTGAATATTAAGAAGAATACATTTTATTAAGGAAAGTGTGATGAAATTTCAAGCAACACAGTGAAAACATACCAAAGCCTATTGGTGAAGGTTCTTATTATTGTTTTAAAATATTATTATATTATATTATCTGTGTAAGGAGAACATAAACTATGAAATGACTATAGTATTATGAAAGTTATTTTTATTCTCTTATTACTATAAACCACCAAAATGATTGTTTTTTAGTGGTTTTATGGTCTTAGATTATTTCCAAACCATGCTAAGGACCAACGACTCTTATTGAGTAGTTAGCCTTGTAAATACCAGTGTTCCTATGGGTGTGATTGGTTTTTGTTTTTTAAAAAAATCAATTATTTCTAATAGGAGGTAAATTTTGTTTCCTAAGTATTAAATTATAAAAAGATAAGATCACTAATTCAACCCTCCCCCTCTCAGTGATCACACAAATCATGATTGTCCCTTTCTAGTGGTATCAGAGCCCAAGTTACTTCATTGAAACTTTGATAAAGTTAGAAGTTAAGTAAAGTTTTCATGGATATTTATAAATATATTAATAGTAAGGGGATTACTATATTTTATTAAAAAAACTATCATATCTATAAGGATATAATGTTACCTTATCCTATTTTAATTAGCTATAAAGTTCATGAAGCTACTATAGATGGATTCCCTCCCCCTACTGGGGGAGTTACCTTAACAACTGCATATAATAAGAATATGGAGAATAATGGGTGTAACACCCTGATATTTTATGAATTATTTTTCATATAAATTTAATTTTTATAAATTTCATTACACACAACACTAAGTTTAAATGAACCACGATATATTGTTAGAATATTTCTATTTAAAGTGAAATTTATTGCCTGACCGTTGGATTGGTGGGTATGAATTGGAATAACTAAATTATGAAAAATATGTGGTTTCATATATATAAAATTAATTTATTTTTTGTCAATTTATTATAAATGAAAATAAAAACCATTTGAAAGAAAAATAAATATTTTTCTAAAAAACTATTTTTATGTGCATAATGTATTTTTATCTTAATAAATTAAATTAATCATTATTGGTGAATGATTTTAATGAAATTTATACATTATATATTAAATAATCTTTTTTAATTTTTTTTTTCTAATCATGGGACAAGAATAAATCAAATTTTATGCTTAAAAATGTATTTTTTTCTTCTAAAAAGTGGTTTTCATCGCGTGTTTCACACTTATTTTAAAATTGATTTCTACCACTTTGAGAAATTTAATTTTATAAAATTGATTATATTTTTTGAATAAGGATGTTCAAATTTGGAAAATATTTCTTTTTTATTTTGGTCAATATGAATAGTAACCTTAGTAATTTTTGTTTCCATGGTAAAGGGTAAATCGGGTAATTAATAGACAAAAATAATATGATAAGGACTATAAAATAAACCCAAAACTTTATTTAAATTTATTAAATGAGTTAATTTCTTTCAAACTCATCTAATATTTATTTTTATGGCCTTTTTCCCATTTTGATGTGATGATTACATTTATAATATTTTATGTAAAGAAAAGTAAAAAATGTCATACTCTTATTTTTAATAACTATAATATTTTTAACATGGAAAAAAATAAAGGATATGTTCAGTTATAAATATTAATTTTTAAAATAAATTATTTATCTTCATCATGGTAATTTCATTTAATTTTATAGTATAATTAATTACCTTAAATTCTTACACAATGATGATATAATAATTATTAAATTAATGGAATAATCAAATAAATGATATTAAAAGTATTTCAAGCAATATAATTTTGAAATTATTAATGTTTTAAATTAATTTTATTGATTAATATAACATTTTATCCATATATTAATTTTTTTTCTTCGAATTCTATCTTTTTTCTTGATGTTATTAAAGTCAAAATAATGAATAGTTCTAAAATTGACATTAATTATATTTATTAATAAATAATATTTTATCAAATGATATAAAATTTATAAAAATATTATATTTGTAAAAATTAATGTTATATGGATTTAAACATAAACCAAAATTCATTCATGTGTCATTTGACATTTTATGGTTACATTATTAACCCTTAAATTGTAGAAAACTTTAATATTACAGTAATTGTCAATGGGGTTAACGAAGGGTTAAAATAAAAAGATAAGGGAAAAAATGTGATCCAAAATTATCAAAATTTTATATTACGAGTTTATTTTGACTCATACCTATATTAGCTTCAAATATTATCAATTTAGGTCCATATAAACATCAAAATTAATTTATATTAATTTAATATTTTAAGAAATTCCATGAGTTCCCCTCCCCTAAATTATAAAAGGGAACCCCTACTTTATCTTATTCACACAAAATTGAGACTTATAAATCAATAAAACTCTACCAATTTATCTTATAAAATTCTCTATAAACATTCTAAAGGTTATGGTCTTCCCAAAATACTAACCTTAGAGACCTTAAGGGGAGATCTAAAGGATTCATTTTAAAGTAGTGGCAATTTCCTTAACCGATCACTTTCTTTTCAATTCCTCTTTTACCTCCTTTAAATATGTTATATTATTCATAAAATAATAACTTAAATTTCCTAAATATATTTAATTATTACTATTATTATTATTAAATCACTATTATTCACCCTCCTTCTATCAAATGAGATGTTAAAGTATCGCTCGTGTGTACGTATGACTTACCATCTTCACGCAGCGATACAATTCATTTCTCATCACTATATTTTATGAATGGGTATTATTATGGGTTTAATATTTATATATGATAATTATTACATAATTATAATTATGGAATGATAATATCATATCTACCTTATTACCTTCAAAACTTTTGGAAAATGATTGTTGTTCGTGTGTACGTTTGGACTACCACCTCAACAAAGCGATGTGATTAGTTTTTCATTTTAGTTTTAATAGGATGGTATTAAGGATTTATTTAATGAATATATATTGTATATATTATATAATAATGATTCTTTAAAGGTGATTTATTATTTACCTTTCTTTTGTTCCATCCATCGAAAAGTGAAAACAATGTTTATGTGTACTTATGACCTATCATCTCTATGAATGGTGTAATTCATTTTTAAATCCAAAAAATTTATTAATTAATGATTGTATTCATTTATTAATAAATTTTTATTTACTACCTTTAATTATTTTCAATGAAAAGTGCATAATTGGTGTAAAATAATCATGTTTTAATATTAAATATAAATTTTTATCATTATTTTTATTAATATAGATTTGAGTTAGTTTATAATTTTAATTATCTCTATAAACCTAATTATAAAAATTGTGTGATTATTGTATTTTATATTTTATAATTAAATTTCCTATAAATAATTAAACTGGATCTTGGGCCAATTTTTCCACCTAAAGGGTCATATGGACCACACAAGAAGGCCCACCAAATCTATGATGAAAAATAGACCATCCATGAAGATATAAATTATGGGCTCAATCGAGAAGCCCAAATTTAATTAAACTACTGAATATATTTTCTATTATCAAAACGAATCATGGATAAAAATTTGAAGTCCCAAATCCACCAAGAGGGGGCCCAACTGATGCTTTGAATTCCATCCCACAATTCTGTCTGAGAATTAAAAATAGACCACCTTTCTTGATTTTTTCCCAAATCCAATCAAGAATATGAGCTGAAATTTTGTGGTGTGAAAGAAAATATTGATATAGACAACTATTTATAAGAAATGTTTTATATTTTATGGAGTATTTCTATCAAAAAACCCATTCAAATTGTGGCCTTCAAGAAATCCTGGATAAAAATGGACAACAACACAATGTTTAGTAAAATAGACATAAATTTTTCCAAAAAAGTCCAATGGACACTAAATTTTGAGGGTATACATTCCACATAAATATATAAAAATTTTAAGAATATGATATCTTAGGATTCAGCTATCTGGATGGAGAAATTGGTGATCCAAATGGAGGGACATATTTGGAATGCAAACAATCCACCATCTTGGGCTATAAATACATCCCCCTATTCTCCTTGGAAGGGGTTGACATTTAAAAACTTAAGGAGGAGGTTTTTTATGGCTAGATAATTTTTGATAGACTATGAGAACTTTACTTAATCTTGTTTCAATAAGATATACCACTCCTCCACTTTCCTTTTCTTATTTTTTTCACTTTTTTTCAATTGTAATAACAGAAGTTCAATTTTATTTCAATTTAATATTAATGTATGTTTCTTAATATTAAAATATAATTATTATCCACATTCTATTGTGATATATTATTAATCTCAAAATAATTTAAATTAATTTAAAATCCCTTTCTTTTTTTTCTTTCTCATTCAATCGAAAGTGTTTTTTTAACTCTCTTCACGATTCAAGTGTGTGTTCGATGTACAAATATTTTCTTATCCCATTATTTTTGTTCTCTGTATAATTAATCAACATAAAAATATTAAACTAGATATATAAAAATCTTAATATCTGAGTAAATCATCCATTATGATGGGTTATAATTTTGGGATATTAAGTGATTGGGATATTTTTCTCATTGAATATTCTTTAAGTTAACATTGTGTAGGTTAAACTTAAATTGTCATGGATTAATGAAATGTTTTTTTTAATGTGTGGATTTCATGGATTATTTTAAACATAAATAAAATACTATAAATAATTTTTTATTGACATTAGAACCCTAGTTAAGTTAAGTCTTGGATTAAAGCCTCCACACTTGAAAATTCCGATCAAAATCATTTTGTGAAGTGGGTGTTAATTTAATAAAATATGAAGAAAATCTAAAGGATATCATAAGATTAAATTCCCAATAATGAACTCACCCCAATATTTATAAAATTTTTAAATAAAAACTCATCAATAAATCAATTTAATTAATATCTAAAAACAACCCCCCCATTAAAAATACAAATAAGAAACTATTGAGTGTAAAATCCATACCATTGCCGAGGATTCAATCATAGTGCTGCTATAAACATTAACAGAGCACTAAAAAATTGAATGGTTGATAGGATAAAATAGACCATGATTAAAATGGAACTATTTATAGGGATGGTTCAACTAATATTCGAAAGTTTTTTATTTTGTAAAAAATAACAAAAAATAATTCAAAAAAACAAAAAAAATCTGAAAAAAACCTAAAAGAAAAACCCAAATTCTCATAAAAATCATAAGAGGAAAAAAAATTTAAAACCCACCTTCCTCATCCTTTCCTAACATACCTAAATTCCCTGTAGTCTCCCAAAAAATCCATTGGATTTTTTTGACCCTGAAATCGAGTGAACTCTTCACCGACTTAGGAGGAACATTAGGTATAATCAAATCACCCAAGACCCATTCATCAACCATCCAATTAAACTAGATATATCCAATCCTAGAGAACACACCCTTAAAGAACTATATTCCCCTGATATAAATTACCGACCCCTTGGTATTCAATATCCCAACATCGAGGTATATTTTGAACTCAAATCGGATTTTATTCATCTTCTACCTTATTTCCATGGGATAACTGGTGTGGATACTCATATTGACCTAAAAGAGTTCCAAGTGGTGTGATCCACCATAAATCCTCAAGGGGTTTATGAAGAAAAAATATTACTTCAATCATCCCCTTTATCACTAAAAGACTCCGTCAATTCATGGATCTATTATCTCCCTCCTGGTTCTGTAACCACATGGAATGACATGAAGCGACTATTCATAGAGAAATTTTTCCCAGCTTATCAAACTACTTCTATATGAAAGAAAATAAGTGGTATTAATCAATTGTATAATTAATAAATCCATGAGTACTAGAATAGGTTCAAAAATCTTGTGGAAACCTACCCGAACCATAAAATCCCTGACCAACTCTTGAACTAATAGCTCTATGAGGGATTATTAGCTATGGAGTGAACTCTCATTATTGCCGCAAGTGGTAATGATCTTGTTGAAAAAAATCATTCAATAGTATGTGATCTCATAAGAAACATGGATTCAAACACACCAAAATTACATACTCAAGAACATGATCAAGTTAAATAAGTCCATGAGAATCAATCCATAGGGCCCAATAAGATGAAAAAGTGGATGAGTAAGCTTACAGGTCTTTTACAACAACTAGAAGTGGATACCAAAGCCCCAACCTCATCTTCTCCAAAATATCTATTCCCTAGACCTATAAAAAACTATGGAATATTTATCTCACCAGCTTATCCAATATACACTTTTCCATAGATTCAATATGATTCATCTGATTCTTCTAGTCCAATAGAGTTCAATGCAATATGTGCTTAGTGAAACACCAACCCTCAACTATCAGGTTAGTTGATTAGAAACTCTGACCAACCCAAATTTGATCCCTTGTCTTATACCTATAACCCAATATTGAGGTATGGTAATCTTGTTTCTCATCCCCCTCAGTTCCCTCCTCCAAATCTAAACCAATTACAATATGGTCAACTTGCACCACACCTAAGTTAGTAAAAAAATCCAATTCAGCCTAACTCTCATCTCAACTATTTCCCAACCCCAAGGGTAATGTAAGTGAAATTTCACTTTGATTGGGAAAACAAATTTCTAATCCTCGTGATGGATCCTCAAATGAACCTTTGAATGTTAAGATTGAAAATTTAAAGAAAAAAATCTATAAAAAGAACCTGAAGCCACTCCCTCACCTCCTTCCATTCCTCTAAGGAACCTAATTCATTTTCCTCAAGCCTTCTCTAAGCTAAGGAAGTCCTTTGAACCTGATCCTAAAATTATTAACATATTTAGATGTATTGAAGTCAATATTTCACTATTATATTTCATAAAAAAAACCTAAGTATGAAAATAAGTGGTATTAATCAATTGAAGCGACTATTCATAGAGAAATTTTTCCCAGCTTCTCAAACTACTTCTATATGAAATAAAATAAGTGGTATTAATCAATTTCACATTGAATAAATCCATGATTACTAGAATAGGTTCAAAAATCTTGTGGAAACCTACCCACACCATAAAATCCCTGACCAACTCTTGAACCAATACCTCTATGAGGGATTATTAGCTATGGAGTGAACTCTCATTATTGCCGTAAGTGGTAATGATCTTGTTGAAAAAACTCATTCAATAGTATGTTATCTCATAAGAAACATGGCTTCAATCACACCAAAATTACATACTCAAGAACATTATCAATTTAAACAAGTCCATGAGAATCAATCCATAGATCCCAATAAGATGAAAAGTGGATGAGTAAGCTTACAGGTCTTGTACCACAACTAGAAGTGGCTACCAAAGCCCCAACCTCATCTTCTCCACAATCTCTATTCCCTAGACCTATAAAAAACTATGTAATATTTATCTCACTAGCTCATACAACATACAATTGTCCATAGCTTCAATATGGTTCATCTGATTCTTCTAGTCCAATGGAGCTCAATGCAACACGTGCTTAGTGAAACACCAACCCTCAACTATCAGGTTAGTTGATTAGAAACTCTGACCAACCCAACTTTGATCCCTTGTCTTCTACCTATAACCCAATATTAAGGTATGGTAATCTTGTTTCTCATACCCCTCAGTTCCCTCCTCTAAATCTAAACCAATTACAATATGGTCAACATGGTGATAAATTGCAACAACATTATCCTTTTTTTCCTCAAACTCAAAGGAGAAATCCACTTCTTGCTCCTAGATTCCACTATCTTATTGAGCCTTCCCAATCCCCAACCCAATAAAAGAACTTTCCAAAGAACCATAATCAAGGCATTCCCAATGTGGGACATGCCTCTTCTTCTAAGAATCCATGAGAAAGTGTTGTAGAGGATCTTTCCTCCTTCACCCATTCTATCTGTAAAAACATTGAAACCCAAATTGGTCAACTTGTATCACACCTAAGTTAGTAAAAAAAATACAATTCATCCTAACTCTCATATCAACTATTTCTCAACCCCAAGGGAAATGTAAGTGAAATTTCACTTTGATTGGGAAAACAAATTTCTGAGCCTCGTGATGGATCCTCAAATGAACCTTTGAATGTTGAGATTGAAAATTGAAAGAAAAAAATATATAAATAGAACTTGAAGCCACTCCCTCACCTTCTTACATTCCTCTAAGTAACCTAATTCATTTTCCTCAAGCCTTCTCTAAGCCTAGGAAGTCCTTTGAACTTGATCCTCAAATTCTTGACATATTTAGACGTATTGAAGTCAATATTTCACTATTAGATTTCTTAAAAAAATACCTAAGTATGAAAAGTTTCTTAAGTAATTGTTCACTAATAAGAGACAATTTAGGACCATTGAGAATGTTTAAACCCAATAGTCCATACCTATGAAGTGTAAAGATCTAGGGACCTTTATGGTTCTATGCTAAATAGGGAGTTCTAAATTCGATGATGCACTCATAGAACTAGGAGCCTCGATAAATTTCATTCCCAAATCCATCTTATAAAACCTTGGTCTAGGTCCCTTGCACCCAATGGGTGTTTTAATCTAGTTATCCAATCAAAGCACTGCCATCCTTGGGGGAATAATTAAGGATGTCCTTCTTTGAGTTAATGATCTTATCTTCCCAGCTGATTTTTATGCCCTTGACATAGAATCTGAGATGAACTATTATTGATCTACCCTAATTCTAGGAAGACCATTAATAATAAAATATTGAACTAATATTGATGTCCATTTGGGCATCTTATCCATGGAAATTGGTGACCAACTCGTCAAATTTGTCAGTTTTCAATCCATGAGACACCCATCAAAGGATCACTCTACCTTCTTAATCCATTATTTCAAGGAAACTTCTGAGAGTCAATTCAACTCCATTCCATCATGTTCATCATGTTATAATGATATATTAGTTTGTGAAATTTTTACCATGATTAACTAAGTCATAAATGGGGAAGTTTATGTCAAACTTTCATTCATAGACTCTATAAATATAGAGGATCTTGAAAACTCTCATGAATATAATCTCAACTCTGATATCCACTATTCCACCTTGAATAATATTAAGGAAAATGAACCAAAAACAAATGAAATCCTTTTATATATACCTAAGTTTTCTTTCCCACTGATAAAGGATGAAACTAATCTGAAACCTCTTCCTATGAACCTTAAATATACATTCCTTTTCCATGATCACTCTTATCCCATAATTATCTCTACAACACTTACTAAAACCAAAAATTCCAAACTTGTTCATGTGTTAGAGGAAAAAAAAATTCCTTAGGTTGTACCCTATATGATATACTAGGAATGAACCCTACCATTTTCATACATCACATCCATATAGAAGAATCATCCAAACCAACCAGAAAACCTCAAAGAAGACCCAATACAATTATACTTGAGGTAGTTAGGGAAGAGATTACCAAGCTTCTGCAATATGGTATTATCTACCCAATTTTTTTTATAGTGAATGGGTATGTCTGATTCAAGTGGTACCTAAGAAGGGTGGGATAAATATTATCACAAATTAAAATGGGTAGGTGGTTACAACTCGAGTGAAAAAATGGCGTGTGTGCATATATTATCAAAAATTGAATGTCGAAAGACTAAAAAATCACTACCATATTCCTCTTATTGATAAAATTCTAGAGAAATTAGCCATAAAGTCACATTATTACTTTCTTTATGGATACACTAGCTACTTCTAAATCCCAGTAGCACCTCAGGACCAAGAAAAGATTGCATTCACTTTCCCCTTTAGAAAATATGCATATAGGATAATGAATTTTGGACTATTTGATGCTCCTGTAATATTCCATAGGTGTATGATGAGTATATTTTATGAATTCATTATGCATTTCATGGAGGTATTCATGGATGACTATACCATTTATGGAGAGTCATTTTAATCCTTCTTACATTCACTCTCTATGGTCCTACAAAAGTGTGTCAAATGTAAGGCTATTCTGGATTTTAAAAAAATTCACTTCATGGTTACTAATGGGATTGTTCTAGGTCAAATAATTTCACAATAGGGTATTCAAGTTGATCCTACCAAAATTGAGGTGACCCAATCACTTCTTGAACCCAAATCCGTTCGATACATCCATTCACTCCTTGGTCATACTTTTTTCTATCAGTGATTCATCCATAACTACAATAGTATTTACCTCCCACTCACTTAGATACTCTTGAATGATGTTACATTCCATTTTTTTGAGGATTGTAATAGAATAATTCATTTAACCCAAAGATGTTATTACATCTTCCCCAATAATTCAAACCCCAGATTGGTCCTCACCCTTCAAGTTGATGTGTAACACTTATGATAGGTCCATTGGGGTTGTTCTTGGTTAAAGAAGATAAAAAATTCCTCATGTAATCTATTATGCATTAAAAACACTTGATGAAACTAAATATAATTACACCATCACTAAAAAATTACTTCTAACTTGTTTTTTTACTTTGATAAATTTTGGACCCATCTCTCAGGTGCAAAAATCATGATCTTTATAGACCATACAACTTTAAAGTTCTTACTTAATAGAAGTGATTCTAAACTGAGGCTAATAAGATGGATCATAATGCTCTAAGAGTTTGAAATTGTGATTAAATATAGAACTAAAAAAGAAAACCCAATGGCTGATCACCTGAGTAGAATTTCTAATTCTTCTCATTCTGAAATAATTGTTCCTAAATTTCCAACTGAACACCTATCATATCTCACTCCAAAGTTACCATGGTATGACCTAATTTTAAAATACTTGGTTTCTAGTGTTTTGATTAATTTTTTTTTCAAAAGAATAAAAAATGAAGCTGAAAAGTAATTCAAAATTCTATTTTTGGGAAGATAATAAATTTTGAAAAACTTGGGTGACAGGGCAATTAAGAGATGCGTTGATGAAGATGAAGATTCCTCCATCTTATAATTCCTCCACTCAATTCCTATTGGTGGTCACTTTGGACCAAAAAGGACCTTCCAAAATTTCCTTGGATGAGGATTATTCTAGACTTCACTCTTAAAGGACTCATATGAGTTCTGTTAATCATGTACCACTTTCCAAAAGTTTGTCACAATTTATAAATGAAATTAAATGCACCAAAATCTATTAATATTTTGTGATATATTTGATTTTTTTGTAATGGATTTCATGGGACCATTATGCATTCTACTGGATTCTCATACATTATTCTTGTGGTAAATTATGTTTCAAGATGGGTTGAGGCCAAGCACACTAGGAAGGATGATGCACATATTATTAGTAAGTTCCTAAAAACCCACATTTTCCACCAATTTGGAACACCGTGTGCCTTGATAAGTGATTTAGGAACCAATTTATATAATTGAAAAATAGAATATCTTTTGAAAAATAACGGGGTTGCACATAAAACTTCAACTTCATATCACCCCAAAAAAATGGAATGGCTAAAATTTCTAATAGAGATGTGAAAAGAGTGCTTGAGAGAATTGTAAAGCCCACTATAAAAGACTGACCTAAAAGACTTGGTGAAATGATTTGGGATTATTGAACCGCCTATAAAACACCCATTGGTATTTATAATTTTAGGGTAGTTTTTGGTAATCCATGTCCTTTAACAATTGAAATCAAACACAATACATTTTGGGCTGTGAAAACTTGTAATTTTGATTGTGAAAAAATTAGGTGAAAAACGATAGTTGCAGTTGAATGAATTGAAGGAAATTTGTCTAGATTCTTAAAATAATTACAATATCTACAAAGAAAAGTAAAAGTAACTCTATGATAAACACATCATATGAAAGGTATTTCCTAAATGTGAAAAGGTAATGCTCTTTAACTCTAGATTTCTGCTTCACCCAGGTAAGATTAATTCTCATTGGGAAAGTCCTTTTATTATTACAATTTTTTCCCATTTGGTGAAATGCATGTCCAAGAACCTTCTTTAAAAATGAAATTAATAGTTAATGGGAATTAGTTAGAGCATTACTATGAGAGGAAACACACCACATGAACCACATCGACTTCCACCGACCCACCACTAGATGGAGATAACGACCCACCAAATCTAAACTAGGGGGAACCTCTTTCCCTTTAACTCATTCTCTATATCTATATCTATATTATTTGTCCTATATCATTATCACCTTTTTAACCATTTTATTTCATCAAACCCTTTTTTTCTCTCTATATTGTTTTGTGGGTGTGTATTAAAAAAAAACTAAAAAAACTAAAAAAACTAAAAAAACTAAAAAAACTAAAAAAACTAGAAAAATAAAAAAATAGTCATAATTACTCACCAATAAATTTTTAAAAATTTTCCAACATTTTTTGGGAGTCCAAATACTTGGTTTCATCTTAAAAATTTTATATTTTCATCATAAATTTGGATAAATAATTTTGTGTCAAGGTAAATAAATTTTGAATGCATAATTTTTGATTTTGAAAATGTTTTTACCCAACCCATGAGGAATAATTTTAGCTTTCATGCCAAGATCACTAATGGCCATATTTTAAAATAGTGTGTTTTTGACCTTTGATTTAGAGTCTTGAGTTTGTGAACCTTTGATCTTAATTTCATACTTTAGTATACATTAATACGATTAAGGAATTTTTTGAACCATAGAAGAATCACAATAGCCAAATAGCCTATTATTACCATTACATTAACCCTTATTTTGAAATTCTCTTATAGCTGATGAAAGCCATTTTTTATAGACAAATTTCAAGCCCAAAACCTTATCCCACCCAACATCTACATGGATTTTTATTGCATGATTTATTGAAATTTAAGTGTGGGGGAAATGGATTTCATTTTGGGTACCATATCCTTGATTTTCAATGTGTCACCATATGCATGAGGGAAATCATATATTTAAGTGTGGGGAAGAGATTTTCATTTGATGTGTTTTAGGAATGAATTAATGTTTATTTAATTTTTTACATGTTATTAAAAAGGGTGCAAAAAAATTAGAATAGTTAAAAAAAACAAAAAAAGAATAAAAAAAATAAAAAAGGGTTGTGTCTTGGGTGGGTCAAAAATAAATCTTCCTCAAAATTTTATCTTTTTATAACTATTACAATTAGTGTTATGATAAGATCAAACATGAGTTGGGAAATTAGTGTGAGATTTGTTTCAAGTTCAACTTTCGAAAAAAATAAAAAAAGAAAAAAGAAAAAAGAACACTTGCATCATCTTTTATTATGTATTTGGGAAAAGTTTTGTGTTTTGTAAAAATTTAATCTTTTAATTTATATCTATTGTCTTTATTGAAACATCATACCCTTGTAAATATGAATTTCTATAACCTTCCATGTCTTATTTTCAAAAAATTTCATTGCTTTTTCCATCTTAGTGTTTTATACCTATTTTCTTATCTTTTGGACATTATATTCCTACCATCCCATAGCCACTGAAAACGACATAAAAAATTTATCTTGATTATTTTGAACTTTAGGATAGATAAAGTAAGATTATAGATATTATAAACTCTAATATATTCACTTTTGGTAGATGAATGAGTGAACCTCTGAAAATAAATTTTTATCATCTTGATAGGAGTATGTTCTGAGTGCCTAAATTTTCAATTTCTAATTTTGATCATGAAAAATGATTTGTTTTTGGAAAATTATTACTATAAATTTTTTTGGTGGAATTATTTATGGACGATTGAACTAGTCTAGACCCCCCTGATTGGTGAAAACAAAATTTTAATATTTTTTGTTGAGTGAAAATGATTTAGTTATGTTTTTATATTTGTTTTATACGAGGATGTAAAAAATACTATGTGTGGGGGAGTTGATGTTATTAATTTATTCATAAATTTTTATTTAATCCCTTTACTTATTTTTAATGAAAATTCCATAATTGGTGTGAAATACTCAGGTTTTAATATTAAATATAATTTTTGAGCATTATTTTTATTAATCCATATTCGAGTTAGTTTACAATTTTAATTATAAATATCACCCTACTTATAAAAATTGCGCGATTCCTATTTTCTAGTTTTCCTAATTCAATTCCCTATAAATAATTCCACTGGATCTTGAGCCAATTTGTCTATATAAAGGGTTATATGGACCACATAAGAAGGCCCACCAAATCTGTGATGAAAACTGAACCATCCATGAAGATATAATTTATGGGCTCAATACAGATGACTAAATTTTATTTAAATCCTTAATATATTCTTTCATATCCAAAAAAATCATGGATAAAAATTTTAAGTCCGAAATACACTAATAGGGGGTCCAACTTATGCTTTGAAATCTATCGCACAATTATGTATAGAAATTAAAAACATCACAATTTTCTTAAATTTTATCCAAATACAATTGAACATTTGAGATGAAATTTTTTGGTATGTAATAAAAGATATAGTAGTCCTAATTCTTATAATAAATGGTTTATATTTGAGGGAATATTCCTATCCAAAAATGCATTCACATTGCAGACTTTGAAAACGTATGGATAAAAATGGGCAGTAGTATATTATTTAGTAAAATAGACATAACGTTTGCTATAAATGTCCAATAGACTCTAAATATTTAATGTATAAATTAAACATCAATATCTACAACTTTTAATTAGAAGATATCTTGAGATTCAGCTATTTTGATGGAAATATTGGATAGCCAAGTAGAGGGAAAGATTTGGAATGCAAATAGCCCACCACCTTGGGCTATAAATACACCCCTCTTCTCCTTGCAAGGGGTTAGAATTTCAGAACTTAAGAAAGATGTTTTGCATTATTAGAGCCATTACAAGTTCTTGGGAGGAATTTAATTAGTCTTGTTTTAATAAGAGATAACTCTCCACTACTTTCCTTTTCTTGTTTTTTTCCCGCTTGTTTTCAATTGTAATCGTGTATGTTTGTTTTTATTTAAATTAAATATTAATGTATGTTTGTTAATATTCATATATAATTATTATCCAAGTTATGTTGTTAAATATTAATGGAATTAAAATAGTTTAAATAAAGTTAAAATACCTTTCCTTGTTTTCTTTCCCATTCAATATAAATTGCGTTTTTAACTCTCTTCAACGTTCATGTGTGTGTTTAGCGCACAACTCTTTTCTTATCCCATTATTTTCGTTCTCTTTATAATTCATTACCATAAAAATATTAAACCAGAGAAATAGCCATCTTAATGGATGAGTAAATAATCCATTTTCATGAGTCATAATTTGGGGATATTAAGTGCTTGATGGATTTTTCTCATTGAATATTCTTGAGGTTAACATTGTGTATCTTAAACTTAAAATGCCATGGATTAATGACATGTTTTGTTTAACGTGTGGATTAAATAGAATATTGGAAACATAAATACACTACCATAAACAAGTTTTGATTGATAATAGAACCTTATTTAAGTTAATTCTTCTATTAAAGCCTCAACACTTTGGAGTTTTTATCAAAATCATCTTATGAAGTGGGTTTAAATTTAATGAAATATAATAAAAAGCTCAAGGATATCATAAGATTAAATTCACAATAATGTTCTCACCCAAATCTTTATCAAATTTTTAAATAAAAAATATTAAATCAATAAATTTAATTAAGATTATAAAATATACCCCCTCCCATTAAAAATAAAAATTAGCAACAATTGACTCTAAAATTCATACCATTTCCGAGGATTCGACCCGAGTTCCACTATACACATTAGCAGAGCACCAGACCTTTGAACGGTCGATAGGAAAACATTGATCGCGATTTAATTACCCTCTCTATATAATGAATATATATGATATTTATACCATGTTTAACATTATATATATGACATAACTATGATCAAAGTGTAAGTATCGAAACTATCAAACCAAAACAAACATGAAAAATGAAGCAATTATCACTCAGAATAGTGATTTTAATAAAGAATTGTTAATAAACTAGTTACACAGGGTTATAATTAAATAATATATGTTTTTTATAGATGATAATTATTTTGGGATAGATTTATAATAGGACTATATTTATTATACAAGAGTTTTGATCATGTGTTAAGGAATTAAGACCACATGTAAGGGGTTTTATGTTACAATCTCATTGTTTATCAGGATTGTTTATGATTAAGTTTCAATGAAAAAATATTATAACCAACCTTTCAATGAACTCATGAATTTTTTTTATCCTGTATTTATTTATTGAGAATATATATTTTCCTTTAATTTTCCTCACCTTAAGTACTTAAGATACCAAAAATACATTTTAAGGAAAATCAACTTTATTTCTCTTTTTTATCGAAAAAAAATTTTCTTCCATATCCATGTTTTCTAAAAAAAATTAAATAAGTTTTTTTATATTTCAATATTATTTTTTAAATTAATTTTTACCCTTGTTTTATTTTTTACAGAATTCTTTAAAATGAATCTTCTTTATATTTTCCAAATGAGGTACTTTTTGACTTTTTACAAAAATGAGAAAAAATGTTTTCTTTTAACTTATATGGCATGATTAGAATTTCACACCATCATGAATAATCAATGTTTTAAAGCTTCCTCTATAAGTTTCTATGGTTATTTTCAAAGAAAACTCCTTACTTAATATTTTATAATTTTTTATATTTTAATGAAGTGATTTCAAAATGGAAAGGTTATTTTCCTCAAGAATGTTTTACTGATATTTTAATGGTATTTATATTTATTAAAGACAAAAGGCCTTGATTTAACTAATGATTTACTGAGGATATGATCTAGGGATACAATCCAAATTCTTTCTATATATGGTTTATGTTTATTATGAAAATAATATTATGAAACCCAATTATTTTCCATGGGTTATTCTATAATGAAATGTGTTTGAAACCCATTTGTATTCATGGGTTTTGATATAATGAATTTTTTTTTATATTGTGGAACACATATGTATGATTTTAATTATTTTATGGGTGGGAACTATATATCCCTCTAATACATTGGATAAATATTGATATCTCATGAGATAAACATGAATGAAATGGAGAGTGAATTCAGTTTAGTAAGGGACTCCATCCATCATTATAGTCTTTGGAGTAACCTTGACTACTACGATGGTTTGGGGAGTAAAACCATTCTAAAATGATAGTCCTGGAAGTAATCATTGACTATTAAGGAAATTATTTTCTATGCTTATGTGTATGACACACTTCTTTATATTATGCCAATGTTACACTACTGGAATTTGAGGTATTTGTGATGGGCTGTTTGTGATGGGATCCTGTCACAAATGAGCTTTTGCAACGGGTCCCGTCGCAAATAGTCTATTATAGAAAATAGCATCGTAAATAGTTTTTTTTGTGATGAAAAATTGTCCCGTTGCAAATTGTTCTCCGATTATATAGATTATATATAAAAAAACATGTTGTGATGGACCCATCACAAATAAGTATTTGCGATGGTCCACTTTTCCTTTCATAAATAATTATTTAAAAAATATATAAACTATTTGTGACGGGGTTCTGTCGCAAAAGGAATCGTCAAAAATACTCAATAAAAAAAAATATTCAATAAAATTATGATAAATTAATATTAGAAAATAATAATAATAATAATACTATTAATATAAATAATATTATATTATATAATAATAATACTACTATTAATAATATAAAAAATTATATTATTGTAATATTAATAATAAATTAATACTAATAATATAATAATGTTACTATTATTATTAAAATTTATAAAAAAATACTATTAATATTATTAAAATAATAAAAAAAATTATAAAATATTAAAATTCTCGATATTCCCAAATAACAAAAAAAATAAAAAAATTATTATTATTATTAGTAAAGTAAACAAACATTAAAAAATATAATACTAATAAAAAATAATAAAATAATAAAATATTAAAAATAATAAAAAAATAAAAAAAAACTTTAAATTATGCAATATCCTCACCAATATAAAAGACCAAAACTGTAAATAGTTAATATTACAACAAACTTTGAATTCAAATGTTTTTAGCATTTAAAAAAGTCCCTGGGGGGGATAGTCTTCTGGAGGAGGTGGAGGAGATAGTGGATGAAACTCCTTCCCTAAACTATGAGTCAGACGACGCATGTACTTCATCTGCTCATGATGCTATTATTTCCATCGACGCGTCTATTCCTCATACTATTACTGCTACTGCTGACACATCTCTTCCTACTTCTTATGAAAACTCTTTATAAGCTCACTCTGAGCTTGCATCTGCTCCTGATACTGTGAGCCAAAAGATGATGCCTCTCCACGAGCTCCTCTAGACCTGGATGCCGACATTACATTAGTACCATAATAATTCCCAGGAGTCAAATGAGAGCCGATAACAACTACTTGGCCCTTCTCGAAGCCATACTGGGTCGCCCGCATTCATGTCACCTCATCAAAATGGTGGGCACTAGTCTGATCAGCTGTCTCGGCCTGACTCTCAGCCTGTGTCTGAGAGGTCACAGCCTCATATGACTCCTTCAATTCCAATTTTAAATTAAAATAGTTAAAATATTATATGCAGTTAATTTTCAAACTGAAAAAGAAATAATACTTACCACAATCCGATGTTGGCAATGACCTCTAATTTCTCCAGTGGATGGATCACTATACATCCTCCGATAAATTTCGCACTTTGTAATATCGGGATGATCGACTACCTATATGAATATAAAATAAACTATTTATATTTAAAGTTATATAAAATATTTTAAAAAATTACTTACCAGATACTCCCTATGAGTACTAAATGTATGACTACTGGCTTGATGCATCACCTCCCATCTCCCTCAGTTATGTCGGCCCAATGAAGATCTCTTCTGAAATCCACCACCCAACTAGTGTGAACATAATCCATCCCAAACATGAGACGAAATGTACTTTGGTTGGTGGGATCTACATGACTCATCAAATACTTCCACTCCTACCTTCTTCATGGTCGTCTTTCTCAAATTGTGCAAAAATTGACGGAAACAGTCACACATAGCCACCTCCCATACTGCGTGGAGTGCGTCACACATGATATCATTGATGGGATACCATAAACCCTACAAATAATTTATAATATCAAGTTATTGATGAAATAAATTTCAAAATAAATGTTATTTATTTACATACCATCCAATGATTGAACATGTCAAGATGCACATTAATAGGAATATATTCCCATGTGATCCATGGCTGTGAAAAATAATTGTGCAAGATAGCTCTCCCCTGTTCAATAGCTGTATGCACAAAACTATGAAAAAAGAACAAATAATAAAACAATTAGTATATAAATAAAATAATTAAAGATAACTAAAACACACAGGTTATCATACCTTCGTGTCTGTGAATCGAAGCCAAGATGTGGACGTCGCTCGGGGATAAGGTCAGGAATCATCAGTCACACAAGACCACACCCCCCCTGCATACCCCCTGAACCGCTAGTAGGATGAAGATCAGATGATCCCAAATCCTTCTCATCCAAACGTAGCTTAGCTTCCTGCAACTCATGAAATAGATCATCATCTATATGAAACACAAAATGATTGTTTTTAGAAAAAAAGTTAAAAACAACTATTATATATATATATATATTAGTTATGATTATAACCAGTATTTAACTCTCTCAATGTTCACCTTCATCATCATATTAATATCTGACGATGTAAATGTCTTCATATTCCTCCTCCTTATCATCAATATCTATATGAGTTTTAGTTTCATCATCTCTTTCCATTTAAAATTCCTTTGTAACATCATTAACATCATCTTCACCATCGAACCTTAATTGTGGGGTTTCATCATCTATATTCATTTCTCTTTGTGAAAAAGATGGATTTTGAGTAGTCTCTTGAAAAATTTCAATTCCTTTCACTTCAGCAAAACTACATTTAGTTTGAGTAAACTAATTTTCCTAAAATTTCATTTTATTATGCTATACCAATCACTCAGGTATCTTGAAGTAGCAAAATACTTTGAATAATAAATTTGATGTACCAGTTGAGCCAGTAAAAATGGTTCATTTAATGCAAAAAGACTTTTATATTTAATATCACTGATTCCATGAGTCTGATGAACATGCAAGTCTCTCTCAGTATCTAACCACCGAAATTTAAACATCATTATGTAATTTTGTCCTAGATAAAACAGTCAAATAATTTCATCCAATATGCCATAAAAATCAACTTCAATTTCTCTATGATGAGATCCTCTCAAGAAAACTTCACTGTTCATTGTTTTTTTAATTCCCCATATGCACGTGTATGAAATCAAAAACCATTCATCACATATTCATTATAAGATTTAACCATTTTGGATGGTGAGTTACTCAATATACATAGCCGCTTATCAATTTTATCAGCATGGTGAGACACCTAAAAATTTATAAAATAATTATCAATATGATAAATAATAAACTGAATTGATATGTTAAACCATTAATAATTTATGTTACCAGTTTTTGAAACCTTTGAGAATTTTTCTCCAGCGTTCTTCAAGAGCATATACTGTAATTTGTAGAAGATATTTCTTGATATGATTATCATATAACCTACAAATAAAATATGTTTATTTGCTGTAACATAAATTATATAATAAGGGATAGAAGCACTCAGAGTACAAATGATTTCATTTCTTCACAGTTGAGTAGAACATATGTACGAGCTCTGTGATGTTCATTATCTGAAAGCCGTCGTTCATGAACTCCACTGAAGCCAAGCTATAGCAGATTAAAAACTGATAATTGATTGTCCATTTCATCATCAACATTACCCTCGTTCCATCCCATGAGGTTGTTTTTTTAGGGATATTCAGATTCAAAATAATGAGAGAAGAAAAATAAGAAATTTCCTCTTGCAAATAAGTTTCAACAATTGAGCCTTCAAATGATGCTTTGTTACATACTTTTTTCTTCAATTTCTGCATGCATCTCTTGAATTGATACATCCATCGAAACTATATTTGACCTCCACACTTTTCTTCATGTGGAAAATGTAATATAAAATGTTTCATTGAGTCAAAGAAAGCCGGTGGAAATATTTTTTCCAGTTTACATATAATTACAACAACATCTTCTTCCAGTTTACTTAGTGCATCGTAATCTGTTTTCACTGAAAAAATGTCTTAGAAAAAAATATGATATGTCTATTATCAAATCCCAAATCAATATAATTTAAAAAAAACTCTAAATCCAATCAGTATAAGTCTTTCTATTATAACATGAAAATCAAGACTTTTTAAGCCGGTAATATGACCATTCTTAATACATCTTCCCAAGTTGGAAGCATAACCATATGGAAGTCTCAAATATTCAATACAATGAAAAAATAATAAGATAATCTCTTTATATAGTGTATAATATGCTTTGGACTTCATTAACCATTGTGATCTGACATTTTCAAACAGTTCAAGTTCTGATTGCCTGCAAATTTGGGCAAGTCTAATCATGCCTTTACATTATCTTTGGTTTTACCCGGTGTATCCAAAACTGTATGAAATAAATTATCAAAATATTTCTTATTAATATACATGATATCCAACATGTGGCAGGCCAACAAATCAGACCAATATGACAGATCCCAAAAAATGCTCTGTTTTATCCAATTGTTTTCTTTCCTAAAGAAATGAATTTTTTGTTGGTTTATTTTTGGTCCAAATGTCATGGGAGGTAATAAAAACACAAATTATTTTAACTTTATACCTGAGATAATTTTTGGAGTTCCATCCCTTTCAATTATGGCTTTTCTAAAATGAGATTTGTTCCTCTGAAAAGGATGATTGGTTGGAAGAAATCTGCGATGACAGTCAAAATAGCAAGGTCTTATTTCATTGGTGAGAATAAATGATTTGTTGTCTTTCATATAGTAAGGACATGATTTAGGACCATGTGTACTTCATCCATATAACATTACTTATTCCAAGAAGTCACTAATTTTCCACATCAATACAACTTTTAGTAGGAAAGTTTGTTTCTCAGTAACATCATATGTACT
Source organism: Viscum album (assembly GCA_963277665.1). Lineage (NCBI taxonomy): Eukaryota > Viridiplantae > Streptophyta > Magnoliopsida > Santalales > Viscaceae > Viscum > Viscum album. Next base: position 1,164,398,751 of record OY728159.1, read on the forward strand.
AACACCATTACTCCACAATGAATTTAAATCACCAATCAATGGTTTCAAATAAAAATCAATATTATTTTTCTAATGTCCTGGGATTAATAAGGTCAAAAATATATAAGGATCCTTCATCAACATCCATGGAGGTAAATTGTATGGAGTTATAAAGACATGTCAACATGAATACTAACTACCATAAGAACCAAACAGATAGAAACTGTTAGTAGAAAGACCCAATCACATGTTCCGAGATTCTAAAGAAAAATATGGATGAACTCGATCAAAATGTTTCCATGAATCACCATCAGATGGATGATTTAATCTTTTACTGGTTGAAATCTTGGTTTTGTTCCATGACATCATTGTCATTGTGTTCTAATACATAAATAAATGTTGCAACCTGGGTGTAAGTGGGAAATATATCAACTGTTTTATAGGAATCGATCTAGACTTCCCTGGTTGAGCTTCTTTATACCTTGATTGTCCACATGTGGGAAAACTATCCAATGACTCATTTTAAATAGAATATAAGATGAAATCATTTTCACATGCACAAATCTTCTGATAGCTAAGGCCTAGATTACGAACCAGCCTCTTTCTCTCATAGTAATTTGCAGGCAACACATTTCCTTTAGGTAACAATATTTTAACCAAATAAAATATCTGATTAAAAAACTTGTTTGACATTCCATTATCTCATTTAATATCCATAAATTTTGAAACTGCTTCTAATTTTCTTATCTTGAAACCATGATATAATACATCCTCAGTAGACCTTAATAACTCAAAAAAATTTAATGGTTCCAACCCAGGAGTGAAATCAATATCATCTTGAGTTTCGGTTTGTTGAACATATGGACCTGCAACATCATGTACTAAATTTTGAAACCGTGATGGATCCAAAATCAAATTATTAGTATCTTCTCTGGAACTGCATTCACCGTGTTGATACCAAAAAACATAATTTGGTTGAAAAAAAAATGCCAGAGATGTCCCCCAAGGTTGTAAAATGTGTCAAACATTATCAAAGAACATTTTTTTCAAGGACACTTAATTATTCCTTCTGAAACAAATTTTATTTTTGATGATGCAAATGATAAGAAAGCTTCAAAACCCCCAATATATACAAAATTTAAACTAGAACCATTTGGATTTATGCGTTGATTTATCTAAGTACGATCATCTAATAATGTCTATTGCCAACTTTCTGGTTCCATATTTTTCTAAAAAATATAAAATCATTATTATTTTTGAATAATTTGAAATAAGAAAGACACTATCCAAAAAAGAGAAGATAAATAATTAAAACTACTTCTTACTAATTACCACTAATTGTGGGCGACACAATTTCTAGTGGATTGGCAGCTACTCTTTTTTCTGATGGCTCATTTACTTGAAACTTTCTCAAACTGAAATTACAATGAAGAATATCCTCAGAGGTACACATATCCATTGTCATGTATATGAGAATGCATAAGCGTACCACCAACCAGATTCTTTATTATGATTTCAGTGTGAGAAATATGCAAGTAAATGATTCGTCGGACAAAAGAGCCCTCTTTTCATCGATGAATCATCTTCTTATAACTGCCACCGCCTGAAAACATTACGAAAAATACGGTCCTACAAATGCATATCCAAAATCGTGCATACAAGATTGGATATGCATATGTAGAAGCATATTTTTCATAACGTTTTGAGTCAGTGATATTTGAAAGAAAAAGATTCATCCAGCAAAAGGAGTTCCGCCAATCCATTGAAAATTGTGCCAAGTTCTTACAATTTATTTCAATTTATTATAATTTATTACAATTATTCTTAATTATTCCTAATTATTGATAATTATTTCTAATGATTCCTAATTATTGATATTTATTAGTAATTATTTCTAATTATTGCCAATTATTGATAATTATTTCTAATTATTGCTAATTATTTCTAATTGTTGCTAATTATTGCTAATTATTCCAAATTATTCCAAATTATTCCTAAGCATTGGTAATTTTTGATAATTATTGGTAATTATTGGAAATTATTGGTAATTATAGGTAATTAATGCTATTTATTACTATTTATTTCTATTTATTCCTAATTATTCTAAATTATTGCTAATTATTGCTAATTATCAGTAATTATTGCTAATTATTGTTAATTATTGCTAATTATTGCTTATTATTTCTAATTATTGCTAAATATTGCTAACTATTACTAAGTATTACTAATTATTGCTAATTATTGCTAATTATTTCAATTTATTGCTATTTATTACTATGTATTACTATTTATTACTATTTACTCCTATTTATTCCTAATTATTAATAATTATTACTAATTATTACTAATTTTTACTAATTATTACTAATTATTACTAATTAATACTAATTATTACTAATTATTACTAATTATTAATAATTATTAATAATTATTTCTAATTATTAATAATTATTACTAATTATTACTAATTATTATTATTATTACTAATTATTACTAATTATTACTATTTATTACTATTTATTACTAATTATTACTAATTATTACTAATTATAACTAATTACTACTTATTATTACTAATTATTACTAATTATTACTAATTATTACTAATTATTACTAATTATTACTAATTATTACTTATTATTACTATTTATTCCTATTTATTCCTATTTATTACTATTTATTACTAATTATTACTAATTATTACTAATTATTACTAATTATTAATAATTATTACTAATTATTACTAATTATTACTAATTATTACTAATTATTACTATTTATTACAAATTATTACAAATTATTAATATTTATTACTAATTTATTACTAATTATTAGTATTTATTACTAATTATTACTAATTATTACTAATTATTACTAATTATTAATATTTATTACTAATTATTACTAATTATTAGTAATTATTAGTAATTATTAGTATTTATTAGTAATTATTACTATTTATTACTAACTATTACTAACTATTACTATTTATTACTATTTGTTACAATTTATTACAAATTTATTACTAATTTATTACTAATTAGTAGTATTTATTACAAATTATTACAAATTATTACAAATTATTACTAATTATTAGTATTTATTACTAATTATTACTAATTATTAGTAATTATTAGTAATTATTAGTATTTGTTACTAATTATTAGCATTTATTACTAATTATTAGTAATTATTAGTATTTATTACTAATTATGAATATTTATTACTAATTATTAGTATTTGCTACTAATTATTAGTATTTATTTCTATTTTTTACTAATTATTATTATGTTTTTCTAATTATTACCATTTACCGCTAATTATTACTAATTACCGCTAATTATTACTAGTTACCACTAATTATTACTAATTAGCATTAATTACTATTAATTACTGCAAATTACAACTACTAATTACTAATTACCACTAATTATTTATATTCATTACTAATTATCGTTAAGAATTCTTAATTACTACTGATTACTAATAATTTGTAATAATAATTTCAATTTATTATTACAAATAAATACTAATGAAAAAAAATCTAAATCTAATTTAATTACAACTAATTAACAATAATTAAAATCAATATAAAAAAATGAAATAAATATTAAAATAAATAAAACATAAATACCTTTAAAATTTATCTCTTATAAGTGTAGATGACTTCAAAACTTGTTCGTAAAAAAAATTAACTCAGAGAAATTTTAACTTTAAAATTAGAGTTTAGAGAGAGAGAGAGAAAATAGAAATTGAGAGGAAGAATGAAAAAAATGGATGAGGGGTATATATAGGTTAAATTATTTGAGATGGTACTATTTTCGACTGGACGCCCGTTGCAAATAATACTATTTGCGACGTGACCCATCACAAATACCTTCGATCGCATTAATTACTGTTGGTGGTTAAAAGGGTATTTGCGACGGGACCCGTCGTAAATAGTATCTACCACCGCTGGGTATTTGTGACGGGGAGGCACCCCGTCGCAAATACCCTTCCCGTGGTTTGGCGTGAAAACCTCGCCAAAACTTTTGTGACAAGACCCCTTATCCCGTCGCAAATAACCCATCACAAAAGACCATTTTTTGCGTAGTGTTATGCTCTCATGAATCATATTCTTTGATTCCCTTGTGATTAATGTCTTATGAACTAAAAAACTTTATGTCATGACTCAAGATTATGATCTATGAAATGAAAGGTATGGATTTCAAATGTTAAACTCATGTTATCATACCCTTATGTTCATTTTATATCTATATAATCATTGATATATACCTTATTTACCCTTAATAAGCATTTGAGCTCACCCTTTCATTATATTTCCTTTCCCTAGGTTATGAAGAAATGTATTATGTATGATGTGTTTAATAAGGGTGATAGTTATAAAGAAATCAATGAGAGACTCCTATGAACTAGTTTTTTATATGTCCAAGTTTCCAAAGATACTAAATCTATATGATTCTGGCATAAATCGTTATGTTATATAATGAATAATCATCTATTAAGATGTGATATATATGTTTGAAAATTATGGGTCGATATAATGGGAGAACTAAAAATTCTACACTTTCCTCCCTTTTTAAAAGTGAATTTACGAGGGTTAAAGTAATTGGAATTTCTAAAGGCGTCTAGGACAATTTAAAGAATATCTATGAAGGAAATATGAAAGTGAAGAAGGATAGGCTACACATATGGAGATTTAAGTATGAAGATATTAAAATGGGAGGTAATGAATCTATTGCTAAATTATTTACAAGGTCTAATGAAATTGTAAGTGTTGGTCGGAGTAGGACAGTCAAGAGGGGGGTGAATTGAGTTCCTATAAAAATTTCTGTTAAAAACTTTATTTGAAGATCCCCCCAATTTAAAAAACAAAACATGCATGTTAATCAAAGTAGTAAATTTATAATAGTTTGACTATTCAACTAATTTCTCAAAATATTGATTATTTCTCAGTTATAACAATATGAGATATTGATATAAACTTTGAAACTAATTTAATAAATCAAATTATAAATATTATCCAAGACTAACTATAAAAGTGAAACTTAGTTTTCTAAAATATGAGTTAATAATAGAGTAAACTAAATTTAAAAACACAGTGGATTAAAACAAGTAGTTCAGTCTCAAGCTGAGACCTAATCCACTCCACTTGGTGATCACCTACCACAAAGAAATATATATATAAATATTTGATCCACACTCTGGATTGGGGTTTACACAATAGTACACAAGACTGTCTAGGTCACTTGACCTCTACCATAGTTCTATGTGAGAAATATAACAACCGGGTCACAAAGGACCTCCTCCAGAGTTATACGTGGATGAAACAAAGTGTCAAAAGTAGTGGTGAGAGGATATCTTGTATCCTCCAGTTCAACACAGGAGAAAATGTGTGTTTTTAGTATAGACACAATCATTGCTTGAAAGATTAATAAAACAGTACACAATAGAGAAGAATATAATAAGAAGGGATTAGAAATGCTCTGAGTGTTGTTTTATGCAGCTCTAAACTTCTAGGATGTAACTGATTTGATGTTCAGGTCCTCTTCTGAAAATAGAGTGTCATGGATCTTTGTCTTTTGATTTTCAGTTCGGCGAGTTGCTCTTATTCTCTTCATTGTGTTGTTGCTGGAAGGATGTTCATAGGATAGTTCACAACAAGAAATATGGATTATAATTGTTCTTCCCTGTGTTCTTTCATGCATGTATGTTTTTTTCTAACGTCTCTTTCAGTCGCCACTTTACACACTTTTTTTTCTAATTTTTTCAGCTCGTGCACCACCCTGTATATTTATATTGAGTGCTTGTGTCATGGCTGACAAGGATCAATATCCCTTCACTCGTACCTCATACTGTCAAGTGTCATGTCTACAAAAGATCATTAATTATGTTAGTGTCATTAAATAACTCAAATATGGCCGTTAGAATCAAAATTAAAATTTAATTGAAAAAGACAGAAAAATTAAGTAAGGAACGATGTCATAGTTGATGGTGAGATAGAAGTGGTGCCACATTCACAATGAGTTAGAAGTGGTGACTTGGAACTAGTTCTTACTATTGTGTCTTGTTATGGTTTCACAAAAACAATATCTTTTCCTTTGTCAAACTTCTAAATGATGTCTTGTTACAGTGTCACAGAACCGGTGTTACAAAAACGGTGTCTAGTTCTTTGCAAATTCTGGAACCAGTAGCACGGTTATGGTTTCTAATCCTTTATGAATTCTAAAACTGGTAGCATGGTTATGATGTATGGTCATTTTTAATTTTTTGGAACTGGTAGCATGGTTACAGTTTCAAGGAAACAATGTCACAGACTTTTCCAATTTCCATACTAAACGGTGAGACCGTTTGGGTATAGAGATGGTGTATCATACTTAGTTAAATATCTGCCATCTGTCTTAAGAAGTAATACTCACAGAATGGATTATGGTTAAACATAATCATAATAAAACATAGTAGAAAATGACCAATTAAGATTTATAATATTTAAACACGATTTACATGATTTGCATGATTTGTGAGCATTAAAACAAGAGGAGTCCAACGATCTCCCCATTTTTGATGACCATAAATCATGCACTACTACAAATATGTCCATTATCAGCACTAGAAAAGTGGATTAACAATGATAAAAAAAGTGCTGTTAATAGAGGTGAAGATGGGGGTCCCTTTTATCAGTGCTCAGAAAAGCGCTGATAAAAACCCCTTTTATCAGCACTGATAAAAGTTGAAAAAATATAAAAAAAATAAAAAAAAATATTTTTTTCAATTCTGGGGGCTTCAACAATGCTTGAAGCCCCCCTTTAACAGTGCCCACCGCCCATAGTGCCCACGCACGTCCCATGCCAACTCCTCCCAGCCCCACCCCCTTTAACAGCACTAGGTAATTCCCCCCACCTGCGCGCGCGACCTGCCTCCCTCAGGATTCAAACTCAAGACCTCTTGCCTGCGTGCCTAAGCCTTTACAACTCCACCATATTGCTTTGCTCTTCATTTATTAATATATCTGTTTATTTATATATATACTTAGTTATATTTACTCATATATTAATATATATGTATATTTAGTTATATTAATATATATATCCGTATATATATATATATATATTGACATATATATTTATATTAATATATATATATATATATATATTTAATCATTTAATATATACATATATATTTAGTCATATTAATATATACATATATTTAATTATATTAATATATATATATATATCTGTATATATATATATATATATTTAGTTATAATTTTTTATCCGTATATTTATTTTTATATCAATATATATTTATAAGATTAGTTTTAAATACATTTATAAAATATGTTTTCTTATGTGTGTTTTTATAAATAAATAAATAAATACATACATACATATATAAAACACACACACACAGATATATATTATATACATATCTGTAGGTATAATTATACATATTTATATATATTTACAAATATTATATATTAATATGTATATACAAAAGTGCTAGAAATGAGGTCTTGAAAAACCTAACTAATCACAGAGTCACTGGAAAAGGCATAACATCTTCTTCGGGTGTCTGTTTCAGCTCTGTGAATAGTCAAACTGAAGATCATGGAAACAAATATGATAAAAAAGGTGGTGGAGTCCGAACAGACACATAGATCAGAAGTTATGATAGTTTTAAGAAAAATTTGACAGGGGTATGGAGACAAAAACTGAGTTTTGGAGGCCTTATGAAAGGTTTTTGGGGTTTTAGGTTCCCAGAAGTGACTAAGATTATGTATAAGTCAATACTCTTCATACATATCTTCACTACCTTAGATTTGATATATGGTAGAGCCCAAACAGACACCCATAGCGAAAGTTATGGCCGTTTGAAGTTGGACTTTTTTTGGAGTGCTATAACTGATATATCATTCGTTACTATGATCTTATAATGGTTTCAACTAAACTTAATCATCACTCGTTTCATGAGCTTCGATTTGACTGGTCATGATGCTCAAATAGACAACCGGAGCAGAAGTTATGCCCATTTTAGTGAGTTGCTGGTTTCTTAGGTTTTTTGGAGATACGAGTGTTGCAAAATTTCAAACAACAATAACTTCTGTTCCGAGTGTCTGTTTTGGTTCTACCATATATCAAATCGAATATTGAGAAAATTTACACACTACGGTGATCACCGAAACCCCTTATCACGTTCTTTGAGGTTCAAAAAGGACCAAGACCCCTCTGAACAGTCATAAGTTTGGCTCCGGGGGTCCGTTTTGCCTCAACAACATTTCAAATCGAATATTACAACCAGACATACACTACGGTGAACATTGTAACAAATTTTCATATTCTTCAAGGTACAAAAAGGTCCTTAATCCCTACAAACGACCATAATTTCTGCTCTGGGGTGTTTATTTTGGGTCTACGACATATCAAATCGATATAAAACATATTTTAAGAAATACTTATTATATTTATATCAATATAAATATACTTATATATCAATATATTATTTTTTATGATTTTTTTGAAATATACACATTTATCAGCGCTAGGAAAATGTGCGCTGATAAAACCCCCCTTTATTAGCACTACTAAAAAAGAACTAATAAAGGGGGCCCCTTTAATAGTGCTAAAAAAAGCGCTGATAAAGGGCGGTGCTTCAAAAACCCAGTTTTGTGGTAGTGATGGAATTTACAAGGCATACATTTGCTTATCATATCAAGGTATTATAGAATATATGTCCCAGAAAGGTTCTTTTCCCATAAATGCCTAAAATTTAGTTCTTATTTCTCCACCTTTTGATATTATCAAAAAAGAATCGGAGAAAGGAAAAAAAACACTAAAGGAAACCCAAAAAAAAATTAGAGAAAGAGAGAACTTTTCATTGAATAAAATACAGAGTTTAGGTATAATCAAAAAAAGAGAATACATCACAACCCTATCAAAAATTATCCTTCACTCCTATTTATATTCTGAAACCTTAACTTTATCTTTATTAGAGACAACTTGAGTAGAATCAAGAGGTACAAAAGTGGAGGTGGTAGAAGTAGTAGTAAGGGAAAGTAAGGGAACTCCTTCAATTATAGAAGGGGAAATAGTTGGTTTGGTGGAAGACCAAGGAAAATGATATTCAATAATAATAGGTCTGATCTAGCTTAGAGATTGAGAGACAAATATGGTTACATGTGCAAAAGAAGTGGAAGAAGAAGGATTAGTAGAAGGAATCAGGCTAGGTCTCAAAGGAGCTGCTGCAGGATCCTTGATGGCTGGGCTTTGAACATATAGATATGGATTCAGTAGATTAATAAAATCTATGATGATTTCACCACCAAACTGCATGGCCTTTTCGAAGTCATATTTATTTTTCTTGAATTTATCTAGAGTAGGTGTTAATTCATGTAGCTTCTATACTTGATTCTTGAATGATTGAGTTATATGAGGCAGTTTTAAATTCTCCAAAATATACTTGAAATGATTTTTCAACTCATGCTTGGAATATATCCTCTTGAAGTATTAATATACTTTCTTAGAGATTTATTCTTGAGTATCAGTGGAAATTTTTGAGTGAAATATTACCAAGTCAAGTACATGATCACTGTTCTTAACCACTTTTTCAAGAATTTCCTTATCAACACCTTCAATCAATGAATGTAACTATTCTATAATGGCATATTTGACCATTTCACTGTCTGAGGGAAAAGATGGATGAGGAAAAGTAGATAGAGCAGAAACAACTGATGTGAGAGATTTAAACTGATTTAGAATAATCTGTAAACATAATTTATATTCAGTGGTCAGATTATTGATTCTAGAGACAAGCCCACACATCTCATTTTCTATTTTGGTGTTGTTATCAAACACCTTTTCATACACAGTAATCAAGTTGGGTTAAATCAGAGGTAAAACCTTCTGTGGGATCTTATTAGCATCATCCTCATTGAGATGATCAACCGGGGCTTGAGCGTCTTGCAACACTTTCCTCATTTCTTCAACCATAGATCTTAAAGATTTCACCTCATCACTCAACTATCTATTATGAATCCATACTTCTTGAACTTCATGAAGCATATTGGGTTGGATCTTCCATATGAATTTCTCTAGAAGCAATGCAGCATCCCTTTCACTGATATTAGTTATAGGAGCAGGTTGAGAGTTCATGAGCTTCTCAAAACCAGACAAAAAAGTTTCTCTAAAAACTTTCAGATCTATTTGGCTTAAATAATTAGGAGTTTGTTGAGAAGGTTCATGAGCATGAACAGAGACAAGTTTTGGTTCCTTAGCAGACAAAACTTCTATAGCAGATAAAAGTTTAAGATGAAACAAATTTGAAAGATCCAATCCTTGAACTGAGGTTCCTTGAGACTCATCAACATCAAAATAACTTGGAAACCTGTACCAGGTATCCACAGGACTTGAGTTAATAGGATTTGACACTTCAATCCTTTCCAAGCTGGGGTTTTTCTCACCCCCAATAGATTCATCTCTTGGAGGACTAAGAGAATAAATCTATTGACCAACTTCCACACCCTCTACTCTATCAGATTGAACCATACCTCTATCTAATTGAAATTATTTCTCCATTATTTCTTTAGCAGATAAAATCACTTCTGTTTCTACATGTTCTTCAGTCTATTCCTTAGTAGCATCATGCTCCTCCACATCAGTATCTTCATCATCAACAACAACTTTACTTTTGTCAATAATTTCACCTTATTTTCTAGCATCTTCATCGCCTTTAGAGAGAAGAGATTCTCTATAGGTAAAATCCTAAGGTTCATTAGATTATTTCATAATTACTTCACTTTCATTAGCATCTTTCCCTTTTTCAGGTCTATCAACTTCTATTCCTTCATCTGAGTATTTTACAAGCTCATATGACTCTAAACCAGGGTTAGTGTCATTTTTAGGTCTTGAAGGGTTCTCAATAGGATTAAAATCCCCATAAAACCTCTCATTTTCTTCAACCCATGATCTCTTCCATGGATTCTAACTAATATTCATTAATCTTCATATATCCTTAGATGTAAAAAATCATAATCCTCAACCAATTCTTAATTCTTACCAACCACACCTTTGGATAGTAGCATTGCAGAGATAAACCTTGAATAGAAAAGAGAAGTTTAATTTGTTGTTTTCTTGATCATGTCACAAATATGAAGAATAATGTACTTACACATATTAATTTTGTGACTATTCTTCATAAGATGTATCAAAAACACATATTAATACTTGAGAGTAGAAAATTATCCTTTCCTTAGACATATTAGGTGTTGAATAAACTTAAACAACAACCTAGTATCTCCATATAGTTCAACAGCAATATGCCTTCTTTTATTTTTATTTACAGTCAACTCACCCAAAGCCTCTTCTAGGATAAAAAAATAACTTAGTGGAGGAGGTCCTCTTTGATAGTCGTCAAAAATTACTTCACGGGGTATTCCTAAGTAGGAATCCCATAACCACAAAGAATAGGAACATCTATGCCCATTCACCCAGCTTTTAACCACAAAAACATCTTGAGAGTTGAAAGAGAACTGAACATACTGATAAAATTCAAAAACTAGCTTCGAATAAATATGTAATTTCTCTTTTGTAAACTACTCTAACCATCCCTATTATTCCAAGACTTTCAGAACAAGATATTTACTTGATATGACCCACTTCACACATATTTCTTTCTCTGGCATGACTACTCGATCCTCAAGACCTGGGTTTAGTGGTTTCTCAGGCATTGTAGTTGGGGCCTTTTTCTACTTCTTTGAAGACCAGTGCTTTCAAAAAGATGATGAAGATGGAAGCTTCATCCTGGGAATTCAACACGGGCTCAAGGAAGAAGATGATTTCTAGAGAAAGGGGATTGGCTTTGGGAGTAGAGAGTACGAGTGAATAGAGAAGTGAAAAATGGGTTTTTATCATTTAGGGAGTTCAAACGTCACAAAACACAAAGACAAATTATAAAAGAAATAAAGTAATAAATATAGCGTTATGGGAAAAGATTTTTTTAAAAAAAATTCAGAGTCATAACAGTGAGATCAGAACAAGTAGTCATGATATCAACATAACAATGTGACTATAACTAGTGAGACAAAAAACATGAGATAACAAGATAAGAGACAATAAATGAGAGACAATAACTATGAAATAGTAACTATGAGACAATAACTATGAAATAATAAGTTTTAGACAATATACTGGTCACTCAAGGATGATCATTCCTAATTCATGTATGATGTAACTCATCCTTTCATAATTTAAAGGCTTAGTGAAAATGTCAGCAAACTGATGTTCAGTGCCAATGAATTCTAAAGTAATATCACCCTTTTGATAATAATCTATCAAAAAGTGATGTATTACATCAATATGTTTTGTTCTTGAATGATAAAAAGGATTATTAGAGATGTTAATAACACTTGTGTTATCACAATTTATAGGGACATGTCTAAATTGATATCCATAATCTAGAAAAGTGTGTTTCATCCACAAAATCTGAGCACAACAACTACCAGAAGCTATGTATTCAGCTTCAGCAGTAGATGATACAATAAATTTTTCTTTCTACTACACCATGATACTAGTGACTTTCCCAAAAAGTGACATGTTTTTGAGGTACTTTTTCTATCTAACTTACAACCACTAAAATCAACATATGAATAGATAACTAGATCAAATTATTATCCTCTAGGATAGAATAATCCTAAGTTGGTAGTATTTTTGAGGCATTTGAAAATTATTTTAATAGCAAGAAGATGTGACTCTTTAGGATTTTATTTAAAATGAGCACACATACACACACTAAACATAATATCAGGCCTGCTAGCAGTTAATTAGAGTAAACTCCCAATCATTCCTCTATAAGTGGTTTGATAAACAAATTTACTATTTTCATCAAGATCCAACTTACAGGTGGTACTTATTAGAGTATCAATACTTTTAGTACTATCCAAACCAAAAAAAATTTAGAAGATATTTAGTATATTTACTTTGATTAAAAATAATACCTTTCTTATTTTAAAATATTTTAAATCAAGAAAGAATTTTAGTTCACACATTAAACTCATTTCAAATTCATTTTGTATAATTTTTGAAAAATCAATACATAAAGAATTTTTAGAAGATCAAAAAATAATATCATAAAAATATATTTGAAAAAATAAAACTTCTTTAGAAATTCTTTTTATAAAGAGATTAGGATTAGATATACCTTTTGTAAAACCTTTAGAAATAAGAAAACTACTTAGTCTATCATACCAAGCTCTTGGAGCTTATTTTAAACCATATAAAGACTTTTTTTTAATTTAAAAACATGGTTTGGAAAATGGGGGTGTGTAAAACAAGGGGGTTGTTCAACAAAAACATCCTCAACTATATACCCATTTAAGAATGCACTCTTAACATCCATTTGATATAGCTTTAAATTTTGATGCACTGCATATGAAAGAAAGATTCTAATGGATTTAAGTCTAGAAACTGGTGAAAAAGTTTCCTCATAGTCTATCCCTTTTTATTGACTATAAACTTGTGAAACTAATATTGATTTATTTCTTACTATATTACTAGTGTCAACTACTTTATTCCTAAACACCCATTTAGTACCTATAGTCAAGGTGTCTTTAGGTCTATCTAATAGTTTCCAAACATTATTTCTTTCAAACCGATTTATATATTCTTGCATAGACATTACCCAAAATTCATCACTGATTGCATTATTGATTTTCTGTGGCTCAAGATGTGACAAGAAATCTTGATGTTCAACCTGATTTCTTTGAGTTCATTTATCAGAGTCTCCAACTATAACGTCTAAATGATGGTTCTTAAGGGTTCTAATAGATCTAGAAAAATAAAGGCTAGTGATTTCAGGTTCTTCAATAGGTTTGGGTTCATCATGACTAGAATCTGGAGAATTTCCATAACTACAAGATTTTATAGATTTCTTTATAGTAGGGTCAAAGGATTTTTCATTTATGTCCATATTTGAAAAATTATCCTCAAGGTTTTCTATGGAGGTATTAGGTTCATATGGACCTATTTCATCAAATTTCACATGCGCAGATTCTTCCACACATTTGGTTATTTTATTAAAGACTCTATATGATTTACTAGAGATTGAGTAACCTAGGAAAATTCCTTCATCACTTTTGGATGAAAATTTGTCAATATTTTCCTTTGTATTAATAATATAGACATTGTAACCAAAAACATTGAAGTAATTAACTTTGGGTTTTCTATTATTCCACAAATCATAGGGAGTTTTCTTAAGAATTGGTCTGATTAAGACACTATTAATAATATAAAAAGCTATATTGATAGATTCAGACCAAAATTAGATAGGCAGGTCATATTCATTAAGCATGGTTCTTACTATTTCTTGTAAGTTCTTATTTATTTTTTCTACAACACCATTTTGTTGAGGTTTACTATGGGAAAAGAATTTATGACTATAGCCATTTTGTGAGAAAAAATATTCTTGGTTTTAAAACTCACAACCATGGTCACTTATTAAGTATTTAATTAAAAGACCACTTAGGATTTCTACTATTCTAGAATACTTGGTGAAATGAGAACAAGATTCACTTTTGTGATCTAAGAAAAATGTCCAATTATATCTATAATAGTCATCTACAAGAACATAGGCATAGTGATTCCCATTATAACTTGAAACTCTAGATGGTCCAAACAAGTCCATGTAAAACAACTCGAGAGGTTGAGAAGTTGAAACTTATTTCTTTGGTTTGAAAGAGATTTTGTGTTATATACCCTTTTGAAAAGGATTGCAAACTTTTTTCATTTGGAAACTCATGTTTGGGTAGATCCTTCACTAAACCTCTTCTAGTAAGCTTTATAATAGAGTGTATGTTACAATTTCCTAGTCTTCTATTCCAAATCCAGGACTCTTTATAAAATATACTCAAATAAGAAACATTTTGATAAACTAAATAATTTAAGTTAACAATATAAACATTTTCATTTCTAAAAGAAGTAAATACTAATTCATTTTTAGAATTAAAAACATTGAAAGCATCATTTTCAAATTTAACATTGAAACCATCATCACATAATTGTGAAGTACTGAGTATATTATATTTTAATCCATCAATAAAAAGTAATTTAGAAATTAAAACTGAGTTAGAGTTACTAATCTAGACAATGCCAATTATTTTTTCCTTTAGCATTATCACCAAAAGTGACAAGTCCACCATCAATCTATATGAGATTCTTGAAGCATGAGTAATCTTTTATCACGTGTCTGGAACATCAACTATCCAAGTACCATAGACTTCTATAGGAGCCCTTAAAATATATTTACTATAGAATAATTAATCCATATATGATTTTGGTACCCAGATTTGTTTGGTTCTAGTATCAATAGTAATAAGAGATTTGGGAACCCATACTTATTTCACAGGTTTCCTATACAAAGTTTGTAAATTATTGGAAAAGTAATTTTTTTGTCCTGAAAAATTAAAAGCAGGTAATGAATTCCCAGAGCTATAACTAGCATATTTTTTAGTTTTGGATAAGAAAATATATTTTCTAGATTTTTTTATAAAATGAGTTTTAGTTATGTTCCCATGTCCAGGTTGTTATCCTATACCAGTAGTGTACTTAAGAGTTACTTTTTACCAAGTATTCGTGTTAGATTATTATTTCCATTGGTAAAATTTTCTAAGTCATTTTTCAATTTCTAATTAGATAATTTAAGTTAATTTTTTTCTTTAAGTAATTGAGCATTATTTCCCTTTTCTATAGTAAGATCAGTTTTAACAGTTGAAGTAAGAGTATGCTATTTCTTTAAATATTCATATTTATCTTTTAATTCAATGCATGTGTCTTAAATAATTTGGAATTATTCATAAATTTCTTCACTAGTCATATTTTTAGAATCACTTTCATCTCCAGAATAATAGGAATTTTTTACAGGAGACTTAGAGGTTACCTCTGATGCATTTGTCATGAAACACATATTGGATTTTTCAACATTTTTATCATGTGATGATTCTGAGTCACTTGAGATATCCTCAGAAGTACTCCATGTTTCTTTCATTTCCATTTTTTAATTTCTATCTTTGTCCTCATAATTAGTTTTATAATTTATCTTGGGATATTCAACCTTTACATGTCATTTTCTCTTACATTCATAACATACTATTTCATTTGAGTGCTTATTCCTTTTCCAGTCCTTCTTCCAATTACCTTTCTGATCATACTTTCCTTTTTAGCTGGGATTACTAAAGAATTTATTCCTTCTATAAAACTTTTTAAACCTTTGGGATAATTAAGCCATTTTATCATCATTATCTGATAGTGAATCATCATTACTTGTACTATTAGAATGATCCTGTATCCTTTCATTTTCTTTATTTTTGGAAGTAGTGGTTTTGAAAGCCACTAAATTTCTATTTGGTTCATCCTCTTCATCTTTTTTTTATATTTAACTCTACCTCATACATCATCAATTTACCTATCATCTCCTTGACTAAAAAATTACTGATATCATAGTATTCTCTAATTGATATTGATATTCCTATACACCTTTATGGTATACATATGAGTATCCTCATGATTTGTTATTTGGAAACCACTAGATTTCCTAGAGATATCATTGTATTGACTATTTCATTAACCTTGAGATACATACTTAAAATAGGCTCATAAGGATTCATCTTAAAGTTATCAAACTTAATATTATAGGTATTAAGTCTCATTTCTTTAACACTAGAGGTTCCTTCATGTGAAATAGATAAAGTTTCCTAAATTTCATTGGTATATTTACAAGAAGATATTCTATTAAATTCTTCATATCCTAAATCATTAAACAACACATTCATATATTTATAATTATTATTGTAAGAAACTTTTGTATCCTCACTCCATATAGTTCTTGGAGTTTCTAGTATTTCATATTTATCTTCTATTACTGTCCAAATATCAAATCCGATAAATTCTAAGTTCATTTTCATTTTAATTTTCCACTAAGCATAATTTGTTACATTAAAGTAGGGAGGTTTTTTGGTAGCACCACCATCCTATATATTATTCATAAAGACTATATTTTAAAGAGATAGAAATTTAGAACTAATAGAAATTTGGAGATATTTATAACACAACTAAATCACAGTTGAAAATATTTTAAAAATATTTGATACTTTTTAATACTATAGTTTAAAAACACCATATGATACCCAATGTTGGTCAGAGTAGGACACTCAAGAGGGGGTTGAATTGAGTTCCTATATATTTTTTTGTTAAATATGTTATTTGAGGATTCCCCAATTTAAAAAAATCGGCTAGTTAGTCAATGTAGTAAATTTATAATAGTTTGACTATTCAATTAATTTCTTAGAAGATTGATTATTTATTAGTTATAGAAATATGAGATATTAATATAACCTTTTAAACTAATTTACTAAATAAAAATAGTTATAAATACTATCCAAGATTAACTATCAAAGTGAAACATAATTTTTTGAAATGTGAGTTAAAAATAGAGTAAAATAATTTTAAAAACATAGCAGATTAAAATAAGTAATTTAGTCTCAATATGTGACCTAATACACTCCACTTGGTGATCACATACTACCAAGAAAAATATAGATAAATCTTTGATCTACACCCTAGATCAGGGTTTACACAGCAGTACACAAGACTGTATAGGTCACTTGACCTCTACCATAGTTCTATGTGGGAAATATAAGAACCAAGTCACATAGGACCTCTTCCACTGTTATACGTGGGTGAAATAATGTGTCAAGAGTAGTGGTGAGAGGATATATTGTATCCTGTAATTTAGTATAGGAGACAATATGTATTTTTAGTATAGAGACACACACTACTTGAAAGATTAATAAAATAGTATACAATAGATTAGAATATAATAATAAGAGACTAGAAATGATCTAAGTGTTGTTCTATGTAGATATGGACTTCTATGATGTAGCATATTTGATGTTTGGGTTCTCTTTTGAAAATAGAGTGTCATGGAGGCTCATGTTCTGATTTTTAGTTTGGCGAGTTACTCTTCTTCTCTTCTTTGTGTTGTTTCTCTATGGATGGTTGCAGGATGGTTCACAACAAGAAGTATGGATTATCATTGTTCTTCTATGTGTTCTTGCATCCATATTTTTTTTTCAATGCCACATTTAATTTCCACTTTACACATTTTTTTTCTCATTTTTTCAACTTGTGTTCCACCTTGTATATTTATCTTGAGTGCTTGTGTCAAGGCTGGCAATGAGCACGATCCCTTCACCTCGTACCTTGTATATTCATGTTTCATGTTTATAAAAGATAATTAATTATTTCAGTTTCATTAAATAACTCAAATATGACCATTAGAATCAACTTTTAAATTTAATTGAAAAAGATAGAAAAATTAAGGAACAGTGACATGGTAGATACTGAGACAGAAGCGGTGCCACTGTCATAGTGAGCTAGAATTAGTGACTTTGAATCATGTATTGTATGGTGTCTTATTATCGTTTCATAAAAATAGTATCTTTTCCTTTTTTAAAATTCTAAATGGTTTCTTGTTACAGTGTCATAGAACTGGTGTTAGGAAAACAATGTCTAATCCTTTTCGAATTCTAGAACTGGTAGGACGATTACGATGTCTAATCCTTTGTGAATTCTGAAACTGGTAGCACAGTTACGGTGTCTGGTCCTTTACAATTTCTAGAACTAGTAGCATGGTTACAGTGTTAGGGAAATGGTTTCATGGACTTTGCAGATTTCTAGAATAAACAGTGAGACCGTTTAGGTAGAGAAACAATGTCTCATACTTAGTCAAATATCTTCCATCTATATTAAGAAGTAATACCCTCAGAATGGATTAAGGTTGAACATAATCATAATAAAACATAGTAGGACAAGATTAATCATTATTTATAATATTTAAACATGATTTACATTATTTGTATGATTTACATGATTTTAATGATTTGTGAGCATTAAAATAAGAGGATTCCAATAGTAAGTACTATAAGATGTTTTAGTGTAAAATTTGATGATTCAAATATTGTTAAATAGATTCTAAGAATTATTCTTGATAGATTTGATGCCAAGATATATTTCTTATAATATAGAGATATTGAAACTATATATTTATATGATATTAAAAATATTCTCATCACATATGAAATGAGAGGAGATAAATATTTCAAGAACAAAAAAATAGATGATCAAAATATCTCTTTCAAATCTACAAAGAAAATAAAGTCTAAGAAAGGTAACAGGGAAGAATCCAATGAAAAATCTAACACCAAATATAAGGTTAGTAAATTTGTTTATGAATTAATGTATTTTTTACTAGAAAGGTAAAAATGGAAACAAATAAGTATGAAGGAATCTTACCATTTAAGTGATTTGGCTGCATATCCATTATAAAATTTTCTATAAATTTCCCAAGACTTAAAGAAAATAAAGATAATGATGATGAAGATAGAAATTCAAGAATACCAATGAATAAAAATAGTAGGAATTATCTAAATAAAAAAAGAGAAAATTTAATTATCAATGTAAATTTAAAAATTTAATTATAAGAAGTTCTATAAATAAAAAAAGAGAAAATTTCAATCCAAATGCAGGGAAGTTGAAGGTAGTGAATTTGAAGTTGAAAAATCTAGTGATGATGCTACTGAGAGGTTACTTATTGAAAAAGTGAATGATGAAATATTTAATAGTGATGAAAATAGTAGTCTGAAAAAGATGAAAATGAGGATACTCATATGGAGTTTATGCTTAAAATATAATTAAGATAATGTATCTAAAATATTTTTAGACTTGAAAAGTAGAATAATAATTTGAAGAAAGAAGACCTTTCAGCAAATAAATAGGAATTATCTCTTGAAGAAAAATCAAAGTTATTAAAATTGATCTATGATCTAAAGAAGGTTCTTGATGAATAGAAAAGTATCAATATCAAGCTTAAAGAAAAGATCAAGGTGAAGGAGAAAAAGTTAAATCCTATTCAATAAAAAATTATTAAAGATGAGTAAGAAATCATAAACTTCCAAAACTCAATTACAGAAATTGGTGAAATTTATAATAAATGTGGAGATCAGAAGGATAAAAAAGATCATCCTCATAGGTTAATAAAATTTTGTAAATATTTTCAGAAGAAGAAGAAAGTTAATAAGACCATGTATGTAGGCAAAACTAGAAAATTCAATAGTTTTAAAATTTCTGAGAAATAAATGGTTGACTGAAAAAATACTATAATTGGATACTTTTTTATGGCCAAGAAGACGTCTAATATGAGTAAAAAGTAGTGTAAGAAAGATTAAAGAAAACAAGTGCATAGTTATAAACAACATATAGGTTATAGAGAAAAATATGATTTCTTTGGATATCAGTGATACTATGGAGGCTTTGGACATACAAAAAATGTACTGGTTCAATCATTAACATCATAATGAATCTAGAAGATATTAGAGGTAGAGTTTTAGGGGTAGTAAACCCACTCAAATAAATAAAACTGATAATTTTAGTTTAAAAATTGAAAATATATTTCAACCTTTGGAAAATTTCTGTGTATGATTTCATTTACCAAAACATCTTACTAAAGGATGTATTTTTTATACTACCAACTCAACAAAGTTTGTATAAAAAATCTCATAAGCATCATGTGAAGAAAGAAAATAGTAAGGAAAAGTATTTAGTTGTTGAAACTACTATCAAATCTATAATGAATAATGACCTTGGATACTGGATTATGGGTGTGATTTTCATATGACTAGAGATTTGAAGTTGTTATTTTTTTTAAAAGATTAAAAAAATGGACATTGGTTTTTGGAAATAATAAGTCACCTATAATTAAAGGCATTGTATATGCTATCATTAGAAAAGAAAAATTTAAGTCAAGAAGTGATTTATTTGTTGATGGATTAAAGCAAACCTTTTTGAGTGTTTCAAAACTATGTGATAAAAGAAATTAAGTTTTTTATAAGAAATAGTTTTTTTGTAAAAAGTATTAAACATGGGAATGTTGTAACAAGAGGAAAAAAACCATGGGAAACTTGTTTCAAGTTATATATACACAGGGATCATGCTATTTGAGCATGATGGAAGAAAATCAGTTACCACAAAAGATAATTGGAAATATGTGAAAGAGGAATATGAGTAAGTTGATAAAGAGATAAAGTATTCATGAAATTGTTAATATTGAAATAATAAGATATTGGTGTTGTTTGATATGTTAGAAAGGGAATATTACAAACGCTACACATAAGAAAGTTGAGATGAATTAAAATTATCCCTTAGAACTTATCCATTTTTGACATATATGGGACTTTGAGAAATAAATTAAAAATATAGATAAGTAATTTATTTCCTAATTTTACTCATATTACATGTATTATGTTTTTTAAACATAAATTATAGGCTTTTAAATTTTTTTAAGAGTTTTAGGATAAGTGATGAATAAGAATGTGGATATCCTATAAGGAAGATTCGAACTAATAATGGTTCTAGACAAAAAAAATTGGAAGTTTAAATATTTTCTTGAAAAGAATGGAATTCATCATGAACATAGTGCACCATAAACACTATAGTGGAATAGTGTTATCGAAATAAATAATAGAAGTTTAGTCGAGATGTATTGAACTATGATAATTGAACATGGTACATGATATTAGAGCTGTAGTTCATATTCATAAACATTGTTTCTATAAGAAAAAATATTATATGTATCCTTTAGATATTTACTATAAATAAACCCCATGTTTGAAATACCTAAGGGTGTTTTATAGTCCCTACATTATCAAAGTGAAATGTGAAAATATGGGGAAGTTCAATCAAATAGGTGTTAATGATATGTTTATTAGCTACCCACCTAATAGTAAATGATACATGTGATTTAATAAATAAATAAGAAATATCATTGAATATATGATGTGAAAGTGATATAATATTCAGATAGAAAAATATCACATTCAATTGTAGATATAAGATAAAGAGAGTGTGAAGTTGTTACTATTAAACAACATAACAAAGTTTCTGAGAGAAGTGATTATGTAGAAATTATTCAAGATGAATATATTAATCCATACATTTCAAGTGATTAGGAACAATTATGTTCATATCATCCATGGTTGAGAAATCAATTGGATGTCCAAAATATCTTTGGTGATTAAGGATATTAGGTTCAAACTAGAAGAACATATATGTTAGTTTCACATACCTCTTTATATTCTAAGGATGATCCAAGATATGTTGAAGAATATTTAAAGAATCAAGAGTGTATTGATTCCATGAATGAACAATTGAATAAGATTGAGAATAATGAGAAATGAGAACTTATACCAAAATCATAAGATAAAAAAATGATTGAAAAAATGGGTTTTTCAAAACAAATTAAATGAAAAAGGTGAAGTGAAAGAACCAATGTAAGACTAGTTTATAAAGGATACTCACAGTTTTAAGGCATTGATTTTGAAGAGACCATTTCCATAGTAGTAAGACTTGAAAATATTAAAATATTCCTTGCTATTTCTGCATAATAAAGATTTAATATATTTTATATGTATGTAAAATTAACTTTTATTAATGGAGAAATGAATGAATAAGTTTATATTTATAAACCATTTGGTTTCTTACTTGAAAAAAATGAAAACTATGTGTGCAAGCTGAAAAATGATTTGTATGGGTTAAAGCAAGCTCTATGAGCTTGGTATTCTAGACTAGATACTTTCTTAAATAAGTTGAATTTTAGAAAATAGAGAGTTGATAAAAAACTATATATAAAATAGAATGAATATTTTTCTATCACTTTGATTTTATATGTTGATGATATCATATTTATAGGGGATGATGAAGGAAAATGTGAAATGTTTTCTAAGGAGATAAAGAAGTTATTTGATATGTATATGCTAGGACAAATAAAATTCTTTCTTGAACTATAAATATCTCAAGATAAAAAGTATATATTTCTCTATCAATATAAGTTATAAGAAAATTCTAAGGAAATTTGGTATGGAAGATTCAAATCCTATTTTAAAAACCATTTAATTAGGAACAAAGGTAGAAACATATGGGTAAGGAAAGTATGTTGATCCTAAAGAGATTAAAAAGTTGATTAAAAGCCTGCAATATCTTACATCATCAAGGATGGAGTTAATAGATGTTTTTACTATTCGTTCCAGATATCAAAGTGATTCTAATTAATCACATTTTATATATAGAAAAATAATTTTTTGATATATTAAAGGAATAACGAATTTTAGGTTGAAATATTGAAACACATGAAATATTGATATGTTTGGTCACAAAAATGAAGATCAGGCAAGATGTATAGATGAAAGAAGATCCAAATATGGTGGATTATTCTTCTTAGGAGAAATATGTGTTAGTTGGAATACAAATAAATATATTTTAAAGTGTTAATATACTATAGAAGATAAGTATTTAGCTACCAATAAAGATGAATCATAGTTGATATAGATGAAGACACAGTTAGAATATTTGTTAGTTAATGTGAAGTTTCCCCTTCTCTTGGGTTGTGATAATAAAAGTGTTATTAATATCACTAATAATCTAGAGTAACATTATATATCTAAGAACATTGATATCAAATATCACTTCATCAATGAGCATGTATAAATAAATGAACTAAAGTTGGTGTTTTTACTACACCTGATCAAGTTTATGATATCTTTACTAACCATTACCAATGAAAATATTTCATAAGATTAAGTTGATAATGGGTGTATAAACTCACCATATTCATGGATAAAGTATGTAACATCCATCCCCTCTCTTATATTATCTTTGGGTAGTGTTTTAAAAAGGTGATAATGGATGTAACATAAATCAATATATTGGTTTGTTATTTACCTTTCAAATGGAGATAATATATTTAGGGGAAGTTTTTAAAAGTGGTAAGTTGTGATTTCAGTGTGTGTGTGAAATATTTTAACAACTGGTGAAGTATATGTAGGAACTATTTATTATAGGTTTCTTTTATGAATATGTGGGAATGGAAGAAGTTAAGAAAAGTTTCTTAATGATTTCTTTATAGATTCAATGATTCCTATTTTCTACACCAAGTTCATATAGGCTTAGAATTGTTAGATAGTAATCCATTGCTTGAGTTTCAAAGTTTTAGTGATTTATGTTCCTTGGTTGAAAACAAAATATAAGGGGGAGATTGATAAGGCTATAATGTCCCGGTTTCCGAAGCTACCCAGAGATGCCCTGTACCCGATTGGTCACATGGCCTCAAACACATTTCCACGAACATTAGAGGCTTATGACTAGCAGGGAGGGCCTTGGGTGTGATATTGGGAAAATATGACCTCATTGGTAGAGTAATGCAATAGAAATAAATAGATAACAATAGCGGAAGTAGTAATATCATGCAATAAGTAACAACAGAAGACTAAAGAAATAAAAAACTGGAGCACATGTATAAATGATGCATGACACATATGTCTAGGAAAGCAGCTAAACAAGTCACAATGTTGGAATATAGTACTAAACCAAAGTAAAAAGAAAAGAAATTAAACATCTCCACAACATTGCAAGCCTCAGCTTGGTCCCATGGTCCCCAACTCCATAATAATCAAGTACCAGAATTAGAAGGGTGCTTACCCATATCTAGACATGCAACAATATAATTTGTTTGGGACAAAAGCATGACCCAAACAAGTTTTGATACGAATCTTAGTAGGCAACCACCCAAATATCTATGCCTAATAGTCAATGAATATATATGGCAGTCAATAATAAAAAAGAAGTAGTAGACAAGGATGTACTCAAAAGTAAACAATCCTACAGTTTCAATTGAATTCAATTTCACATATCAATTAAGTAGCTAATCACAAAAAGGTAACCCTTTGGGAAGTACTCATAGCCTAACCACTCTGGTTCAATAAAAAAAACACAAGCAACCCTCTGGGAAGTACACATAGTCTAACCCATCTGGTTCAACTTTAGAAAAGACTCTCTAAGGAAGCACTCACCATAAATTCCTCCTGTGGTCTTGTATCTGTATCTATAGACACTCTAGGGAAGCACTCAACATCCAATTCCCCCTATGGTATCATAATGAGGAAACTACAGACACTATGAGGGAGCACAAAGTCCATCCCCCCTATGGTATCGCAACGTAAAGTAAACAGACACTCTAGAGAAGCCCTCAACATCCACTCTCCCTATAGTCCACTACACCAGGTTCTGCCAGCACTGTGTAAGTCAATCATGCACAACAATATTTGGAAGTGAAATTAAACCTCAAAAACTACTTGGCTAAATAGTCTACAAAATATCACGACATGTCAGATAAAAATCACTCCATCCTACAACACTAGGCATGGAAAGAAAAGTAGGCTAATAGGCAAGCTAGACCAAATGGTTAATAACAAGAAAATATGGAAAAAACATCCATAGCATGGAAAAGATAAACCTATTCACAAACATTAATCCTCTACTCAATCACACGAGGCATAACAAGAAATAAAAGGTTTTAAAACCATGAACACACAATACCCCAAACAAGGTTATTGGGAACTTTTTCACATATACCTCAAAGAATAACTACAGAAAGGCACAAAACACATACCTTGGCATTGTACGGTTGATATATGTGAACCTTGGGCCTTGAATCTCCTTAGAACATCATTGATCTACAAAAACAATTAAAACTTTCAACTAAGGATATCTAACTAAAGAGGATAAATTAAGAAACAAGGATATAGAAGAATGAAGAACTCACCGATGTGATTCCAACGCAACTAATGGAGTTCAATTTGGAGAACGAATGACAATTATGGGGCTTAGAGAAGATTCGTGCCCGTACGGTCTCTCCTGGATGAGACAAGTGAAGAAGAAGATGGTTTTGTCCATCAGACACGACCTTAGTCCATTTAATAAATAAAAATAAAGTACACGACATGTATTTTAAAAGTACATGACGTGTACTTTCCCTTACCAAACTCCACTTTAGGCGGTCTCCAGGTCACCACACACGACCATGTGTTTGGCCGTTACATGGCCAGCACACGACTACCTGCGATAATTGAGTACACAGTGTGTACTCCTAAAATTTACAAAAACTCATATTTTTCTAAAAAACAATAGAAATGAATAACATACATGAAAAGAAGATCCAGGTTCTTAAAAACATCCCCCATTAAAGAAATTCATCCCTGAATTTCCCTAGAAAAGTGGCATATAAGAAAAATCCTTGAACAACTCCAGCCACTAGAATCGTACATTGGTCTCCCTCTCCCAAGTCTCATCCTATTCTTTCTTGTGATACCATAGCAATCATACAAGAGGAATAGACTGACCATGGATAACCTTCTCACTTCAATAAAAAATCCGGATAGGATGATCATCGAACAAGGCATCCACCTCTAACTCAACCTCTTTGGGTCGAAAAACATGAGACAGGTTTGAGAAGTAACGTCGAATATGAGAAACATGAAGGACATCGTGCATAGCTCGGTACCTCTGAGGTAACTACAACTGATAGGCAACCAACCAAAATCTCTCCAAAACCTCAAATGGTCCAACATATCTTGGCGAAATATTACCCTATCTCCTAATCCTCCTGTGTCCCAAACTCGGCGTGACACGTAGAAAAACCTGATCTCTGACATCAAACTCCAGAGTTCATCTTTGTCGATCAACACAAGTATTTTGACGTGACTGCACAATAGTCATCCTCTTTCAAATATACTCTATCTGCTCTGTGGTCTCCTGGAAAAGACGAGGTCCCAGCCCAGATGCCTCTCCTGCATTTAGCCAACATAGGGGTGATCAGTATGGCATACCATATATAGCCTCATAAGGTGACATCTGAATATTTTCTTGAAAAATATTATTGTAGGAAAACTACACAAGAGGTATGTGCTTCTCCCATGAACCTCCAAAATCCAGTATGCATGCTCGATGCATATCCTTAATCACCTGAATTGTACGCTCAAACTAGCCATCTTTCTATGGATGGTAAGCTGTACTCAGAAGTAACTATGTACCTAAAGACTTATGTATCCCCTTCCAGACTTGATAAGTAAAATGTGAATCCCTGTATGAAACAATGGAGTGTGGAACCCCATGTAGATGTACAATCTCCTAGATGTACAACCTTCCCAAATCATCAACACCAAAAGTCTTCTTGATCAGCAAGAAGTGATAAACCTTCGTGATTCTGTCAATGAAAATTCATACTACATCATTCCCTCAAGGTAACCTCAGTAAACCTGTCACGAAGTCCATCACAACATCATTCCACTTCCACTGAGGAATGGGTAACTTCTGAAAAATCCATGCTAGTCGTTGATGCTCCACCTTCACCTACTGATAGGTGGAACACCTTATGATGACACCAGTGACATATCTCTTCATCCATGGCCTCCAATACTAATGGTGTAGATCACGATACATCTTGGTGACACCAGGATGAACTTCCCAAACCGAGGAATGAAAATCCCGCATCAGCTCCTCGCGTATGTCTGTTGACACCCATATGCGCCCCTAGAAATGCAAGATATCATCCTTGCCTATGGTTCATCAAAGAATTGGGTCCTATCCTAACACACTCTCCTGTAGGACTAGGCCTTCAGAATCTAATAGCTTCCTCATTAACACTCGATCAATAAGAGAAGAGGTAAAAACCACAGGAGAGAGAAATGTCTACCCCTGTTTGTCGTGAACCTCCAAATGCATCTCAGAGAATAGAGCCATAAGTTTCCACTCACTGCTGGCCTATTGAACTACCTGTATCTGAGTCCTCATGCTCAATGCATCAGCCACAGTGTTGCCTTTCCTAGGTGTATAGGCAAGATCAAAATCAAAATACTGAAGGTACTCAACCCACCTTTGCTATATCAAATTCATGTCACACTGAGTGAAGATAGACTTGAGACTTTTGTGGTTGGTGAAAACCATAAAATTCTCTCCCAGAAGATAATTTCTCCAACAACATAAAGCATGTAAAAAATAGCCAACTCGAGATCATGCGTTGGGTAATTCCTCTCATGTGGCCTTAACTATCAAGACCTGTACGCAATGACTCTTTCTCCCTGTATAAGAACATCTCCCATCCCGATACCTGATGCATCACAATAAATAATATAGCTCTTTCCCAGCTCTGTAAATACTAGTATCAGAGCTGAAGTCAACCTCTCTTTTAGCTCCTGAAAGGCTGACTCGCAAGAATCTGACTACCAGTAATTCACACCCTTCTTGGTCACACCCTTCTTAGTCAGACCCATCAGTGGCACTACTAAGTGTGGGAAGTCCTGTATGAAATGTCTATAGTAACCAGAAAACCCTAGAAAACTCTGCACCTCAAAGACGATCTTCAGTTGCTCCCAGGAAACTACTGCTCTCACTTTCTCTAGGTCTACTGATACTCATGTCTCTGAGATAACATGACCCAATATGTGAATTTGTTTCATCCAAAAGTGGATTTTTGAGATCTTAACATATAAGTGATACTCTATCAGTGTACTCAAAACAATCTCAAGATGGGTAGAATGGTCATGTCGAGTGTGAGAGTACACCAAGATATCATACATGAAGACTACCACGAAAGAATCCAAGTATAGATGGAACACTCAGTTCATCAGTTCTATGAATATTGCAGGCATGTTCCTAAGACCGAACAAGATAACCACATACTTTTATAGACCATGCCTACTCTGAAAGGCTATAAGAGGTATATCATATGGTCTAATGTGAAATTGATAGTAATCGAATCTCAAGTCAATCTTTGAGAACACTCAGGCTCCTCTAAGATGATCAAATAGATCATCAATCCCCGATAAGGGATATCAGTTCTTGACTGTCAATTGGTTTAGATTTTGATAATCCACACAAAGTATGAGGGTACCATCTACCTTCTTTGCAAATAGGATAGGAAAACCCCAAGGGGAAGTACTGGGTTGGTTGAAACCCTTTTTCTGCAACTCCTCCAACTGCTTCTTGAGCTCCTAAAACTCTAGTGTAGCCATCCTATAAGGAGGAATAGACATCAGTGCCACTCCTGGCACAAACTCAATAGAAAAGTCCACCTATCACTCTGAAAGAAAACCTGAAAAGTATTCTAGAAAGACATAACTAAAATGATCGACCGCTGGAGGAAAGTAAAACTATGAAGTACCCTAGTCATCCAGATATATACTAGAAATCTGGGATGTAACTCCTCTCAACCCCTAATGCTCAGGTCCTTCTCTGCTTGCCCGAACATCCCATTCACCCTTATGTAGAAACGATCTGCCCTCTAGTGATATGAAACTCACCCTACAACAATAACCGTCGATGAATTCCTGGAAGCGAACTAACCAGTCCATTCCGAGAACAAAATCATAGCCTGTCATCTCTAATACATAGAGGTACCATAAAAGTGACACCGACCAACCTCAAAAGGGAACTCCTTGCACTGACGTACACTAGCCATTCATGTCCCCAACGGAGTGTCTAGGATCAAGATCTCAGTTGAGGAAAACATACAGAGCCCAAGCCTCTCCACAACCACAACATATATAAAGCTATAGGAATACCATGTATCAAAAAGAGCAGAAGATAAAACTGAGGAAACTTGGATTGTAACTCGAACTGTAGAGGTTCCAGGATCCTGCTCATACTGGGTCTGCTCTACTACAAAAGTATGACCTGCACCACGGCTCTATGACCCTACCTAACTACCCTGAGCTGATCCATCCTATTGTTGCTGAAATCCTGTTGACTGGTTACAAAGGCCGCAACCTCCACCTCAACCTGAATGGATGGAAGAACTCCAGTTCCCAGACTGATGAGAAACTGGTGGTGCTTCTTATGAATGTGGAGTAATAGAAGAACCACTGTCACCAGCTGCTAGTGAGAATATATGACAAAAGCGCTGAAGATGACCCATCTTTTCGTAAGATCGGCACTCCACTAGGTATCCCTGGAAATGTGGCCTTGTATGCCCACTCTTTCTGTACCAGTATCACACATCCTGACCACCAGAAGAAGTGTCCCGCCTACCACAATCTTCACATGTTGACTCCCTACGACACTTCCTACTGTCAGCAGGAGGGGTACCAACTCCATATGTCATGCCACCCTAACTCAAAACTCCATAATCCCTCGGATTGTGCTTTGTGATCAGTGCCTGGTTGACTATATAAGTAATGGAATTCAACCTAAATATGTTAACTTGATATCAGATGTCGTTCCTGGGACCATCCTCAAAATTCCTCACCAGAAATAACTCATTACCTTTTGGGATGGGTGTGAAGCACTAAAACTCTATGAAATGAGAAGAGTACTCTATGACTGAGAGAGATCCCTACTCCAGACTCATGAACTCTTGGGCTAGATCGGACCTCAAAGTCTTGGGGTAGAAGTAATCATAGAAGGAATGCTGGAACTCATCCCAATCCATAACCTGCTGGAGTCCCACCTATGAGATCACATCCCACCATCTCTTAGTAGAATCCCAAAGCATGTACGTAGCAAGCTTCACCCTCCTCTTTGTAGACATCTCTAGATGATTGAAGATAGAAATCATAGCTTCTAGATATGAATCTGTAGCCTGAGGTCCTCCTTCCCCTGTGAAAGTGGGAGGCTACTACTACTAAAAGACCTATGTCAATTCTACCATAAATAGGGCAGGAGGCTGTACTCCTCAGAAGGTCTACATGAACCTCATAAATCCCTCTCGGAACTATGCATCTTCACCTATGTATGAAATGATAGCAGGTTCCAAAACTGGTATAACTGGAGGATCTGCTGGTAGTCTCTGATCAGTCATATCTGGTGTCTGATAACTACCCTGTAACTAGCATACAACCAGAGGACGTATTAGTGGAATGAATCTTCAAGGTCAAGCACACACCTTAGCTCAAGATTATCAAGGACTGAAAGATAGAAGTGTATTAAGGGAACAAGAGAAATAAAGAATTCAAGTTTTTCAAAACATGGGTACACGACATGTATAATGACTACGCAATGTATTCACTTAAGCCTTGACATGGGCGTGTACTTCTACCAAAACTGGTTGTGTAACACCCCATACACACGACATGTTCTCCCAAGACACGGGGTGTACTTGAATCGTGTTCCCATTCCTGAGTTACCTTACACAACTAACCCACATGGTTCTCCTAGGATAGGAATACACAACATTTTTGTGCAAGAAACTACATGTACCGCTTAGGTTTCAACCGCCCGTGTTGTTAGTCATGCGGTTGGAGACACAGATGACTCTACACAATGTTTTTTTTCCAAACATGGCATGTAATAGAAGGATTTCACTGACCCATGTTATTAGTCACACAGTCAGATACAAGGGTTATACTACATGGTGTGTTCAAGACTAACACGATGTGTATAACTTAAGTTTCATCCATCCGTGTCGTTAGTCACATGGGTGGACACACAGTCTATATAACACAGTGTGTATGTCCGGTACACGGTGTGTGCTATCAAAGATTTCCCAAACCCTGTGTCTCTACCCACACAACAAGTGTCACTATTAGAGACTACAAAACATGTATATATAGTACACAACATGTATTTAAGAAAAACAGTTCCTTCCCAAACAGTAGGATACATGGCGTGTATTAATCATTACACGCCATGTATTCTGGGTTTTCCATATAGTAAGCCTTATAAACTACTCCGGAACCCAAAAAACACCTAAAACAACATTAAAGCGCCAAATTACAATTCGTGAGGGCCCATACTCCCCACGAATCAAAGCTTGTAATCTTATACAAGTCATATACAAGCATAACAAAGCAATTATCCACCAAATTATGATCCATGAAGGCCCATAACACCTCAAGAACCAAAGTTTGGAATTCATTCAAACTAAACCTTAAACAATTTAATACTCTATAAAATAGTAGGTATCCTATCAAGGTATCTATCACAACAACATGCATATCTCTCACAACATCTATCACAACAACATGCAATCAGTAATGCACCGTAAATGGCATAACAAGAATGCATGACATGTGATATCTAGCAAGTGACTATATGATGCATGAGATGGAATACCCTCATCTGATTGGGTTGAAACAGTAATAGAACCTCAATATTATCAATAATAACAACACAAAATATATGAATCACCCAACTGTGAAATCAAATCATCTGTAATAATTGAAAAACAAGAAAAATTACAATAAACGAGGTATGTTGGATTTTCCCTATACACGTATTATTTACTCACTGGCATAACTTATTAACAAGTACCTATTATGTCCTATCCCTGACTATAGGCTCCAAAAAGTAAGTCAATAAGAAAAGAAACCCTTTGATACCACTTTTTAACGTCTCGGTTCCGGAAGCCGCCCAGAGACGCCCTGTACCCGGTTGGTCACATGGCCTCAAGTGTATTTCCCCGAACGCTAGAGGCTACTAACTAGAAGTAAGGGAATTGGGTGTGATATTGGGGAAACTATTCTCTCATTAGAAGAGTAATGCATCATAAATAAATATATAACAATAGCAGAAGTAGTAATATCATGCAATAAGTAAAAGCAGAAGACAAAAGAAATAAACAACTAGAGCACATGTATAAATTATGCATGATATGTATGTCTAGGAAAGCAGTCAAACAAGTCACAATGATGGAATATAGTACTAAACCAAAGTACAAATAAAATAAATCAAACAACTCCACAACATCGCAAGCCTCATCTTGGTCCCATGATCTTCGGCTCCACAGTAATCAAGTACCTAAAGTAGAAGGGTGCTTGACCTTATCTATACCTACAACAATATAACCTGTTTGGGACAAAATCATGACCCAAATAGGGTGTGAGATAAATCCTAGTAGGCCACCACCCAAATATCTATGCCTAACATTTAGTGAATATATATGGAAGGCAATAAGAAAAATGAAGCAGTAAACAAGGAAGTACTCAAAAGTAAACAATCCCACAATTCCAATTGTATTAAATTTCTCATATCAAGTAAGAAGATAATCACAAAAAGGCAACCCTCTAGGAAGTACTCATAGCCTAAACCCTCTGGTTCAATAAAAAAAACACAAGAAACCCTTTGGTAAGTACACATAGTCTAACCCCTTTGGTTCAACATTAGCAAAGACTCTCTGAGGAAGCACTCACTGTCAATTCCCCCTGTGGTCTCGTATCAGTATCTATAGACTCTCTAGGGAGTCACTCAACATCCAATTCCCCCTGTGGTCTTGTAATGAGGAAACTACAAACAGTATAAGGGATCACAAAGTCCATCCCCCTATGGTCTTGCAATGTAAAGTAAATAGACACTCTGGAGAAGCCCTCAATGTCCATTCTCTCTATGGTCTACTAAAACAGGTTCTCTCGGCCCTGTGTAAGTCAATAGTGTACAAAAATATTTGGAAGCCAAAGTAAACCTCAAGAACTACTTGGCTAAATAGTTTACAACATATCGCAACATGTCAGATAAAAATCACTCCATCCCACAATACTAGGTATGGAAAGTAAAGCTGCCTAACATGAAAGCTAGACCAAACAGTCAATAATAAGAAAACATGGGAAAAAAATCCATAGCATGGAAAACATAACCCTATTTACAAAAATAAATCCTATACTCAAGAACACAAGGCATATCAAGAAATAAAAGGGCTTAAAACCATGAACACACAATACCCCAAGCAAGGGTATTAGGAACTTTTACACATATAGCTAAAAGACTAACTATATAAAGGAACAAACCACCTACCTTAGCACTGTACAGATGATATACATGAACCTTGGACCTTGAATCTCCCTATAATTCCGTATATCTATAAAAGCAATTAAAAATTTCAACAGAGGATATCTCACAAAATAGGAGAAATCAGGAAACGAGGCTCTATAAGAAGGAATAACTCACCGATGTGATTCCAACGTAACTGACATAGTTCAATTCAGAGAATGGATGGAAATTCAGGGGCTCAAAGAAGATTTGCAGTCGTACGGTCACTCATGGATGAGACGGGTGGAGAAGAAGATGATTCTGTCCATCAGACATGACCCTGATCTGTTTAATTAAATAAAAAGAAAGTATACAACATGTATTTTAAAAGTACAAGGCGTGTAATTTCCCTTAGTGAGCTCCTCTTTAGGCGGTCTCCAGGTCACCACACACAACCATTAGTTTTAGGAGAATTAGTACCTATATAAAAGGGGATAAGGTTCTCCTAGATAATTTGTTACTATTGTGAAATTTGTTGAAGGAGTGAGGTGTTGAGAAATTATCATAGCATTAGATACAGTAGAACCAAATGAAGTGGTGCTAGATAGAGGGAATAAAGAAGTTGGAATCAGAAGAAAAATGTGAATAAGATACCAAATGTAGGATACTGAACATAGTTGTGTCATATTATTATTTGGTATTGAACGAACATGGAATGAGATAGAGTGACCAAGCTACGTGAAATAGATAGACTGCTACTGGATGGAGTAGGCATTAGATATACATGTTTGGACAAGGAAGTTTATCAAGAAGTTATTTCTCTCTACTGTTCAATAAAGTGAATAGGAAGAAAAATAACTTACAGTAAGGTAAGTGTGAATAAAGTTCAAGGAACATAATGAAAACACACTAAATCTTATCAGTGAAGGTTCTTATTGTTGTTGCGAAATTTTTTTATATCATATTATCTACGTGGGGGCCATATAAACCATAGAAGGACTATAGTTTTATTCAAGTGATATATATTCCCTACCTATTGTAAACCAACAAAAGTATTGTTTTCTAGTGGTTCTATAGTCTTGGATTATTTCCCAACCATGATAAGGACTAGCTACTCTTACTGAGTAGTGGACATTGTAAATACCTATGTTCCCATGGGTGTTTTTTTATGTTTTTTATAAAATTAATTCCCAATAACTGGAGGTGAAGGTTGTTTCTTAAGTAATAAAAAATAAAAAGAGAAGATAATTTATTCACCCCCTCTCCTTTTCAGTGATAACATAGATCATGATTGGTCCTTTCACTGATTTTATTAGCACTGATTTAGCTAGTTCTTATAAAAGAGATGATAAAGGCTATTTTTTAGCACTGA
Organism: Viscum album; assembly: GCA_963277665.1. Lineage (NCBI taxonomy): Eukaryota > Viridiplantae > Streptophyta > Magnoliopsida > Santalales > Viscaceae > Viscum > Viscum album. The sequence continues at coordinate 1,164,433,710 of OY728159.1, forward strand.
TAAATTCATATGATGTGGTATAAAAATGAGCATATGAATTAAAAAATGTATATTATAATCTAAAATATTTCAAATTAACACTATAGAGATAATATTCTATATTGATATTACTCATTCCTATATAAATTCTCTTAAAAACAACAATTGATAAATAATTGTGAAATTAAATTAAATCAATCATGAAATTTTAATAATGGTCCAAGTATCAAAAATGAATTAATGGATATAATTCTCAAAATATCATCATTACAAAATTTTATCAAAAATAAAAAAAAAATCAAATACATATTTTCAAACTCTTACTAACCCAAGATAAAAAAAAATAACTAAGTCCTTATGGATAACCTGGATATGAGAAAATTACATGGTTAAGTATTTGTTTAGTAGATATAATAACATATTCTATGAAGAAATTTTCTCAATTCAAGCTTGAGACTCTATAATTTTCTATTTAACCAACTTTTATTTTATATGAAATGTTTTAAATGAGAATAAATTTTGTTATTTTGAGAAAAATTTTCCACAAAAGTATTGTATTAATGTATCACCTGAATCTTTGATATGCTTTTAAAAAATGTAAAAATCCATAAATAATTTTTTTAAGTCACATGGATTGATAAGTAGATTTATAATGATCTGAATACATTGATTCAATGATATAAGAATATACTAGTATTTATTTGACACTCTTCTAAAAAATAGTACCTCATGACATAAAAATGATGTAAAAAGTATAATTTCATTCTATAATAAATCCAAAATATAAATAAAATATTTTTATCAAAGGAAGATTTATTATGGAAAAAAATCATCATAAACAAATGTTTTTATAATGGAGTGTTGTGATGAAAAATAAATCCATCACATATATATTTAATTTTTTCAAAATCACATTATTTTCATTGCAATTATTTATTTGGTAATTCTCACAAAATGATTGAATTAGAGAATTTTCAATGTAAACACTTTTTCAATGGAATTTTCATTGCATATCATATATTATTTGTGACATCTTGACGTTTTTTGCTAAAAAACTTTTTCTTTGAATAAAAAAACATTTTTTACCCAGTGAACACTCTTTTTCATAACTAATAAATAATTTTTGTAATTGATATACATCATCCTTGATAAATAAGTATCATAAAACATAATCTAAAATTTTTACAAGGTGGTTTACATATTTTTTTGATTGGTACCATTAAATCTAAAAAATGTTATCGTTAAGTATCAAAATGGTTTTTGGCATAAACATATCACATCCGTTACAAATAACAAGTCCCTGTAGTAAATATACATCATTCATCAACAATAAATTTCAATTTATGATCATGTAATCAATAACCATTAGTAATAAATATTGTAATAAAATATTTATAAAAAATTATACATTGATGTTTTTAGTCTTTATTGTGATGGTCGACCATTATATTATAAAAAATCATTGACACACTTGTAAAAATTATTTTTACATAAAGGTATTTAATGTTAGATATTTAATAACTAATTTAGAATTTGTTTTTATAATTGGTTTTTTAATAACTAGTGTGTAATACCAAACCAATAACATTTTTAACACCAGTTATTAATTGGCTCATTAAACTCCTTTAAAATTCACTTAACCATAAACATGTTATCACATGATGTGTCATAAGCTAATGGTATAATAATAAAAATTGAATAAATGACTGAATGATATCTCAAATCATTCATGATGAAAACCAATACATGAAACAAAAATCATGTCATAACACAAAAGATGGAATGATGAATTTTTCCATGTCATGGTTCATGCTGAATGCATATATCTATCAATATTCCACTTAGACTAAAGCCTCTCAGAATTTATAAAAAAATTTCATAACCCTTTTATAATACATAAAAAATACTTTGGATATAATTATTATACAAACTCTATTGAATTTAGGGTAAGAACTTTGTTCCAAAATTTATCATTATTTTTTAGTCCACCGTGAGACCCTGTGAGATTTCGTAGCGTTGAAAACAAGTATAAATTACCTAATTCAAAACCATATGAAAATAGAGGAAACTATAAAAATTAAATTTATACTCAATATTCAAAAGGTTCTGATGTGATATTTATCAAATAAACTCATTTCTTCATATAAACATGTCCACCATAAGAAGTACCTTAATACATCATATACAAACCTATATAACCCATTTGTGTCTTATATTGAGTCAACCACTAAAAATGAAACATATCAATCTAGTATATCAAATTATACATTCTAAATTATCCAAAATATATCGGTTATATTGATTTAATGTATCATAATTCATTCATCTAAGTAGTAGATCACATCAAATGTCACTCAACTAAACATGACCATGCATTTACTTGGTCCAATTCAATTAAGAACCAATAAGTTAAACCAGTAATATAAGAGGAAAACATCATATTAATTAGAAAATACCAACAAAATGACTAAAAACATACCCAACCACCTCACGGTTAACTCATACTAAAGTTTGGTATAAGAAATGTATCAAATTATGAAGGTTCATATGAGAGATAACTTGATAACAACAAATAATGGGTATTAATAAAATAATACACCCCTATGTATATCAGTGAATATATTATTGGGATTATGAAGTCTCTTAAAGAGAAAGAGTATGTTCATCATAATTTGAAACTCCAAATAAAACTTTTGCCTTATTAGAGTAGTTTTAGTGGTTGTCAGTTGATGGCAGTGAGGTTGTCGGAAATTCCAAATTTCCAATGGATGAAGTGTGTTGGTTTGATCATTGAATGTTTAGTGTTTTTATGATCAATATAAGGAGTTAGTTTTTTATGTTTAAAAAACTCTTATCATGTAATTTTAGGGAAAATAGTGGGGCATAGAGAGCACAATTTATTTATTAGTGATTGGTAGTGTAATGCTCCAACATGGGAGCCACTAAATAGATGCTCTAAGATGGAAGGCCACATGACCTCAGGTGAACCTCCCTATACACCAAAGGCTTCTGACTAGAAGTGTGGGTATATGGTGTTATAGTGAGGAGACTGTAACATTTTATCAAAGTAAAATCATAATAAAAACAATAAAGTAGTCAGATACATCCATATATATAAGAGAGTGGAACAAAAACTAGAAAATAGATTAAAATAATCAAATGATACATGCTATCCAAAAATAAAAAATTAATATAATTCATTATGTAGTCATACATAATGAAATATCATTCTTACATCAACCCCAAATAAATCCAAAAATATGAAACTAGAAGAATCTATAAAACAGACTTGAGTCTCAACCTTATCCTAACTCCAATGCTATGTCCTAGCAACCAAGAACTCAAAAAATATAGAACTTTACCAAAGGATAATTTATCCCATGACATAAGGATATATATTCTATTACTTTCAAATAATAAAGGATCTATTTGATAGCCTCCAATTTTATCTTTCCCAGATTTAACTTTAAATTACTTACAACTCCTACTACAAATATAAGTTTTGGTGTTGTGTAAATCATTACATACATTAAACTTCTGAATGCCAATGCATAAGGAACCATTTACATATATGTGACTTCATCTTCCATTTTGGGTGATTGTTCCTTAGAAAATATGAAGTGTCCAACTAAGATAGTTGGGACTGAATTAATATTGGTCATCCCAAACCATTAGATCACCTTCAATAAGTAGTCCCTATGAGATGGAACCAAAGTTTTAACTCTCCCATCTCTTTTGATATTTATCCCCAAAATATTTGTGGATTGTTTTAAATTTTTCATCATGGATATTTAAAAAAATCCATACTTAAATTTCAAGATTCATCCTCTATTCAACACAACTAGCAATAGATCGTCCACATATAAAAGAAATATTTTGAATGTCCCATCTTACTATTAATTCCAATAACATTAATGATATGTGTTTCAATTTTTTAAAATAATCCAATATAAATGAATAAAATTTCTAATTCCATTACCTCATATCTTTTTTCAATCAATAAATAATTTTCTTCAATTTATAAACCATGTTCCAGTCTCTATCTTTCATGAAAACTACTAGCTGCTTTATGTAAATTGTTTTCTCAAACTTACTATGAAGGAAGGTCATATTTATGTGTAACACCCTAAGTTTTTATAGACCTTTTTTTATAATGAAATATTTTTCATTGATTTTTTTCAATGCACTAAGTCAAACATTCCTTTCACACAACATTGACTAGGGTTAAATTACACATAACACCAAGTTTTACCAAACAATAAAATATTATTAAAATATTATATATTAAGAGTTAGCCTATCCGTTATGTTAGGGGTTATGAATAATAATAACTAAATTATTAAAACCTATGGTTTACACAAATATAAAAATAATTCATTAGTTATAATGAACCAATTGAATATAAATGGAATATTTTTATAGAAAACTACTTTTATGCTCACAAAGATATTTTTTTATAATAAATTAAATTAATCAAAATTATTGAGTGATATTAATGTAATATATATATATATATATTATATTAAATCAAATATTTTTGATATTCATCCAATAGATTTTATAGACATAATATAAGAACAAACCCAATTTTACACATAAGAATCTATATTTTTATTAAGGTACTTTTACAGACTTTTGATGGTGAACCTATTTTAAATCTAAATTTTGGAACTATTATAAATTTTATATGTAAAAATAAAATTCATTTTTTAAATATAAAAATAAAAAATTAGGTTAGGGGGAATTTTTGGTATTTTTCTACGAAGTTTCATTTTTAATGAATAGGGAAAAATACTAAAATTTAACTCAAAACTGTTTTTCATATAATTTATTTATATAGTTAAATTATATTTTAAGTCGGTTTTAAAGTTTAAATATATCATATTATTATAAATTAATTCAATTTATTTTATTATAATCAATTTCAATTTGAATTTGTTTTATAAAAACTTAGCAAACTTTTGGATGTTTTTACTTTAAAAACCCGCAATGTCATCTCGTCTATAAGATTATAATTAAATTAATTTCTTCCAATTATCTGTTTTCAATTTGGAAAAATTGATTCAATATTTTGAATCATAATAATTTATATTTTCTAATAAGTTCAACTTAGTTTTTTACAAAAAAAATTAGTGAATGTAATTAGAATTAATTACAATAGTTATGGTTAAATTAAGATTACTAAGGGACTAAACCATAAACTTAAGGCCAAAAATTACCTATAAACTTGCAAAAAATAAAATTTATGTACATATTTAGACCCTATACCCCCTTATATCTACGTTTTACCATTATTTGATCCACTTTAAATAAAAAAACGTGGGTGGGGTTTCCCTTTTCCAAAATATTACAAGAGCTCCAGTCCTCCTCCACTATAAAGGCCTCTTCTCCTCCTACTTAAACACACATCTCAAGAAACTTAATTTCAGAAAAACTATTCTCAAACAGCTCCAAAAAATCCATAAATTCCTACTTTAAACCTCCATTTGGGCATAAATCCTTCCAAGGAATCAATTTGGTGCAAACCAAAATGAGTTACATGATTAAGAGTTAACACCCTCCCTCAAACTCATTTCTTTTATTTTCTTTCTCCACTCCCTAAAATATTATTATTAAATGATTTTATAAAAAACATTATCATAAATATAATAGTATTATATTAAGTTAATGTTTTTACCTACACTCACACACATTATTATCTAATGGGTAACAAACATATTGTTTACGTGTACGGCGAACAACCGCTTCACTAAACAACGATTGTTCATTTTTTCCATTACCACCTCTCATGGTGGATGTTATGATAGACACATTATTTATATAAGTTATATATTATATTTATTATATATTTAACATTATTTAATTTCTTTAAAACACATATCTTTATACTTTCCATTTTGTGTTAATACGATAATTTCATTTGAGGAAGTGTGGACTCCCACCCCCTCAAAGCGACGTGATTCATTCACACACTACATGGAATGTATTAAAGATGTGTTTAGTAAAATTTTATGATATATATGATAAAATAATTATACTATAATAATGATATATATCTATATATATACTTATATGTCATTTACTCTCTTTCTTCCAATATGATAATAAAACGGAAATGACATTCATGCATACATACGATGTACCATCTCCATGAACGGTGTATTCCATTTCATAATTATATATTCTATAGATTATTATAATAAAAATATACTGAATATAAATTATATTAAAATAATTCTTTACATTCTCAAAATCATGATATAATTATAAGGACCAATGATATAACAAATTAAGACATGCAAAAAAAACAAAGCAGATATTACTTGAAGTGAAACCTTAACATAGAATTATTAACAAGGGGTAATATAATTCCAAAATAAAACCATATATGGTATTATAATTAATAATATTTTTCTATTATATATTTAAAATAAATTTATATTTATTATATTGGAGTTTTGAATTATTATTATGAGAGTCAAGACACATGGTAAGGGAATTTCATCTCACTCTTCATTTCTATGAGATACATTCCTTATTCACCACTCAATTATTTTGTATGGTTTATATAGTTTTTATTAATGTATTTTATGCCTCTTATACTTAAATACATTTTTATTTACATTTTCATTTTATAATCTTTGTTTAATAGGGTTTATGTTCTAAAAGGGGTTTTAGGAGTCTTCTATAAGTTTTTAAGGAAAACAGTTTTGAAATGGTTTTCAAGATTCTTTATTGGTTTCAAGGAAAAAGGTTTTGAAAATGTTTTCAAGATTCTGTTATAAATTTTCAGGATTATTTTCAAATAAAATAGTTTTCAAAAGGGTTTTATGTTTTAAAAATAATTTTTCAAATAATAAGGATATTTTTCTCACTAAATGTTTTTAAAAGATCCTTCAAAATTATTTCCCAACTAAGATAACACCCGTTGGTGTTACTCATGACTTTATGGGGAAATGATTCAATGTTTACATTCATATTATTTATCTTAATGGATTAAATTTTATGGAATAATATTTATGAAATACATTTCTCTTTCACAGGTTATATTCTTTTAAAACATGCTTCTTTCACAAGTTGTGATTTTGAAGAAATGATTATGAAGACTGTATCTTTTCTACTGGTTATGATATGATTACATGTTTATGATACCCATTTCATTTAATGGGTTATGATATTATTATTTATAATTTTGTAGCACATATATATATGATTTCATTATGAGATGTGTGAGACCAATATCTCCCTCCAATGCATTGGTTAATGATTTATACCTCATTAGATAAAATAAGAGTCTTGGGAGTGAAACTTGACTACTAAGATGGCCATGAGAGTGAACCATGACAACCAAGATGGTATAAGGAGTGAAATAATGTAACTAAAATGGCCATGGGAGTGAACCATGACTACCAATATGGTTTGGGGAGTGAACCCATACTACTAATATGGTCTTGGTAGTGATGCCTTGGCTACAATAGAAATCAAATTATATGCTTATATGTTTTACAAAATTATCTATTTTATTACTATGTTATGATTTCATGGATTATGTTATTTATTTAATTACGATTCATGTCTTATGAACTATTAATATTTATACCATGATTCATGTTTATGATCTTGGATATGTAGGGTATGATCTTCAAATATTTCTATCATGTTATCATACATATATGCTCATGTTTATTACATGTCTCCCTTGTTTACCCTTACTAAACATCCGAGATCACCATTTTTCATGTATCCTTCCCCAGGTTATGAAGATATGTATTAAGTATTATGTGACTAATAAGGGTTCTAGTCAAGAAGAACATAGTGGGAGATAATGTCAATCACTTATGTACTAGTGTTTATGTTTCAATGTTTCCAAATGCACTAGACTAATACGGTATTTGTGAATATATTTTTGTAATGTTTTAAGTATTCCAAAAATGTGATGTAATATCTATGTATGTCAAGTACAGGTCATTATATTTTTCTATCTATTTTAAGTATAGATATTTTGATGCTACCATACTCAACACTACTCAAATAGTTTAATGTTTACCAACCAATGAGAATATTTCTAAGAAATCAACTCCTTCTATATATTGAAATCCCTTTCCAACTAGTCACACTTCTTTCCATCTGTTACTTTTTTCAATTAAAAAACCCACTTATTTTCTAGTTCCTTTTTACATTATGGTAAGTTAGTATAATCCCATGTTTTTTAACTTCAATGAAGACATATATTTATCCTTTAATGACTTCCATTACTTAGCATCATTAAGTTTTGTCACATATTTTGAGATCTCCTATTCTACTACATCTATTAAAAAAGAAAGTTCATGTTAGACCCAAACCAATGAACTAGATTTATAACTATAGTTAATCTCCTAAAATGAGTTTTATGAATTGTATTACTCAATGTAACTATTAATTCTAGTACCCAAAATTTCAGTACTCCAAATCAAGATTCATCCACCCCTAAGCTTTCTAGTACATATTCTATTGGTCTATCCTCTAGACTTATGGTAATCACATATGAGTCCTCTAGAACTTGTGATATTCTATTGTTTTTACTCAAATAAACTTGTACTTTTATATTTTTTTATATTACCCCAAATTATTCATTTTCTAAGTTTTTGTCCTTCTATTGCAACCCTTCATTGAAGTGAACATATCATCTTTAGATGTTTTGGGACTTTTCATCATCCCATAGTTAGTAGCTGAAGTTCTCATCTCAATACCCAATTAAAAAACATGCTTTGTACTTAACCTCAAGCTTATCTCTATGACACATCTCAAGACACTAATTTTATTTTTATTTTTACATCTTATTTAATTTGGATTTTTGGGAGTAGATATTTGAAATTTTTAAAATTTAAAGAAAACATGTTAATGCACATAGTTAACAAATGATTAATAGAAACTGTGTACCAAGACATGTAAAGAGGGGTGGAGGGAATCTAGTTACATTTTTTATGATTTCTATATGGTTGGTTAAGATGTGTGGAAATATTTAGAAACTGTGAAATATGATTTTAAGGGAAGGGGTGACCGACACAGTTGAAACATGGTTCTCCAAACTGTACAGCCTCACCATACGGTCTATCTTGTGCACTTAAAATTATGAAATTACCTTTTTACCCTTATTATTTTTAATACTTATTCCTCCCATTCATGGTAGTTGATCCTCTTTTGTTTTGGATCTTCTTATCCCATTTTAATACGATGAATTTAATTCATTTTTAGTGTATTTATCTATGGTATGGATTGATTACTTTTGGTTTTCTCCTCCCTCTCCCCTCTAAACCCTTGTTCTTAATTCTTATTTGGGTTTTGTAACCCTTGGTGGCCATGGCGTGGGACTGAGGGTTACAGGTGTATGTTTAATGATATTTATTGGTCTTATAGGTTCTTGGGGATCCCTTATAACTATTTCTTATGGTTTTCGATGAAGGTGACGTTTTTAACTCTATTTTTGAGGTAGGTGTCTCTAATTAATGGGGATTTCCCAGGGGATACATTATGTTCTTGAATTTATTTTGGTTTAATTTGATAAATTATGTTTTTTGAGATTTATTGTGGTTTTTTTATGATTACTGATGTGTCTCTTAGCGATAGTGTTTTCAAATGGTGTTTCTAAGTGGTTTTTCAAATGAAAATAGATTTGTGAACCCAAGGTGTTTGATAAATTTCATTAATGAGAATTTAAAAATGGTATTCCTTAAAAGAACCATTTTATTCCCAAAGGATGTTTGATAAATTGTTTTCAAATTGGATTTGTCTCTAAGTGATTTCAAAAGAAGTATTTTGAAAATAGTTTACCCTATCTTGATGTTTCTTTTAACTATTGGCATCTTTTAGAATGTGAATAGATTTTTGTTGGTTATGGGTTAGTTGTTGGTTACATATGGGAAACCTTATGTATGTGGGTGAATGGATTGGTGTTGTCTTAGCTTTTGGAATGATGTTAACTAGGGGTGGTTCTAGTGTTTCTTCAATAAGACAAAGTTTTATTACTTGTTTAGGATCACATAAGTCATATAGTGTTCTGTGAGAGATCCCTAGTTCATTTGGGAACTATAGGTAAGAGCTTCCCCATGTTACATTCATTATGTTTGTGATGATGAAAATATTAAATTCATTTGATATTTGATACTACTTGTTCCCCATTTATTTAGTTTGATGTTATTAATATTGTGTTTCCCTTTATTTATATGGTTTCTATGTTCATATTATTTCAAAACATTGATTAATTTAAATAGAACCAACTAAGTGATAATTTTTTTTAAAATGAAAAATATATTTCAATTTTAGTTTTCGAACATGTAATAATGGTTTAAATACCTAAAGTCATTATGTATATTCTTGGTAGTATCCTATTAGGCTTTTCCTCACACCATGTATATTCCTATAGGAATATGTAGACTTGTTTTTTAGGATACATGTAAATAAGGGAGTTCCATTCATGTTGTGACTCATCTTGATACTCGTCATCTTTCTTGGGTGTGACTCTGGTGGTGATCGACTAACACATGGAGGTTAGGGATCATATGGAGCATTCTGGGATCCTTTGTGATTTTTGGATATTTATCTCAGCCTTACCAAATTTTTTTATATTTTTGGTTTCCCCAATTTATAGGTGATGGTTATAATCTTTTTTTATATTCTTAGCAATTTTTATGCATTATGGATTGTTATACTGCTTCTATTACTACGTTATACTATGTTTTCTTCTTTATATGTTTTGAAAATGCTTATTTGATTTCATAGACATCCGACTTATAGGTGGGTCATGACAGAATCTGAGGTGGAATATTAGATATGTGGTTAATGAATTATAGGGGTGTAACCATTTTTAAATGGTTACAGTTTGATACACTGGTGCTTATTGCCAGCTTGTGGAAACAGGGAGCATGCTTCAAACCTTGTGGAAGGTTGGCTCAGGTGATGTATTGGGTCAACCCAATCTGGTTTTTTACAAAATGGTATTAGATCCCCATATTTTTATTTAAGGTGCGTCATAGTAGAATGGATAATATGATCATTAGATAAAAAGAGTTTGATAACAAGTGTGTTCTTAATCACCACTTCTCATGATGAAACTTGAGTTTCTAGTAGAAGTTCATATTTGACTCCTTATTTTTGAGTTCTATTTTAAATTATTTATCATATATATTACTTATAGATAGTGATATGATGATCATCATTATATATTCATGGGATTTTTTTTAATAATGTTAAAGTTTTGGGGTGAAACTTGGGAATGAACTAGGTCTGCATGATTATCCCACTTGATCTGGAAAATTGTGCATTGCCCATGTAGATTTCTTTTCAACCCTTCAAGAGGTTTTTTCATGATTAGTGCATAGTATATTAAAACATGAAACTAAAAAATTAATAGCTCCATGACACCCATATATTATTATTTTTCTTCCTTTTCTTTCCATGTGAAACTCTAATGGTGTTTATCATTAATGTGAAGTTGGATGGGGGAGGGGTATTGTGAAATTAATGGTATTAAAATTATTTTTATTGATTATTTAAAATTTATTAATAATTTGGAGTTGTTTATGTTGGGTGGTTTGTATTGGATTTTGTTTGAATATGAGTTATGGGTGTTTGTTATTTATTTTGAGTAGATTTTAATGAAATTATTTGGATTGGAAGTTTATTTTATAAAATTTTTTAACCTTAAAATTTGATTTTTTAGATGAATATGAATTGGTTTTGGAATAAGGGTAATATTTTTTAAGCAAGGGGTTATTTATAAATTTTTTTTGACTTTCAAGTTTAAATTTCATAGGGTGAAGAATATCACTAAGGAAACTCTTGAAGTGTTTAAAAAAAGATATTTTAAGATTATTTTAATTTTAAATGAGGTTTTATATATTATTTTCAAATTATTTTGATTCCCACAGTGTTTTAATCATAAGGAAATTTTTTAAAGAGATTTTATGGTCTGATTAAAATATTATTTTTATTTTCTTATAATATTTTATAGAATTTATTTTTAGTTTTTCAAATGGAGATCCTTTGAGTTTATAAATATGTATTTTTTTCAAGGATTAAATATTTTAATGGTTGGATTATATAGAAAAAAGAAGATTAAATTTTTGGTACTGAAGTTTTATATTATAAATGTAAATGTTTTTGAGTTTCATGGGGTGTTTTGAACTAAAAGGAAGATTTTATCTAGAATTTGAAACTTTTATTTTCTTTATAATAACTTTATGAAAAATGGAAATTTTAACTTGCGGTGGGTGTTTTCAACAGTTGTGGGTGTTTTGTAATTGGATTTAGAGGGAGTTTCTAAAGATAATGTTCATGTTTTGAAAAATATATGTAAGTGAATTGAGATGTTTTAAATTGTGGGAAAATATTTTGAAATGCAATGTGTTAAAAATTGGAGTTTTTTAGATGAGTTTATCTTGGTGATTTATGATTCTTATTTTCTCTTTGGATCTAGATGAATTTTTATCAATTGAGAGGGTGAGACCTAAATTGAAAAAATTTATGTTTTGTGTTATTTAAAGTCTTACACCACTAAATGCATTAAATTAAGGTATAGAGTCTATTATTTGGAATAATCATCTGGGAAATCCCTATATTTGTGCAGGATTGGTCCCTTCATTATCGACTCTACCTAAAATTATAATTGAGCATTTGAATCATATTCTCTATGCTCTTAGACCTCAAATATACACTTATGAATCACTATTAATTCTTATTTGATTATGATTAAAGTTATATTGAGGTAGTGAGGTGTTTAGAGAGGATCAAGGGAACCCCCTAATTCTCTTCAAATTCCCGAAGCTTCAAGGATAAAAGATTGTTGTGGGTATTCTTGATGAGTTGAGCTGGGAGTGGAGATGGTTCACTGTTCCAATTTACCTACATTATATTATGTCCCAATAATATTTTAAGTTAGGTTTTATAAAATGGTGGTATCATAGGAATCCATAAGGTGAGAAACCATTGAAATTTTAAGCCTCATCAGGGTGAGTTTGTGGTGAAGGAGTTCATCTAGTGTTTCTCGATGTTGGTAATCTTTCTCTTCGAGTTGACTATTGTTCATAATTTAGAGGTTTTTTTATTTAGTGGAGGTATTCAAATAACCTTGATTTGGTGACGTTTGGATCTGGTCACTCATATGAGAGGAGGTGTCTGGAAAGGATATGGTGGTTTTTTGGTATTAGAGGTGAGTCGATTTGAGTTAGGACTCAGATTAGTGAATTGGTTTCTTTTGGATATTATGGGGGCTAGGGTTTTAACTAGATTTACTATTATCTTGTTAAATAAGTGTTTTATTTGAGGTTTGGATATGTGGGGATGTAATTAAGAAGGACCATCCCTGATGGAGTGGTCGTGTGGGAGCCTAGAGTGTATGGTCAGGTCATTTTATTTTTCTTTGAGTAAGTCTTGGTTGATCTGGAAGTAGTGGTTGGTGCTCAGTGGAGAGGTCACTTTTTAAGTAATTGTGTATATGTATTATTTTTTTGTGACACTCTAATTAAGGGTGTTAATCATTTTCTTATACCATTTTATGAGAATACTAAATATTGGGGAGACCTTGGTTAATTGATTTTGGTCTCCCTTTATTGTCCTATTCTTGGAAAAGTCTTGAATTTAATTGATCTTGTAAATAAGAGTTTTTTGGAGCATGAATATTTACAATAAAAAATGATGTTTTATTCCATGATAGATAGTTTCACTATGTGAGTTGACTAATATATGAGTATATGTTGAGAGTAATTATTCTGAATTATAGTGGTTCATGGGAGAAGTATTCATTGTGGTCTATGACTGTGTGTAATGTTGGTTATTAAACCTAAACTCATATAAATCCCTTGAAACCTTTTAGTTTTCCTATGTTAATTCCCTTATATACCAATAAAATCATGGGAAAACAATTTTGGTTTTAACTGAGTGACATTATAGAGATGGTTGATGAACTTAGTTACTTCCGAAGGATTAGTCAAAACCTAAGGCCATTGAAAACTTTCCTAATATCATTTTTTTCATTACTTAGAGATTTCATTCAATTATTGGGTACCCTTATTAAGTATTTCTTTGATTAGTCCCCCGTTGTTTGGGTGGTCTTATTAGATTGATGATATATATTGTTAGATATTTCAGTTATGGAGTGCCTTGGGAAGATAATTATTCAGTTGGTCTTTTTGTCATGGTTTAGTGGGAGGATTAGGAACTAGAATATGATATCCTCATTATTTATTGATATATTATTATATTTGGACTATCAGGAATAATTATTCATGGTAGGTTGGTCTATTAGTTCGTGTTCTATAGCAGTGGATCCATGATGCTCTTAAAATTTGGGAAGAATAAGTCATCAGTGATAGAGAGATATGGACTTTCCTTATAATTGGAGAGAATAATTGAGTTCATAATGGGGGAAAAAGTGGCATGGTAGAGATAATTGGGACACCCATCAGGTCATTGGTATGTATTTAGTTTTTATTTTTTCCATGAAATTAAAAAAAATTAAGGAAAAAAAGCCATTGCACATAGTTAGAACACAATTTGTAGTAACTATGCACCATGATATATAGTGAGGGGTGAAGGGAACCCAATTCCATTTTTTATGGTTTCCACATAGTTGAAAAAACCATGTAGAAGTCTGTAGGAAACCATGTGACATGATTTTAAGGGAAGGGGTGACCCGCATGGTTAGTGCACAATTATCTTAACTGTGCAACCAAACCATGCGGTCTATCTTGTGCAATTAAATTTTTTAAATTACCTTCTTAACTTTATAAATTTTTAATCCCTCTTCCCCTTTATTCTACCAATTCATGTGATCTAAGTCCCTTCAGCTTCAGATCTTTTTCTCCCCTTCTCCCATAACATATTTCATTTATTTTTAGTGGATTACTCAAAGGTAAGGATTGGCTATTCTTGTTTTTTTACTCCCTTTCCACTCTAAACCCTTATTCTTTATTCCTATTTAGGTTTTAGAACCCTGGGTGGCAATGGTGGGGGATGAAGATAGGGTTATAGGTGTATCTTTAATGAAATTTTTTAGTTATATAGGTTTTGGGGACCCCTTTAACCTATTTATTATAGTTTTTTGAAGGTGTTGAGTTTAACTTCAATTTTGAGGTAGGTATCTCAAATTAATGGGACATTCCTATGAAATAACTTATTTCCTAGAATTTATTTTGGTTTAATCTGATAAATTATGTTTGTTGTAATTTTTTGTGGATTGTTTAATGACTACTAATGTGTTTCTTGGCACATGTGTTTTAAAATGAAATTTATAAGTGTTTATTTCAAATGAAAATATATTTTTACACCTAAAGTGTTTGATAAATGGTTTTAAAGATAATTTAAAAAATTTCTTCTTTTAAGGATCAAATTTATGCCCAAAAGGTGTTTTAGAAATTATTTTCAAAGGGTATTTGGCTCTAAGTGATTTCAAAGGAGGGATTTTGAAAACAATTTACGTTATCTTGATGTTTATTTTGACTATAGGACCGTTTGAGAATGTGAATAGATTTTTTTGGTTATGGGTTGGTTTTTGGTTGCACATGGGTGGCCTTAAGTATACAGGTGAGTGGATAGGTGATTTCCTATCATTATGTAAGATGCTATCTAGGTTTCATGTTGATTCAGAAGTTCTACTTCTTACTTTTCCATTCCTTTAGTTTTGGAAATCAAAAAAGCTTACTTAAAATATGTTTAATAACTTTTTATGTCCCTATAGTTTTAATATTTTTTTGTAGAAAACATTAATTTTTACCATAAAAAGAATATGTTCTAAAGTATTACGAGTATAAAAAATAAAATTTTCCTTACGAAAATTGTATTGAGTATGAGTAGGATTATCATACTCACCTTTATCAGACAAGTTGTTAGAATTTATTCGTGTCTATCATTCTTAAAAGATTCATAACTATCAGACTGATTCTAGTCTAATTTATTGGATTGATACTCATAAATATTATCACATTGACATCTGATAAAGAATTCCATTGGAATAACTTAATTTTATAATTAGAATACAAATATTTGTTTCTATCATAATGAAAATCATTAACACTATAATGGTGTTATCAATATGACGTAAAGCATTTAGTTATGATGAGATGTCAAGTGACATCTATCCAAGGACATTTTAAAAAACTTGGAAATATGACCATTGGGATATCACCTATAAATACCAAGTCATTTTAAGAATTTAGAACTAATCAATTACTCACTTATGAAGAGTTCTCTACATAAACTTCTCATTATTAGTCAATGTATTTCTTTAGTAAGTTTTCATTCTAAGTAAACCTTGTTAGGTTGTATCCTTATGAACTTTTGTAATTTTAATCCACATATGATCATTGTTACAACTGAGGACTTCATAGGATAGGAAGACATTGAATCCTATCCATTGGATCGAGGGATTCCGGGGCTAGGAAGAAAGAGCTAATCCAATCATCATATCAAGAACTTTTAGGGATAAGAAGATAGAGCTGATCTGATCATCATATTGAGGTATTTCTTAGCAAGGAATGATAGAATTTACTATAAGTATAAAATAGTGGATACCTTTAGTCAAGTTTATTGACCACCTTAATCTTAAGGTTAAAATATTTAACTTTTTCATAATATATTACAATTCATTCTTAATTTTACATTGCTATTTAATTTCATGTTTTTATTGGTATTCTATTCCACTACATTAATAATATAAATATATTCATTGTAATTAGATTTATAAATAATTGGTTTGTGATTATTACTGTGAATATAATAAAGAAATTATCTATTTTTTATTGATTTAATTTTGATTACAGTATAAATACTCTATTTATTATATACATAGTAAGTTCAATGAATTGATTTGTATATTACTTTTCTAATATTTCAAGAAATTTGAGATTATATTACCCATTCATTTTTTAAAATCAAAAATTGGAAAAAATTATTAAATGAGGGGAATTTTTTATAACGGGGGAGTTGTAATATTAAGGGGGAGATGTTTCTTTGAGTGGAGAAAATTTCAAAGGGAGAATATATTTTAAAGGGATAATGTTTTATATTAATGGGGAAGATATTATCCTAAGGGGGAGTTCATTGTATTTAACATCATACTCTCCATTGTATTCAAATGAGTTACAAACTCACAGGGAGTTAAGTTTCAAAGAATAACTTGAAATATAAAGTTCTTAAAAGAAATGGGATATATATCTTTCAAGTTATTATTCATTTAAGTTTTGGGGTTTTTTTCTTTAAAAAATAGGGAAGATTGCTAAGTAAAATGTTCTACTTCAAAATTTTCCATTCCTTTAGTTTTGGAAATGAAAATTTAGTCATGTCTATCATACTAACAAAATTCATAACTATCAGACTGATTTTGGTTTTGACTTACTAGACTGATCTTCATAAATGTTATCATGTTGAAAACTGATAAGGAAATCCATCAGATTGACTTATGTTTATAATCAGAATATAAATAATTGTTTCTATCATAAGGAAAACCTTAAACATGGTAATGGTATTAATCAATACAACGTCATACATTCAGTTACAATGATTTTTCATGTGCCATCTGTCTGAGGTCATTAGAAAAAACATGGAAATATGACTGTTGGGAGATCACCTATAAACACCTACTCATTTGAAGAGTTAGATATGATCAATTACTCATGTTCAAAGAGTTATCTACATGAACCGATCATTCTTAGTTAGTGTATTTATTTAGTAAGTTTTTGTTCTAAGGAAACCTTGTTAGGATGTATCCTTATGAAATTTTGTAATTATAATATGTGTCTAATCATTGTTATGATCAAGGGATTCTAGGGATAATAATATAGTGAATTTGATCCATCAGATTGAGGGATTACATGGATAGAAAGACAGAGCAGATATGATCATTGTATCGAGATATTTCCTGGGAAGAAAAGACCAACTTTACTGTAAGTATAAAATAGTGGATAGCTTTAGTCAAAGTTATCAATTACCTCACTATTACTATTAAAAGAGTTATATTTTTAATAATATATTATAATTTATTCTTAATTTTAAATTTCTATTTAATTTATTCTTTTTGAAAGTATTTTATTCTACTGCATTAACATTATAAATATAGTCATCGTACTTATATTTAGAAACAATTAGTTTATTAGTATTTCTGTGAATATGATTTTTTTTATCAATTTAATTATGATTATGATATATATAATTTATTTAATTGAATCCATCATGATTATGATTTTCAATCTGATATAATCTGACAATTTCTAGTTCTTATTCTATGAATCTGATAATCATACTGATTCCGAGTCTAATACTTTTACTTTTAATGGATTCATGATTTGATTAGTTTTAATATTTTAAAATAAGTTTTTAAACTACAATTCACCCCCAAATTTAAGTATAGCCACCATAAGGTACTCTTAAGATCCTATATTTAATTCCATTTCCTCAAGAGGACCAAGTTATATTACTTTTTTATATCACATAATCTGGTTAGTGTTCTGTGAGTGAGTCCTAGTGACTTTGGACCCTATAAGGTAGTAACCCCCTTGTTTTTTTAATGATATATATTTGGTTGATATGTGATACTTCTTGTTCCATATTTATTTGGTTTAGTGTTATTAATTCTATGATTCCCTCCATTTATATGGTCTCTATGCTCATTTTATTTTGGAAATTGTCATAATTTAAAGAAAATGAAAGGAGTGATAAATATATTTTAAAATGAATAATGGACTACAATTTTTATTTTAAAACTTATACTAATGGTTTTAATAGTGACATTCATTATATAAATTCATGGGGGTATTTAATTGGGATTTTCTTCACACCTTGTATATGACTATGGGTGTATGAAGACTTGTTTTTTAGGATATAAGTAGAGGATGGAGTGACATGTGTATGGAAACTCTTCTTGATACCCATCATCCTTATTAGGTGTGACTCTAGTGGTGACCAATTTACATGTGGAGGTTGTGGCTCATGTGGATCATTTTGTGATCCATGGTGATTTTGGGTATTTTTTTCATCCTTACTGACCATGTATATATTTTTGGCATCACCTAATTATGAGTGATGGTTATCATCTTGTTTATGTTCTTGGAGTTGTTTACGAGTCATGGATTGTTGTATCAATGTTATTTTTGTGTTATAATATGTTTTATTCTTTATATATTTTGAAACTTCTTGTTTTATGGTGTGAACATATGAATTCTAGATGGTTCATTTCAGATTATTGATAGAATTTGGGAGGTGTGTTTAATGGATTCTCAAGGTGAAATCATTCCCAAATTTTTACAATTTGATACCCCGATGCATGTCACCATCTTGTGGTGATCAAAAACGTTCTTCAGTACTTTTTGTGAGATGGGTTGGGTGATGTGTCAGGTCGACCCGGTCCGATTAATTATAGTTTCCTTCCTTAACATTGATTTTCACACATTATAAGATTCCTAAGACTTTAAAGTTGTGTGATTTTAGTCATTTATTAGACTAT
Source organism: Viscum album (assembly GCA_963277665.1). Classification (NCBI taxonomy): domain Eukaryota; kingdom Viridiplantae; phylum Streptophyta; class Magnoliopsida; order Santalales; family Viscaceae; genus Viscum; species Viscum album. Next base: position 1,164,453,160 of record OY728159.1, read on the forward strand.
AACTCCTTTAAAGATTCTTTCCTAACTACTGACATTAGACGTCTATATAAAAGGTATACTATAGTGTTAAGTGCCTTTGCCTAAATTCCAATGGAATTTACTAAGTGAAATATCATACTTCAAGAATTTTCTATGATATCAGTATCCATTATTTCATCCAATCCATTATATTGTGTATTTTTGGGTATCGTATTCTTATGTCCATTCCTATCTTCTTGCAGAAATTCTAGATGTTTTATTCGATGTATTCACCACTATTTTTAGTGCAAAGGCATATGAACTTCTAGATTCTTTCCCTTTACACCATGTATTTCTATTGAATGAAATACTAAACCACATCAGACCTAAAATTTATAATATAAATCTATATATTCATAATAAAATCATCAATAAATGTTATTAAGTAAATTGAACCACAACATAACTGAATAAGTGCAGGTAACCAAACATTTGAGTGAACCAATTCTAACTTACATGATTTGGTATTCTATCCATATAGATTGAAGGTCACCCTTATTTGTTTCTCTATAACATAAATTTCACATATTCTAATGATTTTATGATCAATATTCAATATAACTTTTATCATTATAACTTTCATGTACTTCTCATTGAGATGACCAAGCATATAATTCCAAACTTTCAAATTTTATAATGATGAACTAATGGAAAATGAAATTGTGTATAGGATTATAGTTAATTAAAATTTACCATACTTTACTCCTCTTTCAAACACCATATATCCACAAATCACATTCTAGACTCCTCCCTCAATGTAGTCCCATAACCTGTTTTATCAAGTTTTCTTATGTAAATTAAGGTCTTCCATAGCCTTGAGATATGTATAACTTATTTTAGATTCAAGAAACTAAAAATCTTCATATAGATATTCAAATCATATTTTTCCATGATCTCTATATCTTCATATTATACCAAATTTATTTTTCTGAAACTTTTGGATACATTATTTTTAATGTATCTCTATTCTCTTGTAGAATGGAATGGTGCTTCTGATTCAACCATACTTGAATCTGCTGAAATATTGACATCGAGAAATATTTCAATGAAAAATTCAATAGTACAAATGGAATTTGAGATTTTTAAATTTTATTCTCATCTATATTAGTCCTTATGACTCTTATGAATCTTCTAAAAGTGCCATTTTCTTCCCATATTTACAGCAAGTAGGACCAGAACTAGCCGAATTGCCTTGAATTTTCTCCCTTGGATTATATTTTGATGGTTTATTTTGGTATAAATTCCATTTAGGTGACTATAATCATCCATTATAATTAATATAATTATCATGTTCCACAAACATATTTACTTTATGAAGGTTAAAGGAAACATTCCATGCCAATGTCATCCTCACTAGCATTAGTTCCTTCCTATAATACCCTATGTGTATGAAAGAGTTTGAATTTCCAAGGGAAATTCAGAATTTCATTTAGTATATGGGTAATTTTAATAATAAGGGGTTAGAATATTATTCCAAATGTTTAGACTCATCAAAAGGGTGTTTTTGAATAAGGAATTGGGGTAAGAAGGTGGTTAGGTGTAGCAGGAAGCACTGAAGGAAGAGCTAGGGATGCAACATGTTTTTACAGCTCGACCATCTAGCCAATACAGGGCCACCATCTAGCTTGTGTAAATGGAAATAGACTTTCATTATTATTGGTCTTACCGGTTAGCCGGTGGACTAGAGGTGGCTTAGCGGTGGGCCACTGACTAGCTAGTGGAGGCTATTGGCTAACCAATAACCTACTTGGTAGTTTTTAAATGAGGGGAAACCTTATAATTTAACTGAGGCCACCATTTTTTCCTCTAATAATTATTTTGGTCTTTATTTCTTCTAGGATCACCCCCACAACCTTATCATCACCTTCTTGAAGATTTAAGGATCTACCTTGATCCTTGGTAGTTTTAGAGGCCACTGCTTAAGATCAAGAGCCTATGGTAATTCTACGAATCCATTCCTCACCTCCTCCTATTTCTCTATTTTTTTGTTCCAATTAGGCATTTGAGGGATAATTATACAAAATAATGGCATAATTGTCCTAGGATTACGGGGATTATATTTATTCCAACTAGGGTATTTCCTAATATAATTCCTACTTATCATCGCCCATCATTTTGATGGAGGTATGTCACTTTGTGAGTTTGGTTAGAGTTGGTGTAACATAACCAACTATTTTTAATTTAGATTACATGTATATTTAAAGTTTTTAATACTAATAAAACATTATATTATATATTTTTCATTGATCTACATGACTTTGATGCAATAAGGTCCTAGGGTATCTATCACATTGATAAGGTCATAGTAGTTCACTATCATGATATGAACCTTGAAGTTCCATGCTGATATTCTTAAATATAGTTACACATTCAGAAAAAATACTATGATAGGGAACATAGTATGTTGACTGTGAGGTGTGAGTAATTGTAAGTAGACAAGACTTCATCTCATGAATTTATCACTTGGAAATATCTTAGATTGGAGATTATGAGAACATAGATGCCAGTATGAATTCCACATGTTTTTTTGTTATTAGATATTCTAAGTTGTGAGAATGTGTATTGGTCCTTATACTTTAAAGTTATCATAAATTAATGTCATGACTCACAAACTTAGATTTACTGGCCAAAATGTGACACTATATGATCACATGAAGTAGGTCAAGTTGGGTGAATTATGAATCACATGTTATTAATGGATAAGTCAAGGAAGTATTTTTCCCTCCCATATTTATAGGAGTTGATATTTTGAAACTTTGATCGGAATGAACCGTTTCTTTAAATTCAATTTCCCTGGTGTAACTATGAATTAATTTTAGATAGTAAAATAAATACATATAAATCACATAGGTTGGTGACATGGGTGTGCAACCTTATTGATGAGGTATTGTGAAAAATGGATTATATTACACAATAAGTGTTAGTATATGGTTATTGACATTGTGACATTCTGTTTTTTCTCTGGGGTTCCTTGACCCATTACTAGATAGTAATCTTGGACTTTAGGTAAGATCACCTAATGCCAACTAGAAATAATGCTAGAGGATCTCACACAAAGTGTTTCCATTGATCTTGATTAAATTATTTTTGAATTTAATTAATGTAGTAAATATTATTCTCAATATTGAGGAATAATTTTATTCATGTTTTATTGATAAAAAATATTTATTTATTAATGAATATTTAGTTAAATATTTATTCATGTATTCAATAAATATCAAGGTGTTAGAGCAGACCATGATTGTTTCTGATGATGAATATTAATTTTCAATTAGATAAAATAATATTTATCATTGAGTGAGTTAGCACATACGATAAAATAATAATAATAATAATAATAATAATAACAATATTATTATTATTATATGTCAAGTGATTTGATAAAGATTATTATATAATTTAAGGGATGGTACATAATTAAATAATATTTTAACCTAAACCCTAGCTCTATAAATAGATGTCTATATCTACTTTGTAGCATTAATAGAAAAATCCAGAATTGAGAATCATTGTGCACAACAAAATTCTATATTATATTATTCCTTCTCTTAACTTATCAAGAATGAGAAGAACTACTTAAAGATCAAAGTATCTTGAAGAGATCAAGATTAACAATACAAGATGATTTATCTTCTATGATAGCACCCAAAAAACAATCAATATAATTCTAAGATCAAAGGATTATGTTTGGATCACTGATAGAGGAATTCTACACTTGGATCGTACAAGTGAAATGATGATAATACAAAAGGGTTTTTTAGATGTCCAACATCTTCATCGGAGAAAGTTCCTAATATTAGGTAACCATTCTTGAGATATAATATAAATTAATTATAAATTTAATGTTTAAAGATCCTCTATGGGATTCAGCTTCCCTTATGTAAATATTTGGTGTAAAAATTCCATTGGTCATGAAATTTATTTCATGTAAAAACTTAAAAATGATCCATGTAATTGATAAAACCTTTAATGTTATTCAACCACCAAGGCACTTCCATTGTGCTCACAACCTTAAAGTATTTCATGGATTTTTGGTTAAATTAAAATGTTTCTGCTTATGTTCTTGGTTCCAGTTGATAGATATTTGGTCTAGTTTTGTACTAAGAGAATGACATGGGACTCTAGAGGATGATTGGCCTTGGTTTAGGTGTGGAAAGAGCACTAAATTATTAAATTTACCTTCATGACTAAGTAATTTAAGTTATTTAATTAAGTGTGGTTTTTAATTAATTATAAATTGTTTATAATTAATTAGCTTGGATTACTTGGATATGTTTGAGGTATACAAGTGGTTTGAGGATTGGATATTGGCCATAGAATATCTCAATCAATAGGTTCCTTGGCTAAGAATTTAAGTGAAAAGGCATCAAATGATGTAGGAGTTCTATTTAAATTAACTCATAGTATAGGCTTAATTTTTAGTGGTGTGTTGTACAATGTTTCCATCCTTTCTATGTTTTTAAATTGTTTCAATTGAATGTTTTAAGGGTAGATTGAACCTAGTTTATATTTCTTAATAAAATGGTTTTAAACCTTGAAAATGGTAATTCCAAGAGGAATTCCTTGAATATGGTTTTGACTCACATTTGGCTTAATTGAACATCTTAGTTTTTTAAGTATTGAGATGTTGGATTTTGAAAATACCAATGGATTGATCTTTTTTAAATGAGTATCATGTTTTAAATGTATTAAAAACTGAATTATGATACAAATAGATGATTTTGAAATGGAAATTCATAATCATCCATAATTATAAATGGGGATAAACTTATAATCGGACCTAATGTAATGGTAAATGGTTTATATGGTTTGAATTACTAATTTTTAAATAGAATTAAATTTTTAAGGTGAATTTTGGTAATTTATAAAATATAAAAAAGGTACTTTGTTGTGAATGGTAAATGATAGTGATTTTGGTAATGTTTTTGATATGATTTAAATATAAGGGTTTTATGAAATTTTATCATCATTTATATAGTTATGAAAATTACCATAGAGATGATATAATTCTTTGGTTGGAATCCACCCTTGGTAGTGGTTTTGGTTTTTATAAATAAAACACTCAAAGGGGAGGTCTATGTTACTGTTGGTCTTATTCCCCAGGATTAAAAAAATTTCATAGGGGAGGTTCATGTTATTGTTGTGATTATTCCCCAAGATGTGAAATATCTTATAGGGGTGGTCGATGTTACTTATGGGCTATGACCTTGGTTGAGAAAACTCTATTGGGGCAGGTCTATGTTACATGGTGTATAACGGGAAAACATGGGTATATTATTGGGAGGCATGACAGTTGTGACATGCTCAGAGACACCCCAACATTATCCAAAGTAGGTATGGTCGATCTGGATCATGAATATAAGGATTAAAAATGGCGTGATTATCCTTAGGTGTCTTCATGAACCCAAGACATAAATGGTTATTTATTATTATTTTAATTTTTTAAAATGTTAAAATGATTATTTATTGAACTTTTGTATGCACTTTTATCATACTGGTTATATTTTGGGACACCATTAGTGGTGTCATTCTAATTTGTACTCACACCCTACTGAAGCTGCTATGGAACTTGGGTACTAGAGTAGATGCCCCTTTTTTGTAGGTTTGGGTAAGGACTTCTCAGTTAGAGCATGCGAGTTGGGACTGGGATAAGAATTGGGACTATATTTGGGGTTTTCATAGTTTTATATTTTGGGCATGGTTTAAGATTTACTTTTTACCTGTTACATTTGTATGAATTTCTAAAATGTATAGTAAACCATCTATTTATTATTTCATGGTTTATTCTGAGTATTATCAGTAATTTCTTGGATGTCATTTCATTGTTTTATTTATATAGATGTATATGTTTTCCATTATTTTAAACTATTATTTTACTCTCATATATGGTTATAAACTCCCCACTATACCACCTTAGACCCATGATACTAGTCAGAAACCTCTATCATATGGGGAGTTTTACCTAAGGTTTAGTAATGACCACCTATCTAGAAACCGATCAGTGGTCTGAGGTGGAAATATATTAAAAATTAGTATCAGATATCCTTCTGTTTTATTTTACTATTTTTTAATGGTATAAATGAGATAAGATGTTGTTGGGTCATGGTATGAAACTTGTAAATTGGATTGGACACCCCATGTATATGGTAAGTTCATGTTTGTAGGGATGGAATTTCTATTAATGCTTTTAGTGTTTATGATTGACTTGATTTCACCTCGATTAATGAACTTGATTACAATGTTATTGATTTATGGGATTTTTTCTTTTAGCTTGATATGATAAGAGGAAGTTTGTTCATACATCATATCATACATGCAGGATTCACATGTTATTTTCATGATTTCCTATGTTTGATTATATTATTATTCAGAATATGATATGGGTTAGTTATTTAAAGTGTCCACATCCATTTATATTGTGTTTTATTGTATAAGTGTATGGTGACATCTTACTTAACCGATAACCTAAAGGGATAAGAGACATGTTATATGACTACTTGGATTGATTATTATAAATAGTTATCTAAATAAATTTCCAATTACGACATAAATATATTTTACTCTTTAACTTATAATTGATATCTTATTTGGCATAGTTTCAAATTTTTATAACATAGAGTTAAAGTAAGTGGTTAAAAGTAAATTTCAGGATAACTTGTCTTGGTTTTTATAAGGCATTAGATAAATAAAATTACAAGTATAACTTATAAAGAGTTTTAATCTATAACATGAACTTGAAATTTCATCAATTTTATCCATTTTTATTGAAATATTTGGTTAAATAAAAATGGAAATTGGAAAATTTGTGAATCATCTATGATTAAGATATGGAACTAGTTAGTCATTATTATTGACCCAGTGTATGGGTTGGGGCTGTTGAGTGTGCTGGGATTATGTGATATCTCTAAGATAATGACGCCTTAAAATAGAGATTTATTTTTATGTAATTCATGGTGTGTGTGACCTAACTATGATAGGAGTAAATGGGGTTAGAGATGGAGCCGTGGTTTTGAGACCTTAAATAAAGTGTTTGGCATGGAGGATGCCGTGTGACCCTGAGGCAGGGGTGAGTGACATCTAGAGTTATGAACTACATGTGGCTTGATGTGTGGAATAGATGGGATATCCTAGTAAACTTATTTGGTGTAAATCTAGGATGAGGAGTAATTACCTTGTAACCTTTGAGGGTATCATAATGAGAGGGTTCATCTGAGTCCGTGAGTGGCTCTAGGTGTGTGAGGTAAGGGTAGATGCTTTGGGTTTTAACATTGTTACAAATAGGATTCTATCAGGTATGTGATTTTGGTGTGGTAGATGAATTTTATTTTATTAGGATAAGTACCTTGGTGTGGGTTCCTTACATCTTAATTCTATTTTTAGAAGGGGTAGGCTCATTCAAATGACTAGCCCTGTCAACTCCTTAGTGTGGTTTCTGATGGGTTGATCGGTGAAAAAACAGGGTTGGTAAACTTAGTTTCAGCAAGGTTTGGACAATGATCTATTAGAAACAAAATAACTATAGGTAAACAGGGATGTGTGGTTTTATTAATATAATATAAATTGTTTTTTTTCAGTATTTATTAGAAGGTAGGATTACTGGGATGACTACGTTTGTAAATTACTGGTGCAATTATAGTAAATGGATGATGGTAACCCTAGGTCATCAAATCAAGGGTGAGTAGCACATCATTATAACCTATGGGTTTATATAATATCTTAGGTTATAAGTGTTCATGTGAATGGTTCACCATGGTGAAATTCTCTACTTTTAAAAGCACCTAGGGTGCTATATGGTTGGTAAACCTGACATACAGGAGAGGCATGACCAGTGTATTATGAAACTGAGATGAAGTTTTAGTGTGACGTGACTCATTAGAGTTGATTTAGTTCCAAATGTTTAAGTTTCAAAATGTAATAAAATAATTTATCTTCAGTGGATAATGAAGGAAAGCATATCAGTGAGGTGAGCTATGTCATTGGCTTATGGTTTAGGTGGTATAAAGCATATACCCATGAGGCTTAAATGTGAAAGCATCTATGTGTGGGATGAGGATAGATATGGGTTCAAGGAGAGTCTTGTGAGAATAATGGATCAAGGAATTGGTTGAAAATTTTAATGTTCTTATGATGAGATAGGAACATAGAAGGGCCAGGTGTAGTGACATGACTGGTCTGGGGTTGAACCTTAGTGAAAGTGTTAGGGGTTGACATAATGGATATAAAAGAGTGTATTGGGAGGATTTACACATGTTTGGTTCCAATGATACCCATATAGATTAGTTATTTAATAGTGGAAGGGATAATATAAATGTCATGGCATACACCATTAGTCGTTTAAGGTGTGGCCCTTATTATTGGTCAGATTTTCAGTGTAAATCACGGGTTATATTACAATAAACTGAGATGGGTGATGATTTATGATTCATAATGATGCTGAAGGGTGAGTGATCTTGGACCCATTTATCCATCACATTTAGTGATGTATGAAGAACAAAATTTGGATATTGGGAAAATGTTTCAGTGATATAGTGATAAGAATTATCCTATAGTGGGGAGATGGATGTCAGTCTTAGTGATGTGACCCTCATGTGAGGGGATTTAGGGGTGTGTGATAATAGATTTTTAATTTTGACATTGGTGGATAGATGAGTTTTAATTAAAATAATTCCCTAGTAAATTCTGATTATAGAATCATATGTGGTATTAGATTGGGTTCAAGCATCGATCTAGGGCCCTTGATGAATGGAGGTGATCCAAACATGATTGGGTTAGTGGTGTTTCAGTTCTCATGTTAGAACAAAATTGTGGTTATGGACAGTTTAGGTTTTAATAAATAAATGGAGTTGTACATTATATTCAAACTATGTTGTTCATTCTTGGATGATTACATGATTCCTTAGAGTTTTACATAAATGTGTTCAAGCGGGTTAATAGCGCATCAGTGTTTGAAGTTGAGCATTTTTGGGAAAATTTGGTCACAAGAGGTTTGACTTTCATTCTCATGTAAAATTGGATATGATGGGTTGAAAACCAATTTGAGAATTTCATATTGGATATGATGAGTAAATTTTAAGAATTTTCCAGTTTTTAAGAATAAAACAGTTGTTTAGGTGTATGGACCAAATGACTATGACTCATTGATTTTGGTTAGAATTTTAGAATGCGGTGTTGTACTAGGGTTTAACCATTGTTTAATGAATGGTCTAATGTGGTGATTTGGAATCCATACCAATCGTGTCATTATAAACCATTATGTAAGTTTTTTTGGATAGTTCTAGAGGTGGGTAGCACTGTGACTTAGAAGGTGGTTGCTGAGGGCTAAGTCCTATGGTGTGGATCACTATAAGATAATTTATCAATTGGATTAAGACACCTTGGGTGTATCAGGGTAGGAGGTCATTGGTGAATTATATCTTGGTGTTTCATTAATTATTTTGAATGATTTATTGTGTTTCAAAATTTCAGAAAATTGAATTCAAGTTGTTCTCTAGAATCTGATTGATTGTTTGGAGTTGGAACACGGTCGTTGAGTGGGAATTGATGACTAATGTTGGTCAAAAGATCCAATTAGAAATCCCTCAAAACTTATCATGGATGAAAAGTATTTTGGTGGATATTTTTTAATACCCCATGTGTATGAATGAGTTTTAATTTCCAAGGAAAATTTGAACCTTACTTTAGAGGATAGATCATTTTAATAATAAGGGTTCAAAAGGATATTTTGAAGGTTTAGACCCCTAAAATGGTGTTTTTGGATGTGGAATTAGGGTTTTAAGGTGGATGAGAGTAGCAAGAATCATTCAAGAAATAATTGAGGATATAGTATGTTTTTATAGTTCCAGCATCTAGTTAGTGGAAAGGGTAGTAAATCTATATTTTTCCTAGGATCGTTGACAACATAGTGGAGGCTACTAGCCATACGGTGGCCTTTTGTGAAGTATTTAAATGAGTTTCAACCCCATAATTTCACCAGGACCAAATCTTCATGCCACCAATCAATAATTATGGTCCCCATTTCACCTAGGAGAAACCCCCATGCTCTTCTCCTCACCTCCTTAAGGGTTTAAGGATCTCCCTTAATCCTTGGTAGTTTCAGATTCCATTTAGGGTCAACAAACTCTTGTAAGGATATGACTCCATTCTTATCCTCCTCATCTTTATCTAATTTTGGTTGTTTAAATTGGGTATTTGAGTGACTACTCCATTTAATAATGGTGTAATCATCTTCTGAATATGGTGATTTTATGTATACTAGCTAAAGGACATCCTGAGACAATGCATACATGCTTTCACCCATCATTTTGATGGAGGTATGGAACCGTGTGATAATTTAAGGGGTTTGGGTCAAATTAAAATGTCATTGATTATGATATTTATTCTAGGTTATTGATATTTGTTCTGGGTTAGTTCTAATAGCATGTAATAGGCCTCTCAAGAATGGTTGGTTTTGTTTTAGGCATGGCGGGCGCACCCAGTGATTAAATTTCCATTTATGCCTAAGTAATTTAAGTTGGTTAATTATGTTGGGTTGTTAATTAATTATAAATTTTACATAATTATTATTTTGGGTTTTTTGTAAGCGAGTTTGGGTTGTGGGTGGTTTGAAATTCAGTCATTGGTCTTATAAAATCATGGGAATCAGGATCCCAAGCTAATAATTTAAGGGTAAAGGATTCAAATCAGGTAGGCAGTTCCCTTAAATTAACCCTTAGTATTGCCTTAATTTTTAATAGTGAGTTTTGTGGTCATTCTTTCCTTTTCATTTATTGACATTACTTTAATTAATTTTTAAGGGTTTCTTGATCCTAGTTCAAATGGACCAATAAAATGGTTTCAAACTTATAAAATGTAACTTCCAAGAGGAATTCATTGGATATGGTTTTGACCAAAGGTTGTCTTAATTAAAAATTTTAGATTTTCAAGTATGGAAATGTGGGATTTTGAGAATAATAATAAATTGATATTTTAAAATGAGTATTATGATTTAAATGGATTAAAAATAAAATTATGATATAAATCAATGATTATGAAATGGGAAGTCTGTAACGACCCAAAGTTTCATTAATGGAAAATCCCTCTTGATCCAGTTAAATGTTTCTTTATGAAAAAAATGTTTTTATAAGATGTCAACTTCTTTAGTTTTATGTTAAGATTTGTGACCGTTACTTTTATAGCCGCTGAACAGTGATCATCTGAGTTGTATAAATATAAGGCTTTAACGAAACCATTTCTACTCAGACAAAGGAAGCGATGGCCTCATCCAGTAGAATTGCCCCTTACGAAGCCCATTTGTCGGAGCTCGGAAAAGAGGTGGCATCTTTGGGCTTTTCCCTTGACCAAGCCCAAGCTGAGCTTCATCAAGTCAAGCTCGAACGTGATCGTCTACGGGAAAAATGGAAGTTGATAGAGATTACCACTCGAGCGATGTTATCCGAGCAACCCCAAGAGTCTGTCACCATCGCACACCTTACCCTTAGGTCTTATGCGGCTATTTTATGGGGTTATGTAACAAATAAGTAGCACCATGTTCATGTACATTATTTTTTGTATATAATAATGAATATAATTTTTTTGATACACTGTAATTAGTTTTTAAAGTACAAATAGTGTTTTTAGTTATTATTTAATTAAGAATTATATTTTATTAAATTAAAGGATTTTTGAATTAAATAATATTTTAATAAAATATTATTATTAATATTAAATTAATTTTTATTAAATATAAATGATCTTATAATTTTATGAATGCAATTAAATTTTTTATTAAGGTTTGAAAGCCATTTCTGTCAAAACCCGTGAATTTTTTATAAATGTCGGTTTTTATTTTAAAAGTGAAAATTCACATATTTAGAAAATTATTTAGATAAAATAAATATTATTTTTGGAATCAGGACGTCGAAATTATCCAACGGTGAATTTTTCATAATTTTCTGAGACAGTCAAATTTTTGGGTAAAAATTAAATACCATTTAAATATATAATACGTTTTATGACATCATAATGACCCAATGGTGATGTAATAAAATACCATAATCCTTATGTTCGGCCAATATGTGTTTTATAATTAAAATAATAAGTTTTTGGGTTTGTTTGACTTACTTTTCAAAGCATTAATGGAGCCCTCAAGACTTATTCAACACTTTTCCTTTTTAAATTAATTTCCATGGGAGTGTGACTCACCTCCACATAAGCAACCCTATTTTTTTAATAAGTTCGGACCTTGGACTTGTAAAATATTGTTTTTCTCTTTCCTTTTCCAGAAACCATGGGCAAATACCATGGGATGGTTTGTGGTTTGGATTATTTTAATATAAGGGGTCCCAAACCTAAATAATAAAGAATTCTCTCACCTTTCCTATATAAACCCACCCAAGCTCCCACTTCCTCCTCACTCAAAGCCCTTGAAGTTCGTCCAACCTCTGCCCTACTCTCTCTAGAATCCTCTCAAGATGCCCCAAGCTCCCAAGAAGCCTCTCACAAGCCTCTCTCTAGCCTTTGGAAGCACACTTCCAAGTAAGGGGTTTTCTTCCTTTCTCATTTTTGTCAATTTTCTTTAAGTTGTATTGCCTGTATTATTTCAATTATCAATGTTGGGGTATGGTTTTGCCCCTCCCCCATACTGCCCTCTTATTTTTTGAATGATGGGATAACCCTTTCTCTCTCATTAAATGCCTCCCATGTACACCCGTTACTATGCCGAAATTCTGAAAGGAACTTCTCTCTCTTCTTTTACATTCAAGCAATACTTTTGTATCATGAATCTAAATTCCATTTCTATTGTTGGGACATGTGTATATATGATCTCCTTACTGTCCATTACATGTAAATATTATGAGGAACCCCTTTCTCTCTCATCAACCTTTTTATGAATTCTTATGTCATGCCGTTATGCTGCCGAAATCGCACCGATTTTCTAAGCCAATGTCTTTGTGTAGTGAATACCATGCCCATTTCTCCATCAAGGGTATTCACCTTTATGCACATTTACATATTGATTATAAATTTTCATGTATTAATTCCACATTCCTTTATCGTGGAAGAAATGATTATGTTTTATGAATCCATGTTTTATGATCCATGTGGCACACTTATGCATGAAATGAAATGTTTAAGAAGGGTGCGCCCTTTATAGCGCTCCAATGCATTGGGTAAAGTATAGTATCATGATACTTTATGTGCAATGAGTGTTTACTCATGATAATTCGAGTGCAATGAGGGTTTACTAGTGCTTCAAGTGCAATGAGGGTTTACTCATGCTCCATGTGCAATGAGCCTTGGCTCATGCTAATTCAATGTTAAGTGTTGTTGCCACATTTCCATGTTATGATTATCATGCTTTATCATGCCTTTATGTTCATGTTTCTATTATGCTCTATTGATATGCCTATTTCCTAACATGTATTTCACTCATCATGTTATTCATTGTTTACTCCCTTACTGGGCTTTATAGCTCACCCTTTTCTTATGCATGTCCTCAGGTTATCCCATGCAATGCTAAGTACGAAGGAATGTAGTGGTCATGTAAAGGAAGTTTTCAATAAAGATGTTGTATTTCAAGTTTAAAGTTTTTATGTAATGATCCTAAGCCCCAAAGACACTAAACCTCTCGATATTCTTTGTTGGATCAAGTGAAGTTTTATGTAATAAAGCATGTTTAAGTTGTAATAAAAAGCAGGGTTGTCATAGTTGGTATCAGAGGATAGGTTTAGTTATTTTTGGGATTAGGAAACCCTAGTAAAGACTTAGATACAAGAATAAGCATAATAAAAACATCCCTATGTTTTGGTAAATACTAAGTAAGTGGTTTATCAAACAAATACATCCCTGTCTGGATACGAGCAGGTAGAGGCGGCTCTGGCACAGATGTATCCTAGGGGTAAAACCCGAAAACACCGCTTTGAGCTAGACTCGAACGGGAACTGGTGCACGAAAATGGGCCTTGCTGCACTCTTGGTTACGACACTCCCGGGGGATATGTTTTGATAAATTCACAATCTTAGTATGAACCCTTATTAAGGGAAAAATGCCCCTAAGAATTTATGTTAGAAGGTAGATCATGAAAAGCCTGGATTGAATCCTATAGACTCATGAGTTAAAGAGATTAAAGTTTATTTATAAGTCATCAACTTTTGTCTTTGGATTACCCTTTATGTGTTACCCCTAACTTTCTTTTATTCCAGCCAATGGCCGGTAATAGGAGAACACGGGCTAACAACCGTTGTGAAGATAAGTGTGATGATTGTACTTATAAGATGCCCAATTCAATGGGAGCGGGAATTGCGAACTTTGTCACGCTTCTCTCTCAGCTAACTCATGTTTTGAATAGAAACACTGGTCAAGAGGAACGTTCAACCCCCCCTAAGAAAGAACAAGTCGCTATTGAAAGCTTCATGAGACAAAGGCCTCCTAATTTTAGTGGATCATCTGATCCCATGATTGCTGAACAATGGATCAACTCCATTGAAAAGATATTCTCCATCCTCCAATGCTCTGAAAAAGAGAAGGTTCTCCTGGCGGCTTATCGTATGGAGGGTGACGCTGATCAATGGTGGACATTGATCAAAAATACGAAGCCTGAGGAGGAGATCGAGGCTTTGGAATGGAAGGTATTCCGGAAGATGTTTTTTGATAAATATTTTCCACGCACCCTCCGTCTTAAGATGGAAAGGGACTTCCTTTCCCTCAAACAGAAAGATGAAGAATCTGTGGGAGCGTACGAGGCAAACTTCACAAGGCTTGCACGATATGCTTCCGGCTTTTTCGTTACCCCCGAATGCAAGGTTGACCGCTTCTTTGGTGGGCTGAAGCCTAGCTTGCGGAAAGCATTAGCGATCCGTGACTTCGACAGCTATGAGGATATTGTCCGATGTGCCCTCAAGGTTGAAATGGAGATCGGAGAATCACAGGGGTATCACGGGGACAAGAAGCGTAAGGTGGACTTCAATGATGGTGGTCCGATGGATAAATCCAATGGCGCTAAGAAATTCCAGCACCCCACTTGCCAAAAGTGTGGAAAGAAGCACCCTGGAAATTGCCTTAGGGGGACAAGAAAATGCTTCAAGTGTGGAAGATAAGGGCACCTAGCTGTTAACTGTCAGCAAGAAGGACCCGCGACTGCGACAGAGGAGAGGAACGCTCCGTTCAAACCTCAACGCGTTGTTCAATGCTTCAAATGCAAAGAACCAGGTCATTTTGCGAATCAGTGCCCTAATCCAAGGGTTATCGGAGGCAACCAGCAACCTCCAAGACAGCAAGGAAGAACTTTTTCCATCACTTCTGCCGAAGTGAACCCCGACAACGAAGTGGTGACAAGTAAGCTAGTTATTCATTCATGAATAGCGAACATACTTTTTGATTCAGGTTCTATGCATTCTTTTATATCTCGAATGTTTAGTAGAACAATCACAGCACCACCACAAATCATGGAAGTAATGATGTCGGTGAGTATGACAAATGTGGAAATCATTGCATCCCATGAGTATAATTCCTCCCCTGTTATAATCTGTGGATTGAATTTCCCAGCGAACCTCGTCATACTCCCTTTGGTGGAATTTGATGCAATTCTTGGCATGGATTGGCTTTCCTTATATAGAGCCAACATAAATTTTCGGGAGAGGGAAATCACACTCCATATGGAGAATCGACCCCCGATTCTTTACAGGTGTCAGGAGGAAGATGAATCTCCTTTAGCCCCATCATCTCAAGTATGGATATTACTGCCTTATGAGCACGCATATCTGGCTCAGATGATTGAGTCCAAGGAAGAAACCACCCTTGAAGAAATGCCTATTGTGAGGGAATTTGCTGAAGTATTTCCCGAGGAACTTCCTGGTCTTCCTCCAAGAAGAGATGTTGAGTTCTCAATTGAACTTATACCTGGGGCACTACCAATATCCAAGGCTCCATATAGAATGGCTATTGTTGAGCTTGAAGAGCTGAAGAAACAACTACAGGAGAATCTGGATAAAGGGTTTATACGCCCAAGTGCATCACCATGGGGTGCACCGGTCCTCTTCGTCAAGAAGAAGGATGGGTCAATGCGGCTTTGCATCGATTATCATGAACTTAACAAAATCACGATAAAGAACAAGTATCCTCTCCCAAGAATCGATGACTTGTTTGATCAGCTGCGTGGAGCACAATACTTCTCCAAGGTGAACTTGCGGTCAGGATATTATCAAGTAAGGGTGAACAAGGAAGATATCCCCAAGACTGCTTTTCGTACAAGGTACGAGCACTATGAATTCATAGTAATGCCTTTTGGACTCACCAATGCTCCAGCAATATTCATGGACTTGATGAATAGAGTCTTTAGAGATTACCATGACAAATTTGTGGTAGTCTTTATAGATGATATTCTAATATACTCCAAAACCAAGGAGGACCATGAGGAGCATTTAAAAACTGTACTAGAGACTTTGCGCAAGGAGAAGCTCTATGCAAAGTACATCAAGTGTGAGTTCTGGTTGAAGGAGGTCTCATTCTTGGGTCATATCATCACAAGAAATGGGATATCTGTGGACCCCTCCAAAACAGATGCAATTGAGGGATGGCCGAGGCCAACATCAGTAACTAATATCCGTAGCTTCTTGGGGTTATCTGGATATTATCGACGATTTTTGAGAAACTTATCACGATTTTCGAACCCTCTTACCAAGCTAACTCGAAAGGGAGTAAAGTTTTCTTGGAGTGATGAATGCGAAGAAAGCTTCAAGGAGTTGAAAAGGAGGCTTATCACTGCACCCGTGCTCACTTTACCCACAAGTGGGGAGGTTTTTGTGGTATTCAGTGATGCTTAGAAGAAGGGATTAGGATGTGTGCTGATGCAGAATGATAAAGTGATATCCTATGCCTCAAGGCAGTTGAAAATCCATGAGCGAAACTATCCAACGCATGATCTGGAGTTGGCGGCGGTGATCTTTGCCTTGAAAATCTGGCGGCATTATCTCTATGGAGAGAAATGTGAGATATATACTGAACACAAGAGTCTTAAATATATATTCACACAGAAAGAGCTTAATATGCGCCAGAGAAGATGGATAGAGCTCATCAAGGATTATGACTGTTCAATACATTACCACCCTGGGAAAGCGAACAAGGTGGAGGATGCCCTAAGTAGAAAGGATCAAGCAATTCTATCAATGATGAGAATTGAGAAGGATCCAATCTTCTTATACTTGATGAAGATGGATGTGGGAATCTTAAAGAAGGGAACATCATCAATCTTTTCACAAATGATTGCAAAACCATCTCTTTTGGAAAGGTTAAAGGATGCTCAAAAGGATGATGCAGGAATCCAAGAAAAAGTGGAAGCTATCAAAAAGGGAAAATCCTCAGAGTTTAATGTTAATGAAGAAGGAATTGTACGGTTTGGGAAAAGACTATGTGTTCCATCAAGTTCGGAGCTGAAGAAGGAACTTTTGGATGATGCACATAGTTCAAATTTCTCTATTCACCCAGGGAGCACAAAGATGTATCGAGATCTCTGAGAAAACTTTTGGTGGGATAATATGAAGAAGGAGATCGCTGAATATACATCAAAGTGCCTGGTGTGTCAGCAAGCGAAGGCAGAGAGGCAGAAGTCTAAGGGGATGATGCAACCATTGCCCATACCAGAATGGAAATGGGAGAACATCACCATGGACTTTGTCACTGGACTTCCAAGGACACCCAAAGGCAACAATGAAATCTGGGTTGTTGTGGATCGTCTTACAAAGACTGCACACTTCATTGCTATTCGAGAGGATTTATCTTTGGATCAACTGGCACGGATATATATCAGGGAAGTGGTACGGTTGCATGGAGTACCACTATCTATTGTGTCTGACCGAGATCCAAGATTTACCTCTAAGTTTTGGAAGAGTCTTCAACATGCTCTGAATACTGAACTAAACTTCAGTACGGCCTATCATCCTCAAACTGATGGCCAATCCAAGCGGACTATCCAAACACTTGAGGATATGTTGAGAGCATGATCAATGGACTTTAAAGGAGAATGGGATCAACATCTTCCTCTGGTTGAGTTCTCTTATAATAATAGTTTCCACTCGAGCATCCAAATGGCACTATATGAAGCCCTGTATGGGAAAAGGTGTAGAACACCGACATGTTGGGATGAGGTCGGTGAACGTAAGCTTCTTGGACCAGAAATGGTCGAAGAAATGGTGGAGAAGGTGAAAACCATTCAGCAACATATCAAGGCAGCCCAAAGTCGACAGAAGAGTTATGCAGATAATCGTCGACGAGACCTTGAGTTTAAAGTCGGAGACATGGTGTTTTTACGCATATCTCCGTGGAAGAAGGTCATGAGGTTTGGAAAGAAAGGGAAGTTAAGTCCAAGGTACATCGTCCCCTTCGAGATTCTTGATCGTGTTGGGGTTGTGGCTTATCGACTAGCACTTCCACCTACTATGGCCAAGGTGCATAATGTCTTTCATGTATCCCTCTTAAGGAAGTATATACCGGACCCTTCACATGTACTCTCTTCCGAGGTGGTACAATTGGAATATGATCTTTCTTATGAGGAGCAACCAGTGAAGATATTAGATCGTAGAGAAAAAGTTCTACGAAATAAGACAATGCCCCTCGTCAAGGTGTTGTGGAGAAACCACAAGTTTGAAGAAGCAACTTGGGAGTCGGAGGATATGATGAAGCTAAGTTACCCACATTTGTTTTAGTGTGGGAAAAGGAAAATTTCGAGGGCGAAATTTCTTAAGGGGGGAATGTTGTAACGACCCAAAGTTTCATTAATGGAAAATCCCTCTTGATCCAGTTAAATGTTTCTTTATGAAAAAAATGTTTTTATAAGATGTCAACTTATTTAGTTTTATGTTAATATTTGTGACCGTTACTTTTATAGCCGGTGAACAGTGATCATCTGAGTAGTATAAATATAAGGCTTTAACGAAACCATTTCTACTCAGACAAAGGAAGCGATGGCCTCATCCAGTAGAATTGCCCCTTATGAAGCCCATTTGTCGGAGCTCGGAAAAGAGGTGGCGTCTTTGGGCTTTGCCCTTGACCAAGCCCAAGCTGAGCTTCATCAAGTCAAGCTCGAACGTGATCGTCTACGGGAAAAATGGAAGTTGATAAAGATTACCACTGGAGCGATGTTATCCGAGCAACCCCAAGAGTCTGTCACCATCGCACACCTTACCCTTAGGTCTTATGCGGCTATTTTAAGGGGTTATGTAACAAATAAGTAGCACCATGTTCATGTACATTATTTTTTGTATATAATAATGAATATATTTTTTTTTGTACATTGTAATTAGTTTTTAAAGTACAAATAGTGTTTTTAGTTATTATTTAATTAAGAATTATATTTTATTAAATTAAAGGATTTTTGAATTAAATAATATTTTAATAAAATATTATTATTAATATTAAATTAATTTTTATTAAATATAAATGATCTTATAATTTTATGAATGCAATTAAATTTTTTATTAAGGTTTGAAAGCCATTTCTGTCAAAACCCGTGAATTTTTTATAAATGTCGGTTTTTATTTTAAAAGTGAAAATTCAAATATTTAGAAAATTATTTAGATAAAATAAATATTATTTTTGGAATCAGGACGTCGAAATTATCCAACGGTGAATTTTTCATAATTTTCTGAGACAGTCAAATTTTTGGGTAAAAATTAAATACCATTTAAATATATAATACGTTTTATGACATCATAATGACCCAATGGTGATGTAATAAAATACCATAATCCTTATGTTCGGCCAATATGTGTTTTATCATTAAAATAATAAGTTTTTGGGTTTGTTTGACTTACTTTTTAAAGCATTAATGGAGCCCTCAAGACTTATTCAACACTTTGCCTTTTTAAATTAATTTCCATGGGAGTGTGACTCACCTCCACATAAGCAACCCTATTTTTTTAATAAGTTCGGACCTTGGACTTGTAAAATATTGTTTTTCTCTTTCCTTTTCCAGAAACCATGGGCAAATACCATGGGATGGTTTTTGGTTTGGATTATTTTAATATAAGGGGTCCCAAACCTAAATAATAAAGAATTCTCTCACCTTTCCTATATAAACCCACCCAAGCTCCCACTTCCTCCTCACTCAAAGCCCTTTAAGTTCATCAAACCTCTGCCCTACTCTCTCTAGAATCCTCTCAAGGTTCCCCAAGCTCCCAAGAAGCCTCTCACAAGCCTCTCTCTAGCCTTTGGAAGCACACTTCCAAGTAAGGGGTTTTCTTCCTTTCTCATTTTTGTCAATTTTCTTTAAGTTGTATTGCCTTTATTATTTCAATTATGAATGTTGGGGTATGGTTTCGCACCTCCCCCATACTTCCCTCTTATTGTTTGAATGATGGTAGAACCCTTTCTCTCTCATTAAATGCCTCCCATGTACACCCGTTACTATGCCGAAATTCTGAAAGGAACTTCTCTCTCTTCTTTTACATTCAAGCAATACTTTTGTATCATGAATCTAAATTCCATTTCTATTGTTGGGACATGTGTATATATGATCTCCTTACTTTCCATTACATGTAAATATGATTAGGAACCCCTTTATCTCTCATCAACCTTTTTATGAATTCTTATGTCATGCCGTTATGCTGCCGAAATCGCACCGATTTTCTAAGCCAATGTCTTTGTGTAGTGAATACCATGCCCATTTCTCCATCAAGGGTATTCACCTTTATGCACATTTACATATTGATTATAAATTTTCATGTATTAATTCCACATTCCTTTATCGTGGAAGAAATGATTATGTTTTATGAATCCATGTTTTATGATCCATGTGGCACACTTATGCATGAAATGAAATGTTTAAGAAGGGTGCACCCTTTATAGCGCTCCAATGCATTGGGTAAAGTATAGTATCATGATACGTCATGTGCAATGAGTGTTTAATCATGCTAATTCAAGTGCAACGAGGGTTTACTCGTGCTTCAAGTGCAATGAGGGTTTACTCATGCTCCATGTGCAATGAGCCTTGGCTCATGCTAATTCAATGTTAAGTGTTGTTGCCACATTTCCATGTTATGATTATCATGCTTTATCATGCCTTTATGTTCATGTTTCTATTATGCTCTATTGATATGCCTATTTCCTAACATGTATTTCACTCCTCATGTTATTCATTGTTTACTCCCTTACTGGGCTTTATAGCTCACCCTTTTCTTATGCATGTCCTCAGGTTATCCCATGCAATGCTAAGTATGAAGGAATGTAGTGGTCATGTAAAGGAAGTTTTAAATAAAGATGTTGTATTTAAAGTTTAAAGTTTTTATGTAATGATCCTAAGCCCCAAAGACACTAAACCTCTCGATCTTCTTTGTTGGATCAAGTGAAGTTTTATGTAATAAAGCATGTTTAAGTTGTAATAAAAAGCAGGGTTGTCATAAAGTCAATATCATTGATAATTGTAAATGGATTTGACCTTTTAATTAGAACCAATGTAATGATAAATGTCTCTAGAGTAAGAATTAATGATTTGTAAACATAATTGTTTTTTAAAGTGAATTTTGGTAAATATTGAAATGTGAAAAGTGAATTCTTTATGAATGGTAAATAATAGTGGTTTTGGTAAATTTTTAGAAACTAGTTAAATGGAAGGTTTTTATGAAATTATATCATTATTTATATGGATATGAAAATGCCCTTGGGGGTGGATTGATGCTTTGGTTGGAAACTGACCATGGGGGTGGTTTTGGTTTTTATGAAGAAAACTCCCATATGGGAGTTCTGTGTTACTATTATGATTATTTCCTAGGCTAATAATACTCCGAAAGGGGCAGTTCATATTACCATTAGGCTTATGACCCAGGATGAGAAAACTCACCTAGGGGAGGTCCATGCTACTTATGAGATATTCCCTTATCTAAGAAAACTTATATAGGGGAGGTCTATGCTACTCATTTTATAATAGGGAAACCTGGGTCTATTATTATGAGGCATGGTTATCATTACATGTTTAGATACCCCCTGAAACTGGTCCAAGTAGGTGCAGTAAATCAGGGTTATGTACCTAAGGATCGAAAATGGTATGACTAGCCTCTGGTTTCTTCACGAACCCAAGCCATCAAAGTCTATTTATATTTTTTTGAATTATTTTAAATGTTAAACTGATTATTTATATCACTTATTCATGCAATTTTTTAGATTGTTTATATTTAGGGATGTCACTAGTGGTGGGATACTGATTTGTATTCACACTCGGATCAGGCTGTAATAATACTTGGGTATCTTAGCTTATTCCACTTGTTTATAAGTCTGGGTATGGGTTGAATGGATGGAGCATAGGATTTAGGACCATTCCCAGATTTGGGACCATGTTTGTGGTTTTCCTTATTTTCTATTTTGGGATTGGTTTATAATTTAATTTTGACCCATTATTGTTGTATGATTATTTAACATGTATAGTATACTGTCAATTTATTATTGCATGGTTTATTGTCTGCACTTTCTTAGATGTCATTGTATTACTTTATTTATCTAGATATATATTTTTTATATTATTTTACACTATTATTTTACTATGATATACAAGTATATTTTCCCCATTTCACCACCTTAAACCCGTGATGCTAGTTTGTAGTCTCTATCATACAGGGAGGTGCACCGGAGGTATGATAGCGACCATCGGTCCAAGCACTAATATGTGTTATGATATGATGGGATTTTACACTTCATGTACAACCATTACCATTATGCCTTTTAAATCTTCTCTAGAAAAAAAAACTAGTAAGTAGAGCATCATGGCCCTTCTAAATGAGATAATCCTTCATATAAATTCTCCAAAAGACAAAATCCACTCCATAAAACTTGTCTACCTAAACATTTTTATCATATGATTCCATATATTCCGATGATAGTTAACTCCCATTGAAATCAAGATATCATCAAGGAAATAATGAGTGAAGAAACACGAGTTACTTGAACCATGGATTTAATACCACTTTTTGGAAAGAAACCTCGACCACTTGTGCAACTGATAAAACCACTAGAAGAAGGATCCTTAGTCGACTAGAACTTTTTAGTCTAATGGCTCTGCACAATGGAAAATATACCTCAAGAAGTTATCTTACCATGACTAAATATACCATAAGTAGGTATAATTTTAACACTACTCACAAAAAAAATTATTCTTTTTCACACACTAACAAAATCACACACATTTAAGGAAAAATAGATTCAATGGAAATAAATTCAATAGAAATACATAAATCAGAAAAGAAAATAAGATATTAACATGATTTGGATAGTGAGTCCCAGGTGCATGATATAAACACCACTACTTACTTAATATTTCCCATAAGATACAATATATCACAAATATATTACTAACTTATAATTAATCCTCACCAACCTATCAGTTTTGCAATAAAATCTTTTCTTGAACTCACTTTTCATTGAAGGTCCCACACACTTGTATACTAAATGTCATCAGGTCAAAAAGTTAAACTTACTCCCCAAAAATACCTATCAATAAATAATGAAAACCTTAACTAGATTACCAACCCATTACCCCCTACACACTAAACTTATGGACCTTCAACACTATATAGTAACACCATCATAAGATGTGAAATTCTGATGGTACTACTACCCCTAGAGAGGACCTACTTCCATTGTCTACACACCACGTATATTCATTATCCAATGAATGAAATTATATTAGTAATTATGATGAATGAACCTGTATTGAAATAAAAAAATACTTCACCTCCCAATATAAGGCTTCTTCATTACAGTTAAACCTGGTTTTAATTTCTTTATATTATGCATGTTGTTCCTTTTTAAGATAGATCAAGATTTCCAGGGGTTGTTTCTATTGAGTTTGATCATTAGATAATCAACCTTAAATAATTATTAGTTTCTAATACTTGTTATTCAATGGATCAACATGGTATTATTTTGTTTTTTTAAGAACATTTTTTTGTAATATGTTTAAGATGATATTATAACATATGATATTATGAAACTCTTCTGTTTTGGTTAGTTGTATCATATGGCTGATCTATATTGTATGGTATGATGTATATAGAACCCAAGTATTTGACCTACACCCTAATATATGATATGTGATATAGTAAAATATGATAGGGATTACAGATTTTTGAAAATAGAGTATTGTAACATATTTAAAATATAAGGAAATCATAAAATATGATTGAATTCATTAGTTTTTGGATGAGTAATTTTTTTTATAAAAACCATACACAATGAATAAGTTTTTTACCTTTATAAAAAATTATGAAAAGGAAAAACCATACACAATGCATAAGGTTTTTACCTTTTATGTGATTTTTATAGCATAATACCATATATTATGATAGATAGGACTCCCATCTATTATAAAATATGATACATGGAAAAATATATTTTTTAATATTTTGATATATTTGATTATGGTTTATAAAATGTTTATAAATTATAAGTGTTTACATTATAAAATGATATTTTCCACTCCTAAATTAATTATTAAAGGTTTATATTTGTATTTAATGTTTTAGAAAATAAATATTTTTTTATTCTTTAAGAATATTAAAGTTTATAAAATATATATGAATTATTAATATTGTTCATGATTAATTTATGTGATAAATTTATTATAGTGGATTTTTATTCCATAAATTACATGCTATGAGTATCAATATAAGATTTAGTTTTCATATACCTTAACCATGATTTATAATTAAGTTATAACATAGAATTTGTTTTTTAGAAATGGTTTGTACATATTATATTATAGAGTTATCATGAATTGGATTCAACATTGAGTAGTGCATCCTCAGGTAGTGGGACTTTGGGTCAAACTTCACACTATCTTGGAGGATTATGACTTATTCTAAAAATGTGGGGGTTTTCTATCTGTGTCTCCAGGTTTAATCATATAGAGATTGATAATATCATATAATCCCAAAACATCACATGAAGTTTTTATATACCTTATTAATGAGATAGATTTTAATATTCATGTATATGTTTGGCTTTTATTTTTGGTTGATTAACACAAACTTGTGGGTTGTTTAATGAGTTACACATTAATGTGGTGTGAAATTAATAATTTTGTGTATGGAATAGGGATTCCAAAACAAAATCATTAGAATAATGTATACATAAAGGAATAAAATATAAGATAATAAAGATTTTATATGATGAGATAGTTATGAATTTAATATGAATATGATGTATAATAAATCATGAAGACTTCCTAAAGAAAACCCCAATAATATTAAGTGTGAGATTCCTTACAAAGTGGAAATTTTCATGACCTCTATTATAAAACTAAGTAGGTTACTCTAAAGATGGGTTCCCTTGGATTATCTTGTGTAAGGAAATCATATAATGGGTGAAACTAATAATATTAGACACCTATTCATAGAATTTTATTTAGGTTACACTAGTTGAGTGACGTTAATAGGATTAGGTTACTGGAGGAATAGAGTTGAGTAAATCCATATGATGAATTTGGATAAAAAGTTATTCACTTAGATATCTACGAATCACAAGGATTATGATTCCAATTTTTTTTTACCTAAATAGATAAGCGATAGAAGAAATTCTAAAGTAACCCAAAACATAGTAAAATATGGATCTTGGCTCACTAAATAGATATGATGTATGAGATCATAATTTTTAGTGGGATTAATTTCATTAAAAGTCCTTTATTAATAGATATAAAACACGATACTCACCCATAAATATGTCTTTGTCATAGATTATGGTTCATATAATGATAATAATTTTGATATACCTTATAGGTATACCCAATAAAATAGAACTAGATTGGTATCTAAGGTTAAAAAGTGTTCTAAAAGAGATGTATTATGAGTGTATTAATATGAATGTTAAAGAAATAAATTTCACTATATATAACTCATGGGTATTGGACACTGGGTGTGCATCACACATTTGTACTAATAATAACAAACTCAAAGATAAGAGGAAATTGAAAATGGGTGAATTAGATCTTCACGTTAGAAATGAAGAAAGATTTTTTATTTTTGGATTAGGCACTAATGATCTATTTTTACCAAGTTTATTAATTATTGGTTTTGAGAACTATTATTATGTTCATGCCTTTAATATGAAGTTTACTTCTGTGTATTTCTTGGAAAAGTTAGCTTTTTTATTCATTAATAAGAAAAAAATATGTCCTAATTATATTAATGAAATGTTTTATGTCATTAGGAATATGTTAATAAGTTTATATATTCTATAGATATGGATAATATTATTTATAGAATTAAAAATAATAATTTAAAGGTTGATTCTAATCTAACTTATCTTTGGCATTATCACCTTGGAAATATAAATGATAAAAACATCCAAATACTCTATAGAGAAGGATTTTTAGAACTATTTTATTATAAATCATTTGATACATGAAAATATTATTTATTTTGAAAACTGAAAAAATAACCTTTTAGTGGAAAAGTTTAAATGGATAATGTACTATTGTATCTCACACACGGTGATGTATATAGAATAATGAGTACTCAATAATGTTGTGATTACTTTTACTGATGGATTTAGTTATTATGTTTATGTTTTTATCATGATATGTATGTATAAATTTTTTTAAAATCCCAAATAGTTTTATAATGAAATGAAAAATAAACATGGAAAAAGTATTAATATTATTTAATAGGATTGGGGAGTTTCTCTGTGTGTGTGTGTGGGGGGGGGGGTGGTGAATACTTGATCCATGAATTCACTGATCATCTAAGATATTTCAGAATTATTCCCCAACTCACTCCACATAGATTACCATAATGGATTTTTTTTCTAAGAGGATAAATCATACCCTGTTGGACATTAATTGATCAATGACGAGTCAATGGAGCCTTAATATTTCATTGTGGGGGTTGTGATATAGATACAGATCTATTGAAAATAAGAATAATTCCATCTAAAACATTCATAGATACACCATATGAGATATATACTGAGAAATATATCAAAATTTATTTTATGAATATTTGAGGTTGGGAAGAACTCGTACGATGACTTGATTTTAACAATCTGTGACCCAAGTCACAAAAATGCATAATTTTCAGTTATAAAATGAAACAATGAGAAATTATTTCTATAATACTACTAAAAATAAAGTATTTGTGGTCCAAATTTGTGTATTTCTCTATATGGAATATATAAGTCAAGGAATCAATGGGAGGAAATTTAAACCTAGAGAAGTTCAATATCAACAAATAGAATTTTCTCCTAAAATGGTGGTTGAGCTAGTTATATCACATTTATGGTGTTCCTTTGAGGTATTTTCACCTTTATTTTTTGTCTTATCATTATTAAATGGACTTCCTAGGAGTTTTTACAAGATGTTGAACATAATTGGCACACAGTTAGTAGAAACTATGTGCCAGACCAGTGAAAATAGTACACCCTTGACTGTGGAATTATATTGATCATGTGGCCTATCCCTTAGGCATGAGGGATAACTGTGCACCTAAGAAAGTGGTACTATCTAAGGAAAACAGATAAGAACATGGGAATCCAACCTCCCCTAAGAAACTGTTTGTCCTCTTTTAATTTTGGAAATAGGAGTCACATAGTTGGCACATGGTTTGGAAAACTATGCAGCCAAACCATGTGGTCTACTAGATCTTTAAAAATATTGAAATTTTGGTTTCCCCTCTACCTGATTATAACCACAAATCACCCATTACCTCCCCTATTTGACCCCCAAACCTAATAACTCCTTCCTATATTCCTTTACCCCTATGGGCTTGATTTTTGTGTGTGATTTGTCTTTGTATCTTCAAGAACCTATCAAGTAAGTTCCTCCTTTTGTTCTACTTTCCCTTTTATTGGTTTATTATTCCTTATCTATTTTATTATCATTTCTCCAGAATATAGGTCGATGTAATGAATGTTCAAACTTGATTCTTTGGGTTTAGTCATGATGGATGCAGTGTTCTCTTTCCTTTATATGGTCTCTCTGTAGTTCGGTTGTGGTTTCCAACCAGTTTTGAGTGATTTACAAGATATAAGTAGGTAGTTCCATTATTTAACATTGTTTTATGATTTCAATATTCTTTATTTGGTCATTAAATGGGGTTTATAAATTGCATGGGTGGTGATAATCATGTTTTCCATAGGTTTTAGTGTGCGTAAGGGTTTAATAAATGAATTAACTATTGAAAATAGTTGTTGGTCATGTGTGTTTCAATTATTGGAAGTGGTTTTGTGTAAGAGGTGGTTAATGTGGCATAGAGAGTGGAATTTTGCTCAACATAATCCTAGGTATCTAGGTGATAAAACTAGGTCTAGTACGTTAGGTGAGTCTACATGGATAAGGCCCAGTTTCCCAAACAAGTTTATGTGACAACACTAAGTAAATATATATGTGATTTGCATTGGAGGATTGAGTAGGAGAATTGTGTATAAGATATGGTTTGTTAACCAAGTGTACGAGGACCCTAGGACATCGCTAACCCTAGTACCTTAGGAATTCCCCATGGAACTCATTATATTATTATCTTCCATATTGTTGTTGTCTTTACTTTTATTTTAAACTTCATATCATGTCTTATTTTAAATTATTTCATTCTTTTTTAAAAAATTAGAAAGTTAATTTTCATTTAATGTTACTGCATGGAATATCTTTCTATGTTATTCTACTAGCCATTGGATGACTCCCTACATACACCCTTGGGTGTATGTATGGATTATTATGTTTTACATAGGTAAAGGAAAGTTTCCTCGTGATGGAGATAGTGGATCTATGTGATAGTGGTTCCTCATCAGAGGGTTTTGGTGGCAGTGGCATGGGGTGTTGTCCCACATGTCACATAGAGTCTTAGTGGTCTAGTTGGTTTCCCTCCCCCATTTGTTTATTTTGGTTTTTGTAATATTTTTAAAGTGTTTCACTCAATACTATGTTATGTATTTTGTATTACAATGTGCCTTTGATATTTATTAGTTTTATACTATTATTTTTTATTGTTTATGTATGGTTATCATGGGAGAATTAATTTCCAAAGGTGTTACTTGATGCCCAGACACTAGTTTCCAGCCCATGGGAATTAGGAATTCTCTTCAAGCCTTTCCACGGGCTAGGTTGGGTTTCAGGTTGGATGGCCACTCAACCTAGATCATGAAAAATGGAATTAGAGCCATGTTTTTTCCCGTTCTTTGTGTCATGATATTTGGGAGAGTATGAATAGATTGGAGCTAGAACTATTAGTGCTTGAGGTGCTTGTTGAGAGTATGTTGTCTAGCTAACACACCACATGAAAATACTTGGGTATCAATGGGATGTTTGGGATTTGGTTTTACCCCTTCTCTAGGTAAGATGTGAAAGCTTCAGACTACACATGAAAACTGAGGTGAGGTAGAGTGGTTTGGTTTTTTATTATGTTTGATGAGGTTTCATTTTGATTTATTGTAATTTTTTGAAAGTTATTGTTTCTATAATTTTATAGGTGTTTTATTGATGGTTTCTTTGTGTTTTTAAATTTTTATAGAATCATGCCTCCCTAGAGACTTCTTGTGAAACCATGGGAAGAGGTTGAAGATAGTTCTCTATCACCATTTGATTTGAGATTAGTGGAATAGATGGTTTAGGATATATAGGAAATGTATTAGGGAGTGGGATTTGGTTCTTCTCATGCTAAGAAAGCCAAACCAGGTCTAGAAAGGGACAAGGCTTAGGAGTTTCTCAAGAACAAACCTCATTCCTTCTAGGGTAACACACAACCCCATGAATCTGATGATTGGATTGAGAATATTTAGTGTATTTTCAAGTTTCTTGATATTCCTTAAGTGGTTAAAGTGAAGTGTGCTTTGTTCATTTTAGAAGGACCCATTTTCAGGTGGTGAGAATCAGTGGCCTAGGATGGAAAGAATAAGAATATATGATGGAAGGAATTCAAGTTCATCTTCAATGAATAGTGTTTTCATGATACTTTGGTCCTTGTTAATACTTGGGAGTTCTTAGATATTTATCAGGGGGATTAGACCATGTTTGAATATGAGAACTGTCTCACAGTGGTGGTCTGTTCTTCACATGAGGTGGTTTTTAATGAGCAGTTAAAGGCCCATCATTTAGAAATGGGGTTATGAATGAAAATTAATTCCCAATTCTTCTTATTCAAGATAAATATGTATGTTGTGATTGTTGAATGAGCCCTGATGGTGGAGATTGATCATACTGGTAAATCAGGTTTTTCTATGGCTGTTTCAGTAGAGGGTTAGGGTGGTAGTGATTCATCTGAATAGAATAGGATATTTGACAAGCAAAAGAAGAGGGGAGGTGGTATTTTGGGCCATCCTTCCCAAACGTTTTTTGTGAACACCGATGAAAATTCATTAGTATGCTACTGGTGTGAAGTGATGGGGGCATGTAAGGGAAGCATGTCCAACTCCAATTATACCCTACTATTAGTGTGGGAGTTTGGGACACTTTCATAGATTCTATAATAGTGGTGTTCTAACTAAAAGTGGTGAAAATTCATCAGCCAATAGGGAATTACCTTCTCAGTCCATTGCATCAAGGGCTATGGGTTATTGGTCTGGTAGGTGTGGTAGTAAGACTATATACTCTTATGGGTAGAGTCAGATCAAGGAAGACCATAAAATCTATAACTGACTATAGGATTTGACAGAGATGAAGCACTTTTGAGATATGGATCAAGCACCTAAAGAATCATATGTAGGACATATGAAAATTCGAGGTACTATTTTTTATCATCTGTAACCATTATTTTAT
The DNA here is from genome assembly GCA_963277665.1 of Viscum album. Lineage (NCBI taxonomy): Eukaryota > Viridiplantae > Streptophyta > Magnoliopsida > Santalales > Viscaceae > Viscum > Viscum album. Next base: position 1,164,483,878 of record OY728159.1, read on the forward strand.
TTGATACAAGTGCTTCTAAATATTTTATTTCTACTGGTATTATAGAATTTCTTAAAATTCTAACCGATCTTATGCCTTATAAATTGGAGTTAGTGATTCCTCTTGTAAAGAAGAAAAAATAAGGTTTTAGATGTCCATATCACACTATCACTTTGTTTGGGGTTGAGTTGGAATGAGACTTCTTAATTCTAGAAATGGGCCTCTTCGAGATGATCCTCAGCATGAATTGGATGGTGTGTTTCAAGGTACACATTGATTTTTATTGTTGATGAGTGAGCATTGTGGCACCTGATGGGAGTACCCAGGTATTTTAGGGTGAATGGAATCCCTTTTTAGGGAGAGATAGGCCTCCACTTTGAGAGTTAGAAAATATCATTTTTTAGGATTCTTTTCTCATGCTAGAGTATGATTATAGGGGGTTCTAAGAGTGGATTACCTCATGTGGAAGTTGAGATCCCAAAGGTGTTTCTAGATGATTTCTCACAGTTACCTCTAGAGTGGGATATAGAGTGTACCATTAACTTGGCACCAGGAACAAAACTGATATCTCTTCGTTCATATCATGTCAACCCACCGAATTGATGGAATTAAAGATACAACTAGATTATTTGGAATCCAAAGGATTCATTCACCTGAGTGTCTCACCTTAGGATGCCCTTGTATTATTTGATAGAAAATATGACAGATTGCTTTGTTTGTGAATTGACTATTGGAAGTTGAATAAGGTAAAAATCAAGAAAAAAATGCTAATTTCTCCATATTTATGACCTATTTGATCATATCAAGGGGGAAAGATAGTTCTCCAAGATTGAACTATGCCCTGAGTATCATCAGGTCTGGGTCGGAGAGATAAACATCACTAAGATAGCTTTATGAAGAAGGTACGACCACTTAGAGTATTTGGACATGCCATTCAGGTTAAAAAATGCTCCATCTGTTTTAATGGCGCTTATGAACTAGGTGTTCCATTATTACCATGACTTCTTTGTTTTGGTGTTTGTGGATGACATTATGGTCTACTCTGGGACCAAGAAAGAGTATGAGAAACACTTGAGGATCATTCTAGGCATTCTTCAAGATCAATGATTTTATGCTAAGTTCTCTAAATGTACATTTTAAATTAGGGGAGGGGGGTGAAATTTTTGGTCCATGTGATCTTGAAATGTGGGGTTTAAGTGGACCCTGAGAAGTTCAGTATAGTGATTTCATGGGAGAAACCAAGGAATGTCTTAGAGATAAAGAGCTTTTTGGGTCTGGTAGGTTACTATAGATAGTTTTTATGGGATTTCTCTCAACTTTCTTCACCCATGACTACACTTACCTAAAAAAGGGTAATATTTGATTGGATCCTAGAATGTCATGCTTATATTAAAGATCTTAAGTGACAATTTACTAACACCCCTATCCTGATCTTACTGGGATATGTGATAGGATATGTGATCTATTGTGATGCTTCAAGAATGGGTCTTGTGTGTGTTGATGTATGATAAGCATGTGGTGGTGTATGGTTCTCACTAACTCTAACCACAATAAAGGAATTACCCATCCCATGAACTAGAGTTGAATGTAGTGATTCATGACTTGAATACATGGCATCACTATCTCTTTAGGGAGATTTTTTTGAATCACTCTTTAGAGATAAGTTTTTAGTGTACTCAGATCATAAAATATTAGCCTACATTTTCTTCTAGAAGGATATGAATATGAGGTAGCAATGGTGGGTTGAGTACCTACAGGGGTTAAATATTGATATTATCTATACCCTAGGTAAATGGAATGTGGTAGAAGACACCCTATGTAAGAAGGTGATAGAGAAATCAATTAAAGAGTCTAGTGATGTGTGGATTTTGATGGGACTTTCCACCTAGATACATTTGGAAAACACAGAGCATAGTGGAGGAACAATATTAGCCAGTGTTTAGTTGAATCCCTCCCTCATGGAGCTGTTTTGGGAGGAGAATCTTAATTATGAGTTGTTTCAAAATCCTATGTAGCTTCTAAATGGTGGGGAGATTCCCAGTGATTAGTCATTATTATCTAAGGTATTTCTTTTCTTCTAGGGACTCTTTATGGCATTGTTGTCATTATGGAAGGTGGTTATTCAAGATAGTAACTAGTCTTAGTGGGTAGTTAATCCTAGGAGCACCAAGATGTTTTATGACATGAATCACTAGTTTTTTTGGATGAGTATAAGGTGGGATATAGATGAATTTGTATCCAGATGCTATATGTGTCAGCAATTTAAAGCTAAGCACTAGAGTCCTTCAAGTTTTCTCTATCCACTCCCTATTACTACCTAGAAGTGGGATGAGGTCTCCATGAATTTCGTCATTGGGTTTCCTTTTACACCCTAGGTGAGGAATTCTATTTGGGTGGTGATTGACCGTCTGACCAAATCATTCCATTTCATTCCGCTCAAGGACTCAACCATGGTGGATGAGTTGAGTCAGTTGTATGTTCAGAAGATAGTGGATCTTCATGGTGTTCTATTAGCTATCATTTCAGATAGGGACCCCCACATTAACTCTCTATTCTAGGAAGGCCTTCATATGGAAATGGGTATATAGTTCAATCATTATACAACATACCATCCTCAAATGGATAGTAATACGAAGTAGGCAAATCTGATATTGGAAGACATGATCCAGGAACATGTGTTATATTTTAGAGGCTTGTGGGATAACCATTTATGATTGGTTAGATTTGTGTACAATAATAGTTAATAATCCTCAATCAGAATTACTACCTTTGAGGACCTCTATGGATAGTCATTTCAGTATCCTTTATGATGTACATAAGTGGGCGAGACTTCCTTGTTGGGATTAAGCCTAGTGAAAGACACATATAACAATTTTCATTTGATTAGGAAATGTTTTTTTGATAATATAGTGCTTCTATAATTCTTATAATGACTATTGTAACTGAGAATTAGGATTATTAGTGGGTGGTCATGTGTTTTTTAAAGTCCCCCCCCACCTAGGTCACCGTCATCTTGGTAATCAAGGTAAGATAACATCAAGGTATGTTGGGCCTTTTAAGATTATAGAGAGAATTGCTAAGGTAGTATAACAATTAGATTTTACATATTAGTTGACACTAATTAATGATGTGTTCCATGTCTCATAATTGAAAAAGTATAAATCTATCCCATATCACATGCTATATTGGAAAGAGTTAGAGCTAGAATCTAATTTTCTTGTGTTTCAGAAATTGGTGTGGATTGTGGATTCCCAAATTAAAGTGAATTAGGAGAAATCCATACCATTGGTTTGGGATATTTAGAAGAATGGGAATGATAAAAACAAGACATGGAAGCAAAATTATTAGGTGGAAGAGTAGAATTAACTTTTATTATATTACCATACTTCATTTTAACCTTTCAAGAGAAGATTTTTTTTTATGGTGGGGAGAATTATGACATATGTGGTGTTATTTTGAGGTATTTTCTCTTTTATTTTTTGGTATTATTTTTATTACATTCCCTTATAAAGAGTTTTTGAAAAAAATGGTGGTTTTCAGGTGAGACATAAGGTGGAACACAATTGACTCATGGGTAGTATAAACTGTGTTCCATCCCAGTATAAACTATGCACCCTAGAATGTGGCAGTATCCAGGTCGCACCACTTAGTGCACAAGTGTGAAGGCTAATAGTGTTTCTAGGATAATGTCACTCTATGAGTTTCATGTCTAGGAATATGGGAATGTTTCCTTCCCTAGAAACAATATGACCTATTTTTCTCTTGGATACAGTCGCTTCATGGTTTGGAAAACCGTGTGTCCAAACCATGAGGTCTACCATATCTTTAAAAATATTGAAATTCCATTTTCCCTCCCCCATTTTAACCCCAAATCACCCATTTACTCACTCATTTGTCCCTCTAGCCCTTGTAATTCATCCCTCCATTACTCTCCTCACTTGGGATACATTTTTGTGGGTGATTTGTCCTTTAATCTTCAAGAATCCATCAAATAAGTTCTTCCTTTTCTTCTCATTTCCATTCTCATTGTCTCTTCTTCATTATCCATTGTCTTCTAATTTATCTAGTGTATAGGTTGACATAATTTGTATTCAAACTTGATTATTTGAGTTTAATATTGATGGATGTGGTGTGATATTTCCTTTATAGGGTCTTTATTTGGTGTTGTTGTGGTTTCTAAACAGTTTTAGGTGATTTCCAAGCAATTCGTAGGTGGTTCCATGATTTAACATTGTTTAATGATTTTAGTATTCTTTATTTGGTTCTTAAATGGGTTTTAAAAATTCTTTGGGTGGTAATAATAATGTTTTCCAAGGGTTTTAGTGTGTGTAAGGGTTTTATAAATGATTTTACTATTAAAAACGGTTGTTGGTCATGTGTGTTTAAATTTTTGGAAGTGGGTTTATATAAGAGGTGGTTCACGTGACATAGGGAATGGAATTAATCATAATGTAATCCTAGGTATCTAGGTGGGAAGACTAGTTCTAGTAAGTTAGGATATTTGGAAGGGTTATGTCCTAATATCCCTAACATGTTTACATAACAACACTAACTAAACATATATGTGATGGGTATTGGAAGCTCGAGCAAGAGTCTTGCGTCTAAGATATGGATTGTTCACTGAGTGTACGGGGATACTAATATCCATCTAACCATAGTATCTTAGGGATTTAACATGATGATCATTATATGATTATCATTGATGTTGTTATTATTTTTACTTTTATTTTAAACTTAAAATTATATCTTATTTTAAATTGTATATTTAGTTATTTTAAAAAAAGAATGTTAATTTGACATCTAATGTTACTGCATGGAATCTATTTTTGTGGTATCCTATTGGGAGTTGGATCACACCCTACATACTCCCTTTAGTGTATGTAGACTTTGTAATGTTTGATCTAGGTAAAGGAATGTTTCCTCATGGTGGATATGGTGGATCTATGTGCTAGTGGTTCCTTGTTAGAGGGTATTGGTGGTGGTGGCATGGGGTGTTGTCCCACATGTTTCATGGAGGCTTGTTGGTCTAGTTAGTGTCCCTCAACCCTTTGGTTATTTGGGTTTTTTTTCATATGTTTAAAGTTTTTTACTCAATATTGTGTTAAGGATTTTGGATTTTGATATTCCTTAGACGTTTATTAGATTTATACTGTTATTTTTTATTTTTTATGGATGGTTATTACGGGATAAATCATTCCCAAAGGTTTTTATTGATGCCCATACACTAGTTTCCAGCATATGGGGATCAAAAACTCCCTTGGGGTATTTCAATGGGCCGGGATGGGTGTCTTATTGGATATAATCTTGACTTGGTTCGTGAAAGGTACTATAAAGAGTTGTGGAAGAATAACCAAATCAAGTTATATATGAACCTCAACTATATTTTAGGATTGTTCAATAACCTTATAGTTATTTATTTTTGGAAAATGATGATGAATTAATGTTAATAGGAGATGAACCTACTACCTACTAGGAGGCCATTGAGGGTTATGATTATGAGAAATGGTTAAAATCCATGGAATCAGAAATGAACTCCATGTACACTAACCAAGTTTGCAACATGGTGGATTCACCAGAATGGGTAAGACCTATAAGGTGTATGTGGGTTTTCTATAAGAAAAATGACATGGATGGTCAAGTGTTTACCTATAAAGCATGCTTGATTCAAACATATTGTATAAGAATTTATGGTACTAAATGTTATTAAACCTTTTCATCTTTTTCAATGATAAATTTTATTTAGATAATTCTTTCTATAAAAGATCATTTTAATTATGAGATATATCAATAGACGTGAAAACTGTTTTACTCAAAGGGAATTTAGTTGAGGGAATGTACATGATATGAACCAAATGTTTTAAAGTAATAAATGATCCTACTAAGTTATACAAGATACAACAGTCCATTTATGGATTGAAGAAATATTCTCAAAGTTGGAATATCCAGTTTGATAATATAATCAAAAAGTTTGGTTTCATTATAAATGTGGATGATTATTATGTATATAAGCATACTTGTTGGAGTGTGGTATTATTTCTAATTTTTCATGTGTATGAAATACTAATTATAAAAAATGATATCCTGAATTTATATTACAGAATTATGTGGTTGGTAAAATTCTTCTTAATTAAAGACATGAGTAAAAAATCCTTTATAATGGGTATGAAGATATATAGAGATAGATCTAAGAGGTTTCTTGGACTAATTAAAGACACATACTTTGGTAAATTACTAAAGTTTTTTTTGCATGGATATATCCAAGAAGGGTCTTTATCAATTTTACATGGCATGAATCATAGGAATATTCAATATCCGTATAAATATTTAGAAAGTATGGATATAATTTCTTATACAACTACCATATTTTCTCTCATTTATTATATATTTTTCACTCAAAATACTATAACCTATGATCTTATCATTACTATTAGATACCAATCCTATTTGGTGAGATTCATTGGATTGTTTTAATAACATCCTAATGTACTTGATAAGGATTAAGGATATGTTTTTGGTCTTTAAATGAGATAATGAGATCCATATAAAGGGTTATATAGATGAAAGTTTCCAATACAATAGTGATGACATGAGATCTAAATTTAGTTTTTTTGTTTTTTCTCAATAATGGGGATATCAGTTTGAAAAGTCCAAATAATTAAAAATAGAGGTAGAATGCATCACTATTTCAGATGATATAAAGGAAGATGATTGGATTAGTAATATCATTTATGAACTTGTGGTGGTTCCAATCACTAAAGGAGTAAACAATATTTACTATGATAATAATGTATCCATTTATTTTCCCATATAAACCTAGTCTCACCAAAGGAACAAAAAAATCCTTAAAAAATAGCATATAATATGAGAAATCACTAAGAGAGGAGATGCTAGGATATGTTTGGTTGCTACAGATGATAGTTTAGTGGATTCATTGAAAAAACCATTATCACAATAAAATCATGAGGGTCATGTTGAATATTTTAGTATATGATACATAAGATATTGATATAATGGTTGGATAATGTATCATGATTTTATAATAAAGTAAAAATTCATTTATCATTCATTCATGTGCATTGTAATTTAATTTACATGAATAATGGAATGATAATATCTCTTAAAACTATGACTTTGAGTTGTCCCTAATAAATGAACATAAAAAAGTATTATGTGCTATGATGATATGTTAATAATATAATGAGTAGTAGACCCATGCGATGATAATTATAGACTTATTGATTATACTAACTTGCCAAAGTATACCTCATGGGATTTCAAACAATAATCAATATGTGATGGGTATTTTTTTGGAATGGTACCCTATCATTGATGGATTTTATTTTTGTCGTCCCCTCATATGAGGTTTTCTTCTTATCTCCATATATTTCTAGGGTTTCATATTTCTCTCAGGTCTAACCCTATTTTCTTCCTTATACTTCTCTTTCTACCTTACTCATCATGAGAGACCCCTCCTCTAGATAGACATGATAGTGATTCATTACTTTGGGACTATTCCCATGGAATATTGTAGTGGTAGTCTCTCTCTTAATATTTGAATTATTCCCTTTAGGTGTATTTGTTTACAACTCTCTAGAGAGGCTTAGTCCCCCTCAATTTCACCCCTTCTTTTCCAACCTAGTCCAACACGCATGACCCCATCTCAATCAGGTGAATTGGTTTATTTAGGGTGGGTTTGGAATGAGGAGGTGGGAGTGGTGGTAGTGTAGTATTTTTCATCTGATTTTTTTCTTAGTTGGTTCAGTTTTCCTTTCAAGAGGTATTGAGTGAGGTGGATTATTCCCCTAGTAAGCGTTGAACTGTCTTCTTTAGCTTGTTAATTGGTGTTTTGTTTGGTGTTATTACTAGATGATGAATATGTATTTTCAGATATTGGATCTGGATATTTCTAGTGATGGATTCTCTATGTTTATTGGTTCATTCAGTTCATGGTGGAGTCATTGTGTTTATTTAATAGTGTATCTTCTTAAAAATGGTTGGTATTTATCATTATGGTGATCGATGAAGCTATCCATGTTAATTTAGTTCAAGGTAGAACCAAAAGTGTGGGAAATCTATGAGTATGGTTCAATGATGATTGGAATTGACAATTATAACTTAGATACTCCCAATATAACATGTCTCCTCTATACATGTAACTTAAGGTGGTCTAGCGACACAAGTTTTGAAGATTTTAATTTCCCTTTGGTGTGATGTTCACATATGAAGTTTGAATTTTGAATTTTGAATTTGGTTTTGTATTATATTTGGTTTACTTATTCATGTTTGTACTGGTTATCAATTAACTATATAAATTTATTATTATGAAAATATAAAAAAACTAGTTTGATTCATCAATATACTTAGGGGTGTATGCTTGTTATCAATCCTTTTTAACCGAGGGTAGTGAGATACCTAGAATAAGAACCTTTATACTTTGATACATTTCTTATAAAATCCTTGAGTATTATCTAATTAGGGGGTGTTTGGGAATGTTATTGATCATTTCATTGGTTATATCTCAACAAAATATGGGATTTTCCATTCATATAATGAGAAAATATTTCTGGACCTTGATTTAATTAGATCTATAAAATACATTACCATGCTTAGTTAGAACACATATGTTGTGTTGAACCACTTGGATGAGAGACATGTGATGTGATAATTTTCTATATAAATTAAAAGTGAAGTTTTAATTGGCTAGGTTAGTATTTTTTAAATAATAAAGAAAGTATGATATGACATATACTAGACTGACATTATTCCACATCTAGTGTCCACTTAGTATTATAGAAAAATGGATTATATAGGTATAAATATGATTTATACGATACATGTTGTGGTTTAATGTTCATATAGATATATTATTATGTTTTATGGAGATCACACCTGACCCCTACATAGCTTACACAATTATTTTCTAGGGGTTAATCTTTTCTTAAATCTATGAAAGTAGGATTTCATATGTCATATTTTTATTTTCCACGTATTTATATTGTAGTTTATTTTAGTATTGAATCATAATATGAATTATTTTTTGGAATATAATTTATTTAAAGTGTTAAAACAATCTATTATTCAATGGGATTACATTATGGGTAACATAAGTCGATGTCCATTGTATGATAACTGATGCTCCATCCTATTTATTTAATGAGGTGTATCAAGGGGAACCTATAAAAGGGATATGATACTACTGTTGGTGGAAACTATATTCTCTATATCCATAGATGATACTTTATATCTCTCTTCCTTATCGATTCACTATTTATATCACAGAGAAGGTGTTAGAACCCAATTAGTGAATAAAGGTCCTCTCTATATGATCAAGGATCCAAGGATGATGTTATCCTTTAGAGGTTGGATCTATTTGGATATTGCTTCAGTGATTCTTATCAAGATTAATTTATCAAGAAGGAGATGATAAATGATAATTATATAACAATCCAGGATTTACATATGTATATATCACATATTTTTAGATGAATATTCACTAAATTGCAAAAATAAATGCATGAGGATTGTAAATGTATAATGTATTTAGAAACTTTAAAATATAAACAACTGTTTCATAAGTTAACTACATCATCTCACAGTATGTTCTTAATAATTATAAACTTTCTTATACATATCATACATAATACATTTCTTCATAACTTGGAGAAAGAAAACTTAAGAAAGTGTGAGCTCAGATTCTCAGTAAGGGTAAATAGGGGAGATACATACATAACATGAGCATAAGGGTATGAGAACTTGTGAATAACATTTGAAAACCATACCCTTCATATCAAAGATCATAATCATGAGTCATGGAATAAATATTTATAGTTCATAAGGCATTAATCATAATGGAATGAAATAAAATGATCCATGAGATTATAACATTGTCATAAAACAATGAATTGTGGCATACACATAAGCATAGAAAATCATTTCCTTAGTAGTCAAGACTCATTTCCAAGAGTATAATAGTAGATTGGATTCACTCTAAAAACCATAATAGTAGTCAAGGCTCACTCCCAATACTATCATATTGGATTGGTTTTGTAGATCCCCGACCTAGGGGACACTTAAACTCGTGCTCCATGATGAAGGAATACTATGCCTTAGGTGCACCTCCCCGTATGCCAAAGGCTACCGACTAGTAGTGAGGGTTTTATTAGGTGATTTTTGGGAGAATATAACCTATAGAGATGATAATAATAAAGGTAAAATAATATAAAAACACTACATAATCATAAATACCAAACTCAGTAGAAGTAATAATTGATAAAGATAATAAAAATCCAAAAAATAGCCACACATTTCAATAAAGAGTACATGTGAAGTTTTCATTAAAAAATAGACATGAAAGATCACCCATGGCTGATCATATAAGAAAAGAATCAAAATCCCCCAAAAGAAACTCCAGCTTGATGAAAATAACAACCATAGTCCATCTGCTATCCATCCCATACAACTTTGTATCCTTTATCACTATAGTGCCGAGCATGATCCTGGTCCCTGACGTGATTTCAAAACCATAAAGTATACATTCATCCTGAGGGCCTGTGTAGGATGTGAGTATGAAAACAATAGGATACCAAAAACATGTACCTGTATTACATCAATAATTATATAGTTTTTTAATACATAAACTAAATAATAGAAACTCACACATAAAAAAAAATAACTTTCTCCACTTGTGTTCAACAACCACAAGTGAGTGTTTACCCACTTCAGCCATCTCTAGTATGTTTTTGAATACATTAGATAAAATATATATTTGTATACATTGTATGTCTAAAAATATATATATGCATTGGTGAGGACCAATGGATTAATTATCATGAATCCACATAAGGATAACATACTCAGATAACCCTAAGAATCCTCCCATGAACATATCACTGGAACCTCGTGCCATCTAACACCTCATGAAACAAAAATAGAGTAACTAGAATCCCATCAACATTCCCATAAATACATCCCAATTCCCTAAAACCTATTTTCAAAAAGTCATCATCATCTCAACAAACTGATATCCTGAGGTATGGAGATATATTTATTCCCATATATAATAAACCATCATCGGATCGATAGCCCAAATTCCAAGGAATAATGAGATCCATCCATCAATAATCTTGGCCCATAAACCTAAAATATAAATAGAGATCCTCATCCCCCAAATAATTTTCTCAAACACCATATCCTATGGCATTCTATGGAGAGAACCTCCACCATAACTAATGGTCGACACCATCCCCTATTCCACGATAACTATGGAGGCCTCTACCCAAAACAAGTGGCCAAAACCAACTCTATGAGTCCTAATTTTTTTCACATGAATCCCATGAAAACATTTACCAAAAATGGTGAGCTGTGATCACCAACATTACCTAATCCACACCATCTGAAATCCTCATTTTCACATGTGACCTCATCACCCATCCATGATATATTTATCACCATATAACTTATCCTCATGATCACATCACCTAAAACCCATTGGTAAACACCACCCCACATATATTGGGCCTTTCCCTCAGCATGAATAGCCTCTTTATGTCATTCTTGGTGATCAACATTACCCCAATACCTCGGGCCATACCTATCACGTTCCCACAAAACTCATGTAGTCATATCACAATTTAATTAATTTAAACAATTTAAACAATCAACATAACCTGACCAAATAAACACAATACGCATACTTGGATTAATGTATTTTAATAGACTAGATCATTCCAATATTCATCACATAAATACAATAATTATTTAAATTAAATCATTAATTTATTAAGGGTTTCCCCTAGAAAACCAACACATGCAAATTTATGTACGCATCCCATAACACACGTATATTTAAGAAGAAAGATAGGAACCACATACCTTAGACTAATATGCACCCTATCATCAAATACCGACCTCTAATACAATCCAATATGAGAGAAATTAAGATTCTAGACAAAAAAACAGAAAGAGGGAAAATGATCTCACATGGAAATAGAATTCCAAAAAATGAAGTAAAAGAAAAAATAAAGAAAAAGGAATCAATGGATTTCCACTATGCTTCCAATGCACATGAAAATGTTTAAATTTGATCTTAGATAAAGGTGTTCTAAAGGAAACTATTAGAGTGAGAGGGGAATATCCATATTTTTAGGGAAGAGAATGAGTGATAGAATAAATTAGTAGGAAGAAATAAATAAAAGCGAGGGATAGTTTAATAATTTCACCTTGTTAAATGAACCGCATAGTCAGGCCACACAGTTTTTCTAACCTTTCACCAACCATGAACCAACCATATAGTGACATTATCTAAAGGGAACCCCCTTTAAAATAGGCCACACAATATAATATCATGGTTTTTTCAGACTATGCACCAACCCGTGCACTCATAGCCTATATGGCACTAAGCGTGCAGGCTAGGATGAACAGTTTTTCTAACCATGCATAGACCATACAAAGCGCCTATAAAAGACTATATACATATCCCATAGACATGATTCCCACTATTTAAATTTTTTCTAACCATTATCAAGTTCAAATATGTGTCACACGGTTCACCTTAAGTTCCGCATGGTTTGAACAAATTGTGCGCCTCTGCTTACACCTTTTTGAAAATGAGTTTTTGAGTCCTGATGCTCCTAAAACTCATTTGATCTTCTAAGTAACTCATCGGGCCTTAAAAACCATCTAAAAACAACATAATATAACATTTTAATTCTCAAAATTATTCTTCAAATCCTAATTTTAATGTTTTCCCATCCACCAAATTTAAAATTTAAAAACTTTTGGAAAAACAACCTGTTCAAAAACTTGGGATGTTACAATCTCCCCACATTACAATAGCTCATCCATGAGCTATGAGGTTTTATACCCATATGTTACTAAATATACCCATCTTATAAACATCACTTCGGTATTCCCTAATTACTCAATCACAAGATAATTCCCCTTGTGGTGTTATCCAAATTAGGAATTACCTACCCAGTCATTTCCTGACCTAAAATTCGACACTATGACAGTTCATATGAACATCATGGATATAGATGTCCTAATACAAAATACTATCATTCCTACTCCTTATAAATTTCTCATTCCAGAACCATGTCATACATGAAACCCATGAGTCCTGCATGTCATCAGATTCCCATACATCCTACATCCCGAATGATGCTCAAAAGTAGTCCTACATCACACACACACACACACATATTCATTCCCATAAAAGTCTTGATGCCCATACATCTCATACAAACCACCCATCATACCCTATTCCCACATAATAACTAGCACCTATTTATTTCAATTACAAAACATGCACCTCGTGCACCCTTATCAGTCATATCCAAAAACAAAGGACACATCATGATCAAGGTGCACCTATAAACATTATCAGCTCCATGACCTTATTCGAACCTAATAGCTTAATTTAATGTACCTGGACCAAATCTTAATTTATTGAGGTCTATCCACCCTATGGAGCTTCACTGACCACTAGCCACTGACCCCACTATCCGGTCTCTCTCTCTCTACCATGACCTGTACGTGTAGTAGAATCCCAGGTAAAATTTCTTAGTAATGCTCATTTTCATAATTAAGATCCCTAATTCTAACCCTATCCTTGAATCCTATATTTCTAAGAAGTCATCCTACATAACCTCTACAAGTTTTCTATCTGGATTCATGCTTGGGAATCCTTTTTATATTTCTCACATTATGTGAAAACATAACCCAAATTCCCACACTAGAAGAACACTATTGACGAATCGATCATCAGTGGTTTACCTAAATCTTTGGCCTGACTACTCTACCGAGACTCTTTACAGTATCAATTCCATCTACCCAAAGCCTCACATTCGGTATCACCTGGAACTATCACCCAGGTCGAATAATTCTGGTCCGTCAAGTTCCCTTTGGCTATTAAAACTTTGTTCACTTCCTATAAGAAAGATTTCAATTTGAATATATTTACCTACACCCTGTTGGAATGTCATAATCCATCCTCAAACCACCTCAACCTAGAAATGTCATCCCATACAATAGAAGGTGAAAATTGGGACAAGTAAATGAAATTATTCACATAATCCATGATAGATATACCCCATACTAAAAATTATTGAACTCATAGGCTTGATCCACCCTTAATGTCTCAAAGAAGAAATGATCAAAGAAAATAGACTTGAAATCCTTCCATTCTAGTCCCTCATGCCTACAAACCTATAGCTTTAGGTCCCACCAGTTTTTTTCCAATCCTCTGAGCATATAAGTATCCAACTTCACCCTCTAACCTAGGGGTGTCTCAAGATAGTCAAATATTATCTGCATAGACTCGATCCGGTTCTCTACTTCCTACGGTCCTACCTCACCAAAAAATAATGGTGGGTCCTAAGGATAGAGCTTGTACATAGGATAATACATGGAAAAATAATCTCCTCAAGCTCCCATGTTAATACCTTGTATGACTCGTACAAAGATTGACCTGAGCTGCTTATCTAACCATATACCAAAATCTACCATCTTTTATGACTACCCCACCTGTACCAGAGCCTCTACCTATGGATCATGGTCAACCCGAACCTCAAGGGCCTCATCCTAACCCTCAGGGGCCTCATCCCATTCAATATTTATAAACACCACATCTTTGCACTCCTGACGCTCCACCGAAAGCTGTATAGGCCACATCATGCCAAAGACCAAATACCATGGTCAATAACAGCTATAAAAGTATATATATACATTAAAAATAGGTAAATATAGAATATGTAGTGCATATCACCACCCTTACTCTTCCCTATAGAACCCTTATCAAATATAATTCCGCCTCATGGACCCTTACCTACCCATATCAGAGTCAGGTATCACATATCATACATATCAAATATCATCAATATAGGGTGGATGAGTAGAATGTCACAAAAAAGATATACATGATAACAATATTTATATTTTTATTTAAATTTTAAAAAACTTAACCCATTCCTTTATTCCCACCCATACATATCAGATTTTGGTCCATACATACCATATACTCATATCATCAGTTACCAATCTCATAAGGAACCACATACTTGGGATAGCTGAGTAGAATGACACTAAAAAGTCTATACAAGAAAACACCGTTTAACTTTTTATTGACAATTTAAACAGAAAAACCCCTTTTAGTGCATTATATGTTCCCATTAATGATCATAATCATATACACATATCATATGAGCCTAAGTGCATACCATGATGCATAAAATTCCTCCTTATCTATACCAAACTAAGGGTTGGAATTTTATAATCTAGTAACATCATACCCAAGTGCACCATTAGAGGTGGAATTCAATCAACTATTAAAGTAAAAATTATAATATTAATTTTACACCCCTAGAAACATGGTATATCCCTCGTGCATGGGGCTATAGGAACCCAAACATGATCTTTTTACCTTGTTCTAACTAGATCCTGGTCTTTAGTCTACCATAACCCAAATAGTAATACAAAAAAGGAAAATAAACACCTCTAATACCACTTCTAGATCCCCAACTTAGGATCCACTTAAAATCCATGCTCTAGGATCAAGTACCACTAGGCCTTATGCGTAGCTCCCCATATTCCAAAGAGTGTCGACTAGTAGCAAGGGTCTGATTAGGTGACAGTAGAACTACTATACCCATTGAAGATGAAAATAATAAAGGTCATATAATAAAAAATAATTATAGAAGCATAAATACCATACTTAGTGTAAGAAATAATAGATAACAACAATAAAAATCTAGAAGAAATAGCTATACATATCAATAAAATGTACATGTGAAGAAGTCATTCAAAAATAGGCTTGTTAGATCACCCATGGATGATCATATAAGAAAAGACTAAAAACCCTCAAAAAGAAACTCTAGATCGATGCAAAGAATCACCATTTTCCATCTGTTATCCATCCCATGCACCTGTAAATCCTTTTAGAGTTGGTGTCCTAGAACCAACAGTTTTTTACTTTGATTACATGAATATTTGATGTATTAAATATTAAATTTAACATCTCATTATATATTGTTCATTATTACACATGACTATAATGTAATAATGTCCTAGAGTATTTGTCTCATTGATAAGGTCAAAGTTATTCCCCGCTACAATGATAACCATGATGTGCTACTACACTATTCTTAATATAGTTATGGGGTTGGATAACATTATATTATTGGAAACATAATATATAGACCATGAGGTGAGAGTAATTGTAAGTATATGAGACTTATTCTCATGAAGTTCTCACTCAGTAATCTCTAAGATGGGTGATTATGAGAACAGAATCACCAGTAGAAATTCTGCATGTTTTGGTGTCATCAGATATTCCTATCTTCCAGTGTGTGTAATGATCCTTATAATTTGAAACTATCATTAATGAATTCCATGCCTCACACACTTATATTTTCTGATAAAAACCATCAAGAAATATGTTGGTGGAAAGCAGGGTACATTTAGTGTATCATGAATGACATGTTATTAATGGATAATTCAAGAAATGATTTGTACCTTCCATCTTTATGGAAGTTGGTATCTCAAACCTTTGATTGAAATAGAACTGTCTCCCTAAATTCTATGGACATGGTGTAACAATGAGTGTATTTCAGAAAGTCAAAGAATGGTGTATTGAGTATATAGGTTTATGACACAGTCAGGAAACCTACTTGATGAGATATTGTGACAAATGGATTATATTACACAATGAGTGTTCATATGTGGTTTTAATCATTGAGACTTTAATTTCATTCTCTTGGGTGGCTTGAAACATTATTAGACAATAATATTCGACTTTAGGCAAGCTCGCCAAATTCCAAGAGAAAGAATTATAGAGGATCACACACTAAGTGTTTCTATTGGTATTAATTAAATTGTATTCGAATTTAATTAATGGAATAAATATTATTCTAAATTCCGAGGAATAATTTTATTCATGTAACATTGATCGCATAAATTAAATAAATATTTGTTCATCAGATTGTGAATAAAATATAATTATTTATTTTATTTAATATTTAATAAATATTTATTTACTAGTTTGTGAATAAAATATTTATTTAATAGAATAAAATATTTATTTGGGTGTTCAATAAATTAAAGATGAGTTTTAATAGACCAAGACCATGTCTGGTGATAAAATAATTTTTTATGAGGTGGTAAATATTATTTATCTATTTTTTTCAAGTTGGAACACCAAAAAATATTAATAATAATAATATTATTATGTGTTATGGGATTTCATTAATATTTATAATTATATTTAATGGATGTTATGAAATTAAAATTTTTAATCGAAATTTCATTCTTCAAGACAAAAGAATGAGTAATCAAGAAAGAATAATGTAAGACATTCAATTCACCACTCTAGCACCCATAGAATGAGTGGTGTTTTTCAGAGACCATTTGAGCATGTTTGGATCACTGCTAGAGAGATTATACCCTTGTATCCTCACAAATGCAGTGAAGGAAATTTAGAAGGGCCTTTTTGGATGATAAATAATTATCAATGAATAAAGTGACTAAGGCCAGATATTTATTTCTTCAAATATTAAATAAATTAATTCTAAATTTGATGTGAAAGATCCTCACTCTTGGTTTTGGGAAACAATTATTTAAATAAATTTTCACATATCCCCCTCCACCATAATGCTTCTATTGCACCCAAAACCAGCACATCCCTAATCTCTATGGTCCAGAGCATGATCTTGGTCCCTAACCTAATTTTAAAACCATAAAGTCTACACGCATCTTGAGGGGACCGTGTAGGGTGTGATTATGAACTTAGTAGGACACCACCAATATGTGCCTATCTTATATCCATAATTATATAGTGCATGTATAAGTATATAAAATATTATCAACTCAAACATAAAAAACTAAATAAAACAATCCACTTATGATCAACAGCCACAAGTGATCATTTACTTACTTCAACCAATGCTAGTACATATATAAATACATGCTATACAATATATAATTTCATACATTACATGTATTAAAAGATATATTTTCAATGGGAGGATACATGGATTAATTCCTAGGAATCCACATAAGGATAACATACCTAGAGAAACCTCAAGCTCCTCCCATGAAAATTTCACCAACAACTCATTCCATCCGACATCTCATGTGCCACCAATAGAGTAACAAAAATTACATCAACATTCCAATAAATACATCCCAAGTCCCTCAGAACTCCATTAAAAAATTCATCATCATCTCAACAACCTGAAATCCCGGGGTATGACGATATCCATTATCCAATATATAATAAACCACCATCGGCTCGACAACCCGATGTATAAGTTATAATGAAATATTTCCTTCAATAATCCTAGACCATAAACCTAAAATATAAATGGTGAGCCTCAACCTCCAAATTATGTTCTAAAAAACAATCTCCCATGGATTTATATAGTGGTATCCTCCTCTAAAACTGATGGTCAACACCATATCCTAAGTTGCTATAACTGCACAGGCCTCAACCCACAACGAGTGGTCCACACCACCTCACTGAGTCCTATCTATGTGCACACGGCTTCAATGGAACCGTCATCCAAAAATGGTGAGTGAAAATCACCAACATTACCTAAGAAACACCAATTAGAAGCATCATTTCTACAGGTGACCTAATCGCCCATCCATGACATGGTCATTACCACCCCCATCATCTCGACAATCAATTCACCTCAAACTTGATGGTCAAAACCACTCCACACATCATAGGCCATTCCATTAACGTAATAAACCTTGTTGTCTCAGACCCATTAATCAACATCACCTCAATACCTTAGTCCATACCCATCATGTTTCCATGGAACTCATGTAGTCATATCAAAATTTAATTAATTTAAACAATTTAAAAAATTTAAACATTCGATATAACATTCTCAACCAACCAAAATTCCTATACCAAGAATAACATATTTTTATATACTAGATCATTCCCATCAACATCCCATAACTAAAATAATTATTTAAAGGAAAACATTAATTCATTAAGGGTTTCACCCAGAAAATCCACACATGTGAATATAGGTATGCATTCCATAACACACGTATATTTAATGAGAAATATAGGAACCACCTACCTTAGACTCATAGGTGCTCATTTGTCGAATACCAAACTATAATTTGAGTTATGATGAGAGAAATAGAGATTCTAAAAAACACCCTAGAAATAGGGAAAATGATCTCACATGGAAATAACAATCCAAATAGCTAAGTAAAATAATAAAGGAAGAAATGGGAATAAAGTGCTTATCGTTACACTTCCAATTCACTTGATAATATTCAATTCAGATATTGGACTAAGAAGTTCCAAAGGATCCTATGAGAGGTAGGGGAAGATCCATGGCTGTAGGGAAGCACACGAATAGGAGAATAAAAGAGGAAGAAGAAATAAATAGAAGGGAGGGGTAGTTTATTAATATCACCCCTTTAAATGAACAACATAGTTAGGCCACACAGTTTGGCTAACTATTCACAAACCATGTTGTACCACTATATGAAGGTAACCCCCTTTAAAATAGGTCACATGGTTTGGCTGCATTTTTTTTCTAGAACATGCATCAACCATGCACACTAATTATCTAACTAGAACTAATAATGCATGTTATATTGTACAGTTTGTCAAACCATGTGCATCCCATGCACACCCTATGTTAAAAACTATATACATATAACATGGATGTTCACACCACCTCACATGGTTTGATTAACCATGATATAGATAAAATATTGAACTTACTGTTTCACCTTAAGTTCTAAAGATTTTGAACAAACCATGCGCCTCTACCCACACCTTTTGAAAAATGAGTTTCCAGGGCCCGATGCTCACAAAACTCTTATAATCCCCCGAGGAACTCACTAATCCTTAAACCCATCTAAAAACTTCCTAATAACACATTTTAATTCTTGAAATTACACTTCAAAGACTAATTTTAATGTTGTTACATCTACCAAACATAAAATTTAATAACTTTTAGAGAAACAACCCATTAAAAAACCCGAGACATTATGGGGTTCACTCCCCAAACCATTGTAGTAGTCATGGTTCACTCCCATGACTATAATAGTGGAAGAAGTCCCTTACTAACTAGGTTCAATCTTCATTCCAGTCCTATTTATCTCATGTGATATAAATCATTATGTAATTCATTTGAGGGAGATATAGGTCCCACCCTTCCTTGGTTATAACATGACCACCATCCTTATTTATAACATAACCACCATCCTTAGTTATAATGTAAACACCATAAAACAATAAAAATTATACATATTTGTTCCACAAGATTATAAAACATTCATCATAACATAACCTATGGAAAATAAATGGGTTCAATAAAAATTTCATCATTTCATAACCCATGTAAAATAAAAAAGTTTCATAATAATATCATTAATTCATTATAATATAACCCATATAAAAGTAATGTGTTTTATAAAAATATATTAATCATAATAATAAACCATCTAAATAAATAATAATTATGGTAAAATTGGATTATATCTCTTTACATCATAAGAAACACCAAATTTTGTTTTCGTTGATGAATATATTTTCCATAAATGATCATTAAATCATTCTTGAGGAAAATATCCCTTCCATTTTGAAAAAAATTACTTAAAATAAGAAAATTCCAAAAATATTAAATAAAACATTTTATTTGAAAATAACCTTTAAAAATTTAATCGTAATATTTAAATCATTGAGTGTTCATGATGATAAGAAATATATTTCATATCGTACACATTAAAAAATATCTGTTTCACATTTTCAGCAAAAATACAAAATGGACTTGTTTTGAAAATGACAAGAAGATTAATTTCAAATCATTTGTAAAAAAGTAAAACATGGGTAAAAATTTATTTAGACAATAATTGGATAATATAAAAAATATTATTTAAAAGATTTATGGAAAACATGGATATGGAATAAAAATTATTTTCAATCGAAGGGAGAAATAAATTCAATTTTACCAAGAAACATTAATCGTACTATTGAGTTCATAAAGAGAAAAAAATGGAAGGGAAAAAATTATTTTCATGAAATAACTATAATATAAGAAAATTTATTATGTTATTTAGATATGGATCATAATATTTCAACATTGTAAGCATAATCATAAATAATCCCAAAAAACAATGAGATTTTATCACAAAACTTTTACCACTTTAGTAACTTTCAAATCATAAAAAACATGAAATAAAAAAAATTATATGGATATTTATATCCCATTTTCATGATAATAATCATAATAAAAATTCTTTGGTATTATATAAACCACATGAAATAAATAGGTGGTGTATAAATCATGTTCCCCATAGAAATAAAAGTGAGACAAATATCCCTTACCTTAAGTTACGACTTCTTTTATACACGTTAGAACCTCCAATGTAATAAATATAGGTTTATTATAAATATATTATAGAAAAATAAATATATATACCATAACATTTATGATTTTATTATAACCTTTTATTACTCCTTTATTAACAATTCTTTATTAAAATCACTATTTTATGTAATAACTTCTTTTTTTTCTCATGTATGTCATCGTTCAATAGTTTTGGTCATTATAATATATTTATCATTACATAATATAAATAATTTTAAAAATTATATTAATACCATATATTTTCATTATATACATATTTATAGTCACCAATATAGGTTAGAGATATAAAAATGGATCACACCATTTATGAAGATGGTAGGTCGTATGTATGTTTGAAGGCTGTTTCCATTTTTTAACAGATAGAGAAAAATAAATGTAAATAATTTTTAACCTTTAAATAATAATTATTTTTTCATATAAATCACATATATTTATTAAATTTATCCTTATTACCTTCAATGAAAAGTGTTAGTGAAAAACGAGTTACATCACTTCGTGAGGCGATAGTCCACCGTACACAAGAGTGATATTATTGTATCCCCATAGAAATAAAAGTAAGAAGTAATATGTGATATCATGATTATAGAAGAATAATTATGTTAAAAATATTATATATTTACTTTATATCCATAATTAAGTCAATCCATTAGAATTGTTTATGGAAAATTAATTAGATCAATTCGCAAGGTGGTCGTCTTCCATACACATGATCGACAATTTCATTTCCCATTTGAGGGAAGAGAAGATTGATGTAGGTCACGAACTTAACATAATAACATATAAGTATATTTAATATTATAAGTTTATTATATTATCATGGTTTAATAATATTTTAATGAGTTTTAGGAATAAATAATATAGAAACCCTTGTTTAAGAATGATACCTCTTCTTCGGGAAACCTCCTTAGGTTAGCACCAAAAGCCTTCTTAGGATAGAATTATGATCAAACCAAGGGATATTAGTCACAGGTATAGATGTAAGGAAGGGTTTTGGTTAGGTATTTGATGAACCAAAAGTATCTTTCAGTGTTTATCAAAGAGGATAGGGTAGGTCCTTTAATAAGTGTGGAAATGAACCCACTTGTAAACTACTTGGAAATTTCCCAAAAGAATCCAAAATGATAAAGTAACTCCTTAGAAAAAGATTAAAAATGAATATATATTATAAATTTTTATATAATAATATTAAATATTTCCACAAAATAGTATTTAGACAAGTTTTAATGGCAATATTATCCTTATCCTTTCAGTTTAACCTCCTTGTAAACCCGTTTTAACCATTACTATGATAACTAATTTCTACTGTTTTCACTATTCATTATGGTAAATAACTAAGTTGAAATTATTAGATAATATTAAATATTATGATTGAAAATATAGAATAAATTTTACCAAATTAAATTTAAATATGTTAAAGAATTTAATTTAAAATTACACCTACTGACACGATGAAAAAGCGGTTTTCCAAAGGCAAAATTTTCATAAGTATAAAAAGTTTTAATATCATGAATCAACATGAATTTGACTATAATGACTTAAATTAGAATAATAATTTCATAATTGAACTAATTTTATTTCTAAAACATTTTCAACAATATTTTACTTTTTAAATGCATTAACAAAATGCATCTTTTTAATAAAAATCAATATTTTTCACTATTTATCAAAAAATTAATATTTTCAGAAAATTATCAAAAATTCACCCTAAGATAATTTTGACTTGTTTATTACAAATAAATTAATTAATTTTTTCAAATAAATTTTATAAAATTTTCAAAAATGAATTTTATCATTTTTCATAAAAAGCAATAATTTTCTTGAGAAAGTAGTATTTTTAAAGCATAAAAATTCTTTACTAAAAATTAAGTACTAACTTATAAATATATTTTATTTATCTAAAACCTTCATATTTATTTTTAAAAAATTTGGTTATTCCTATTTATATCTCTAAGTTTAATGGCCAGGTTATAATGATCTTGTTTAAATAACAAGATTAATATTATATTGTGGTTTGTTAAAGCTCATTCTTTCATCTAATGCAAGATATCAATGAAATTAAATTTATTTGAAAAAAATATTTCATAAAATCACAAGGTTTTAAAATTTACCCCCCTTAAAAATGAATTTCTCTTTTCAAATTCATCACTCTGATATAGAAAAATGGTGATACTTCTACATCATTATATCCTCAAGTTCCCATGTAGCTTCTTCAAATTGGTGGCTTCACCACAAAACTTTGACAAGGTGAGTGGTCTTGTTTCATATGAAATTCTCTTTATGATCCAAAGTATCCAATAGTTTTTCCTTATAAGAAATATATTTCTCAATAGTATGACCTTTGAGTTTAGTAAATGTGATAGATCGGGTATTTACTACCTCAAGAATGATAAATGAAACACTTCATAGACTTGAGAGAGGTTTGGTGAAAGCACCAATCTATAATATACCATCCTGATATGATCAAGAATTTAAAAGGGAATGATATAACTAGGGATTAGTTTTCACTTATTTCCAAATCTAATTACTTTCATCCACAAAGAAAGTCTTAGAAACATCTTATCACAAACTTTAAATTTCAGATCATGCCAGTGATTGTCAACATAATTTTTCTATTGAATTTAGGCCACCCTTCTGTGATAATAAATGTATCTCACCTTATATTATATTTCATTATCTATATCAATTACAAATATATATATTTCTACAAATTAATTCCATTCCATTGTATCTCTACACTTCTTTCTCTAGATGGATTTATAAGGAGCCATCTGAATACTCGAGTAAAAACTCTTATTGTATAAAAACCAAAACAGGGGACGTTGTTGATCCAAAACACATTTTAAATATATAGAACAAGATATAAATATATTCTATAGGGTTTTAACTATTCTATTAGATTAACCATCTATCTGAGTATGATACATAATTCTAAAACTCAAATCCATATCCAGATATTGTTAAATAATTTTCCAGAAATTCAAGGTAAACCATAGATCCTGATCAGATATAATTGAGTGTGGTACTCCATCCAACCTTAACACTTAATTAATGTATATTATGGCAAGATGATCTATAGGAAAATCTTATTTAATAGTGATGAAGTGTAAAGACTTCATGAGGAAATTGAATAAAACCCATATAAAATTATTCCCTTTATATTTTTTGGGGATTCCTATGATAAAATCTTTGAATATGTTTTCCCATTTACATTAAAGTATGGGTAATGAATGTAACATCCCATTAAATTTTTTTCTCTTATCCTTGACTTGTTTACATAACATGCACCGAGATACAAACTCTGTGATATCTCTCTTTATTCCATCCCACTAGAAATCCTCTTTCAAATATCTATACATATTCATACTTCCAGGATGAATAGATAATTAAGAACAATGAGATTCCTATAATAGATCCTTCTTTAAATCTGTTATTTATTTAAAACATACACAATTCCTAAACCTTATCATTACATCACAATAAAGGTTAAACTTAGTAACATTTCTTTCTTTCTTTTGCAGCCCCATATCATCCTTTTGTGCCTCTCTAGTCCTCAGATGGATAAATAATTGAACACCTATTTGAGAAAGATAAAATTTAACCCCTTTAAGATTTCAAGATCCATACTTTAAAAATACATAAATATTGGATATTTTTTATCTTGAAAATAGATTATCTAGCATCATCCTTTCGACTCAAAGCATCAACCATCATGTTCTCTTTCCCATGGTAGTAATGTATTGAGTAGTTATAATCTTTAATCATCTCTAAATATATTCTATGAAACATGTCTAACTAATTTTTTGTGAATATATACTTTAAAATTTTATTATCAGTATATATATAACACTTTTCTCCATAAATATAACAACTCTATATCTTTAATGCAAAAAATTATTACTGCTAACTCAAAATCACAAGTTGGGTAATTTTTATCATGAACCTTCAATTGTTATTAGGTATAAGCTATAACCATGTCATTCTGCTCGAGAACACATACTAATAACCTCTTGTATGCAACGATATATATTATAAACCTTTCTACACTATAGGTTAATTTAATAATAGGTTATCTAACTAACCTTCTCCTCAATTCCTTGAAACGTTCCTCACATTTATCCATCCAGAGGAGCTTATCTTCCTTATATGTTAACTTAGTGAGTGGATTAGATATTCATGGTAAATTATCCACAAACCATAAAAAATATACAAAAAAACCAAGAAAACTTTGGATCTCAATTATCATGGTTGGTCTAGGATAATGTTAAATATCCTCTATCTTTGATGGATCTACCAATGTATCCTCTCTTGAGATTATATGACCTGAAAATGAAACATTTGATAGGAAAAATTCACAATTTTAAATTTTTTCATATAGTTTCTCCTTCCTTAGGGTATTTAGAACAATAATCAAGTGATGTTCATGCTATTCATTGATCATTTAATATATAATAACATCATTTATAAATACTACTAAAAACTAATCAAGGTAATGTATAAATTATGTATTCATTAAATCCATGAAGATAATAGTGGAATTAGTAAGACCTAATGCCATCACTATATATTCATAGTGTTCATACCTTTTAAGAAATTATTTCATGGGTGTATCCTTCTTATTGACCCTCAATTGATGATATCTAGAATGAAGGTCAATATTGAAAAAATATTTATCTTCACACAATTGATTAAACAAGTCATCAATATAGGGAATATGATACTTTTTATTTATCATAATCTTGTTCACCTCCTGATAATAAATGTCGAGTCACATAAATCCATCTTTATTCTTAAAAAAAGAATATGTGCACCCCATGGTGACACACTTGGCTGAATGAATCCCTTATCACGATTCTCATGGAGTTACTTCTTCAATTCCTACAACTTAATCAGGGATATTCTACAGGGAGACTTTGAAATAGATGTAGCATAAGGTATGAGTTATAATGAGAACTCAACATAATTATTTAATAGAATATTAGAAAAACCTTCTATAAATACATAAACAAAATCATGAAAAATAGGCATATTATCAATGTTGAGTTTCTCCCCAACCATATGAGATAAATACGACTTTTTAATAGGAATCAAAACCCATACAATACATGTGATTTCCATTGAAATTTCATATTTATCATAACACTAATATATGATCATAGGTTGTTTTGAAATATCGAATGTTACTTCCCTAACTTGGAAATAGATGTGAGATTTATGTAGATAAATCCAATCCATGCCTAAGATAACATCCAATTCAATAAGAGGAAGAATAACAGGATCTGTAGGAAGTGGATTTCCTTAAAATTAAACTTGATAAGAATAATATACTTGAGATGAGATCATTATACAATTAGTTATTTCCACTACAAATTAAACATATAATTATTGAGGATAACAATTAAAATCCATATATACTTTTCATGATATACATGAAATCATATAACTAAGATCAAATAGGTTACTTCTATATTTGATCATACCTATTTCCACCTCAACTTTATCATTCCATCTTTAATCCCATAGTAAAAATAAAATAGTCAGCATGTCCATTAGGAAACATTGATCAAAGTGGTTAGTCATGAAAAATAATTAATAGGATGTCTAAATCTTGAAAACTTCGTTTCATACTATCACACAATAGATTTAAACGAGTTTATTAATGGTTATCATATATTCAAATCCTTTATTATGGTTCATAAAGAGTTTTTGAATTTCCAAAACATATCCACTAAGAGTGTTAAACTAGATATGTAAAAATTCCCATTCTCATGCTCCAGGTGATGATCAAGTCTAGATTAACGAACCCTTTTTAGAGTTATTACCCCTAGGTAAAACTGTGTTAGAGCCACACCACTTGTTGTATCTAGGAGTGGATGTAATTTTATTCAAACCACTCACTCTATCCTTCACCAAAATTCTAGGACATTTTCCCATACCTGGAATTATCCTTATACATATCTTTTGATATATACCAAGACATAGACCTAGGTATATCACTAAAGTTTTTCTAATCCTAGTTTCCAAAGGTTAACTAAACCTATCCTATGATACTAACTACAGTGATCCAGGATTTCTATACAAAGATATTACATATGTTTAGATAAATATTCATTATATTACACAAATACATGCTTTAGGATCATAAATGTATAATGTATTTGGAAACATAGAAACATAAAAATATAGTTCATAAGTGAACTAAATCATCTCCCACTATGTTATTCATAATTATAACCCTTCTTATACATATCATGTATAATAAATTTATTCATAACTCGGGGATAGGAAACAAAAGAAAGGGTGAGATCAAATTATTAGTAAGGGTAAAAAGGGAGATATGTAAAAATAATATGAGCCTAAGGGTATGAGAACATGTGAATAAAATTTTAAAACCATATGATACATATCAAAGATCATAGTCTTGATTAATGGAATAAATATTGGTAGTTCACAATACATGAATCATAAGGGAATCAAAGAACATGATCCATGTGAGCATAACATTGGCATAAGACACGGAATTGTGGAATACAGATAAGCATAAAAAATAATTTATTTAGTAGTCAATAATAATTTAAAATACTATGATAATGGATTTATTTTACTCCAAAAACCATCATAGTGGTAAATTTTCATGCTCAAGACTATCATAGTGGAGTGGGTTTACTCCCCAAACCATCGTAGTAGTCACAGTTCACTCCCATGACTATATATGTGGAAAAAGTACCTTTCTGAACTGGGTTCAATCCCCATTCTTGTCCTATTTACCTCATGATATATAAATATTTACCGAATGAATTAGAGGGAGATATTGGTCTCACCCATACTTTGTTATAACGTTACCACTGTCCTTGGTTATAACATAACCACCATCCTTGGTTATAATATAACAACCATATTTGGTTATAATTTAACCACCATCACATAATAAAAACCATAAATATGTGTTCCATTATATCATAAAACAATATGATATCATAACCCATGAAAATAAATGGGTTTTATAAAAATTCATCTTAGCATAACCCATAGAAAAGAAACAAGTTCAATAAACGTTTCATCATTGAATAACCTGTGGAAAAGAAAAGGATTTCATAATCATCTCATAAATTCAACATAGCATAACCCATGGAAAATGAATGACTTTTATAAAAATATATTCATAATGATCACAAACTATCCAGATAAAAAATAAATATAGTAAAATTGGATCATATCCCCAGTAAAATATAAACAACACCAAAGGGTGTTTTAATTTATGAATAGAAATTCTATATAATATTATTAAACAATTCTTGAGGAAAATATCCTTTACATTTTAAAAAATTATTTAAAATCTATTTTTTTACAAATATTAAATAAAATATTTTATTTATAAATAATATTGAAACATTTCAAAGAAAAGTTTAAATCATTGAGTAGTCATGAATATAGAAAATATTGTTCATTCCATACATGTTAAATAAAATATTCCTTTCACATTTTTGGTAAAATCCAAAAGGGACTTATTTGGAATAGGGCCAGCCCTAGGGAAAGTCCCACAAGGCCCTAGGGTAGGGAAACTCACAAGAAAATCAAAAATATACAAGGACAAAGGAATCTATTTTATCCTTTTACTGTAGATCTCAATGCATTTAGGGATTTTTTGATGTTTGTATGGGGAAATAGAATTTTATGGGCTGTTCCTGATTTGGAAAACAGCATGAAGGTTATTTTGAAAGGATTTTTAAAAAATTAAAACACGGGTAAAAATTTCTTTAAACAATTATTTGAGAATAATAAAAACTTTCATTAAAACATTTGTCGAAAACTTTGATTTGGAAGAAAAAGTATTTTTGAAGGAAGTGCGAAACAAAGTCAGTTTTACTTAAAAATATTATTTTGGACTCTTGAGTATATAAAGGGATGAAGATTAAAGGAAAACATGTATTTTTATGAAATAAATAGAGTAAAAACATTTATAAAGTTATTGAGAGATATATAAGAATATTTCATCATCATAAGAATAATCTTAAAAAATCCCAATAAACAATGAGATTATATCATAAAACTTTTACCACTTATGTATATTTGGAATAATAACTCCCATGAAATAAATAACATTATATGGATATTTTTATCCCATAATTTTCATGAAAATAATCAAAAAAAATTCAAGGATAGTATATACACCACATAAACTAAATAAGTGGTTTATAAGGAATGTGTCACACATAAATAAAAGTCGGAAAAAGATCCTTTACCTTTAGTCTCAACTTCAATCATACAAATTTACAACCTCCTGCATAATAAATACATGTTTATTATATATATATATATATAATATATAACCATAATTATATATTTCACACCATATATGATTTAATTATAACATTTTTTCACCCATTTACTAATAAGTTATATCATATATTAGGATTTTGGGGTTACAATTACATTCAAATACACTCACACACCACACACACAACCCTGAAAGGTAGGTCATATCCCCCCAATGGATAATCCACCCAACCAACCACTTTTATTACATCATATATTTTTGACCTGAAGATCCAGTGGGAAGGAATCCCATTACATGGATCATAGACCCCAAACTTTGCTCCAAAGGACCATTCTATGAATAGTATTTGACTTCTATAGTACTTGGTATAGTACTGATGCTGCTGCAATACTCACTACAATACCCACCACTGCAACGTTGTTGTCCACCGCCACTACAATACTATTATAGTACCCTACACCCAATTGGATTTGAAACCCCAACCTCATATAATATTATGGGGTTACTTTACCACTAATTGTTTTGTTTTCTCATGTATGTTAAAATCACTATTTTGGGTAATAATATTTTTGTTTTCTCATATATGTAATTGTTTGTTAGTTGTGGTTCTTATACTTTGTTTAATTTTCCATCATATGAATAATTTTAAAAGTGTTATTAATACAATATATTTTCATTATATATATATATATTAATATTCATCCATAAAGGTTAGAGATAGAAAAATGTAGTACACCATTCATGGAGATGGTAGGCCATACGTACGCATGTACAAAGTTTCTATTTTTTAAAGGTTGGAAAAAAGAAAGGTAAATAATAATTTAACTTTAAAGAATAATTATTATGTCATATATATAACATATAATTATTAACTTTATCCTTATTACCTTCCATGTAAATCCTTAGTTAAAAATGAGTCACATCGCTTCACGAGGTGGTAGTCCACCGTACACACGGGCCACATTATTGTATCCCCACAGAATGATAAGTAAGAAGGAATATGTGATATCATGATTAAAAAGTCATAATTATTTTAAAAATATAATATATATACTTTATATCCATAATTACACCAATCCATGAGAAGTGGTGATGGAAAACTAATTACATCGATTTTTGAGGTAGTAGTTCATCGTACAAACGATCGATAGTTTCATTTCCCATTTGAGGGAATAGAAGATGGTTATAGGTAAAAAAAATAACATTTTAAAATATTTTTATATTTAATATAATAAATTTATGATATTATCATGGTTTAATAATATTTTAAGGAGGCTTAAGAAGAAATAAAACTAAAATGATCATTTAAGAACAATACCTCTTCATTAGACAACCTCCATAGGTTAGCACCAAAAGACTTATTAGGATATATTTATGATCAAAAAAGAAGATATAGATAATGGGGATATATTTAAGGAAGGTTTCTTGGTAGGTATTTTCTAAACCAAAAGGATCTTTGAGTGTGGAAAGTACTTGGAAATTTCTGAAAAGCATCCAAAATAATAACGTAATTTCAAAGAAAAAAGATTCTAAATCAACATAGATTATAAATTTAAATAGGATAATTTTGAAATATTACTATCAAATAATATTTATACATGTTTTATTGGTAATATTATCATTAAATTTTTAGTTTAACTTCCAGGTAAACCCATTTTAACCTTAATCATGATAATTAATTTTTACTGTTTTTACTACTCAATGTGGTAAATGTTAATATTTAACTTATGAGATAATATTAATTATTATGATAGAAAATATTTAATCCATTTTATCAAATTAAATTCACATAATTCACAGTATTTAATTTAAAATTAGACTTGTAGATGTGAAGAAAAATCAATTTTGCAAAGAGAAAATTTCTCTAAGAATAGAAAGTTTTAATATAAAAAATCAAAAATAATTTGATTCAAATTAATTCGATTGGATTAATAATGATATAACTGAACTTATTTTACTTTTAATTTTTATAACAAGATTTACCTTTTGTACATTTTTTAAACAAAAAGGCAGTTCTTAATAAAAATCAGTTTTTCCACTATTCATCTTAAAATTAATCTTTTCTAAAAATTTACAAAAAATAACCTTAAGATAATTTTGAAATGTTTATTCAATAAATTAAGTTAATTTTTGAATTAAATTTTGTAATAGTTTCAAAAAATAATAATATAATTTTTTCACAAAATGCAATAAAATCATTTTTTATGAGAAAAATACATTTTTGAAGCATACAATGTCTTTACTAAAAATTAAGTTCTTATTTATAAGTATATTTTATTTATCTCAAAAATTAATATATTTTTTTTAAAATTTCGTCATTCCTATTCATACCATCAATTTTAACAACTTAGTTATAATAGTCTTGTTTAAATAATAATATTTATATTATATCATGATTCGTTAAAACTCAGTATTGCATATAACACATACTATCAAAAAATTAAATTTATTCAAATAAAAATTTCATAAAATCTTAGGGTGTCATAGATTCATTCCAAGTATTATTGGTTTTATGTTCATTGTATTATGCATATTCCTCCTATGGAAGATAGATTGAACATTCCCTGAGCGGTTTTCATTATGTTTGATCATTATATGATCACCCTAAAACCATTATAGTCTGTTATACATCATATAAAATATTATAATAATGATAATTTTGACCTATATTTACAATTCATAACACCCCATATTGATCATCAGTGAGGAAAAACTAAATGTAATACTTGGGGGGGTATCATTCCACTATTCATGTAAAGTGTACAACACACATGAATGAATGATTAATATATATTTATTATATTATAAATCATGAAAATTTACATTGAAAATAACCATTACATCCAATACCCTATGTACCTAATACCCCAAAACTTTAAATTATGTTCATTATTTTACTATTTTAATGGTTTATTCAGTGGGAACTACACTACTAGATATATCACTAGGTACTCAGTGGAAAGCAACTAGGTACCCAATGGCCACGTTTTACCACCATCTAAAAGATTAAATATTAAAAAAATAAAATTGTGACAACCCCATGTATTTTATATATTAAATTATTATATATATTTTGGTGGTTTTGAAAATTTTGAAGTTCTTATTTTTTTGGGTGTTTTTGGTATTTTTATAAGACTATAGTTCTAGACTGCAAAGGGTAATATTGTGAAACTGATAGGTCACACTACAATGGGGATTTGGGTTTATTTGAATTTTTTTAGTGAGTCACACCACAACTTATATATGTCACACCATGATGGATATTTAGAAGTTTCTGACTTCTTGGTGAGAGAAGGTTCATGTCGTAATAGTGAAGGTGCACTATAACCAAACCTAGGTAGTTTGGTTGTTTTCTAGGAAGGAATTGTGGGAAATTAACACACCATGAAGTTATACCAATGGAATGGTTGTGACAATACGATCTATGTTCACACAATGATGCGACCCTAGGCAGTGAGCTCATGATTCTACCTAGGGAGTAGGTTTCACTATGATAGGTGGGTCACACCGTGACATGTCTGTTCCCAATTTTAAATTTTGTGGATTTTTACTTCTACCCCCATTCAATTTTATTAGTTTTTTCTATATTTTCTCCATAACTCATTTTTATTATAGTGAGGTTCATTAAAGGGATCTCCCTCTCCCTTGTACTTTGATTTTGTTCCTCTTATCCCTGAGTTCAAGTAGATTTTCAAGGATTTTTTTTCTTATTTCCCATATTCTTTCTCACTCCTATTCCTTATACCCATTTTAATTTGGATTAATATTCCCCTATAAACCCTAGGTGTTGTGTTGGATGAATATAGGGTATGAGGTTGTTCTAATTTGGGGTTTTTGGTGTTTAGGGTTTAAAGTGAAATTTATTTCTTGGTTAGGATCCTTCCATTGAAGGAAACATGTTCCGACATGTTTTTTCTTGAAATTGGTAGGTGTTTTTATGGAATTCCTTAATAGTTACTATCATGATATTATTTTATGTTTCTAAATTATTTTCTTATGAAATTATACATAGATGTGGTATTTTTAATGATGTTTTAAAATGTCTTCAAGGGGTTCCATACTTTTTATAAATATATTTAAATGTATTCTAGAATCATTTCCTATAAATGTTTTCTAATTCATTCCAAGTGTTAGAGTAAATACCATGGAGATTTTTTAAAATTAATTTGAAGTAAAATTGGTGCTTGGAACTAGTTTTAAATTTCAATAATTGGTGGCTCATGTTTTCAAAGGTTTTATTTATAATAGTGGAAAGGTTGTACCATGTTAAATATTTTTAAGACTTAATTGTTATTATGTTTATTTTAAAGTGGTTTCAAGGGAAGTTTTTCTTTCCATATAATTTATAAAGTGTGTTTAAATGATGGGTTTTCAATGGACTATAAAGTGTTTTAGAATACTAAGATTGTTTTAAAAGGCATGTTTGGATCTTTTATAAATGTTTTCTCAAAATATATAATACCATTATTCTATGACCCTATTTTGTGATGAATTATGTAGAATTATTCCCTTATGGGGTGCATTTTATTGTTATGTGATGCTTTGATTATTTTTAAAAGGAATATTTCTTGAGAGGGTGTATGAGGTGATATGATGTTTATTTTTAAATTGTTTTATTATAAATTCATATGTCAATATATTATATTTATTATTTTATCAACTATAATGAGTATATCATAGGACTTATATATATCTAATCAGAAGTTCTGGATGAGGGAAAACCCTGGGTAGATTTTTCACTGTCTAGGGATTGCGTCCCGGCTAGACCGAGAGAGATAAATGGATAGATTTGCGACCTGGTGAGATAGTGAGATCTACCATAATTATTAGGTTCATATAATCTATGTAGTGTTTGATATTATAGGTCTAGTACCATTCATGTTAGATCCTATTGAGTTTACCATAATTTCTAGTTTCTATTAAGGATTGTTTACGATATACCATTTTAACCTTTTTATATACCCTAGCTCTTGATTTTGTTATATAACACCATTTATTTGATTTTTTTATTCTAATTATGTTCCATTTATATTTTTGTTCTTGTTTTTTATATTCAATTTTAGTTATTTATTTGGTTTACTTTAAAAATTGATATTCAAAGTGGTTTGGAAATGGTGATTTTAAAGGAAAGAAAAAATTTTATTTTATAAATAGGATTTTGTTACATGGTTTTGAAAAATAGGAATGGATTTTTTGTTTTTTTAAAAGAACTAAAAAGTCCTATTTTCATGGTATGAAAGTTTTTCCTTTAAAAATTATTATATCCACTATTGTTTTATACGAGAAGGGTGGATATTGCATTAAGATATCTATGGCACATTACTTGATTTTATTATTCTTATTCATGTGAAAAACTTATTTTATAAATTATGTTCATTCTATAATTTATAAAATGTTAATTGAAATTAATTACATAATATATTTGGTGAAATTATATTGATCCTATTTAGATCACACCCTATATACACACACTCATGTGTGTGTATGTGTGTGGAGCTATAATGTCATCATACATGCCCCTAGTTTTTGATTTTAGTTGGGATGTTATTTTTGTATGTTTATGGGCATAATGGATTTGATGAGTATCCATAGATTAGATTGATATCTTGGAGCAGTGGATCAATTAATTTATTTTTATTTTTTTGGATGATTTTGTATCAGACAATTAGGACACCTCCAACGGGTTTTCTCTCCTTTCCAGTTTGGGCTGTGTGATGTATTTATTTAGTTATATATTTATTTATGTAATGGATAATTATTATTGGTTATGTATTATTTAG
Organism: Viscum album; assembly: GCA_963277665.1. Classification (NCBI taxonomy): domain Eukaryota; kingdom Viridiplantae; phylum Streptophyta; class Magnoliopsida; order Santalales; family Viscaceae; genus Viscum; species Viscum album. The sequence continues at coordinate 1,164,519,310 of OY728159.1, forward strand.
GTGTATATGGTTTCTTAGGACATGTTTATTTAGTTTTTTATTTGTATCTATTTATATCACACACATGGTATCACAAATTATGGACGTACCATGCCAGATTCTTATTGAGTTTACACTCTTTTTATTAATTATATGAGGGTGAAATAATTCCCACTGGTTTATATTTTGACACCCTTACACTTTTATCCATCATGGTGTGATCGATAATGCTCCTCTAGCCTTGTAGTTGGTAGAATTTGGTAATAGTTTAGGGATTGATCAGGTCAGTTCATTAGAAAATAGTATCAAACAATCCACTTATTATTTGGGTATGTCTTAGTAGTATGGATACAAGAATTATCGAAACTCATGAGGTAGGTAATGAGTAGGTGATTAATCACCACCTTTCATGAAAAAAGTTGAGTTTCCATGGTTAGTCGGGATTTTAGTCTTGAATTTGGATTTTGGTTTTGATTATTTTGATGATGATATTTTGATTCCCCTTGAGTTATATTAGATACTTTGTGGGTCTCATTAGGTTTGGGGGTAAAAGTGGAAGGGATCCTGTAACACCCTGAGTTTTTATAAACTTTTTTTCTAAAAAAATTAATTTTATTCAACTTAATGTGTTTCATGCTACACTATTTCAAAATTTCATTATACACTATACTAATATAATCTTTCCCTACATGAAACACCAACTTGTCTTGCATTACATGCAACACCAAGTTTCTAAAAAACATAATTTTATTGTTATAATTATATATTTATAACCTAGCCATCAAAATTTTTAATATGAATATAAATAAATACTATTTAAATAAATTTTTTACTTTTTTTATATAAATAAAACACATTCATAATAAAACATGTAATATTGGTAAAGTCTTTATATGTTTGAAAATTGTATTTTCTCAAATGAACTGATTTAATGTCCTTATGTGAAAAATAATAAAATTAATTTTATAAAATTTTAGGAATTTAATTTTATAAATTGAACTTAATTTTTTAATTAATAATTTCAAAATTATATCAGTGTTAGTTTTAGGGATTTTTATGAGAAAATTTATTTTTTGATGAAAAGTGATAAACAGTGAATTTTAATTCAAAACTATTTTTTGTATAATTTATTTTTATAGTTAAATTATATTTTAGGTTGGTTTTAAAGTCACAATATATCATATATACATTTATTAATCCAATTTATATCATCATAATCATTTATATATTGAGTTTATATATAAAATATTAATTTACTTTTGAACATTATAACTTTAAAAACCCGCTTTCTCATCACGTCTGTGGGATTGACATTAAACTTAATTTTTACACTTATGTGAGTTTATTTTTGAAATAAAACATACATGGTTTTAATAAATATAATATTTATAGTCTAATAAGATAAACTTAATTTTTGACCAAAAATATCAGTGAAATTTATTAAAATTAATTACAGCGATTAAGGTAAAATTAAGCTTAACAGGTGACTAAACATTAAACTTAAGGGTGAAAATGACCTAGAAACTTTTCAAAAACCCATTTATGGAAATATTTAATCCATAAAACTTAAATTATTTATTTTGGTTATTTTTATGACTTTTTTTGTGTAAACATGTTGGTACACCTAACTTCTTTTAAAAAATATACAAAGTGTGTCCCCTCCCTCCCTCATAAAAGGCACCACATCTCCCCCTTTTTTACACCTCTAAAACCACTTAATTTCATATAATATGTACCCAATTAACTTCCCAAAATCCCTTAGTTACTCCTTGAATAATCCATTTGGGAAAAAATCCAACCAAGGAAGTTCTTTGGTGCAAACCAAAAGAAGTTACCCAAAAAAGAGGTAACATCCTTCCTCAAGATCCTTTCCTTTATTTTAATTCTACACTACCTAAGTTATTTTTATTCCATGAATACATAATAGAATAATTATCCTAAATATACTAATATTTTTTATGATAAGTTTTAGACCAACACTTACACACACTTCTATATCATGGGTAACAAACTTACAATTCTTGTCTACGGTGCACCTCACAGAATGACATTGTTTGTTTTCCCTTTTCCACCTATCATGTTTTATAATTATGATATAAAATATATTTTATATGATATATATGATTTATTTATTCTTCTATAATTATTATATAACACATAACTTCATTCTTTCTATTTTTTTGTAAATATAGTAATTTCAATTGGGGAAGTATGGACTACTACCTCCTCAAAGCGTGGTGATTAATTCCCACACTACATGGAATGTATATAAAGATGGGTTTAGTGAACTTATATGATATATATGAAATAATAAGGATAATTTAATTATATTATATATATATACACATATATGTAATTGAATTTATTTCTTTCAACATGACAAAAAATGGAAACAACATTCATGCGTATGTACGACCTACTGTATCCATGAATGATGTATTCCTTTTCATATTTCTTTATTATATAGATTATTTTAAATTAATATATACTAACTATAGATTATATTTATATCATATTTTATATTCTGGAAATCATGATATAAGTATGAGGACAAAAAATATAACAAATTGAGACACATGTGAAAAACAAATTGGATATTACCCGAAGCGAAACCTTAACATAGAATTGTTAACAAGCGGGTAATATAAAGTAGTAACAAAACCATATATGATATTATATATAAGAATATTGTTCTATAAAATATTTATAATAAAATTAAATTTATTATACATGAGGTTTTTTTTGAGTATTAAGAGAGTCAATACATAAGGTAAGGGAATTTCCTCTCACTTTTTATTTCCATGAGATGTATGCCATATTCACCACTAAATTTATTTTTTGTGGTTAATATACTTACCATGAATGTATTAAATTATTATTTTTACTTAATTTTATGGGTATTTAAATATATAAATTATTATATATATTTCGTGGTGTTTTTTTATTCAAAAGTTACCATATGAGTAAAATAGTTTTGTCTCAATTTTCCTTCCTTGAGACACATGTTTTGTTATACACCATATTATTTTAAAAGGTGTATATAATTCCATTAAACATGGTATATCATGAATATCCATATTTTCAGGATATCTTAAGCTTCATATAATTTCATTTTATTACATGGGTATTATGATCCAAAGTTTCTAAGTGGTAAGAATTTATTGAAACAATCTCATCGTTTATCGATATTATTTATGATTATGCTTACATTGATGAAATATTATAATCCATATTTCAAGAAATATAATTAAATTTATTACCCTCTATTTATTCATGATATCTTCATATATTGGTACTATTTTCCACTCTTTGGTATATAAGATGACCAGAAAAGTGTTTTTAATAAATTCTAACTTTATCTCTCTCTTCGGTCAGAAATATGTGTTCCCTAAAAACCATTTTTTCTAAAATGGATTCCAAAAATATACTATTATTATCCTATTAAATTTAAAATAATTTTTCCCATTTTTTCATTTTAATCAAAAGGCTAAAAATAGGGTTTTATTTTCATTTTTTGGTCTAGGATCTTTTTACAATGAAATAGGAATGTTTGGCATGTACGAATTTTCCCACCATCATGATTTTAATTCCCTTGAAGCTTCCTTTACGATACTAAATATTTATTTTTTTTAAAAGAAACTTTTTCCTAATATTATGTTATTTTTTTAAAGTGGGTTTCAATGAAAAATGTTTCGAAAAATATTTATGTTTAAAAATCATTTTAAATGATATTAAAAAGGGGTTTTTTCAAAGAAAATGATTACAATGATTTAAAAGGTTATTTTAAAAGTTTTAAAATTATTTTCAAATAAAAACTTTTAGTAGTTTTCTATAATTTTCAAGGAAAAATGATTTCAACATATTTTTAAGATTTTTTATAATATTTAAATGGAAATGGTATTCAAAATGATTTCAAGACTTATTTATATATTTCAAATTATTTTTAAAGAAAATTGTTTTCAAAAGGGTTTATGTTTTAATATAATTTTTTTAAAAAGAAATGATATTTTCTTTAAGAATAGTTTTTTAAAAGGATCCTTCCAAATTATTTTCCATCCAATATGAAATCCATTGGTGTTACTCATTCCTTTCCAGATAATTATCCTAATGTTCCATTAATATTCGTTCTATGAATATTTAATGTTTTTATGACATGATGTTTATGGAAATCATTTCTCTTTCATGGTTTATATGTTTATGAAACTCGTTTCTCGTCTACTAGTTTTATGATTATGAAACCCAATTCTTTTCATGGATTATAATTTGATGAAATGACTATGAAACATGTATTTTTCTATAGGGTAAGATTTGATTACATGTTTATGACACTAATTTCATTTCATATGTTATGATATGATGTTTATGAAATCCATCACTTTTTGTGGGTCATGATATGATGAAAGTTTTATTATCATATGGAACATGTATGAATGATTTTATAATGAGATGGGTAGGACCTATATCTCCCTCCAATGCATTGGGTAAAAATTTATATCTCATGAGATAATGATGGGAATCAAGTCGATAAGCTTTATCTAGTATATGAAGATGGGGAAACCTGATCCATTACAAGGAAAGAACTGAGATTGTGGATGGTGGTGTGTACCACATAGTAAGAATAGTCCCCATGAAGTTTGAAATATGTTTAAACTTGATCTACTATGGGAAAATGAAAAGACCCTATCCACCATGGGAAGATGGGGAAACCCTACCCCTTACAAGGAAATGATTTCGATTTATGATGGTGGTGTTTCCTGCCCAGTAGGTGTAGTCCCCATGAAGTGCCCTGATAAGTTATAGAATTATGTCTTAACTTATAGGGAATGATATAACATGTTTATGTGTATGCCACAAATCCATTTATTATTCCAATTAAATGTTTTCATGGATAATGATTTTGTTTCCATTATGATTTATGTATTATAAACTACCAATATTTAAACCATGATTTATGTTTGTGATATTTTATATAAAGGGTATGATCTTATAATGTTATGATCAAATTATCATACCCTTATTCTCTTATTTATGCTTACATATCTCCCTTTTTTACCCTTTCTAAGAATCTGATATCACCCATTTTTAAATTTCCTTCCCTAGAATATGAAGATATGTATTAAGTATGATGTTTTTTAGAAGGGTTCTAGTCAAGAAGAACCTATTTGGAGAAAATTTATCACACTCATGTACCAATATTTATGTTTATATGTTACCAAAGGAACTTGAGTAATACGGTCTTTGAGCATCTTTTTGTGTAATGTTTTAATTATTCTGCAAAAAATGATGTAATGTCTATGTAAGTTAAGAATGGGTTGTTATAGTTAGTATCATAAAAAAGGTTTAGTTAAAAATTGGAAACTAATATGAGAAAACTTTAGTGAGAACCACTAGTAATATTTTTAAGGATATGTCTAGGGATGTATATAAGGATAAGATTAAGGATGATGAAAATTATAGTAAAATGTCTTGTAATTTTGGTAAAGTATAGAGCGAGTGGTTTCCTAGAAATACATCCCTGTATAGATATTAAAAGTAGATGTGGTTTTTAAACAAATGTACCTAGGAGTAACGACTCCAACAAGGTGAATTAGGCTTGAATTAAGCATAACCTATCACACAATAATGGGTCTTACTATTCACCTAGTTTGACACTCCCATGGGATATGATTTGGTAATTCACAGAATCTTCACGAACCATCATGATGGGATTAAAAATAATTTGTACATGACTAGGATAAACATAAGGTTTCATAGATTAAGAAATTTTTCATAATTTATACATCCTATAAGTGGATTTTCATGATTATGTGGTTCCTAACTATGATAATTGTTTCCTAATCAATGCATTTTATTTTTAGTTAATGGAAGAAACCAGAAGGAACTAGGTTAATATTGAATGTGATGAAAAATTTTCTAAGGAGATGTAAAATGGGATGGTCTTGGAGTGAAGGATTTTGTGATAATTCCATGTTAGTTTTCATGTAACATGATTAACAATATGTAACTCAACCAACTCTCGAACTGACCAAGGAAGATAAGGAAGGACTTCACTGAGATTTCAGGTAATTAAGACCATGAAGTATAGTAGATTCTGTTCCCTTTGTTTCAAGAATGTGTAAATAATTACCCAAGTGAATGTCTTAGTGGAAAAAGAAGATGTTTTGACTATGGAAAATAAGGACACAAAGAAATTAACTACAAAGGAAAAATAAAGGGTTGAGTTAACATTATGGATGGAAATATTATCCTACCTATGAAAACATCATAGTTTAAATTATTTATGTTTTGAATGAATAGTAATTGTGCAAATGGATGTCCTAGGTGGAAAGCTCCCAAAGAGAATCGATAAGGTGGTACAAGTAATGGTTATATTGTTGCTGATGATGAGACTATAGATGAAATGTGAAATAAAATAAGTATTAAGTAAAAGGATGAGGTAGCCTTCTTATATATTATGGATGAATTGGAATAATCAAAGTTTTTATATATTTTTATTCAATAATTATTTTATATTAATTGTTAAATATACAAGGATTGTTCATTTTATGTTTTTCGATATGGATTTACAATATTATGTTGAATGTTTCCAATGGAATGGAAAATTGATTTAATAACAAGGTGCTATTTTGACTAAGGGAAGATAAAACTTAATATGTTCATTATGTTAAGATAATGTTGTTTAGATAAAGGCATTTTAGATACGAATAAGTAAATTGTACAGTACTAATTACCTAGGAACTAATTAAGGATTATTTAAAAAGTGGTTTATGCTATAATTGATGAAGTTTACAACATTTTTTGGATTTAAGGAATAGATCCAATATAATTTGGAATAAATAAACATTCATGTTTTCAATAAAAATTTATGGTAATTAAATTCATTACCATGTTTCAAGATAACACTTGATGAAGGTATTCACATATTTGATATTTGAAAGATAAGAGATACTATATGATATATGAGGGATCAATATTGAGAATATTTTGAGAAATGCAGTGACATTATTTCTAGAGTTTCGAATTTTGTTATTTTAGAAGGGTTATAAGTTTATCCATTTATGGATATTTTATGTTAAAATTAAGTTTAAGTTTTTGAGGTTAAAGTATTATTCCACCATAAGAGGATTTATACATATTTGATAACCTATTCTAACAAATTTGTGTTGATGATTACTAATGACATATGGGATGGATTATCATAGATCTCATGATCTGTTAGTGCTTCAATAATGAAAAATTAACCTTCCTTTTTTGAGAAAGAGGTAAAGTGGAAATTGATCAAGGAAAAAAAAGTTTGAGGTTGTCCTAAAATTATGAAAGTATATACTTTCACAAAAATTATTTAACTTTTCAAAAATAATCTAGAAATAATTTTTTTCCTAATACCTTATTTTTTTATTGATACGATGGACTTTTAAATCATCATAGATTTATGACTTTGAGTCCCTATACTTTACATTGATCATTCACTTGTTTGTGATTGAAGACCTCAATAAATTCCTATAAATATTTATTATTTTACTCTAAGTTTATATTTTAACCTTCCACCAATGTTCTCCCATGTAGAAACCTAGCTATGTGTTACTTTGGGTAACAATTATGATTCTGAAATTTAATTTTTAGAAAAAAAATTAGTATTCATTTTTACGATGTGGGTTTCTATGAAAGTAACATTCAAGTATTAATTATTTAATAACCCACCCTTGAGAATAAGCTTAACCAAATTAAAAATATCACCACTAGCTCTGATTTGTCTTTAGATCCCCAAAATGAAATCAACATCTCTATGAAGCTTAATTCTCTTCTGGTTCTTAAAGACAAAATTCATAAGAAAGTAGTCAAAACTAAATAGAATTTAGATGGTGACCGAAACATTAAGTTATATAATTCTCTCTAAAGAATTAGAAAAGTTTTCCGACCTCTTTCTTTCCTTAGGGAAAATGATATCCTCTTGGACTCTTAGGTGGCCATTGCTAGCCATGTGGCCTCTTACTTTGACAATATTTTCAATGGATGAAATGTCAACAACGACCTCTACCCTAAGGTCATTTCGGTAATGGTTAATGAGAAAGAAAATTTCTTTCTTTTGAGCATCCCTTTTAACCATGAAATCAAAGAAACTGTCTTTAGCCTCAATACTAATAGTGCCCTGGGTCCCAATGGCTTCAATAATGGTTTCTTTCAACAATTTTGGGAGATCATCCACATAGACTTGTGTAAACTTGTCAGATATTATTTTTTCTAACGGTGTTCTCCCTCATGGAATTAATTATAAATTTATTACCCTAATTCCTAAAGTGGATAATGTCTCTAAAATTCATCTCTTCCATCCTATTTCTCTCATTAACTCTCTTTAAAAAATTATTACTAATCTTCTTTCTAACATAATTTATTCCATATGTAATAAAATTATACATTAGGATCAATTTGGTCTTATCAAGGGAATGTCTGTAGAAGACTACATTTTCCTTGGCTTGGAATTCACCAACTCTCTTAATAAAGTAAACAGAGGAGGCAATATTTCTATTAAACTTGATATTAGGAAAGCCTTTGATACCATGGATTGTAGATTCATCTTCAAAGTTCTTTAGGGTTTTTATTTTAATGATACTTTTATTAGTAGGATAAACTCCTTATTTAAATCGAACACTATCTCCATCCTTGTTAATGGCTCCCCTAAAGGGTATTTTAAATTCACAAAGGGTGTCAAGAAAGATGATACCTTAAATTATATTATTTTTTCTATAACAGAGGATTATCTTAGTAGATTGCTCACTCTCCTTGTTGACCAAAATAAACTTAAACCCATTCACATGTCAAGAAACCTAAATGTGACTACACATATCTTATATGGTGGTGAAATAATCCTGTTCTTATAAGGTGACAAAAGAAATATTCAAAATTTAAAAAATGACTTATCTCATTATGAAGATATCTCTCTTCAATCTATTAGCTGGTGTAAAACTTTGGTTTTCTTTGGAAAAAACTTTTCTCCTTTTAGGAAAAGTAGCATCATCAATAGTTTAGGCATCAAAGAATGATCCTTCCCATTCACCTACCTGGGAGTTCCCATTTTTGTTGGGAAGGCCTAAATCCAAGTACTTTACCACTGTAGTTGACCAGGTTATCAATCAACTATCCTCCTAGAAAGGAAAATCCCTCTCCATGGACAACGGGATCTATCTGGTGAAATCTACCATTGTCTCGAAAATTATTTACTCACTGATGGTATATAAATTGCCTACTATCCTCCTTAAGAAAATAAATGTTTACATCAATTTTTTTGGATTGGAATCATTCTTGAAAGGAATCTTGCAACCATCCACTGGTCTACCTGTTGCAAACTTCTTGAGAAGGGTGGTCTTAGAATAAAAAATCTCAAACTATTTAATAAGGCCCTTTAATCCAGAATTACTTGGATATTGATTAATAACAACTCTAACTCCATTTATTTTCTTAAAAATAGATTCCTTACGAAGTTAAAGAAGGGAAATTTGAACTATGTTAACTCTTAGATCTATCAATCCATTAGACAATATTTTTCTAACATCATGAATAATTCCAGATGGTTGGTTAGCATAGATTATTCCATGAAATTTTGGCTAGACAACTAGACTGGAACCCCCCTTATATCCATGTTATCTCCTAATTCCTCTTCTAATAATACCAACTTCACTATAAAAGTTGTGATGAAATCTTGAAACTTCATTTTTTTTGATAAAATAATGCATGTTGTTTATAATTACCCCTTCTCTAACTCTGATTATTTAATTATCTGGGAGCATACCCTTAATGGTGTTCTTGATTCCAATTTTTTTTATATCCACTATTTTACCAATTCTGAATCTAGCTTTTTTTTTGGTTGGAAGTCTTTGAAAAACCCTAGATTAAACCCTCGATACTTAATCTTGTTTGGCGTATTTCTCAAAATTGTATTCCTAATGATGTTTGTATTCAATATTTTGGTATCCATATTTTCTCTAAGTTTAACTTTTGTCACCATCATAGAGAGGATTATAACCATCTATTATTGTCTTGTGTTACGACTTCAGCCCTTTGGAATTATATTACTAACATGTTTGATTAAATATGGTTATCCCTTGACTCAATTTTCTCCCAATTAATGTGTGGCGTGGAGATTAAATCTTTTTAGAAAGTCAAGAATCTATTATTTACAGCTATTGATGAGCTCCTCTATGTGATCTGGTATGATATAAATTATATTATCTACAACAATTGTTCATTCAATCTTAATGCAGGTCAGACATGGATTCTAATTGACATTAGGGATGCAACCTTTATTTAGAAATATTATTGTGATAACACTATTGGAGACTTTGAGATCCTTCATCGAATTAAGATCTAAGGTCTCTACAGACATCCAAGGAACACCTTTGAGGTGTTCTGGCAAGCACCACTCCTATGATGAACAAAAGTAAATGTTGACGAAGCTTCCAAAGGAAATACGGGACCTGCAGGCTGTGGTGCTATCTCTAGAAACTTTCATGGCCATTTTCATGTATGCTTATATGGTAGCTATTGTACAAACTCATATATGGAAGTAGAAATTCTGGTTGTGATTTATGTTGTTGATTTTATTAAACAAAAGGGTTGTAACAACATTTGGATTGAAAGTGATTCAAGAAATATTTTCCAAGCTATTTGAAATGGTGTGGTGCACCTTGCCTAGACACTTACCACCCATTGGATGATCTAACTTGATTTACTTCTGGAGATCAGATATATTGTCACTCATGCCTTTTGTGAAGTGAACATGGTTGCAGACGGTCTTTCCAATAAGGGAATCAACCCGGGCATTACTTGGAAAGATGATCTGCCTGTGGATCTTCTCCCTCTGTATGAAAAAGATTGTAATAAGATCCCCTCATTCAGAATAATTTAGTTACTTTCTTTATATTTAATAAATTATGTCTGGGTCTTTGACCAAGGCAACACCTTATTAAAAAATGTACACACAACAATGACTTGGCTTGCATTACACGCAACACCAAGTTTCTACTAAACATCATTTTATTATTATAATTATATAGTTATAACCTAACCATTGAACATAGTAATATGAATAAAAATAACTAATTTTTAAATATTATTTATAGTAGTTTTATATAATTATAACATATTGATAATAAAACATGTAATATTGGTAAAGTCTTTATATGTTCTAAAATAATATTTTCTCAAATTAATTAATTTTATGTTCTTATGTGAACAATAAAAAAATTATATTTAGAAGATTTTTGGAATTTAATTTGTTAAAAAAAATCATTTTTTAATTTATAATGTAAAAATTATCTTATGGTTAATTTTAGGGATTTTTCTTATAAACTTCATTTTTGGATGAATAGTGAAAAAGACTAAATTTTAATTCAAAAATTATTTTTATCCTAATTTATTTATATATTTAAATTATATTTTAAGTGTATTTTAAATTCAAAAAGATCAAATATATATTTATTAATCCAATTCAGTTCACTTAAATCATTTTTATATTGAGTTTAGATATAAAAGCTTAATCGACTTTTGGACATTCTCACTTTAAAAATCTTTTTTCTCACAACGTGTACATGATTAGAATTATACTTAATTTTTTAACTTTTAATAATTAAAATTTAAAAAAGTAGACATAATTAGTTATAATAAGTATAATTTTTATAGTCTAATAAGATCAAATTATTTTTTTACCATAAATATTAGTGAAAGTGATTAAAAATAATTACAATGGTTAAGGTATAATTAAGCTTAACAAGAGACTAAACCTTAAACTTAAGGGCAAAAATGATATAGAATCTTTTCCAAAACCTAGTTTATGGACTTATTGAATCCATAAACCTTAAATTATTGAGTTTTGTTAGTTTTTGAAGATTTTTTTCAGGAAAAAACATGGTTACACCTAACTTGTTTAAAAACAATGTCAAGTGTGTCCCCTTCCTCCCTTATAAAAATCCACCACCTATCCCCCTTCTTCACACCTATAAAAACACATAACATAGGAAAATATATGCCCAATTAACTTCCCAAAATCCCTACCTTCATCCTTGAATCCTCTCTTTGGGCATAAATACAACCAAGGAATCCATTTGGTGAAAACCAAAATGAGTTACCCAAAGAAGAGGTAGCATCCTTCCTCAAGCTGATTTCCTTTATTTTATTCCTCCACTACCTAAATTATTTTTATTTCATGTATAAATAATAGCCTCAGTATCCTCAATAAATTTATCTATTTTTATGATAAGGTTTTTACCTACACTTACGCACACTTCCATCTAATGGGTAATGAACTTACCGTTCTTGTGTATAGTGAACTACCACCTCATGAAATGATGTGTTTGGTTTTACTTTATCACCTCTAATGTTTGGCCATTATGATGGAAACTATATTTTTATGTTATATATATAATATATATTTTTTTATTTATGATTCTATAATTATTATATAATACATACCATCATGATTTCTATTTTGTATAAATACGATAATTTCATCTGGGGAAGTGTGAACTACCACCTCCTTAAAGCGATGTGATTCGTTCACACACTATATTGAATGTATTAAAATTGGTTTTAGTGAAATTATCTGATATATATAACATAATAATGAAATTATAATGATATATATATATATAGACACACACACACACAAATATATACGTCATTTAATTTCTTTCTTTCAATATGAAAAAATGGAAACAACGTTCATGCATACGTGTGGCCTACCATCTCCATGAACTGTGTATTCCATTTCATATTTCTATATTGTATAGATTATTATAAATACATATATAATGAATATAAATTATATTTATATCATGGTTTATATTTTTGAAATCTTAATTTAATTATGAGGATAAAAAATATAACAAATTAAGACATATGTAAAAAATAAAGCAGATATTACCTGAAGTGAATCCTTAACTTGGAATTGTTTATAAGAGGGTAATATAAAAACATAATCAAACCATATATAGTATTATATATAATAATATTATTCCATAAATTATTTATAATGAAGTTATATTTATTATATAGTAGTTTTTTATGAGTATGAAGAGAGTCAAGACAAAAGGTAAGGGAATTTCATCTCACTTTTTTATTTCTGTGAGATACATGCCATATTCACCACTCGATTTATTTTGTGCGATTAATATACTTCCCATGAATTTATTCTATGATTATTATAATTAAATTTATTGGTATTTATATATCCAATTTAGGATCTCTATTTTTATGGGGTTTTACTATTCAAAAGTTACCATATCAGTAAAATAGTTTGTCTCACTTTTCCTTCTTTGAGACACATGTTTTGATATACACCATATTCCTTTATAAGGTGTATATAATTCCATTTTTCATGTTATATCATTAGTATAATTATTTAAATGATATATTAATCTTCACATAATTTCATTTTCTTACAAGGGGATTATGATTCAAAGTTTCCAAGTGTTAAGAGTTTATTGAATAAATCTCATCATTTATCGACATTTTTTATGCTTATTCTTACATTTATGAAATATTATAATACATATCTCAATAAATCTCATGAAATTTATTTTACTCTGTTTATTCGTGATATCGTCATGTATTGGTACCATTTTCTACTGTTTAGTACATAATATGATCAAAAAAGTGTTTTTAAGAAAGTATAACTTTACTTCTCTCTTCCGTTGAGAATATATGTTCTTTTAAAACCATTTTTTCTGGAAAGGTTTCCAAAAAATATTCTAATATTATTCTATGATATTTAAAAGAAAGTTTTACCAATGTTATAACTTTTAAAAAAGGGATTTAAAAAAATGAATCTTCTTGTCGTTTTCTGGTCGAGGCACTTTTTACAGTGAAAAAGGAATGTTCAAAATGTACGGAATTACCCACCATAATTATTTAAATTCCCTTGAATCTTCCTTAAAAATACTAAAAATTTATTTTAAAATAATTTTTTTCCTAATATTTTTGGATTTTTTTTGTTTTAATGTGGTTTTCAATGAAAAAGGTTTTAATTTTATTTTATGTTTATCTTTTTCTAAATGATTTTCAAAGCTTCCTGTATAAGTTTTCAAAAGGTTATTTTCAAAGAAAAGGATTTAAATGTTTTAAATAATTATGTTATAAGTTTTCAAGGGAAAATGTTTTCAAAATGATTTTAACCCTTATTTATATTTTTTAAAATTATTTTAAAAGGAAACGGTTTTCAAAAGGATTTATGTTTTAAAATCAAATTTTAAATAATAAGGATATTTTACTTAAGGAGAGTTTTTTAAAAGGATATTTAGAAATTATTTTTCATCTAAGATTACATTATTTGGTGTTAATGATTCCTTTCTAGGAATTGATACAAAGGTCCTAATAATATTATTTCTCTGAATGGTTTATTTTTTGATGGTATGATGTTTATGAAACTTGTTTCTCTTCCTTGGGTTATATGTTTATCTAAAATATTTCTCTTCCACCATGTTTTTCTTAAGAAACCTGCTTATTTTTATGGTTATACTTTGATGAAATGATTATGAAACTTGTATTTTTATATTGGTTAAGATTTGATTACATGTTTATGAAACCCAATTCATGTCATGGGTTATGATAGTATGTTTAGGAAATCTATATCTTTTTATGGGTTATGATATTATGGAAGTTTTATTATCCTATGGCACATGTGTGTATGATTATATAATGATATATGTGGGAAATATATATCTCTCCAATGCATTGAGTAAAGATTTATATCTGCTTATTTAATGATGGGAATCAAGTCAATGAGTTTGATTCACTATGGGAAGATGGGGAAAACTGATCCCTTATAAGGAAAGTATTGTGACTGGGGATGGTGGTGTGTCTCACCCAGTAGGAATACTCCCCATAAAGATGGGAAATATAGAGAAACATGATTCACTATGGGATAATGGGGAAACCTGATCCACTATGGGAAGATGGGGAAACCCGATCCCTTATATGGAAAGGATTTCAACTAGGGATGGTGGTATAGTCCCCATGAAGTGTCCTAATAAGTTATAGAAATTCATCTTGACTTATAGGGAATTATATTACATGTTTATGTGTATTCCACAATTCAATGTCTTATTCCTATTTTATGCTTTCCTAGGTTATGCACTTGTTTACCTTATGATTCTTGTATTATGAACTTATAATCTTTATTCCATGATTCACATTTATGATATTTGATATGAGGGTATGAATTATAATACCATGATCACATTATCATACCCTTATTATCATGTTTATACTAAAATATCTCTCTTGTTTACCCTTACTAAGCATCTGATCTCACCCTTTTTTTGTTTCCTTCCCAAGGATATGAAGATATATATTAATTATGATTTTTTAAGAAGGGTTCTTATCATTAAGAACCTAGTGAAAGATAATGTAGATCACTTATTTACCAGTTGTTATGTTTCCATGTTTTCAAAGGCACTAGACTAATACAATATTTGGGTATATGTTTGCATAACTTTTTAAGTATTCTACAAAAAATGAATTAATGTCTATATGATTTAATACTGGGTTTTTATAGTTTATATCAGAGTAAAGTTATAGTTAAATTTTGGAAACTAGTATGAAAAAAGTTTAGTGAAACCCCTAAGAATATTTATAAGTATATGTCTAGGGATGTATCTAAGGATAAGATTAAGGATGAGGAAAAGTATAGGAAAATATCCTAGAATTTTGGTAAATTATATAGTGAGTGGTTTTATAGAAATACATCCCTATCTGGATAATACAAGTGGAAATAGTGCTGGAACATATGCACCTTGGGGTAAAAAGTCCAACAAGGTGCATCAGGCCTGACTTGAGTATAACCTGGTACACAACAACATGCCTTACTGTGCACCTAGTTTGAAACTCCCAGGGGATATTATTTGGGAATTCATTAAATATTCACAAACCATCATGATGGTATTAATAATAATTAGGCTATAACTAACCTAGGATAAACCTAAAGTGTTATATATTAAGCAAGGTTATATAATTTAGACATCCTATAAGTGGGTTTTCATGATTATGTGGTTCCTCACTATGATAATTTTTTCCTACTAAATGATTTCTAGTTTTAGTCAATGGAGTAAACTATAAGGAATTGGGTTTACATTGAATGTGATGGAAAATTTGATAATAAGAATTCAAATGGGATGGTCACTTGTGTAAAGGATGTTGTGATTGTGCCTAGTAAGTTTTCACAAAACATGATTAACATTGTGTACCTTAACCATCTATAGGACTCACTAAATAAGATAAAGGAGTTTCTTGGGATTTAGGGTAATGGAGACCATGGAGGAAATAATATTCAGTTCCATTTGTGTCAAGAATTTGTAATGAATCACCCAAGTGAATGTCTTAGAGAAATATAAAGTTATTTTGACTATTGAAAAGAAGGACACAATGTAAGTAACTTGAAAGGAAAAATTTATGGTTCAGTTAATGAAATGATTGGTAATATTATATTCCATAAGACATAATAAAAATGATAAATTATTTAAGTGTAGAATTAATGGTCATTATAAAAATCGATGTCCTGAGTGGAATGCTCTCGAAGAGAATCAGTAAGGTGGTACAATTATTGGTTATATTACTACTGATGATGAGATTACAAATGAAATGTGAAAGGAAAGAGGTATTAAGTAACAAGATTAGGTATCCTTATTATGGATTATGGATAAAGTTGAATAATTTAAGTTTTTTTGTATTTGGATTCAATAATTATTTTATATGAATGGTGAAATATACAAGAATTGTTCAGTTTATGTTTTTCACTAATGATTTACAAGATTATGTTGAATGTTTCCGATGTAATGGAAAATTGATTCAATGACATTGTGATATTTTGACTAAGGGAAGATAACCCTTAATTTGTTCCTTATGTTAAGATAATGTTGTTTGGATAAATATATTTTGTCTATGAATAAGTAAATTCGATAGTGCTGATTAAATTTGAACAAATTAAGGACTATTTAACAAGTGGTTTATTCTATCATTGATAAAGTTTACAAAATTTTTGGATTAATGGAATAGATCTAATATAATTTTGAATAAGGAAACATTCATGTTTTCAACAATGATTTATGATAATTCATGTCATTACCATGTTCTAAGATAATACTTGATGAGGTATTTATATGTTTGGTATGTGACAATGAAGAGCTACTATATGATATATGGGGGATCAATGTTGAGATGATTTTGAGAAATTTAGTCATGTCATTGGTAATTATCCCTATTCTAACTCATATGACTTGCTTATTTGGGAACCTCCTCATAATGGTGTTCTTGACTCCAAATTTTTTTACAATCACAACTTTTAAAATTTGGATAAAAATTTTAGTTGGTTAATTTTTTTAAAAATACATGGATTAGTCCCTCAAGGTTTACTCTTGTTTGGCTTATTGTGCACAATAGAGTTCCCACTGATGTTTGTATTCAATATTTTGGAATTCAAACTTTCTCTAAATGTAACATATGTAACCAACATAGATAAGCTACTAAACATATTTTTCTATCTTTTTCTATTAATTATACTATTTAGAAATATAATTTTCACATTTTTGATTGTATATGTATTCTTCTTGACTCTATCAGCTAAAAACTAAAATACAATGTAGAAATTAAAACCCCCCAGCAAATCAAAAATCTTTTCTTAGCTGCTATTGTTGATCTTCTCCATGTGATCTGGTATGATAGAAATTCTCTCATTTACAACAATTCCCCATTTAATATAAATGCAAGTCAGATGAAGATCCTCATTTATATCCAGAAAGCTTCCTCGATTTAGAAGGCTTACTGTGAAAACACTATCAAAGGCTTTTATATTCTTCAACATATTCAGATTGACAAAATAAATCCTTATCTTAGGCATACATTAGAAATATTCTAGAAATACCTATTCTGAGGCTGGATTAAAGTGAATGTAGATGGTTCCTTTAAGGGAAATATAGGTCCCTCAGGTTGTGGTGCTATATTCATAGATCACCTTGGGCAATGCCTTTGTTGTTTCTATAGAATTTGTGGAATTGATTCATCCCTAGAAGCTAAAATGATGAGTGTGATGCATGATATTTCCATTTCTAAGTAAAAGGGTTGGAACAATATTTGTATTGAAAGTGATTTGACCATTATTGTCTAGGCCATTTGAAATGAAGTGGTGCATCTTGCTTGGCCACTTACAAACCGACAAATTAACTCTCTTCATTCACTTCTAGAGATCAGTTATATTTTCACTCATAACTTCTATGAATCCAGAATAGTGGCGAATGGTCTTGCTAATATGGGATTTAACCAGAACATAACCTTGCTGGTTTACCTTCCTGATGATCTTCTTCTGATTTATGATAATTATTGTAAAAATATTCCGTTATTTAGACTTTTGTAATACCCTTGTTTTTTAATATAATAATTTGTGTCTTGGTTATTGACCATGTCATTACCTCTCTCAAAAAATATTTTTGAGAAATTTAGTGACATTATTTATAGTTATTTGGGTTTTCATATTTCATAGCGGTTATAAGGTTAACCATTTATGGAAATTTTAAGTTAAACTTTGGGTGAATTTTGTGAGATTAAAGTATTATCTCACCCCAAGAGGATTTATTCATATTGGATAACCTATTCTGAAAACTTTTCATTGATGATAACTAATGACAAATGAGATTAATTATCATGGATCTAATGATATAATAGTTCTTTAAGAATGGAAAACTCATGTTACTTTTTAGAGAAAGTTGTGAATTGGAAATTTATCAAGGAATAAAAAGGGTGATGTTGTCTTGAAATTATGAAAATATATCCTTCCGTGAAAATTATTCAACTGTAGGAAAATGACCTAGAAATAAAATTTTGTCCCAATACCTTAATTTTTTGTTGAACCAATAGACTTCTAAATCCTAAAAAATTTATGACTTCAAGGCCCTCATCTTTTTAGTGATCATTAACTTGTTTGTGATTGATAACCTCAATCAATCCCAATAAATATCTATGATTTTAATCCAATTCTATATTTTAAATTGCCACCAATGTTCTCCCATGTGGAAACCTAGTTATGAATTATTATGGGTAACCATAATGTTTTCAACAATCCTTTTTTAGAGGAAGTTTTATTATTAATTTTTATGATGTGTATTTTTATGAAATTCACTTTCAAGTATTAATCATTTAATAACCCAAATGAATTTCTAGGGGGAAACTCATTTTAAGGGGGGTAGAACGTAACACCACGGGTTTTTGTGAACCTTTTTTTGAATAAATAAATTTTATTTTATGTCGTGAGTTTCATGGTACACTAAGTAAAATATTTTTTATATGCTACACCAAGATAAGTTTGTACTACATGAAACAACAACTTGGCTTGTGTTATACACAACACCAAGTTCTATCAAAACATAATTTTATTGTTATAATTATATAGTTATAACCTAGTTGGTAAAATTATTAATATGAATAGAAATATGTAATTTTTAAATATTATTTTCAACGGTTTTATATAAATAAATCATAATGATAATAAAACATTTCATATTGGTAAATTTCTTATATGTTTGAAATTACTATTTTCTCAAATGAACTGATTTTATGTTCTTATGTGAATAATAATAAAATTAATTTTTTAAAATTTTAGAAATTGAATTTGATAAAATAAACTTCATTATTGAATTAATAAGGTAAAAATTATATATGGGTGAATTTTATGTATTTTTTTGAGAAACATCATTTTTTGGATGAATAATGAAAAATACTAAATTTTAATTCAAAACTTATTTTTCATCTAATTTATTTATATAGTTAAATTATATTTTTAGTTTGTTTTAAAGCTAAAATAGATAAAATTTACATTTATTAATCCAATTTAGGTCATTTGAATCATTTTTATTATGAGTTTAGATATATAATCTTGATGAACATTTGAACATTCTCACTTTAAAAATCTTCTTTCCTGTGACATAAGTGAGATTAGAATTATACTTAATTTTTCAACCTTTGTGAACCTAATTTTGAAAAATATAATCAAATAACTTTTATTAGTATAATATTTATATTATAATAATATTAACTTACTTTTTTTCCAAAAATATTAGTGAATGTGATTAAAATTAATTACAACAATTCAGGTAAAATTAAGCTTAAGAAAAGACTAAACCTTAAAATTAAGGGCCAAAATGACCCTTCCACTTGTAAAACACATATTTTATGGACATATTTCTGCCATAAAACTTTAATTATTGATTTTTTTAGGTTTTTATGACTTTTTTTTAAAAACATGGGTACACCTAACCTTTTTAAGAAAATGGAAAGTGTGTCCCCTCCACCCCTTATAAAAAACCACCACCTGTCCCGCTTCTTCACACTTATAAAACCACTTTATTTATTGAAATATCTATCCAATTTACTTATCAACATACCTACCTTAATCCATGAAGACACTCTTTGGGAATAAATATAACCAATGAATCTATTTGGGGTAAACAAAAAGTAGTTACCCAAAGAAGAGGTAACATACTTCCTCAAGCTCATTTCCTTTATTTTCTTTCTCCACTTCCTCAATTATTATTATTAAATACATAAATAACAGAATCATTATAATCAATATGCTCATATTTTTTATGATAATGGTTTGATCTATAATTACACACACTTCCATCTAATGGGCAACAAACTTACTGTTATTGTGTACAACAAACTACCACCTCACAAAACTATGTTTTTCGTTTTTTTCCTTTACCACCTTTCATGGTTGTGAATTATGATAGAAAATATATTTTTCTATGATATATATGATTCATTTATACTTCTGAAATTATTATATAACACATACCTTAATGATTTACATTTTGTATAAATACGATAATTTTATTTGGGTAAGTGTGAACTACCGCATCCTCAAAGCAATGTGATCCATTCACACCCAACATGGAATACATTAAAAATGGGTTTAGTGAACTTGTATGATATATATATATATATATATTAAATAATAAGTCCAATTTAATTATATATATATACCTACATATATTTCATTCAATTTCTTTCTTCCTTTCAATATGACAATAAAATGGAAACCACGTTCATGCGTACGTACGACCTACCATTTCCATGAATGGTGTATTCCATTTCATATATCTATATTCTAAAAATTATTATAAATATATATATACTGAATATACATGGTATTTATATAATTTTTTACATTCTGTAAATCATGATATAAGTACAAGGATAAACAATATAACAAATTAAGACACATGCGAAAAACAAAGTGAATATTACCCACAGCGAAACCTTAACTTGGAATTGTTAATAAATGGTAAATATAAATTCATAATAAAACCATATGTGGTATTAGATATATTAATATGGTTTTTTAAAATATGTATAATAAAATTGTATTTATTATATACAAGGTTCAAAGGAATATGAAGAGAGTCAAGACATAAGTTAAGGGAATTTCATCTCACTTTTTATTTCTGGGAGATATATGCCATATTCAGCAATCAATTTATTTTTTGTAGTGCATATACTACCCATGAATGTATTCTATGATTATTATACTTAAATTTATGGCTATTTATATATCCAATTTATGATATCTATTTCATGGGGTTTTACTTTTCAAAAGTCACCACATCAGTAAGATACTTTTGACTCAATTTACCTTCTTTGAGATACATGTTTTGTTATACACCATATTATTTTATGAGGTGTATGATGTGCTATATTTTGTATAAATTTTCAAACATATTATTTAGTATTTTTTTCACTAGATACATACTATTTTATGTATAAAATTATTTATCTCGGTATTCTTGTTGATCTTTAATAGATTCTAGTCAAATTCAAAAATCAGGAGTGACCAGAACAAAAGTCCACATATACACAACATGTACTTTATCAACACACACCATGTAACCTCTTCTCAACACAGTTCGTCCAGACTTAGTACAAACCCATGTATAAATTCATATCTTACATGCCATGTACTATATGTTTACACACCATATACATCCTTTTAGATGCAGTTGGTGGATTCAATTCATACTACATGCAATGTAGGGTGGAACAACATGTCGTGCACCCTACCAACTGAATGTCACCATGTGAAAATTCATGGAGAGGTGCACAACTCACCTAACAGTGAAGAAACCAAAGATAAGCCAAGTTGACTTGACTACACACTGTGTACTATAGGGTACACATAGTGTAGTATAATTTTCTATCTATATGAGATTAAACCCCCCAAATTAAGGGGGAAATTCCATGGGAGGTGATGATTATTTATCATTTGACCTCCCTCGGATCCAAATTTGAGTTTTAATTTATGTTTTTATTTCTTTTGTAGTGTAATTTATTATTCTCACCTTCCCCTTATTCCTCTTGTATCCATGGTAGGGATTGAGTTTCTAATCAATCTACACACTGTGACTATGGTCATAAGGGGATAATGTTCTTATATTGTGGTTGTAATAAGATTATAGTTTTCTGTTATTTAAATTCCAAAGTGGTGATTTTATTATTATTTTTTTATAATTAATTTAACAAATTGAATTACATATTAATTGTTGGTGTTGTATCATACCAAGAACAAAATCAGGGGAAAATTATAAAGGAGTTATAATGGATGAATCCATGATCATTGGGTAATCCCATTGCTACTTGCTTTGGGGTAAATAAATTTAATGTGTATTATGTAATTAATCACTAGACCAAGGGACTAATCTTTTAATCACATAATAGTTTGTTTTCATATTAAAAAATAACAATTTATTTTAATCCCCATAGTAAAATGTGTTCATTAATATTTTTAATACTAAAGAATGACTATTACAATGAACCCTAACCAAATTGAAACCCTGACACACTGTTTCCTATTTTTTTTTTATTTTACTTTTTAAATTTAATTTTCACAAATTTTTTCACTTTTTCATCTTGTTCCCTTCATCCATTCTATTTGGATAATTGACATTGAATCACCGACTCTCACTAAGTCATTGTTTCTCTGTTCTCCCTATGGTATCGACCCTGACTACTGCTAACTACCTATTAAGTCAGATCAGAAGAGATCAATGAAATTATTTCAATTTTCCAAACCTTGTAATAAGAGCTATCAAATTATGGCACTATTACTAGGGAATTGGAAAGAATCATTGTGAGTTTGAGGAAAGGTTCGTTTACCCTAAGTTTTCATTTCCTTTTTATTTTCTTATTTATTTTTTTTGGAACCTCAAACCCATGTCGTATTGATCATTACCCAATTTGGGGATGGTACAGTCCACCTAGAGAGGACTTCTATCTATATGATCCAGTGCTATTGTACTCCTACCTGGGATAGTATTATCCATACATGGATGATGGGTTCCAATACGATGAAAAACTATGTACATTCTTCACCCCACCCATATATTATTCTCCTGTAGAACCATCTATGGGTAATACTGAAAGGTTATTGTCAATAATGGAGGCCTTTACCACACACCAGTTGGACCAAACCAAAAGGTTGGGCCAACATGGAAATATGGTAGAATAGATCTCCAATATAATTTCCAATTTAGATAATTTGGTTGAGTATGAGGTTGGGTGTTCTAAGTATTTTTCAAATGAGAAGACATGTTATGATGTAGGCCCCACCTATCATTCACTAAAAGTTCTTAAACCTAAATTTCAAAACTAAAACTTTGAATATGGGGACACATCACAACATGTAAATACAGAAATTGACCAATAATTTCATTCATAACCCTTAGTTGATTACATACCTGCTTTAGAGAACTCATGTTATTATTTTTAAGACTTCAACATTTCAAATCAGAAACCTCAGGAGGTGGAGGACATAACTGATCAAACAAAGAAACACATACACCTTTGATATCTACTGGCCATGGAGAAAGGCTATTGAAAACTTCCACCTAGACCACATGAAGTTCAAGAATATTGGTTATAATATGAGGGTGTCAGACACATGTGGTGGTTCAAACTGTGAAAACCACATCCACCTTCATATTATAGGTATGTACACTGACTCAAGTTGAGTTAAAGACCTAAAACAAATATTCTTTCTTAGATGAAACCCAACCAATCGTCTTTATCTTCTTTATTTATTTTATATTTTTAATAAAACCAAATGGCATGTACTTCCATTCAACATGATGTATACCACCATTTCACTCGTACAAAGTAGAAATAAAAAAATTATAATACACGTCATGTGTTCCTAGTGACTTGATGTGTAATTTTCTAATTAGTGTATATTATTATAATTTTTTTATAAATACATATTAATTAAGTTAATAAATAGGTATGAGGCATGTACTAATGGAAAGGTCACTGGATTTTATTCGATCTATCACCGGTTCCAATCACTCCACACCTTACTTTGGTACATGGTTTATTCTTTTTGAACCCATGTTTTAATTAAACATCATATGAGATGTTTTTAAAGTAAAATAAAATCATTTAAAAACAAAGGAAAACCCATCGTGGGGCTGAATTGGTTTATAGGGTCCTAACCCATGGATCCAAAAGACATGGTTTCAAGTCCTGTAAACTTGTTTAGTTCCATCAGTTTTCACATTAATGATATCATATGACATGTATTTCAGTGGATGTCATGTGTTAAATGTTTTCATTAATAACTTAAAATGT
Organism: Viscum album; assembly: GCA_963277665.1. Taxonomy (NCBI): domain Eukaryota; kingdom Viridiplantae; phylum Streptophyta; class Magnoliopsida; order Santalales; family Viscaceae; genus Viscum; species Viscum album. The sequence continues at coordinate 1,164,543,943 of OY728159.1, forward strand.
TTTCAAAAATAAAAAAAATCACCTAGGGGTGATGTAGGTTGATTGTCAGAGTCATAGACTAGGGTTCAAAAGACCCAAATTTGAACTCGGGTAATCTTCCTACCTCATCATAATCATTCATAATTAAAACCACACACCATGAATTGTTATTTTCCTAGTGTAGTGCTACAAATATAATTAAAATATATAAAGTTAATAAAACCTTGCATCACTATAAAATTTTATTTAGTGGTTAAGGGATAACATTCAGATTGTCCAGTTATAGGTTCGAATCGCGCCTTGAGCATCAGACCAAAGGTTGTAGCTCTATTTTTAAAATTTTAGAAAATACGATGTGTATTTCTCATATACATTACATGTATAGATTTATTTTCCATTTTTAAATAATATATTATTATATTTATTTTAAATTATAAATAATTTTTTTTATATATTTTACTATTATAACTATACTTTTAATATTAATAATATTAATTCAAAAAAAAGTGTACACGGTGTGTATAGGTCTCTAGACATCGTGTTGTCCCACTATAAATATGGGGAACCCTAATTGGGAACACCTCATGTCATGAACCCCCTTGACTTCTCCCATACACTGTCATTCTACCACCCCTCAAATGCACCATTTTAGCTCATTTTAGGCCCCAATTTCACTTGTATTACAACCCTCAGTCCATGTATTCCCTTCTACGCCTAATATTTATGTTTTTTACTTGAATTTAGGGTGTTTTTGAGATTTGGGTAGGTGTTCAGATGAAACTAGAAGTACACAAAAAAAAAACTGAAGAACTCTTGCAGTGTAATGTATGTACACAGCCACACACGACCTCTTTTGACCATTAAAGAACATGATGTGTGTGTTCGGAGCACGTCGTGTACATATTCCTCTACCTATCTTTGGAAGGTATCCATGTTCACACATCTACATGGCTTGGCTTCCTGTGTCCAACACATGGTGTGTGTGTTCATCACACACCATATACCACTTACCTATAAGGATTTTCTATGTCAAAGGCCTACAAAAGGTGCAACACATGTTCCCATACATGGTGTGCGTGACATTTTACAAGCCGTGTACATTTCTCCCTGACACCTCTTGGATAAGTCCATGAAAACATGATACACATCTTTTATGGCATGTTCTATTACACGTTGTGTACCCCTTTTACACTCTATGTACTTTTATATTTTATTTTCCCACTTTTTTCTCTTTTCTTTTTTTGTTTTATTTTATTTTGTTCTCTTTAATTATGTATAGTCATGATCATGGAAGATGGAGATATATTATATGGGAAATTACCAATTCCAACTACTAATGGGGATCGACCATGTCAGATCCGACTCAGGAGGTTGACAACACTTTCAGTGAAAGATCCTATGGTGTCACAACCACCAGCTTTGGCGATGCTGGCTCCTCTCCTACCAGCACCCACACCTTCAACATCGGCTGGTTCAGTTGACACCATGACACCATATTCAGTAGCCATTAATCCACCTATTTCAATATCCACACCATCCAAAGTTACTGAGGGATAAAGTACAGTAGCTCCCACTTCTAGCATGACACCTTCAGATCCATCCAAGACTTCAGCGAACCGTACTATTCCCACACCACCATCCACTATTGGAAGGACCTCAGAGCCCATTACAGCATCCATTTCTCTACTTACTTCCACAGTATATGGAACTTCTGGGACAAAAACTAAGGGACCAACTCAACCCACTCCGATAGTAGCTCAACCTTAGCTGCACCCCTTCCTTATTTTTGACAAGCATCATCCTGTAGCAGAGAGGTTGCAGTGAGTCTCATGATCAACTATTCAAATGAGTGGTGACTTCATAGACACTAAAATTACTCAATTTATAGGTTTTTGAGGGGAGATTGAGGTGCCCATCGGCCACAACCACTTGACAGAGACACTCTAGGTCAGCAATCCCACTTTTAAAGATTTATTTTTAGAGTATTCTGATACATTTGAGTTTGATGGGGCCACCTACTGAGCCATGTCCAGTGATAAAACCACTTTGGTAAGATTTAGGCTGGGCGGACGACCTTTTTCACTGACTATGGAAAATTTTGTCCGAGGGTGTGGTTTTTACCCCTATCCAGTCACCCCACCTCTAATTTTCACCCTCAACCACCCTGATAACTATGACCATATTATTGTGTTGAGGGAACTTGTTGGGCCTGACCACAAGTACACCCCTACCTTAAAAAAGAGCACTCTCATCATTTCTCTTCCTTTTAGTTTCATCCATTGATGTTTCAACACCAATATTTTTACTCACTATAAAGACATGGATGTCATGTCTGAACAAGACATGGAGATTATCACCTATATTTTCCAGATTTATTACCCTAACCTACTATTCTTTGTCACCTCCTACTTTCACTCCATGATCCATGGTAGTTAGGGAAACCACAATATAAGATTCTGCACCACAAAATTGGCACACTATCTGGGGGTTTTTGAGCCATCCCTCCCTCATGATCACATAGGTTCTCACTAGAATATATAATTCATCATGATTATATTCATTAATATGGTTGATCAATGAGGATAGTGATTTTTTATCATACAAGACACCTTGGATCTTACTGGGGTGAGTGATGACCCCCTACCTCCACTGGTGTTTCTGATCTAGTACCATCCCCTCCACCAACTAAAATCCCTTCTCCACCGATAGACCTTCCTTATTCCTCCCTTCCATATTCTTCTTCCACCCATTCTTCTTTCAACCCATACAAATCCCCATCTCTACCCACACACTCAGCTGATATCCCCATCTCCCTCTACCTGTCCATGATAGAGATACACCAAGATGCCTTGGCTCAAACCTAGACATAGATGGTGGGAATGTTGAACCTCATTCTTCAACACTTGGTCCTTTCACTTCCACAAGAGCCTTCTCTTTCACTCAATACTCAGCCTTTGTAATTGATGCTTCAGTTCCCAACATTGGTTATAGACTGAGTTTTACTCTCTACTAGTAGACTAGATAACACTACTTCTGCTGCTATCCAGGACATTCCAGTTGAGCCCATGACACAGAGCACAGAGGAAATCCCTCCATCTCCCACTGAAGCTGCTCCTACTTTACTAGATCCCCTTGTCATAGATGATAACTATTTTGAGGCCACACAATGAAAGTTTATTCACATTTATTTCATTATATATATCTTTTGTTCTATTGTTTTGATGTGATAGTTTTTATGCTTACAGAATCATTTTTTCCATTTATTCGATAGTCATAGGTACTCTAGAGAAATATGGGAATCTCAATTTGACTAATTTCCAAATTTTTGTGTTCTCCATGATGGGAGTATTATTTCAGAGTTTATTTTCATTACTATTCTCTTGTAATTACTTCTTTCACTACTTCCCTCACCTTCGCCTACTTATATCTTCCACATCATCTTATCTTCCTTAGTTTTTCACTTGGGGGACCATGTATGATATTAACTGTGGGGGAGAGTCTCTAATATACAACCTTAAACTGATCTAGGAGACATCATTAATAGTTGAAATATTTTAACATGTGGAATTTTTTTTGATTAATTATAATTATAAATAATAAATACATAAATGGATATTTTAAAAGATACATGATTATTTTAATTTAAAAGTTTTTTAAAATGATTGCTGATATAATTTTATTTTTGATTTAAATTCTTGGCCTTTTACATCTACGAGACTAATAATTTTTACTCATGTCATGACCTAATTGACCCTTTATTTTCCTCATTCCCGAGAGGTATTCTACGATTTTTTACATACTCTTTCTTACACCCTATTTATTCATAGATTCTTGGGATTTGCATGACTAATAGAACTTACATGTTTTTCTATTAAAAATATGAATATTTTTTAATCACAATAAAATAATTGATGAATTTGATTTATATTTTCATCCCCTTTAACCTTGATACCTAACCTACATATGACTTTTTTGAAACCCTTAGAAACCATGAAATTCTTTGATAAGAAGCCACATTACAAGCCTATGTGTTCTTCCCACCCTAATTCTTTGATAATTTTTCTTGATCATTCATTCGATCTTATAAGAGGGAATTTTTCTATTCATGGAACATTTTGGAGCGGGAACATGAAATTAAGTGTGGGGGATTTTTCCTCTTTTTTCATTTTGGGAAGAAGGGTTAAAAACCACTATTCATTATATTTTTAGTGGTCCTTTTATAAAAAATGTTGAAAAAATTCAATATGGACTAAAATTCATTCATTACACTTTTTTATGGTTTAAGAACCCATTTTGGGGAGGGAATATCATGGAGATGGTGAACATTGAGAGTTCTTTATTGGGGATGAATTTTCACTGAGCTTTTTAATTGAATATCATGCTTTATTATTAATAAGTCATCCTTCCCTTTAAAGCCTCTAAGATCATTTTTCACATCATTACCTACCACCCTTATCCTCATAATCATTTGAAACTTATTGAAAGACCTCTTGAATTTTGTGATTTGATTTATAAGGGGAGAATTATAATACTTGAGAGCCTATGGATTAAGTGTATATACTTGAGATTGAGCATAAATATGATTATATGATATTGAGTGATGAATGTGACATTTTATAGTGAGGTAATAATCAAGTGACATGTGTATTTATGAAAATTTGAATAATGTGAATAAAAGAGGATTAAAGTCTTTAATTGAATTATAAACAAGGAATTATTATAATATCTTTGAAAATTGAAATATTTTTTATTACTTTTAAAATAATCTACCATGGATATAGTGTTTATAAGTATAATTAGTTGAATTCTTAGCTTTGTAGAGTTTGGATTCTATTAATTAGATGTTGAGATTTTTCTTGAGGGCAAGAAAATGACTAGGTGTGGGGGAGTTTGATGTTCTAGATTTGTGTATACATTTTCATACGTATTATTGAGTATAAAAACATGTTTTCACTCAATACATACTTTTTTATGGATAAAATGATTTATCTTAGTATTCTTATTGATATTTTAGGAGATTATAGTCAAATTAAAAATTGGAAGTGACCATAAGAAAAGTACAGAAATATATGATGTGTGATTTATCAACACATTCCATTTAACCTTTCCCCAACATGGTTTATCTAGGCTGAGTACATTCCCATGTAGCAAGTCAGATATTACATGCCACGTACTACATGTTTACACACCATGTACATCCTTATATATACGATTTGTGGATGTAATTAATACTACATGCTATGTGGGTCAAAACAACATGTCATGTACCCCACCAAACAATCACTAACGCACACAAATCCAAGGAGTAGTGAACGACTCACCTACCGACAAAGAAACCAAAGAAAATTCAATTTGACTTGACTATAAGTTGTGTTCTTTATGGTACACATCATGTTGTCTAATTTTATAAAAATATCATATGAAACTCTCCAAATTAAGGGGGACATTCTAGGGGAGGTTCTTGTATATTTTCATTCGAAATCCCTCAGATACAAATGTTAGTTTTCCATTACATTTTTATTTCTATTGTAATATAATTTTTTCTTATCCCCTTCCCCATATTCACCTCATATCAATGGTAGAGATTGATTTTTTTCTCAATACTCACACTGTGACTATGTCCATAGGGGGATATTGTTCTTGTGTTGGGGTTGTAATAAGATTCTAGTTTTTTGTGATTTAAATTCCAAAGTGTTTATTTTATTATAAATTTTGTTTTATATTTACTTTAACAAATTTAATTACTTATTAACTGTTTGTGTTGTATCTGACCGAGAACAACATAAATGGATAATTATAAAGAAGTTAAAGTTGGAAAATCCATGACCATTGAGTGAGCTTATTGACGCTTTCTTTGGGGTAAAGAACATCAACAAGTTTTAAGTAATTAATCACTAGACTGAGGGATTAATATTTTAATCATGTAATTTTTTGTTGTCAAACCAAGAAACATAAACTTATTTTAATACCCATGGTAAACTATTTTAATTAATATTTTTAATATAAAATAATGATTTTTACAATGAACCCTAATTGAATTACAACCCCAAAATACTATTTCCTATTTTTTTCATATTTTATTTTATTTTAATTTAATTTCTGAATTTCTTTTCATTTTTTCATCTTGTTCACTTCTTACATTATATCTAGATAACTGAAACTAACTTTAAAACTCACAATAAATCATTATTTCTCTATTCTCCCCATGGTATCGACCCCAATTTCCACTAACTACCTAGTTAGTCAAATTATACGGAAACAAATAAATTATTCTAATTTTCCGCACCTCACGATGGGTGCAGTCAGTGTATATAAATTTATTTTACGTAATATCTCATGAAAATACTTATTTTAATGATATCTTAAGCTTCAAATAATTTAATTCTTATACATGGGGATTATGATTCAATGTCACTAAGTGGTAAGAGTTTATTGAAAAAATCTCATCATTTATCGAGATTTTTTATAATAATGATTCGATTGATGAAATATTATGATTCATATCTACAAATATATCATGAAATTTATTCTCCTATGATTATTCATGATATATTACTGCATTAGTACCATTTTGTCACTCTTTGGTATGTAATATGATCATGAAAGTGTTTTTAAGAAAGTTTTACTTTACATCTCTCTTTGGTCGGAAATCTCTATTCCTTCAAAACCATGTTTTCTAAAATGGATTCCAATAATATTCTAATATTATCCTATGATATTTAATAGAAAATTTACCAATTTTTTAAATATTAAAAAATTATTTTAAAATATAACATTATTTTCATTTTCTGATCAAGACACTTTTTATAGTGCAAAAATAATGTTCGACATATACAGATTTACCTACTATCATGCCCATCATTCCCTTGAATATTCCATTACAAGACTACAAAGGTATTTAGAAAAAATGTTTTCCTAATATTATGGAAATTCATTGTTTAAAATTTTTTTCAATGAAAAATGTTTTCAAATTTTTTTATGTTTAAAAAGTTTTTTAAATGATTTTCAAATTTTTTTTATAATTTTTCAAATGGTTGTTTTCAAAGAAAAGTATTTCAGTGATTTATAATATTATTTTATAAGTTTTAAAATTATTTTCAAAGAAAAATATTTTCAAAATTTACTCAAGCTTATTTTATAAGTATTCAAGGAAAAAGGTTTTCAAAATGTTTCCAAGCTACTTTTTTAATTTTTCAAGAGAAAATGTTTTCAAAATGATTTCAATCCTTATTTATGTTTTTTAAAAGTATATTCAAATAAAATGGCTTTCAAAAGGATTTATGTTGTAAAATATTTTTTTGTTAAATAATAAAATATATTTTCCTCAACAATATTTTTTAAAAGAATATTTACCAACTATTTTCCATCTAAGATGACATCCATTAGTGTTACTCATGACTTTATGAGAAATGATCCATAGGATCCATTCATATTATTTCTATGAATGGTTTATGTTTTTATGGAATTATGTTTATGAAACCATTTTATCTTTCCCAATTTATATGTTTATGAATCCTGTTCCTCCTTCATAGGGTTTATACTTATGATACTTTCTTATTTTCCTAGGTTATGCTTTGATGAAATTATTGTGAAGCCTATATTTTTTCACAGTTTAAGATATGATTACATGTTTATAAAACACATTTCATTTCATGGGTTATGATAAGATTTTTATGAAACCCATATATTTTTATGGGTCATGATATGATGAAAGTTTTATTATCTTATGGTACATCTACGAATGATTTATTTTGATATGAGTCGATCCTATATATCTCTTCAATGCATTCAGTAATGATTTATATCTCATGATATAATGATTAGAATCAATTTGTCAGGATTGATCCACTATAGGACTATTGGGAAACCTGATCCATTATAAAGAAAAGATTACGACTAAGGATGGTTGTGTGTCCCACCCAATAGTTATAGTTCTCATAAAGATGGGGAGATGGGGAAACATGATCCACTATGAAAAGATGAGTAAACTCGATCCACTATTGGAAGATGGGGAAACCTAATCCATTACAATTAAAGGAATATAACTAGGGATGGTGGTGTGTCCCACCCAGTAGGTGTAGTCCCCATAAAGTTACCTGATAAGTTCTAGTAATTCATCTTGACTTATAGAGAATGATAATATATTTTAGGTTTATGCCAAAATTCCATGTCTTATTCATATGTTTTGATTTCATGGATTATTATCTTATTTACCTTATTATTAATGTCTTATGAAATTCTAATCGTTATTACATGATTTACATTTATGATCTCTGATTAGTAGGGTATGATATTTTAATTTTAGTATCATTTTTTCATACCCTTATGCTTATGTTTATACTTACATATCTCCCTTGTTTACCTATACTGAGAACCCGAGCTCGCCGATTTTTATGTTTTATTCCCTAGGATATGAAGATATGTATTAAGTATGATGTGTCTAAGAAGGGTGCAAGTAATGAATACCCTAGTGAGAGATAATGTAGCTCACTTATGTACCTGTGTTTATGTTTCCATGTTTCCAAAGGCACGATATTAATACAGTCTTTGGGAAGCTAATTGTGAAATGTTTTATGTATTCCAAAAAAATTAAGTAATGTATATATATGTTAATACTGGTTGGTTATCGATCTAGAGTGGAATAGTTTTTTCACATGAATTCGAAAACCATGTGGAGCTCAGACACTTGGCCCTAGAGACTTTTTAGGGATGTCACACAACTAGTGAAAAATCATCCAAACTATGTAGCCAATCAATTTATATATCTATATCCATATTATATTTTTTTAGGACTATTTTTTATTTTTAATTTCTTCTAAAGTACATTCCACTTATTATAGATGGATAAAAAAAGATTTATGGTTTTCTGATGATTATTGTAAAATATTTTGTTTGATATGATACACTATGACCTATTTAGGTGTAAGATCCCAAATTTTTATGTAGATGTCTCGAGCACATTTTTTGAAATAAATTTTCCTTATTTTTAGTGTATCTTTTTTGGGTTTTACCTTGGGGAGTTTTTGAGTGAAATTGGAAGTTTTTGGAGGGTTATTGGGCAGTGAATGGTTGGTACATGATTTTCCCAAACCGTGTGCCCTGCCCCAGTAAATCATGAAACCCCAAGAAGATAGGAATTTAATGGTTTTTGCATGGTTTTTCAAACTGTGAATTATCTTATTAATAAAAATGAACCCCTACTATAATCAGATCATGGTTGAGGTGCATGATTGGGAAAACCATACACCCCTACCAAGGAAACCATACCTGCAGTTTTTATTATTCAGAAAATTGGTTTTTAAAATCCCAACCCCAAAACTTTTCCCCAATTAAACTAAATTCAGACTTAACATATTCCTCTCATTTTGGTGTCTCATTAATGGTTTCCAAATCTTTATTAAATTATTTCTTAATGATTCAAATCATAAAATGAAGATCTTCACCTCTCCAAGTAAGTGAATCACTTCCCAATTGGTTTCCCACCCTTCTCCACTCTTTATCTCATCCTTTAAAGGGAAGTAATCCTATATTTTTGTGGATCTAGATCTAGGTTAAATAGATCTTTATTATTTTGATCTTGGATCTAGGTTTCATATCTAGATATCATTCTTCATTTTTTTCTTGATCATTCTGCTTAAATTGAGGATTTCAATCGGTGAGCATTTGTCAACGTTTTTGAGGTAGGTGGTATAAATTAAAAATCCAATAGTCTTGAATTAATTATGTGCATGTAATTGTGAAATTTAAATTTCCATGATTTGGTTAATTTTATTGGAAATTGAATTGATTTAATTTAATTTTCATGTGTTAATGATTTGGGTTAAATTGGGGAAATTGAATTGCAGAATTGGATTAACTAATTTATGAATGAATTAATATGATATTGGTATTGCGGAATTAAATTAATTAATTTATGAATCAATTAATGGAATATTGGGATTTTAAAATTTAATTAATTGATTAATTAATTAATTAATGGGATATTGGGATTGTGGAATTGAATTAATTAATTTATTAATGAATTAATAGAATTTGTGTTTGTGAAATTCATTGATTAATTTAATGTTGATTTGGTTAATTAATGGTTGTGAAATTGGTCAATTAATGTGATATTAATTAATTGACAATGATTATTGTCAGATTTTTGTTTTAACCTAAATGAATTAATGGGTTATATAATTAAATGATGATGAATGGGTTAATGGTGATTGTAATATTATTCCATGTGAATTAAAGTGTTGAGCCTCGTATTGTTGTTTTGACAATTGAAGTGTTAAACATTAATGTGAATGTTTGAAAATAAGGTTAATTATGCTTAACCTGCATGTTATGAAATTATGATACAAGTGATATTAGGATATATTTGATATTTTGATATATGTGAAAAACGTGTGTGGAACATGAACTACTTCTTCAAAAGCCCATAGTGATAAATGTGTGTTGGACATGGAATTCTAATTTGAAATCCCATAATGATCAACTACTATAGGACATGAACTATTGATTCAAAATCCCATAGTGATTATCAAGGTGTGGGATAGGTACTGAGGTTCTAAATACCCATGAGGTGGTATACAAGATGTTGTATTCCCATGAGTAGTCATTGAACTATGGTTTCAATTGTCCGTGATATAATGTGAAGTGAAATGATAAATTATAACCATAGTTGTGATATGGTTCATAATTAAACATGGGCAAAAGCTTGTATTGAGGGTTTGGGTGTCCTCGAGAACCCAAGGGTTTATGTGGTTAAATAAATATTAATTAAATAAATATTAATTGTTTACTTTATTTCTTGTATTTTTATTCTTTATACAACTGTATACACTATTATTAACTGGATATTTTTTTAGACACCGTTGGTGGTGGCCTATTGATTTGTACTCACACCCTTCTTGGGCTTCTAGATTAGTACCTAAATAGATTTCATGGTTGCAGGAAAAGTTAAGTGAAAGGGACCTATATTAGATGGCTGAGTCTATATGAAGCATGGATGAGGGAACCAAACTTGCTGTCATGACCCACTTGGGAGTTGTCAGTGTCTTAAATTATATATATGCATTTTGTTACTTGGCACATATTTGGCATGAGGTATCTACTTTTTAGTTTTGGATATTGTGTTTCCTTTTTTGTTCATCATGTGATACTGATTCGGATTGGTTATTGGTTATATAATTTGGTTATTATTATTTATTTCCACTATTGTGTTTCTTCGATAAAGAGGTTATAGTCTCCCAATGATCGATATTAGACCCTCACTGTTAGTTGAAAGCCTCTAGAGTATAGGGAGGCACACATGAGTTTATGTAACCAGATAGTTTGGGGAACTAGAGTGTGGCACCTGGGTTGGGATGTTATAAAGTGGTATCAAATGATTTTTTATTTTCTTTTTCTTTTATCTTATTATTTGGGAAAGGTAGATAATAGAATAGGATGAGTCAGGCCTTGCTTAAGAGATCATGCATGGGAATAGATAACCCATGTATGAGGGTAAAATCCATATACCTAGTGAGGTATTGTTGTTATTGATATGCGTTGTTACAATTGATGTTATTTCACCTCGAGTGATGCACTTATTGTGTGATGTGATTATTATTTATGAGTTTGTTTTGAGATTTGATTCATGGACCAGTATGGAATCAGAGGTGAGTATAAATGCATCATTCTAGGCACTAAGGATTATTTTTGGGACATTCATCCTTTTAGGCATGCACGAGAAAGGTAGGTTATTGGGTGAGTTGTTTAAATGAAGGTTATTTTCTTTACTGGTGTGTTTTAAATGAAAAAGGTTCCTAACAAGAATTGAAAATTATAAATGATGAAAAATGTGAAAAACGGTTGTCTAATGAGAAATAGGAATATGAAAATTATTTTACCCTTTGATAACCATGAACTTGATGTAGGATGGTTAATGGAAGAGATAGTGCCTCAATTTTGGCTATGTGGTAGGGTTTGGGTGAAATGACTTATTCTGGCCTATTGTGAATCCCTCTTATGTAAGTGTGCTAATATTGTGTTATGTTTACTTAGAAGTGTGTTTGGAATTGTAGAGGTATGAGTACATGATTATTATTACTTATACAATGACTAAAGTCTATAGATGGAGATGATCCTCCAGTAATGGAACGTGTGGCACCGATAGTTCCAGGTGAGGAACCAGGAGAGTAGTTACATGAGAAATTTTCTCAGTTTATATTGTTTATGGAGACAGACCTAAATAAGATTCTAAAGAGTATTTTTTACCTTAAATTGGAGTTTCAATTGTAGCACCCTCTGACTTTCATAGGATAGGGAGGAGTAGGGGTATTAGAGTTCTGAATTGAGTCCATACAGACTATACTTGACCATTTGGAGGCTCTGTTTGAGAAGAGGGTCATGTTGTCTACTTAAATGTTATGAGGATCAGATAAGTGCTAGTGGGATGTTTAGACTTGGACCCAGCATGATGATGGTATGGAAAAAAAGGAATTTTTGGAGAATTACCTCGAGAACTTTTATCTAGAGACACTAATACATGAGAGACTAGATGAGTTCATGTGATTGACTCATTGAAGTATTTCCATGATTGACTATGCTGGTCGATTTACTGACCTGCAATATTTTTATCCAGTGTTGGAAAGAGATGAGATAATAATGGAAAGGCGTTTATAGGATGGAATTTATTTTTATATTAGGTCCCATGTTAATATATTTCAGCTGAAATTTTTTTCTCAAGTGATGGATCATGATATAATATCCGAGGGGAACTTAAAGTAAGCTTCTAGTGGAGAACATGTGGTTTATGTTCGACGATCAATGGGTACATATTCTGAAATTAGTAAGAATCATTACAGTAATTATAGATAGGGTGATAGTAATAAGAGTGGATAGGGGAAGGGTTAGTCACATAGGGCCTTACTCAAGTGATCTTTCACTAGTGTGGTATGTCATATCACTTCTGTAGACAGCGTACTGACCACCAATTGTGTGTTGTTCTTGTGGTAGGGTGGGACATCTGTAGAGGTTTTTCAGGAACCCTTGATAGATTGGTAATGATGAAGTGGGTAGATAGAACAAGAGTACAGGAAGAGGTACTTCTACACTATACTAGTCTAGTAGTTATAGTTCTACTGACTAGGGTGGTATAGGTATTAGATGATGTGATTTTGGGAAATATCCACCATATCAGTAGAGTGGTGTAGTTTAGGTGGCTCAAACAGCTTCACCAAAAAGAGGGACAGGACAATTACAGGTTGTTCATCATAAAATAGTTGATAGTAAGGCTATACCATCAATATTTAGAGTTGATATTATTTTAGATGCTACAATTTATAGTTCCTTATTTGATATTGGTTCTTCTCTTTCCTTTATATCTACAGAACTTCTGAATTTTTTGATCCTAGTGGTGGAGCTTGTGAGAGGGGTGATGAAGATAAATACACCTTTGGGAGTATGGTCAAGGGACATTTGTTTTTGCAAGGGGTGTTATCTTGAGGATAGGGAGTTCTATTTTTTATGGGATCTTTACATTCTTGACATGTTAGGAATTGATCTAATTTTGTGGATGGAATAGTTAGTATCATACTGAGTCCACATAGATTGTTACCACATGAGAGTGATTTTCCATCTTCTGAGGGTAACAATCACATCCATCATAGAGAATGGGATATTCAGGTGAGCCATGTAGGGCTAGGTCATTAGAAAATGGGGAAGGTCATCACCCATGATTCAATTATGTTATTAGACGATGGAGGTGTAATGCATGATGTCTTTCCACCCATAGTGGACATGTTGCATGATGTGTTTCCTAAATAATTATTAGTGATACCACCTGAGAGAGATGTGGAATTTATGATTGATCTCATATTGGGGGATTATCCAATTTCTATTCCACCATAAATAATGATACCAATAGAGATTATAGATCTTAAGACTCAATTAGAGGACTTTATAGATAGGGGTTTTATCCATCCAATTACATCTCCTTGGGGTCACTATTTTTTTATAAGAAGTCTAACAAAAATTTGTGCTTGTGTATTGATTAAAAGAATTTGAATCATATGATAGTGAAGAACTAGTATCCTCTTCTATGTATCAATGATATTTTTGAATAGTTTAGGGGGCTTGTTTTTTCTCTAAGATTGACTTGAGATTAGGGTATCATCTGTTGAGAGTTCAAACTTTTGATATACCGAGGACTACTTTTAGAAGTAGGTATTACCTTTATGAGTTTATCATGATGCTGTTCAGGTTGATGAATGAAACATAAATGTTTATGGCCTTGATGAACATAATCTTCTATCCGTACCTGGATCAGTTTTTGGTTGTGTTTTTGGATGAAATATTAGTGTACTCCAAGACTAATGATGATCATTATAAACATCTTGATATCATACTAAGTAGACTCAGAGAGAATAAGATATACACCAAGATATCTAAGTGTCATTTTTGGATTGATTAGGTACACTTCTTAGGTCACATCATCTCAGAAGAGGGTGTATTAGTGGACTTGGATAAAGTTCAAGATGTGGTTTCTTGGGAGCATCCCAAAAATGTTTTTGATATTCATATATTTTTGGGGTTAGCAGGATATTTTTAGAGGTTCATATAATTATTTTCCCATTTGGAGGAACCTATTTGAGGTTTGAACAAGAAGGGGGTAAAATTTAATTTTCAGAAGCATATGAGAATGCCTTCAAGGATTTGAAGAAACAATTGATTTTGACAGCAATATCGATCCAATATGATTAGGGTGAGGAGTATATAGTGTTTTTTGATGCATCTGGGATCAGTCTTGGAGCAGTGTTGATATAGGGAGATTGAGTTTTGGCATACGTGCCTTGGAAGTTTGGTTCACATGAACATAATTACCCAATGTAAGACCTTAAATTAGTTGTAGTAGTTTATTCTTTAAATTGTTGGGGAAATTATCTATTGGGATAAAAGTTAATTGTGTATATGAATCAAAATAACCTAATGTATAAATTTTCCAATTGATATTTGAATATTTGGTATCATAGATGAGTTGAGTACATGTAGTCATTTGATTTTGATCTAGCATATACACCCAGGAAGAGAAATAGTGTTGTTGATGCTTTGACCAGGAAAAATCAGACTCAAGTTGTTCAAGAGTCTATCTCAGAGTGGAATATGATGATGTTTTCGGCTAAGATGCATGTTATGGTTTAAGATAGCTAGGATTAGATTCCCATAATATCATTTTCAGTAGAGTATATAATTTTGATATGGATTAGAGATAGACATTGTGAGGATCTGGAATGTTTGGCCTTGAGGGAAACCTTTAAGGTGTGGAGACACCTTCAAACTAGATTATAGATTAGGATGAGATCATGTATGTCAAAAATTGGGTTGTTGTGACTAAGAGTATGTGGGAGGATTTGATGCTTTAATTTCTTCCCTCAAAGTGGGCGGTGCATCCAGGTGTGACAAAAATGTACCTTCAACTATCTTAAAAGTTTTGGTGACTGAGAATGAAAAAGTCGATAACATGGTTTGCAACAAGATACTACAACTATAAATAGGTGAATACTGAGAATAAATGATTTGGTTATTTAATACAATCATTACTATTCTGAAATGGAAGTGGAATGATGTTACTATGAAATTTTTGGGGAGTCTCCCAAGGAATCCTCAAAAGAATGATGCTATTTGGGTTATCGTGGACCATTTGAAAAAGGTAGTGCATTTCTTGATGATATGGGAGACTATAAGTGGAGTTTTTAAGAGATTTTTATATATGAAAGATTATCTAACTGCATGGTGTTCCAAAGACTATGGTTTCAAACCATGACTCATGTTTACTTCATGCGTCTATTTGGGATTATAGAAGGGACAAGACATGTAGGTTTTACTGAGTATATCATTCCTCCCAATGATAGATGGGAAGTCTGAATGCACTATTTAGGTGCTTGAGGATATGATGTGAGAATGTGTTCCAGACTTTGGTGGGTCTTGGGAGAAGCACCTAAATTTTGTAGTGTTTTCATATAACTACAATTATCAAGAAACTATTAAGATTAAACCATATGAGTCACATTATGGTTGGACATGAATATCGAATCTATGCTGGATGAAGGTAGGTGAGTCAGAGTTGTTGGAATCGAGTCTCATGCATGATACATCAGAGAAGGTACAACTGATTCAGATGTGTATGAATACAACTCCGAGTATACATATGTTATATAATGATAGACATCAATGACCCCTAGAGTTCATATAGGGTTATTCTGTATTCCATCAGGTGTCACCTAGATTAAATCACTACAAAATACAGATAAAGGCCAAGTTAGTACCTAGGCTTGTTGAACCACTTGAAGTTGTGGAGAGAATTAGACTAATGGTATACTGATTGGATCTTCAACAAATATATAGTTCTATTCATGAAATTTTTCATATGTCACAGCTTTGGTTGTATCACCCCGAACCTTCTCATGTGATCGATGTGGAGGGTTTTGAGCTTGAGATAGATGCATCCTTTAAGGAGCATATGACATGTGAGTTAGATCACAATGTGAAAGAGTTGAGGGAAAATGGCATGTCGATAATTTATGTATTTTGGAAACATGGTCTTGTTCAAAATGAAACATGGGAGAGAGAAGTAGATATGTTGGATCGGTGGCCTAATATTTTTAACTCAGAATCTTATTGATTCTTGGGATTACATCTCAAGGATGAGCTGTTATAATGTGGGGATATTGTAAGATCCCTACCTTTTCTATTCATGAATCATGTTTTTTAGGAAATATTTTTCCTTTTTTTTGAGTGTATATTGTTTGGGTTTTACTATGGGGACTTTTTGGGTAAAATTAGAAGTTTTTGGAGGGTTATTGGGCCATGAATGGTTGGTGCATGGTTTTCCCAAACTATGCACCCCACCACAACAAACCGTGAAACCCCAATTAGAGGGGAATTGAATGGTTGGCACATAATTTGTCAAGCCATGCACCCTCTTAGGAGTAACCATGTAGCCTCCTAGAAAAGGTGCATGGTTAAGGTGCACAGCTTGGAAAACCATGCACTACTGCCTAGGAAACCATATATAGAGTTATTATTATTCCAAAAACTAGTTTTTAAAATTCCAAACCCTGCGAAAATTCATCCTAATTCGACCTAATTTTACCATAACCTATTCCTGTTTTCTAGAGGCTCTCAGATGGATTCCAAGGCCTTCTGACCTCCATTATTAATGATTCAAATCCCATATTAAAGACCTACACATCTCCAATTAAGTTAATATAATCTTTATTGGTTTCTTATCCTTCTCCCATCTTTCTCTCATCCTTTAAATGGTATTTTACTCTATTTTTTGGATCTATATATATATTTAAAATATCTTAATTTTTTTGATCTTGTATCTAGGTTTCATATCTAGATCTCATTATTCATTGTGTTCTTGATCATTTCTCTTAAATTTAGGATTTCCATTAGTGAGTGTTTTTAAATGTTTTTGAGGTAGGTGGTCTAAATTTCAAATCTCATCGTCTTGAAATAATTATGTGTGTGTAATTATGAAAATTTAATTTCCATGATTTGGGAAATTGCATTGGAAATTAAATTTATTTAATTTAATTTACATGTGTTAATGATTTGGGTTAAATTAGGGGAAATTGAACTGTGTAATTGGATTAATTAATTAGTGAATTAATTAATTAGATATTGGCATTGTGAAATTAAAATAATTAATTTACTAATTAATTAATGGGGAGTTGATAATGTGGAGCTGAATTAACTAATTAATGAATTAATTAGTAGGATATTGAGATTTTGGAATTGAATTAATTAATTAGTTAATTAATTAATGTAATTTTGTGTTTGTGAAATTCATTGATTAATTAAAGTTTTATTTGGTTAATTAATGGTTTTTCAATTGGTCAATTAATGTGATATGAATTAATTGACAATGGGTATTATGATATTGTTGGTTTAAGATAAATTGGTTAATGGGTTATATGATTAAATGATGAAGAATGGTTTAATATTGATTGTCATATTATTCCATGTGAATTATAGCGTTGAATCTTGTATGTTTTTTTGATAATTTTAATGGTACACTTTAATGATAATGTTTGAAAAGAAAGTTAATGATGCTTAACCTAGATGTTATGAAATTGTTATACAGGTTATATTGGGTTATTTGTGATATTATGATATATGGGACAAATGTGTGGGGGCCATAGACTTCTACTTCAAAATCCCAAAGTAATAAACTTTCGTGGGGCATGGACTACTGATTCAAAAGTCCATATTGATAAATTATTGTGGGACATGGATTGGTTCTTCAAAATCCCATATTGATAATTGAGGTGTGGGATATGGACTAAGGCTCTAAATACCCATGAGGTGTTAGACACAACATTATACACCCATGAGTTACCATTGGGATATGGTTCCAATTGTCCATGATATAATGTGAAATGAAGTGATAGACGATAAACACAGTTGTGATATGGTTCAGACTCTGACATAGGCTGAGTAGGTATTGAGGGTTGAGGTGTCCTTGGGAACTTGGGGGTTTATGTGGTTAAATAAAGACCAATTGAATAAATGTAAAATGGTTAATTTATTTATTGTATTTTTATTTTTTATACAACATAATACACTGTTATTGACTGATGATTTTTTTTTATAAATCACTGGTGGTTTCCTATTGAGTTTTACTCACACCCTACTCGGGCTGGCTGATCAGTACCCGAATAGATTTCATGGTTGCATGATATTTTAAGGGAAATGAACATATTTTATATGGCCGAGTCAATATGGAACATGGATGAGGGAACCAATATTGGTGTTTGGAACCTCTTGAGAGTTGTTAGTGTCTTTACGTTTGGGTT
Source organism: Viscum album (assembly GCA_963277665.1). Classification (NCBI taxonomy): domain Eukaryota; kingdom Viridiplantae; phylum Streptophyta; class Magnoliopsida; order Santalales; family Viscaceae; genus Viscum; species Viscum album. The sequence goes on from OY728159.1 coordinate 1,164,562,752, forward strand.
TTTATTTTGACACTTGACACATATTTGTAACGACATATCTACTATTTAGTTTTGGATTTTCATTTCTTGTCTTTTCAAAATGTGATACATGGTTGGATTTGATATTCATTATATAATTTGGTTATTATTTTTTATTTTTGTTATTTTGATTCTTTTATAAAGAAGGTACAGTCTCCCCACGATTGATATTAGACCCTCAAAATGATTTGATAGCCTCTAGCATACAAGGAGGCATGCATGAGGTCTTTTGACTAACTAGTTCAGGGAAATTGTGTGTGGCACATAGGTTGTGATGTTACATTAGGTTTTTTGTTTTAAATTTTTTTTTGTATTAAAAGAGAATTTTTATGAAATGTTTTGATTTTGAAACTAGTTTTTTCTAGTTTTTTGAAAATGTAAATTTTTGGAATGTCCTGGTTTTCGACAATGTGTTATGGTTTATTTACAAAGGAATTTTCTTCTATGATATGTTTTGAAAGTGGTTTATTTTATTATGGAATTTTTAAAGTTTTTTTAAGAGAAAGTTTATTTTTATATATATTTTTTTTGAAATAGAAGTGAATTTCATTAAATTTTTTAGTCCTCTATTGAAATTCATGGAGTGTTCTGAAATAAAGGATAAATTTATAAAGTATTTGTGGGATTATTATTTAGAAGATCATAATGGTTTTCAAATATCATGTAATGTTTTGAAAATATCCAGTTATGGAATTTGGGATTTTAAGTTGTGAAATGGATTTTATGTAATATTTCCAAAGGAAATGGGTTGTTTTTTAAGAGAGAGTTATTTAATTTAACAAAATTTATTTCTTTATCAAGTGTTTTTTATTTTAATGAAATTAATTTTATTGTATGATCTTATTTGATAAATTTCAATTTTGGGTTTAATCTGTTGGTATAAATAGTATTTTTTATTTAGGTATGGAAGTCATGGATAAGTTAGATTCACGATTTATAATACCTAAAAACATTCCTCTTAGAAAGGCCTTTATGTAGCTTAGAAAGTATGCTCCCAAGTATGATCCTTAGGGTGATTAATTTAAATGTTTAAGTGTGACTCATTTGGTTGTTAAATCAGCCCAAATTCAAAATAGTGGTAGATTAAAAAAAATTTATATCCATTTACTTATTAATCCCTCACTCACCTACCTTTTATAGTGGGTAGTTTTCACCTTATTCTCCATATACTTTTAAAAATATCATTAATTGGGATAATTCCTATTCGATACCTGAAATATGATGTATTTGGATTTGGAATAATATTGTATTAGGAAGTGGGAAAAGGGGGTCTTAGAAGAGGATAGGACTCAGGTGATCATATGTACCAGTATTTATTCTGGATGAGTTTAGATCTGGTTTTTCTTTTTACGATATTTTTTATTGGTATATTTCCTCAGGGTGTATACTCTATCCTTGTTTTATAGAGGTATTGATTGTTTCAGATGTGATTATTCCTTATTGATTTTATATGCCTCTTGATGTGGTTATGTGATGTTATACATGTGATTAAAGTCCTATTTTGGTGATTTATTCATCGGAATCATTGGGTACATGATTGGGTGACTGATATGAGTGATATACTACTCTATATTATGCTTATACTATTACTCAGTTTGATATTTTTCCTAGCTAGGGAATTTTTTTGTATGGTTCTATGTTGGAGGGTTTTATGTGAGTTAGATCCCATGTTATTATCCTTTATCTTCAAGAACGGATGGCAGATCCCATATTTTCTTTACTGAGTCATGTTTTTGGTTTATGTACCACTTCCTTTGCATGGCATGGGATGTTTTTGGGTAATGAGACCTTGATTATGATCACTTGGTGTATCCTTTTGGTTGTGTTATTTTTTAGATATGATTAGCTGGTATATTTGATGGTTTTTGTGGTTGATAGGGGATTATTGTTTTTATTGTGATATTTTTTGGTAAATATGTTGTTATAGTGATATTATTTTTATATAAGTGTTTATTTCTCATCACACCATTTTAAAGGAATTTTAAATGTTAGGGATACCTATTTCTAGTTTCCAAGATCTTTGATCTTTATGTATTTTGGTGGTGGTTTGGTTTATGATTGGATATTTTGTTGATGTTGAGGATTAGTTTCATTGTATTTGGGAAGTTTTTTGGTCTTATGGTGTTCCTTTCTCACTAGACCTCTTGATTTTTTTCTCGACCCTCCTACCTCTTTTGTTAGGATATGGAAGTTTTGGATCTCCATTGCTTCCTCCTGTTACTCAGAAATTATAGGGGTATAAAGTTTCATGGTGGAGATAATTGTGATACCCGTTTCCATTTTTTTTAATAAATTATTATATATATTTGGTTCATTTAAAAAATTTTGATCTTCTCTTTTATCTTTTGGGTGTTTTTTGGTATTTTTAGAGGTCAATAGTTCTAAACTACAGAGTGTTGGGTTGTGAAAAGATTAGGTTATACCATGATGGGGATTTTGGGTTTTATATAGTTATTTACATAATGAGTAATTCCAAAAACATAAGTAGGTTTTTAAACTATGTATGTTTTAGAGTTTGTGATTTTCAAGAGAGAGAAGGGTTACACCATGATAGTGGGGGTCACATTACAACCAGACCCAAGTAGTGGGGTTTTTTTCTGGGGAGGCATTGTGACTAGGTTTGACACCATATAAAATTATTTGTGGGGTGATTTTACTATAATGGGGTAAGGTTATGCTATAATTTTAACTTGGGAAGTGAGTCCATAGTTCCTCCTATGAGACCGGTCGTACTACAACAAGTGGGTCATGCTTGTGCTCAGTTATAATTTTTATGAATTTTTACTTATAACTATATTCAATTTTTTGGGGTTTTCCTTTATTTCCTTTATCACTAATTCATCCTACCATTAGGTACGTCAAAGGGAGATCCACCTTCATTATCTTTTGATTTGGGCCTCCTCTCCTTGATTTCAAGAGGATTTTCAATGTCAATATTTTCCCCTTCTTGTTCCCCTCTCCCTTTTACTAAACCCAATATCTTTTGGATTAGTCTTCAACATAATCCCAAGGAGATATAATAGATGAATTTATGATATGAGGTGGTTTCAATTTGGAATTTTAGTTGTTTAGGGTTTTTGAAGGGAATTTCCATGATTAGCTTGGATCCCACCATGGAAGGCAGCATGTTGCGACTTGTTTCTACTTAGAAGAAGTAGGTTTTTTTTTGTAAAAAACATTTAATGGATAATTTCATGATATGATTTTGTTTTTTTAAATGATTTTATTATGTAATTATATATATATATATATGTGACATATTAAATAATGTTATAATTTTTTAAGGGTTTCCATACTTGGCATAATGGGATTACAATATTTTCTCAACTTAGTTATTAAAGATATTTTCTAATGTATGTTAAGAATTTATATAAATTCTTTAGAGAATTATTTTAAATTAATTTGGAGATAAAGTGGTGTTTGTAACTAGTTTTGGATTTCAGGAAAATGAGGCTCATTTTTTAAACATTTTTTATGAAATGGGATAGGTTGAACCATGTTAAATAATTTTAAGTATTAATAATTATTGTGTTTATTTTAAAGTGGTTTTAAGGAATTTTTTTTATTTAAAAATGATATATAATGGGTATTTAAAGGATGGGTTTTCAAAGGACAATAAATTATCTTGACATCCCATGATTATTTTAAAAGGTTCATTTGGAACTTTTAAAAAGGATTTCTCAAAATGTTTAATACCCTCATTCAATTCCACTATTTGAAGATGTATTGTATATAATTATGTATTTATGGGATAAATGCATTATTATGTGATGCTCTGAGGATTATAAAAAAGGGGATATTTCTTGAGAGGGTGTTTGAGATTAGATGATGTATTTTTAAAGTGTTTTATTAATGATTCATGTGATGATCTATTAACTTGCTTATTTTCTCACCTCTATTGAGTATATAATTAGAGCCCTAGGTATCTAAGTACAAGGTTTAGATAAGTGTGATTCTATTTTAGATTGTGCGCAGACTAGGGATCATAGCTTAGTTAGTCTGAGAGAGATAAAAAGAAGGATTTTAGAGTCAGTGAGACTATAAAAGCTCATAGAGTTGGTAGGTTCATGTAAACCAGCTAGTGTTCCAAGATTCCAGGTCTAGTACCATTCATGTTAGATCCTAGTGAGTTTCCAATGATGTTTAGTTTTTGTTGAGTATTATTTAGGGGATCCTATTCTTGTTTTTTTATAATGGTTGATTTTTTATTAATGTATCTATGTCATGTTACTTGATTTTATTATTCCTTTTCATGTGAGAAACTTATTTTATATATTATGTTCAAACTAGTGTTTATGAAATGTTCATTAAAAGTAATTTCATAAAATCTTTTATGTAATATTATTGTGATTGTTTATCTCACATCCTACATACACACTCATGTGTGTGTGTGTATGTAGTTCTCATGTATTCAAATAGATTACTAGTTTTTGAACCCTTTTGGGATGCTCATTTAGGTCTATTGATGGAAATCATAGATATGTTGTGTGATTGTGGGTTATATGGAGATCATTGAGTGGTGTCGTGAGTAGTTTATTTTTTTATGCTTTTGTATTATCCAATTCGGTAATCTTTAGTGGATTTTATTTCTTTTCCTATTTTGTTTGTGTGATGTATTTATTTCATTATATATTTAAAATTGATATTGATCATTAATGTTGGTTTGGGTTTCTATAGTTTCTTAAGCCATGTTTGAACTATTTTTTTATTTTTATATGTTTATCTCATATGTTTGGTTTTCAAAAGAATAGATATACTATGTCAGATTCTCTATAAGTTTCTTATTCTTGTTTATTGATTGTATGAGGGTGAAATCATTTCCAACAGTTTATGTTTTGATACCCAAGTTATTATCTCTATCCCAAGGTGATTAGGAACTTTCTTAGGGCCTTGTGGTGGATTATCTCAGATACCGGTTTAGGGGTAGACCAGGATGGTTCATTAGAAAACACCTTATTCAGTCCTTCTAAATAATATTATCACCTATAATTATACACTTTGAACTTTCTAAAACACTATAAATGATCTTTCACTTGATGAAATTCCAAAAAATTCAAACAATACAATATTTTAACCATTTAAATTTCCAAGTTAACTCCTTAGTAACACCTTTGTTACTTTAATCTAGTGACACATCATTATAGACTCAAATCATAATGCCTTTTTCCTAAAAAATATCAAATAGTCTATCACTTAAAATTGTATACCCCACCAAACCCTACAATTCACTAGAAAAACACTGACTCCTATACCAAAATTATTTCTATTCTTCTTATGTATATCTCCAAAAACTATAATACACCACTATATTTAAAAATACTTTTACCAAAAGAGACACATTAACAGAACTATTGTTTCCCAACCACAAATAATCCACCGAATACCAACCTTATGTAAATCCCCACAATAAGAATTATATAAGATTTACCATTTTCCATACTTGCACTAGATTTAAAATTTATCAAATACATTAAACAAATCAATAATATTTATATAAATTTAATCTTTTGATTTAAAAAACATAACCTAATTCCACTTTCAAAAACTCTCAATTTCATAAAACCAAATAAATTCCATAAATCCTATTTTTGAAAAACCATTTCCTAGTTTAGTCTAAAAAAATAGTTTAAAAATTGGTTTCATTACTTTGAAATGTCCAAAAAATAAAAATATTTTATATATAGAAACTATAAAATACCAATGGTAATATATCACTAATTAGAGACCATAACATTAATAATAATATAATCATATATTTGAGTGACTCTAATTAATTATGTCACCCCTAATAAGGTATACAAATAACTACTGATTATTTTATTAGTTATATATAATTAATTAAATTATTTCATATATATAAGTCACAATTTATAAAATGAACATGTAATACTTACGCCTATAGGCCTTGTAAGTGTTCCACCTCACCCCTTGAAAGGTGGATTATCAAAATCAATAAAAAATGAAGGCCTTCGGGCCATTGGAGGATAAAATGAACATGTAATATGTGACACAGTATAGATTATGTTTGAACAAATGTAGAAACTGGATTTCAGTTGAGCTCTCAGACTCTTCTCAAGTCTCACCATTTTACACTCAAGATATACAAACCAATTATTCACTCATAACTAAGTTATAAAACTTGGAAATACTAGGTAAATTGATATTCTAATATAAATAGGTTGATCAATTCTATTTATGAATTACCTATCGATTCCCCAAATCCCATCTCATGTCTTTAAAATCCAAGAAAACCAAAAATCCTACTCTAATTCCATTTGTAATAACCTAAATTAGATCTTCCATCATCCTAAACATGACCAACACATTCCCAAAACGATTTTATCTTGATATACAAGGTTTTTTCTACTATATCCAAGGGTTTAAAATAATTAGTGGTGAAGGATTTACTCTATACTACTGACTATCCAAGTCGATGTAGGATTCTTTCAAAAAAAAAACAAGCACAACCCATTCATATATCACACATTTTCTAAAAAATGAGTGAAAAATTATATTGAAATGAGTACCTATCATAAATATATAATGATATAAAACCATATATATATATATATATATTTAGTTAACACATTAAAAAAATCATTATATAAAATAATATAACAAAAAAAATCAAATAATAGATAATCAAACCAGGTGATATGCCATACGAATCCTCTAACCAAAACTAGCCCCCTATAGTCCACATTCTAATGGAGTCTATTACTACTTAATCACCCTAATATATCATTATATATCCATTTATCTATCCATGAACCTAATCATACCCAAAATTACATATGTGAAATTATACTTCCTATACGGCGCACATGTAACATGCGAGTACAAAGTCTCAATTGGCACCACATAGAGTCCTCAAATTCCATAGTAAAATAACCAATGTATGCATGTGAATGTGTATATGGAATTTAAATAGATATATAAATCAGTTAACTAGATAAATAGATATTAAATTATAGATATCACTGAACATATAAACAATAAATTTTAAAAAATTGTCTCTCACACCATTAGAAGAATCTAAACCTCCTTTGAGATATTCTTAGAATCATCATGAGAAAAACCTTTCTACCAGTGGAGACCTATCTTATAAAAGAAAATTAAAAAAATATTAATCGTGTTAATATGGAACTTCCATATAGGGAAATGAAACACTAATCATGTGTCATAGGAAGATCTATATTGATAAATGAAACATTAATCATGTATTATAGGAACATCCATATAGGGTAAGGGAAAAGAGTCAAGTTCCCCAGACACCCTCATTTATTAATTCATAGGAACCATTATCAAAGACTAATTCATCAAAAACTAATGTAAATTTTTCTTCAAATTCTTAAAATGTCATACAACATATGCATAACAATAATAAGGGTAATTAACAGTAATTATTGGAGATGGTTTCCTAGAACCAACTATTTGTACTTTATATTTCATCTATATTCGAAGAGGTGAATATTAATAAAAATACCCTATTATATATTATTCATTTTTATGTATGGATTTAATATAATAATGTACTAGAGTATTTTTCATATTGAAAAGGTCATAATGGTTCCCTGATATAATGAGAACCTTGAAATGATATGATGATATACTTAAATATTATTCTATGGTCAAATAAAATTTTATGATTGGACACATAGTATGTTAACTATTAATTGTGGGTGCTTATAAGAAGTTTAGAATTCATCTCATGAAGTTCACACTTGGTAATGTTAAATATGGGAGATTATGAGAACATACCCACTTGTAGGAAATCCACATGTTTATATGTCACTGTATATTCCTATATGCGACCATGTATGATGATCCTTATAATTTATAATTATTATTAATATATTTCATAAATCATGTACTTTGATACTATGTCTAATACTGTGATTCCATATGTTCAAAGGAATTAAGGTTTATTGGGTGTGTCACAGACAATATGTTATTAATGAATAAGATTAGGAAGGATTTTTTCCATTACATATTTATGGAAGTTGGTATCTTGAACCTTTTATTGAAATGGAACTATCACATTAAATTCCATGTCCATGGTGTACAAAAAAATTTATTTCATATTGTCAAAGAAAAAAGTACCAAGCATATAGGTTGATGGAACATGTGTGCAACCTACCTAATGAGATATCAAGACAAAGAGATTATATTACAAAGTGAGTGTTCATATGTAGTTGTTCTAATTATTCAATATATTCTTCCTCTATGGGTTCGCTGACATATTTCTAGATAGTAATCTTGGAATTTAGGTAAGCCTCCCTAATTATACCGAGGAAAAGGTCCAATGAGTTACACAAAAAGTGTTTTCATTGATCCAACTTAAATATTATTTATATTTAATAGTTGGAATAAATATTATTCTCCAGAACATAAAGTAATATTTATCCTGGATTTAGTAATAAATAAAAGATATTAAATAAATATTTATTCACAAAGTAATTTTTTAATTATGAAAATATATAATATCTATTATTCACTTATTATTCAAAATATAATAAGTAATTGTTCATTTATAAACAAATAATTTATTTTATTGAGAAATTATTAAATAAATATTTATTCTATAGACCAAGAATAAAATTATTATTTATTTATTGAATGAATAATATTTACTTAAATATATATTCAAGAATTAAATAAATTACGAGGAAGATGGACAACTTGAGTTTCAATTTTGATGATAAATATTTATTTACCAGATTCTAAAAATATTATTAATCATTGTGTGAGTTTGCACATACTAAGATATGAAATATTAATATTTTATATATAATATGGCTCATTATAGGTTAAATATATTATTAATTGACCCTGCGAAGTTAAATAAATATTAAACCCTGGCCTTAGGTCTATAAATGAACTGCAATGCCATTTTTTAAGAGGTTAATCATTATATACAACAATAATATTGACCTATTTTCCCCATTTATTATTCTCAAGATAGAGAATTATAAGAGAGATTCCATCAATCTTGAAGTAATATGAAGCGATTAAGTCAAATAATGAAAGACGTTTAATCAGTCATTCTATACCTTGCGTTTCATTAGCTTTGATAAAATATTGTAGGAGAATGTGTAGATTTTCTCTAGATGGGATTTTATTTGGGTCCTCTTAATCCAATGATGATACAATGGTCAGTTTTGAATGATACACACCATCAATGAAGAAAGATCTTATGACTGAGGTAATCTTTCTTATTATGATTCAAATTATTATAAATTAATATAAAAAGATCCTCTCTTTGTTCTATTGAAAACATTTGTAAATATTAATTAGAAAATTTTCATTGGACATTTTAATCATCATCATGAAAATTATAGATGATCTATTAAATTCATAAAAGGACAAGTTGTCTATAGGCCCAAATAGGAACTTCCACTACACTTAAAACCAAAAAGTGGTATTAGAGTGGACACATTTAATTTAGAATTGTTTATTGATTTTTGATCTTTTATGCATTAAAATTAGTTTTCATTTTAGGAAATAAATTTTGATAATATGCTAGTTGATAAAATTTCATCCCCTATTCATTTTTCACTCATATAACCCATATCCGATTAATAATTAATGAAGAATATCCAATGAACCCATCCAGAGGTGCTTGAGATTCTGGCTAGATTGTGTAGAAGTACAAGGTGCGTAGCTCAAAGGAACACACCATGTACCCCAATACATTTCACTAATATAGAATTTGGGTTATGTGGGTAATCTTATAATAATTAAACATGAATGTAATTAATACACCATGAGTTTTGACTAGAATAGGCTGGAACACGACATGTCATACTATAAACCATGTAAATTAGTTACATGTCATGTGGTCCATGCGTTTTGTTCAGTAGAAAATGTGTTGTCAAATACACATCGTGTATTAATTGCACAACATGTAAAGACTAAAAACAATATTAAAATGAGGTTACATGATGTGTAATAGGGGTAAATTTATGTACTTTAGAAATTTTCGTATATAAATACATGCCTAGTCCCTAGACATGTATCATGAACATATGATTAGTAAGACACACGAAGTGTATCTGGATGCACACTTTGTGTACGCAACCCATTTATGTATAAAAAAAAGTAATTTATTACTCTATAAAACTCATAATTATATGTTCCATGTGTTATTTATTGACTTGGACATGCCATATGATAGGTTTTATATGATATTAAATTCTTAATTATTTTTTTTGTAAAATTATGAACTACATACCATGTAAATTCATAATATGTCGACTACGCTGCTTGTATAAAAATCAATAAACGCTATGTTAATTAAAATGTGTATTTTGTATCATTTATTAACCTATAAATTCCATATAATTACATGAAAAAACATGTATGGTATATGGTGCATGATTAGACTGTATAGAATCATAATACATGTTGAGTAGTTTGAAGATGTACTCACCAAGATTCTTCTAAGAATAAGGGGTGAACTTCTTTTATTAAATTATAAATAATAATAATTTATTTAATTCATTTAAAGTCATAGAATACGGGTATCTTCAAGACATATTGGATGAATATTAAGATAAAATTAATTAATTAATCAGTCAGATAATTAATCACATTAATTCACATGTATTTTATCTTAATAAATGAATGAATAAAAATGAGTGCTAGCCAGTAATTTTAAATTAATATTCATTTCACTAGTGGATGATCACGATCTTAGAGAAACCTATATATATGTGTGGTTTATTGAAATTTAATTATTTTAGGATTTTTTGAAATTATTTTATTAAATTAAAATTATGGGTTGTGATTCATCCTTACCTTCTCATTATGTACAAGATTATGAATCGATGGTTTCATTTATGTAAAACCTCTTCTAGTTCCCTTCACCTATGTGTGATGTAAATTTACTGTAAGGATGGAGCTTCCAATTTCATGGAGTTGGTTCAAGATTGAGTTGATCCAAAACCTAACCTAGAAGATACACATGATAGAGGTGTAATACTACCACTCGAACCCATACTGACTCAAGTATCTTTCCCCCTAAGTTCAATGTTTTGTTTATTTACCACTCAATATAAAAACCACATGTTAAATATCATAATTGTATTATGATTTATTTATTTTATTTATTCCTAATGTATGTTTTATTTAATGGATGAAAAACCATGATCATATAAATAAATAGATATATATGCTATGATGGAATTAAAATAAAAGGATTAGGCATATATTTTTTTATCAACACATGGTTAATCAATTAAGTAAAATCCACTAAATATTAATATGACACATAAAGGATAAAATAAAAATTTCACACATAATAAAAAAAAATCATTAATGTTAATATTAAGTCAAAACACCTTCCATTACAAGATTTATAATAGAACCATAGAACTAAGTGTTTGTATAACCCTTTTCAAGACACTTAATTTTATTAGGAATTTATAATGATAGATTTGGTTTTTACTTAATTGAGTTTACATCAAGAGGAGTATCAATTATTAGACTTGATGTATCTTAGAGGCAAGTGTTGAGGAAATAAAATTTATGATTTTAGGATTTGGGATTCCACTCAACATATCTAGAAACTTCAAGCCCATAGTTGGAAAGAACGACTACCTAAAAACCTTAGAGTAACCGACCATTCCCTTTCTTAGGTTATGAGAATGGAAATATGAATCCTATATATAGGATGGTACATTCCAAGTTTAACGGAGATGGATATTTATAATTTATAAAATAACATGATATTTGATAAAATTAAACTTATTATATATCACATAATTTATAATCAAGTAAATTACTAATAATATGATTTTATAATATGTAGAATAATTAAAAGTTTTTAAACTACAATATTCTTATGATTAATTCTATATAAATATCTTCTACTAATTGGAATTAACTTTTAGGAATGGTTCAGGAACTTACCAGTTGTGTGTGCCGTGAGAAAAAGTCTTACACACTAGAATCCACAATACCAAATCTATCTATTAAGGAGGAAAGTGATGAGGAATTAACTATCTATAAAAAGAACATGAATGATAAAATAACCTTTCATTATTTAATTATATCATCCATGTCTTGAGAACTCATAAAGTCATATAAAAACATGGATACCTACAGCATGCTCCAGTGACTCCAAGTTATTTATTAGGATAGAGATAGAAAATATTGGTATGATAATTCCAAGGGTCTCTTTAGGACCGAGATTAGAGAAGGTGAACCATCTGATCCTCACATATTCAATATCATTGGCTATATTAAGAATATATAGGTTCTAGGGTTTATGATACCAAATTAATTTCACACTGATATCATTATTTCATCACCCATTCATAGATTCTCTAGTTGTTTTGTAAATTTCATTAAAAACCATATAGAGAAGTCTCTCTTATACCTCCTCACTCTACTTCACCATGTTGACAAGGATACATAGTTCATGAAGCATTCTGTTATAATTGTGAGTAAGGGGAAAGACCAAGTGAATATCTCTAATAATAAATCTTAGTATAAATATTCATTGAAATTACCTTTCAAGAAGAGGTGGATAAAGTGGAAATCAAGGTAACATGACACTATCTATATTTCATATGTAAATACAGACCACAACAATAAAAACTATAATCAGAAAAAGAAGAACTTAGAAAATTCATTCTTGTTTATTATCAAGTGAAATTTATTCATTTCTATAAATTTGGCATTTAATATTGTATGCTATACTAATATATGTATTAAAATATATAACCTATTATATTTTGGAATATTTATTATAGTGAGGTAGATCTATGAGTAGATAATGGATCCATACTTACTAATATGGTTATTAGAGACTACCACCTCATGTTTCTGAATAAAATGATATTGGTTTTGAAATATATGTATTATTTTCTATCAATTACTATAAATATTATTTCTATGTCCAGACTTGATACATAGGGATTTATTTTTAAATTTTTGAAGAAGTATTTATTTTTTATAAATAAACTATATTATATGGTTAGTAATATTTGAATAAAAATATTTATATGTTGGATTACATGAATTAAGTAATGGAAATCGATAAAGAAATTTTTCACATGACTCAAACCACACTCAACTATAGAATCACTGGTTAGTTCATGTAAATGAAAAGTGTTTGATTATATTACACCAAGATTAATTTTTGGATTCATTTAAACTAAAACAACATAGTATATGTCCTGAATGTTTCCAAGGTAAAATTATTAATATTCATTAGCAATAGACTCTAGTCTAAGTGAGATTATATTGGAATTGGTGTCCTATAACCAACTCTTTACGATTTAGATTTCATACATAGTCAAATAAGTGAATATTAATAAAATATCTTATTACATATTTTTTTATTTTTCTTCATAAATTTATTGTAATAATTTCCTAGAGTATCTACCACATTGAAAATTCTATAACAATTCCCCATTATGATGAGGAACTTGAATTTATATGACAATATTCTTAAATATTTTTCTATGATCAGATAAATTTATATCATGCGACACATAGTATGCTATCTATTAGATGTGAGTACTCATAAGTGGATGAGACTTCATCTTATGAATTTCACACATAGTTATCTCCAAGATTGGTGATTATGAGAATATACCAGCTTGTAGGAAATCTGCATATTTATGTGTAATTGGATATTCTTGTTTGTGAGTTTTTGTGATGATCATTATAATTTATGATTATTATTAATGCATGTGATGACCTACATACTTTGATGTGCTAACCAAAACCATCTTTCCATATGTTTGTGAGAAGTTGGGTATACTGGATGTATCACAATTGATATATTATTAATTAATTAGTTGAGGAAGGATTTTTACATTATAACTTTATAGAAGTTTATATCTCAACGCTTTGATTAAAATATAAACATAACATTAAATTCATTGGACATGATATATATACGAGTTCACTTCAAATATTCAAAGAAATATATATCAAGCCTATAGATTTATGACATGATTGTGAAATCATCTTGATGAGATATCATGAAAAATGGATTATATTACACATTAATCATTTAAATGTGATTGTTTTCATTGTGAGATATCTTTTTCCTCAATGTTTTCTTAACCCATTACCATACAATAATATTGAAATTCAGAAAATCATGCCTAATGCCACTGACGAATATGCCTAGAGGGTCACACATAAAGTGTTTTAGTTGATCTTAGTTAAATATTATTTATGTTTAACAGTTAGAATAAATATTATTCTTCATAATAAAATGTAATATTTATCTATGATTTTTTAATCGATCTCAAATATTAAATAGATATATATTCAAAGTGTAATTATTTGATTTCAGGAATATATAATATTTATTTATCTATTGTTATTCTTAAGATAATAAATAATTATTTACTCATTACTAAATAATTTATTTCATTATAAAATAAATAAATATATATATATTCACCAAACTATAAATAAAATATTTATTTATTTATTGAATGAATAATATTTATTTAAATATTTATTGAAGAATTAAATAGATGGAGAGGAGGATGGAAAAACAAATTTTTCAGTTTAATGACAAATATATATTTACAAGATTATAAAAATCATATTTATCATTATATATATTTGTGAATTCCATGTGATAAATTAATAATGATATTATTTTATAAGGAAAGAGGTTCATTGTGGGTTTAATATATTATTAATTACCCTTGTGAAATATATTTAATATTAAACCCTAACTATGGGTGTATAAATATGTTGTTATGTCATTTTAGAATAGGTTAATTGTTGTGGATAACATTCCTATCAACCTATTTATTTATTTTTCTACCTTTTAAGAATTAGAAGTGTAAGAGTGATTCTTTAAATCTCAAAAAAAAGTGAAACAATCAAGGGGAATGATGAAATATTATTAATTGGCCAAAATAGGACCCAATGTTTCATTAGATTTATTCAGAGATCAATTGAGCACATGAGGATCATATCTTCTAGGGATATTCTTTGGGTCTTCATGATGAAATTAAAATACAACAATCAGGTTCAAACAAACCACCATCAATGAAAAAATTATCTCAAAGGGGGATTTAATATTTATTCTTATTTTTTAAATTAATTATAAATTAATATAAAGATAGTTTAGATGATTTTTTTCTATAGTGTTTAGAAAAATGTCACTGGTCTTGGTGTTCATTATCATGTGTATATTGTATGATTCATTGAATCCAAAAAAACCAAGTTGGGCATAGGCCTAAATATGTTCTTCTGTTTCACCCCAAATAAAATTGAATAACAATATAAGTAATAAGAACCAAAATCAACAGTCGTTGGTTCCATTATAAAACATTCACAAGAATATTTTCATATTATCAACTTATTTAACATACATAAAAAACACATGTATAATCAAGATATCACTAATCATAATGGATAATCTCAAGTTCTGTGTCAAAAAGAAAAAATTATTTACAAAAATATTAATAAACTCAAAAATTATTTAGTGTGAAAAGTCCCCTATTATATGTATATCATCAAACCATACTATAAAATCATATCTCATATATAATGAGTAATTATAATAAATATAAATTAATTCAAAGAATAATGTTAAATAAGACTGAAAATCCTTGTAATGTTGTAAAATTAGTTTGATAAAATTCACCTGATAAATAAGTAACTTAATAATTTTGCGTATAAAAAATCAATTCTATTTATATCTCACACTACCCAATGACATAAGATAAAATTCTCTAGAGTTAATAAAGAAAAATAGGGTTACAAAACCTTACATAATCTAGAAACACACACCTTTAACAACCCATGGTTTCTCCTAAGTAATTATCTTAATCTTTCTACCACCACAACAACACATACGCCCCTAAATTTATATTGTTCTATAAATATCTCACTTAAATTTAAGTAAACTCACACACATATATATTGATATATCTCACTTAAAGAGTTTTATCAAGGAATTAATTCAATAAATGGAAGAATCTATGTAGGAATTAAAAGGAAGGATGCGCAGTAATTTCCCAAATGAATTAAAGTGTTTAGTCTAAGAGTAATGAAGAATAACCATTAAAAGTTCTAATGGAATGAAAAACCATATAGAGAATAAAGAAAATAAAAAAATTTAGAAATAATATTAACCAAAATATACCCTAAATGGTATTTGAATAATAAGTTATCTATATTAAATTTGAAATATAATATTAAAACCCATGTATCCTTACTAGAGTTTTCACTCAGGTTACCCATACCGAAAGGAAGGATGTTTTAAAAATTATAACATTTCAATTTAAGAAGAAATTTATTTATGAAAATACCACCAATGATAATTAATCAAACCATTTCCCCACTCCATATGAAAAAACCATTACACTGTCACTGATTCATCCTCTTAAACAGAAATTATATGTTTTTCATTAATATAAATTTTTTTCATGTTCTTAATAAGAAAAAATAGTTTAATTTTTCAATAATAATAATTAATTAAATAGATCATGCTTAACAATGAATAATTTATATAGTTAAATTTTTTTCCAAAAAATAATATTTTATCCTGTGATTAATAATTTTGATTACCAAAGGTATACATGATGATATCACCATAAAAATTCTTAATCAACTTTCATTTTTTATATATACAAATAAAATATACATTTTAGTAGTTATTAATGGCATGAATCATATTAATTTAATAATATAATTAAACTAAAAAATTACATTATAATGTTGAAAACATATGAAAGGTTGAAAATTAAATAATCAGGCATGATTAATGACCTTTAGATACATTAAGAATCAAAAAAATAAATATATATTTTTATCTAAGAATTTGAAAAATGAACCATAGGTAACCAATTATTTACAAATAACTACAATAAATATAACAACATATTAGTTATTAGAACAAAGAATTTATAAACCAATAATATCTTATAAATTCATGTATTATTTCCATAGAAAATATTTTAATTTGAAATATTAAAATATGCATAAAAACCTCCCATTTATATTTTAAAAAATAAACATTTAAGTTTTATTAAAAGTTTAGAAATATTGTAATAATAAAAACATAGGTAAAACCTAATTAAACTCAAGGGGGGTTGTGATCTTCGATCATTACAATCCATTAGTGAACATGTACTACTATAGAAACCACAAAGTAACTCCCTTAAATTATTAAACTAACATCTATAAAAAAAGTGAAAAATACATGTATTAAACTAATGAGTAAAACTTAAAAATGATTTTTAACACTACTAACTATGAAATCTACAATTAACCTAATCCTAAAAACTAAAAAGTTCATTCCAAAACAAAAAAATCCTTATTATAGTCCAAAAAGAAGTTATCCTTCTACAAAAATCAATAAATTTATGTAAAAAATTCTCCCTATCCTCCTCTAGCTTAGATATATAAAAAATCATTAATATAGGATGCATTTCACCATGATATGACCAGATATATCATGAAATACCTAACCCAACCAAGGATAATAAAAAAATTAAATAAGAGAGAAAAAGGAGAAAGAAAGGGTGAGGTTTACCTAGGATTTATGAGAAAAGTTATCATGAAACTCCTAGTATGAAGAGGAAAAAATAGAGGTATAATATAAGCCAAAGGAGAGCCCTCTATGAACATCTCATTCGACTGGGATGAAATGAAGTTAAATAAACCCTAAATACATTAAAAAAATAATATGGTAAAAAAAATCTTGTCGGTTTTTTAATAAATAAATAAATAAATAAATAAATATATATATATATATGAACTCCACTAGGTACCTAATAGAGGCCAATTGACCACTTGGTGGAAACCTTCTACCGCCACTTGAAAGTTAAATTTATAAAAACACTAAAAAACCATACCCAACCTTTCCTATTATTATCACTACCTATAATGAAACCCTTTAAACATCCTAAAACACTAAAAATGATTACTCTCTCGGATAAAATTCTAAAAAATATAAATAAGCCTAAATTTTTACCATTTTATTTTTCAAAGTTAAATCCTTAATATTACCTTCATTAGTTTAATTGGGTCCTGAGTCATTATAGTTTTTGTTGGTTTTATTTTTTAAAGATCACATCATATAGAACATTGTAGTTTCTTAGATTTTACATCACTCCTATGCTCCCAAAATAGATTAGGGGTGGTAATTGGTGAAGAGACAATGTTGGTCAATCACTCACCCTAAACACCGATATCTTGACCCTCATCCTAGAAAAGAGAAAATTGTTGCACTGTGATTTCATAGAAGTCTCTAATAACTCTCAACCATGGAGAGACTCCGATAATAGAAAGAACCTTTCTATTATGATCAATATTCAAAGCCATAACAATAACAAAAACTCAATAAATAATCATCGGAGACCATCCATAAGATGAGAAATATGAAACCTTCTCTATAACATCAAATATAGATGATCCAACAACCAGTTGTTCACCATTAAAACTGGGCACACCATCATTCAAAGGTAGGGTGGGGGATGGTTAAATAATAGAAAAAAATTAACATTCCTAGTTTCATGTTTATACGTGAAACCTAGGGATCCTATGTAACGGCTCGGACCTCTCCGATCCTTTCCTTTGTCAAAAAGTAGGTCATGAAGTGTTCTGGAGGGTAAAATAGACTTTTCCCACACTTTTCAGAATTTTGTAACTACACGCCATGTAGTGTGAGTACACGCTGTGTACCACCTCGCCGGGTATACCCCGTGTTGAATTTGTGTCCTTACCATGTGAAATAAATGAGTACACGGCGTGTATCCCATCCTACATGCCGTGTAGTGTCTCCCCGCATACGCATTACCCTCAAACCGCGTGTTGACCAGTCAATGGTCGTGTGCCATGTTGAAGCCGTGTCCTTACCGTGTGAAATAAATGAGTACATGCCGTTTAGCCCATACTACACGTCATGTTGTCCCTCCCCGCGTACGCATTACCCTCAAACCATGTGTTGACCAGTCAACAACCATGTTCCGCGTTTAAGGTCGTGTTGGAAGCCGTATGGCGACCATTTTAAATGGTCGAGTACATGCCGTGTACTAGAAAGTACAAGCCATGTACTTTAGTTTTTCTCGCCTATAAAAGTAGGGGGCCTCTCCTCCTTTTCAAAGCATCCCTCTCCTCTCCATTCCTTTGATCAGATCTCTCCCAAGAGACTGCAAGGCTCTTTTATTCCATAACTTCTTCGTCCGAGCTTCGATTTATGATCCATTAGCAGCCACAGGATCGTAATGATGAGGTGGAACTTCTGAGCTTGGATTTGTTGTCTTACCATCGGCCTTTCCTTCCCAGCTTCCACCCGAGGAAGTTTTGCCGTGTTTTCCCAGAAACGATGAGCACCAATGGACGTCTTCTAATGTTGATCCAGGGGAGCGTTGTGATCAGAACCTATGGAAGTAGGGATTTTACCTTCGTCTCTCTAATTTGTGCATCATGCGGGATGGGTGTCCTCTTTCTTTCATGAGACATAGTTGAAACAGTTTAATGAAGATAATAACTGTCTTAAAGAACAAGGATGGGGAAAGTTGTTATGTTTATCATTGTTTATCGTATTGTTATGTTGTGAATTGAATAGGCTTATGCCTACTGAAAATCACGGTCGTTGGGGGCCTTTGCTTGTGCAATTAAATGCTGCCCGATCTTTCTAGACCATTTATGGATGGGAACTATGTGGAATGTGGGAATTGGTTAATCACGTAAAGTTGGATGATTAAATGAATAACCAAAACCCTTGTGTGATCACCCCGGTTGAACAAAACTGAAATAATAAAACATGTGGGTGCTGGTTAGGGTTTATTTATGTGAAGGGGGTGTTTTGTGGGTTGTTGTAGATCAGGTGAGCAACGGGCCTGCGGTTGGCTTGGTTGTGGGTTGGTGTGAATGCTATGTTGGTGATGGGAAGCGGGGCTGCGATAAATGGTATCAAGGGATGATGATGTATGGGTTTCTGTGTGTTTTTGGTTACGGTGGTTGGCAGCGGGGCTGCAGGGATGAGTTTGAATGTGAACGAACTATGGGTTGTGAATAATAAATAAAAGTGGAAGAGTTAATGAATGGTGGGGCATGATAATGGAACAGGAATAATAATTAATGGGGCTATTGGTTAATAAGAAGGGACTTGTTTGTGTTGCTTGTGTTTTCCTAATTTGATTTTTGGATGGCAGGAATATGTTTTACAAACGATTGATATGGTTGGTTGTGGATAATTTCCCAGTAGTTAAGGAACTAATAAACTAATTCTGTTGAAACATGAAAACCTAAATGGGGATGGGGTTGTTTGTTGTATGCATGCTTTGATATAGCAGTGCTGAGGCATGTGCTCAGTTTCTCAGTTTAGAAGCCATAGGTTGGGCTATTTGTTTGGTATACATATATATATATATATATATATATATATATATATATATATATCTGTATCTTTGTGTTTTGTCGCACCCCACCCATGTTGAGCACTTAGTGCCGAACACTCCCATTTAATGGGAGAGGGTGTTTTTCCCCTTAGTTACTAGCTCCTTCCTACTCATTCTTCCATAGGATGTGATGGCTTGAGGCTACCTTACACCTAAGACTCTTCAGGTAGGTTTCAGTTGGGGTGGTTTTAGCCCAAGACTCTTCGGGCAAGTTTACTTTTTCCCAAGAATCTTTGGGATGAGGCCCAGGTGTGTGTGAACGGGATATGTGGTTGTGAGGCCCAGGTGTGTGCGAGGGGATATGTGGTTGAGAGGCCCAGGTGTGTGCGGGCGGGATATGTGGTTGTGAGGAACAGGTGTGTACGGGCGGGAGGAGTGTGGTATCATCAGGACATTTGCTGTTAGGAAGAGCAGCTAACTAGTGGGAAATGGTGCGGGGTACCCAATACTCTTGTTCTTATATAGTAATACTACCTGTTGTTTTGTACTTTGGTGAGCATGGCTGGTGAGGTTGGGTGGATATAATTCCTTGATAGGTTTTAGTTTATTATGTTGTTCTCACAGGACATTAGGATTTCTCCCCACTTGTGCATGAGAGCTTTAGTTTTCCCTACTGGGTATACTTGTATGCTCACCCTACGTTTACTTTTAGGTTTCCAGGAGGACTACCAGGGCTGTGCGGGACCCTACTAGTCAGGACAGTTGGAGTTGTTGCAGTTTGTTGTACTCTTGTTTCTTTTGGTATTGTACTTTTGAGATTTCTTGTACTTGTACTTTGATTTATAATTTTTTAAACATGCATGTGGGATTGGTTTGGGTTTATTTCCATTTATTTGTTATGTTTTCTTTTGGTGTTTGACTCATCCTATTTCCCGATCTTAAATAATAAAAAAATGGTAATGCCTCCTATATTTGTTAAAAATCATACCCTTGGTGATAGTCACCACTCTGGGGCCTACTAGAGGCGGGACTCGGGGGTCATTATCTCCCTTTCACCATTGCCATCTCAATAGGGGAATCTTTGGTTGGAGGGGGTCGTGACAGAATGGTATCAGATCCAGGTTGAGAGATAGGATGGAGTCCGGAGTTAGGAACAGTGAGGATTGCATGGGATGGTAGGGAAATAGTGTAGGCTGATCTTGGTGCGTGACATAAGCCAGGGAAGACCGGCTAGAACACGATATTTTAGCCCCCCCATGATCTGATGCAAGGACTGTGAGCCTACCGAACAACCAAGTGAGACTACATTAATTGTAGGGTAGAGACCCTAGGGAAGGTACATGCATCATCATGATTGTGTTTTACTTGATTTTGGTGTTCTGGGAAAGAAATGGAATAAAATGATAAAATGAAACCTTGAGAAATTTCCTTGATACTTGGGCTTAGGTGATCTTTGTTTACTGTACAGCTATGGCACATGGACATCATCCCTAGGTGACTCAGACAGCCGAGGCCCAATAGATTCAGGCGGTCGATCAGTTGAGGATTGACCAAGAGGAGGAAGATAGCCAGTGGAAGAAGACTCTCCGTTCTCTCCACCGATAGACCCACAAGAAGTACGAGGGTAGTACTTCAGATATAGAGACAGAGGGGTGGCTTGAGGAGCTAGGGATCTCTTTTACTTTGATCCATTCTCCGAGGGAGTGCTAGGTTCCCCTAGCAGTCGGTCAGCTGAGAGGTGCAGTGCGTCAGTGGTGGACGCTCTACCTCGGGGAGAGGTCAGAAGTAGAGGTTCCATGGGCTGACTTTGAGAATGAATTCTGAGAGGAATTCCTTTCTTCTATGATCAAGGCAGTCAGCAGCATGTCTCCTGCGACCAGACCTTCTAGATTTAGGCCATTAGGGAGCATGCCCTAGCAGTTCCAGTTCAGATCTTCGGGTCTTCGTCCCTTTTTCACGAGCCCAGGACCGAATTGTTTCTCTTGTGGAGGTTTTTGGCACATTCAGAGTCAGTGCCCGACCCGAGCTCAGTACGGTGGAGGTGGTCAGGTTCAGCGCCCACCTCAGCAGCACCAATTGTCGGCGAGGCCCTTCCAGCAGCAGCAGAGCCCTGCTCCTCCGAGGGCAGACTTTGTAGGAGGAGGCCGACCTCAGGGTGCTCCTCAGGGACCTCCACCAGGACATGGTTGGGGATTTGGTCGACATCAGGGAAGTAGAGAAGATGGGCATGGATAGTTGTACACAGCAGTGTTGACAGCTTCGGCAGGACCATAGGTGGGGAAATGTACGATTTGTTTGTTCAACACTCTCATTTCTTCCTTGTTCGATTCAGGAGCTTCACACTCCTTTGTTGCACCTGGTCTAGCCCATGCTTTGGGTCTAGACGTAGAGAGACTTTCCATAACCCCGGTGCTGAGTACACTAGTTGGAGGCCAGAACAACGTATCTTGTATTTTTTAGGTATGTGGGATGACGTTGGGACCACATCGATCTAGTGGGGACCTTCTTTTGATATAGATGCAGCCATATGATGTCATCCTAGGCATCGACTGGTTGTTTTCTGTTAGTTCCATTATCGACTGATTCTGAAGAAGGGTCATGTTCTCCGACGTGGATGGGCATTGTGTATCTTTTGTTGGCGAGAGGAGCTATTAGGTGGGAAGCCGGCATGTGAAGCCTCTCCTTTCCTTGTTATCCGAGTTATCAGTGGTTTCAACTGATACTGAGATGGTGGATGTCCCAGAGGTTGTTGGGGAGTTCCTCAATGTTTTTTCCGAGGAGGTTGTGACTCTACCCCCCGATGTGATGTTGAGTTCAGGATAGACTTACAGCCTGGTGCCTGTCTGATTTCGATGGACCCTTATCGGATGGAACCTTCAGAGTTGCAGATTCAGATTGACGGTCTGCTGGAGAAGGGTTTTGTTTGACCCAGCGTGTTGCCATGGGGTGCTCCAATTTTGTTCGTAAAGAAGGCAAATGGTGGTCTCAAGTTTTTCATAGACTACCGAAGGTTGAATCAGGTAACAGTCAAGAACCGTTACCCCTTCCAAGGATAGATGGTCTCTTCGAACAGCTGAGGGGAGCAGGTTGGGTTTCTAAGATTGATCTATGATAGGGATATCATCTACTGAGGGTAAAGGACAATGACATCTCGAAGACGAATTTCAGGTGAAGGTATGGACACTTCGAGTTTGTAGTGATTCCGTTTGGAGTTACAAATGCACCAGCTGTGTTCATGGGATTTATGAAACTTGTCTTCCAAGAGTTTCTGGACCGGTTCATTGTTGTGTTTATCGATGACATCCTGATGTACTCAATATCAGAGGAGGAGCACGTTGAGCATCTCAGGGAAGTCTTGGAAGTCCTTTGACACCACCAGATTTATGGGAAATTGTCAAAGTGTAAGTTCTTGACATAATAAGTACACTTCCTTGGGAATGTAGTGTCTCAGGATGGAGTGTCAGTGGACCCGTCGAAGGTGGAGGCAGTTGTTTCTTGGGAGGCACCCAAGAGCATGGTAGAAGTTCATAGTTTCCTGGGGTTGGCAGGTTATTATCGGAGGTTCTTTTCAGACTTATCTTGAGTTGCTGCACCATTGATGGATTTGACTAGGAAAAACTAGGTCTTTCTATGGAGAGAGAAGTGCCAGAAAGCTTTCGAATACCTGAAGGAGAAGTTGGTCAGTGCTCCCATACTCAGGTTTCCAGAGGAAGGGTTGCTGTACGAGGTGTTTTGTGATGCTTCTGGACTTCGTTTGGGGTGCGTACTGATGCATAAGAAGGGTGTGATCTGTTATGGGTCTAGGCAGTTGCACCCTCATGAGCGTAACTATTCCACCCATGACCTAGTTCTTGCAGCAGTTGTGTTTTTACTAAAATTGTGGCGACCGTACCTCTTTGGGGAGCACTTTGTGGTCTTCTTAGATCACAAGAGCCTACGTTATATCTTCTCCCAGCATGACCTGAACTTACGGCAGCAGAGATGGGTCGAGTTTCTATAAGACTATGACTTTGAGATCTCTTACACTGAATGTAAGGGCAACGTTTTGGCTAATGCCCTGAGCAGGAAGTCGCATAAGGAAGTGGTTCAGAAATCTGCTGATGCTTGGAGAGCGATGGGAGAGTTGGCTACCTTCTACTTAGATGAAAGGGTAGAGGGTGTTAGAGGCTATTTGTTTCAGATGATGGTGCATTCCTCCTTGTTGCAGTAGGTGGAAGAGTCTCAGTGGGGAGACTCCGAGGCAGAAGTAATGCGGGATCGTATCGATCATGGAAACGCTCCAGAAGGATGGTCATAGGATAGCCGACATCGGATGCTTTTTCATGGAAGGATGTTTGTTCCAGAGGTGATGCGTGAGGGAGTTCTCCGTGAGTTCCATAGCTCAGCCTTAGCGGTACATCTAGGGGTTTCAAAAATGTACTGAGGCCTGAGGGAACAGTTTTGGTGGCCGGGGGTGAAACGAGCAGTGGAAGAGTTTGGGGCTAAGTGCCTAGTGTTTCAGTAAGTGAAGGCTGAACACCGTGTTCCCAATGGTTTTTTGCATCATTTAGATTTCCCCGAGTGGAAATGGGATGACGTCTTAATGGACTTCGTCACAGGACTACCCAGAGCTCAGGGTGGTTATGATGCTATCTGGGTAGTGGTGGATCGACTGATGAAATTAGTTCACTTCTTAGAAATTAAGGAGTCAGGCCCAATGAGTACCTTAGCACAGAGGTACGTAGATGAGGTGGTGTGTTTTCATGGAGTTCCGAATACTATAGTCTCAGATCAGGATACTTGGTTTACCTCAAGAGTCTTGAGGGGGTTAAAACATGCTTTTGGCACCCAGCTACGCCTTAGCACTGCTTTCCACCCCCAGACCGATAGGAAGATAGAGCCGACTATCCAGACGTTGGATGACATGCTGCAAGCATGCGTTATGGATTTCATAGGGTCATGGGTGCGACACTTTCCTTTAATAGAGTTTTCCTACAACAACTGCTTCCACTCTACTATTGGCATGGCACCGTTTGAGGTTTTGTATGGAAGACCATGTCATTCACCCATTTGCTGGGCATAGGTTGGTGAGACAGGTTCTTTTGGGCCAGAGGTAGTACAGAGCACCATAGAGAAATTCCATCTTGTGCATGAGAGGATGAAAGCAGCTCAGGACCGACAGAAGTCTTATGCTGATCATCGGAGGAGGCACTTGGAGTTTGAGGTGGGAGATCATGTGTTCTTGAAGGTTTCCCCTCGACGGGGGAAACAGAGGTTTGGGAAATGGAGTAAGCTCTCCCCTAGGTTCATTGGACCTTTGGAGGTGCTGAGGCGAGTCGGTGAGGTGGCATATCAGCTAGCCCTGCCACCTCAGTTGGAGAAGGTTCATGATGTCTTCCACGTCTCCTAGCTTCATCGGTACTTACACGACGACTCTCACGTTATCGACTGGGGAGAGTTAGATATAGGAGATGACATGACCTTCAAGGAACAACCAGTCAGAATCGAGGATCGTAAAGATAAGGTGCTCCATGGACAAACCATCGCCTTGGTTCATGTGTTGTGGAGGCATGGCGGCCTTGAGGAGAGCACTTAGGTATAGGATGCTCAGATGCACGCTCAGTACCTGGAGTTATTTTGACTTGTGTTTTTCTTTGTTCTTCTGAGTTTTTTTTGATGTTATACTCTGTACCTTTAATATATGGAATGCTTGGCTTGTCGGTTGTGAGAATTTTTGTTTCCTTGTTCTTTGGAAATTTGTAACATGTTCGGATGTGTGGGGAAAAGGAAAAACGTGATCCTTAACCGAGATGCATTAATATGGATGCAATTGAACCCGTGCGGGTGAGTCAGTTCCACCTAAAGTGGATAATATCTCGGTATAGGAGAAGGAATTTCCCCAAACCACATGTTCGAGCAGTGTGTTGGTTGTACGGTGTTGGGGGCAGTGCAAGTTGAAAAAATACTAATGTATGGAAGTGGGAAGACCCAATTCTTAATCAAGATGCATTAATGAGGATGCGATTAAACCCGTGCAGGCGAGTCAGTGCCGCCTAAAGCGGATAATATCTCGACACAGGAGAAGTAATTCCTAACACATATGATGAGGGTTGTTATATGGGTTCCTATTATAACGAGAGCCCTAACAGGTATCTTGTTGGGTTCATCTAGGTTGGATTTTGAATTCTTGGGGATGATAATGTTTTGAGAAGTATTTGATGTAATAGCCCGGACCTCTCCGGCCCTTTCCTTTGTCGAAAAGAAGGTCATGAAGTGTCCTGGAGGGTAAAATGGACTTTTCCCACACTTTTAAGAATTTTGTAACTACACGCCATGTAGTGTGAGTACACGCCGTGTACCACCTCTCTGGGTATACCCCCTGTTGAAGTTGTGTGCTTACCATGTGAAATAAATGAGTACACG
Source organism: Viscum album (assembly GCA_963277665.1). Taxonomy (NCBI): domain Eukaryota; kingdom Viridiplantae; phylum Streptophyta; class Magnoliopsida; order Santalales; family Viscaceae; genus Viscum; species Viscum album. The sequence goes on from OY728159.1 coordinate 1,164,589,508, forward strand.
CTGTGTATCCCATCCTACACACCGTGTAGTGTCTCCCCGCGTACGCGTTACCCTCAAACCGGGTGTTGACCAGTCAACGACTGTGTGCCGTGTTGAAGCCATGTCCTTGACATGTGAAATAAATGAGTGCACGCAGTGTAGCCTATACTAAACGCCGTGTAGTACCTCCCCGTGTATGCATTACCCTCAAACCGTGTGTTGACCAGTCAACGACTGTGTTCCGCATTGAAGGCCGTGTTGGAAGTTGCGTGGTGACCGTGTGAAATGGCCGAGTACACTCCGTGTACTAGAAAGTACACGCCATGTACTTTATTTTTTCTTGCTTATAAAAGGAGGGGGCCTCTTATCCTTTTCAAATCATCCTTATCCTCCCCATTCCTTCAAGCAGAGATCTCCCAAGAGTCTCCAATGATCTTTTCTTCCATAACTTATTCATCCGAGCTCCAATTTATGACCCGTCAGCGGCCACAGGATCGTAACAATGAGGAGAAACTTCTGAGCTTGGATCTATTGTCTTCCCCTTGGCCTTTCCTTCCCAGATTCCACCCGAGGAAGTTTTACCAGGTTTTTCTAGAAACGAAGGGTGCCGACAGACGTCTTCTAAAGTTGATATGGGGGAGCGTTGTGATCAGAACCTGTGGAAGTAGGGATTTTACCTTCGTCTCTCTAATTTGTGAATCATGTGGGATGGTTGTCCTCTTTATTTCACAAGACATAGTTGAACCAGTTTAATGAAGATAATAACTGGCTTAAAGAACATGGATGTAGAAAGTTGTTATGTTTATCATTGTTTATCCTATTGTTATGTTGTGAATTTAATAGGCTTATGCCTACTGAAAATCACAGTCGTTGGGGGCCTTTTCTTGCTCAATTAAATGCTTCCCTATCTTTCTAGACCGTTTATGGATGGAAACTTTGTGGAATGTGGGAATTGGTTAATCACGTAAAGTTATTTGATTAAATGAATAATCGAAACCCTTGTGTGATCACCCTAGTTGAACAAAACTAAAATAATAAACATGTGGGTGCTGGTTAGGGTTTTTTATGTGAAGGGGGTGTTTTGTGGGTTTTTGTGGATCGGGTGAGCAGCGGGGCTGCGGTTGGCTTGGTTGTGGGTTAGTGTGAATGCTATGTTGGTGATGGGTAGCGGGGCTGCGATAAATGGTATCAAGGGATGATGATGTACGAGTTTCAGTGTGTTTGTGGTTTTGGTGGTTAGCAGTAGGGCTGCAAGGATGGGTTTGAATGTTAACAAACTACGGGTTGTGAATAGTAAATAAAAGTGGAAGAGTTAATGAACGGTGGGGAATGGTAATGGAGAGAGAATAATAATTAAGGGGGCTGGTTGGTTAATGAGAAGGGACTTGTTTGTGTTGCTTGTGTTTTCCTAACTTGATTTGTGGATTGCAGGAATATGTTTTATGAATGATTGATATGGTCGGTTGTGGATAATTGCCCAGTAGTTAAGGAACTAATAAACAAATTCTGTTGAAACATGAAAACCTAAATGGGGTTGGGGTTGTTTGTTGTTTGCATGATTCAATATAGCAGTGTCGAGGCACGTGCTCAGTTTCTCAGTTTGGAAGCCATAGGTTGGGATGTGTGTTTGGTTTACATATATATATCTGTATCCTTGTGTTTTGTTGCACCCCACCCATGTTGAGAACTTAGTGCCGAACACTCCCATTTCATGGGAGAGGGTGTTTTCCCCTTAGTTACTAGCTCCTTCCTGCTCCTTCTTCCATAGGCTATGATGGATTGAGGTGACCTTACACATAAGACTATTCAGGTAGGTTCCAGTTGGGGTTGTTTTTTCCCAATACTCTTCGAGAAGGTTTACTTTTTTCCAAGAATCTTCGGGATGAGGCCCAGGTGTGTGCAGACGGGATATGTGGTTGTGAGGCCCAGGTGTGTGCGGGCGGGATATGTGGTTGAGAGGCCCTGGTGTGTGTGGGCAGGATATGTGGTTGTGAGGCCCAGATGTGTACGGGTGGGAAGAGTGTGGAAGTGTCAGGACGTTCGCCGTTAGGAAGAGCAACTAACTAGTAGGAAATGGTGTGGGGTACCCAATACTCTTATTCTTATATACTACTACTACCTGTTGTTTTGTGTTTTGGTGAGAATGGATGGTGAGGTTGGGTGGATAGAATTCCTTGATAGGTTTTAGTTTCTTCTGTTGTTCTCACGGGACATTAGGATATCTCCCCACTTGTGCATGGGAGATTTAGGTTTCCTGGATGAGTATACTTGTATGCTCACCCTACGTTTACTTTCAGGTTTCCAGGAGGACTACCAAGGCCGTGTGGGACCCTACTAGTCGGGACAGTTGGAGTTGTTGCAGTTTTCCGTACTCTTGTTTCTTTTGGTATTGTACTTTTGAGCTTTCTTGTACTTTTTCTTTGATTCAAAATTGTTTAAACATGCATGTGGTATTGGTTTGCGTTTATTTTGATTTACTTGTTACTTTTTCTTTTTGTGTTTGACTCATCCTATTTCCCGATTTTAAATAATAATAAAAAGGGTAATGCCTCCCATATTTGTAAAAACTCATACCCTTGGTGCTAGTCGCCACTCCAGGACCTACTGGAGGTGGGACTTGGGGGGTCATTATCTCCCTTTCACCATTTCCAGCTCAGGAGGGGCATATTTGGTGGGAGGGGGTCGTGACATCCTAATACTTTCTTGTCTAGATAACTAGGAGACAACCACTACATCTTAGTAGAATGGATGAATGAAACATCAACCAAAGAAGGATCTTTTTTTGAAGCTCCTAAAATTAATCTAAGTAAATCAAAACTAATATAACAATGATAATATTACCCTAAATTAATATGAAGCACTTTATCCAGTGCTTATAAAATCATTGATAAATTTTGATTTTCCATGATGCCTAATATTGGTGAGTTTTTTCAATTTGAATGATTTATTCATTGGACTCTCAAGGGTTTCATTTGATGCAAAAGATCTGAGTGTAATTTAGTATTTTTTAATGATAATAAAAACCCTATTATTGATAAATTATAATTGTTTTATGAAAAATAATAATTTATCAAGGAATATAAATTAATAAATGTATTAAAGGCCTTTTTAAGGGTAAAATCCCTATTAATACATTAGAATATTCAATCAAATATTTTCAGAGATAGACACTGAGTTAGTACAAGAATTCAAGGCTCGTAAAGCCTCGGTGAAAATGAAATAAAAATATTAAATATATTATATTATGCACACATTATTTATTCAAAATAATTTTATATTTCCCAAATGGTAAATCGTATAAAAAATATGAGATTATTATTAGGTCTGAAACATAGTGTTAACCCTAGGTTGGGAATAACATTTGTGAACATCGAACATTCGGCCAGGTCGCTTGCGATGATAAATTATTTAATATTTTTTAATTATATTAATTTTTCAAAAATAAATTAATATCACTAAAATGTTGAGTTTTATGAGAAATCTGAGTCCATCATTAGGTCTGGAATATAGTTTTTACCCTCGGAGAGGTATAACCTTTGTGAGCATTTGACATTTGGTCAGGTTGCTTGTGATGACAATTTATCTAATTTTTTTATTATATTAAATTTTCAAAAATAAATTAATCTCTCAACCAGTGCATCTTATGAGAAACATGATACCACAGTTATGTTTGGAATGTGGGGTTTACCCTATGTGGGTTAGAACTTTTATACGCAATGGGTGCTTGGTTAGTTCACTCGATAAATTATGTTTTTAATAATTATTGAAATTATAATATTAAATTAATTAATAGAAATGTGTTTTTAGGTGTCTTCTTATTTAAAAAATATTCCTCCATTAATGAAACTAAGAGGATTTGAAAGATTCTTTTTAATGCATTTGTAACCAATTAAAAATCTTTAATGGATTATTAAGTGGAAATCAATGACTCCATATTGACTTTTGGGTTGATTAATGGTTGAAACCTAGTGTTTTATTTTCCTCAAAAATTGAACACATGGTTTAGGGTTCCATATATCTGAAAGATTTGAATTTCACCGATGTTTGAACCGTTTGAGTCTGATTAACTATAAAACCTTCTTGGGCGTGATTGATCAAATCTTCACCTACCCCCATCATGGATCTATTATTCTCATTTTGTTTCTAGGCACTACAGAATGTTTATCCAGGGTTTTCTATTTTATTTTTTAATTACATTTGTTATATTTATTTTTTTCAATTATTCTTCCTTAATTCATAAAAAATGAATTCAAATTAAATAATGAAACAAAAAATTGTCAAGTTTAATTCTTAAAAAGATTTATCAGAGGATAATTTTTTTTGAAAAATATCGAAAGAAACAAACACACACACAAGCACACACACATGAACACACACATATATTGATAATAACATCAAATTTTTATGGATAATTTATTAATATTATCAAATGTTAATTATTTTCCATTATCAATAAAAAATATTAAATAAATTATATATGGATAATTGTGTGAAATTTATCATTGGATAATTTTTTAAAGAATTATCAAAAGATATATATATATATATATATATATATATATCTGTGTGTGTGTACTAATAACTACATTGAATATTTATGGACAATTTATTAAAATTATAAAATATTAATTATTTTAGATTTTCAAGAAATAATTATTAAATGATTTATCTATTGATAATTGTGTGAAATTTATCAAAGGATAATTTTTTTAGAAAATTATCAATATATATATATATATTGACCATCATATTGAAATCTTAAGGATAATTTATAAAAATAAAATTATTAGAGGATGATAAATTTTCAAATATAATTATAAAAAGAATAATTTAGTATAAAATTATCAAATAAAATTATAAAAAGGATAATTTGAAATAAAATTATCAAAAGATAATTATAAAAGATAATTTATAATAAATTATCAAAAGATAATTATAAATGATAATTTAGGATAAATTATCAAATTTAATTATAAAAGGATAATTTATATTGAATTATCAAAAAATAATTATAAAGGATAATTTATAATAAATTATAGAAAGATAATTATAATGTATAATTTAGTATAAATTTATAAAATATAATTTTAAAATAATGACTTGCATTAAATTATCAAAAGATATTAATAAATGATAATTTGCAATGAATTATCAAAAGATAATTTGTAATAAATTATCAAAATATAATTTAAAATAAATTATAAAAATGTAATTTATAATAAATTATTAAAAGATAATTTATAATAACTTATCTAAAGATTATTATGAAAGGATAATTTTTTTAGAAATTATAAAAAGATAATCATACTTAAGAAGAATATAGAGAGAATATGCTTTGACCTAAATGATAATTCAAAATGTAACATCCCGGATCTGGGTACCACCTAAGGGTTACCCATACCCAGTTGGTCACATGACATCATTTGCATTTCCCCAAATTCCAGAGGCCTCCAACTAGTAGTGAGGGCCAAGGTATGATAATGGGGAAACTATTCCCTCATTGGTAGAGTATACAAAGCAGATAAAATAGTAAACAATAGCAGAAGTAGTAATACCAAACAAAAATAAATAGCAGAAGACTGAAAGTAAATCCAAAAGAAGCCAATATATATATATATATGATGCCTGGCATATGTATCTATGAAAAACATCCAAATAAGTCAAAATGCTGGAAAGAAATATAGAAACCAAGTCAAAAGAAACAAATAAACTCCAGCAGCATAGCAATCCTCATCTTCGTCCCATTCTCTCAAGCCACAACAACAATAAAGTACCTGATTAAGAAGGGAGATTTCCCTTATCTATACCTGCGATAATATAATCTTCTTGGGTATAAAACATGACCCAAATAGGGTGTATGATAATTCCCAATAGGCAACCACCAAAATTACCGTTCATAACTATTATTGAATATATATATATAGTAGATAATATGCAGGAATGAAGCAATCAACTAGGAAGTAGTCAAAACTAAACAATCCTACAGTTTTCAATTACATTCTTTTAACATTTATTATTCATCCATTGAATCATGTAACCCTGGGTTTTAGCTTAATCACTATATCCCCCATGTAAATTTATTAAAACAGATATCTCATAAGTCCATCTAAACAATCCAATAAGATAGATTCCAAGCTTGTAATTTGGCTTGGTAGACTCGTTGCAATCATTCAATTATTCACAAATGACCCTTTGTGGAAAGTAATCATAGTCTAAATCCTCTGGTATAACACAACATCAATTCATTAATAATGACCCTCTAGGAATATCTCATAGACTAACCTTGTTTTGGTCCAATATATTATCAATCCATTATAAACAACTATCTGGGAAACTCTCACAGTCGATACCCTTTTAGTCCAACATAGTATAAATCAATTTTAAATGACCACCTAGGTCAATCATCTACCTCAAGGATCTCACATTCCTATTAAAATAATCTAGTAGTCCCCTCAGTCTTCCTGGTCTAAGGATCTCATGGTCTATTAGAAAAATATCATGCATACCATATAAAAGTATATCATGTAATCTATAACTATTACATGGATAAACAGTTTCAAAGCATAAGACATGAATTTCATATAAACAAGAACTATATCCTAACAAGATGAGGCATGGAAAACAAGACAATCCTAACATGAATCCTATACCAAATGGCCATAAATAATCAATCAAGGGAAACACATCCATGGGGTGTCCCATAAACAAGGTATCAAACCTTACACATAAGCAACAACCCTTTATCAATCAATAAAACCATAGTAGGTAATAAATAGGGTTTAATTCCAAATCACAAAATACCCAAAACGTGGTTATGTAGCCATTTTAGCATATACAATCCAAAGAAAATGAACTAAAGGGACAAACCACCAACCTCGATGTTATAAGATCGATATACTTGAATGTCACCCCTCGAATCGGCCTAAAATGGCATATATCTAAAAAAAGGTGAAAACTTCTAGACATGAATAACTCACAAGAGAGGAGGAATCAGGAAGAAAGGATCTAGGGGTTTTAATAACTCACCAGTGGGATTCTAACACACCTGACTGTGTCTCAATTGAAGCTTGGATGGAGAATCAGGAGGGGTTCAGAGTTCATTTTCTATTTTACAATTCTCTTATATGAAATATGAGAAGAAGAAGATGGTTCCAAACATGATACACAACCCCATTACGATACATCAAATAAAAAGAAAACTACACAATGTGTTCTTTAAAACTACACAATGTGTATTAGCCTTAACTAGAACTTGAATTGAGTTGGTCTACTAGGTCACCACACGACCATGTACTTGGCCGTCACATGGTCAGCACACGGCTATATGTAGAAATTGGGTACACAATGTGTACATGGGAATATAAGACGTGCACTCATAAAACACTATTTCATCCCATTTCCTTGGAAAAAACCTGAAATCAAGATCAATACCTAAAATGAAGATCCCACTTCTTACAAACTTCCCCCTTAAAGCAATTTATCCCTGAATTTCCCTTCCAAGGCTAGTGAAGAAGAATCTGTGAACAACTCCAGCTCCGTGATCGCACATCAGGCTCCCTCTCCCAAGTCTCATCCTGCACTCATCCATGCTGCCATAACACCCGTACCATAGGAACAAACCAACCACATAAAACCTTCGTACAATGATCCACAATATGAATTGGGTTATCTTTGAAGGATGCATCCACCTCCAACTCAACCTCCTTGGGTTGAAAAACATGAGATGAGTCTGAAAAGTAACTTCGTAGCCAAGAAACATGAAAGACATCATGCATAGCTCGATACCTCTACGACAACTACAACCGATAGTAAATCGGACTGAATCTCTCCAAAACCTAAAATGGCCTGACGTATCTCAGTGAATGATTCCTTTATCTCCTAATCATTCTGTGTCCCAACCTCGATGTGACATGTAGGAAAACCTGATCTATGACCTCGAACTCCATATGTTTTCTCCATCGATCAACATAATATTTCTGGTGAGACTGTGTAGTATCTATCCTCTTCTGAATCAACTCCACCCACACAGTGGTATCTTGTAAAATACGAGGTCCCAACATAGATTCCTCTCCTTCCTCTAGCCAACATAGGGTTGATCGACATGTCCTACCATAAAAAGCCTCATAAGATTCCATCTGAATCATTTCTTGAAAACTATTATTGTAGTAAAACTCTACTAGGGGTATGTGTCTCTCCCAAGAGCCCCTAAAATCAAGGAAACATGCTCGAATCATGTCCTCCAGAACCTAAATCGTGCACTCAGACTGGCCATCTATATGGTGATAGTAATCCATACTCATAAGTACCTGTGTACCCAAATCCCTATATAGTCCCTATCATACATGAGAATTAAACTGGGAATCCCTATCTGAAATGATATATTTTAGAACCCCGTGTAAACATACTATCTCTCATATGAATATATTTCCAAGATCATCCTCACTGAAGGTTTCCTTAATCCATAGAAAATGTGAAATGTTTGTGAGTCTGTCAACAACAACCCATACAACCTCATTTCCTTGAGGGGACCATGGTAAACCCATCTTAAAATACATCATAAAATCATTCAAATTCCACCCAGGAATAAGTAACTGTTGTAAAAGACCTACTAGTCACTGATTCTCCAACTTCACCCACTGACTGGTGGAATATCTCATAAAAAACTAGCTACATCCCTTTTCATGACTGGCCACCAATACTAATGATGTAGATATCGATATATCTTGGTGATACCAGGATGAATGGCCTATACTGAGGCATAAACGTATCAAAAAAATCTATTCACGTATATCTAATGAAACCCATACACGCCCATGAAAATGAAAAACCTCATCCTCACATATATTCCACCCAGGGGAAGGGTTCTGACTGGACACACTTTCTCATAGGACCAGGCCTTTAAAATCAGATAACTGCCTCATTTTCACTCAATCTGGTAGAGTAGAGGTAAAAAATATAGAATAAATAAATGTCTACCCCTATTTGTTGTTTTCCTCCAAATTTATCTTAGTAAAAAGATCCATAAGTTTCTACTCACTATTTTCCTCCTGATTTTCTTATATCTAAGTCCTCCTGATCCAAGCATCATCCACTGCATTGCCTTATCCAGGTGTGTAGGAAAGCTCAAAGTCAAAGGACTGAAGGTATTCATCCCAAATTCACTGTCTTAAATTCATATCACATTGAGTAAATATATACTTGAGGATTTTTCGGTTTGTTTACACCAAAAATTCTCTCCCAGTAAGTAATGTCTCTAACAACCAAGGCATGCACAACTGCAACCAACTTGATATTGTGTTTCGGGTAATTCCTCTCATGTGGCCTTAAATGCTGAGACCTGTATAAAATGACTCCTCCCCCTACATAATCATTTATCCATTCCTGATACCTAATGTGTTGTAGTAAACGGTGTGACTCTTGCATAACTCTAGAAAAACCAGTATTAGTGCTGAATTAAATCTCCCTTTTAGATCCTAAAAGGCCGAATTGTAGGAATCTGTCCACAATTACTTCACACCCTTTTTAGTTAGGCCCATCAATAGTGTAGCTAAGCCTAAAATGTATTGAATAAAGAATCTATAGTAACCATCCATTCCCAAAAAACTTCTCACCTCAAAGACATTCTTCGGCAGATCCTAGGAAACTCTTGCTCTCACTTTCTTTGGGTCTACAGATACCCCTGTCTTTAAGATGACATGACCCAAGAAATAAATCTGGTCCATCCAAAAGTGTCACTTTGAGAGATTAACATATAACGGATTCTCTCTTAGCGTACTCAATATGATATTAAGATGGATGGAATGGTCATGTTGAGTGTGAGAGTACACCAAGATATTTTCCATGAAGACTACCACAAAAGAATCTAAGTAAGGATGACACACTTAGTTCATTAGTTCCATGAAAACTACCATCAAATTCTTGAGACCGAATGACATAACAAAACACTTCTATAGACCATACCTACTTCGAATTTCTGTAAGAGGTATAACTGATGGCCCAACATGCAACTGATGAAAATAGGATCTCAATTTAATCTTCAATAATACCCGTTCTCCTTGAAGCTGATCAAAGAGATCATCAATCCTCAGTAATAGATATCAGTTCTTGACCATCAACTGGTTCAGATTTCAATAGTACACATAAAGTCCGAGGGTAATGTCCACCTTCTTCGCAAAAAGAACTGGTGAACCCCAAGGAGAAGTACTGGGTTAGATGAAACCCTTTTTTGTAAATCATCTAACTACTTCTTGAGCTCCTATAACTTTATTTTAGCCGTCCTATATGGAGGAACGAACACCAGTGCCACTCCTGGCACAAGATCAATAGATAAATCCATATTTCACTCTAGAGGTAATCTTTTAATTTTATTTGGAAATATATCTCTAAAACGATCCAACACTGGAGGAAATTCAATCTATGAAGTCCCCTAGTCATGCAGATATAAACTAGTAATCTGTCATATGATTCCTCCCAACCCATGATTCTTGGGTCCATATATGATTTCATGGACATCCCATTCTCCATTATGCAGAAAATATCCTCCCTCTAGTGATGTGAAACTCACCCTATGATGATAGCAGTCAACAAAGGCCTGAATGGAGACCAACAAATCTGCTACAAGAATGAAATCAAAACATGTCATCTCTAAAACATAGAGGTCCCATAAGAAGTGACACCCACTAACCTCAAGAGTGAACACCTTTCACTGACATAGAATATCCATTCTAATCCCCAATGGAGTGTCTAGTGTCATAAAATCATCAAAAGTAAAGCTAAAATGACTAAGGATCTCCACAACAAAAAAAGATATAAAACTATGGGAATCCACTCTATCAAAAAGGGAAGAAACTAAAACTAAGGAAAATAGAATAATACATCTAACTATAGAGGTTTTGAGATCCTTCTGTTGTTGGGTTTGATCTATTGCAAAAGTATAACCTATACCACAACCCCAATACCATACCAAGATACCCTGAGTTGATCCACCCCATTGTCGCTGAAAACTAGTCACTCGACTACCATGGCCACGACCAACTCCTCGGCCTGAATGGCCTGACGAACTCCAGTTCCCTAACTGATAAGAAACTAGTGGCCCCACTCCTATACATGGAGTCATAACAGATACCCTCTCACTCATTTATAGTGATAACATCCCACAAAAACACTTAATATGACCCATCTTGCTGCAAGATCGTCACTCAATTGGGCCTCTCGGGAACTACGATCTCGTGTACCCACTCTTTCCGCACTGGTAGTACACCACTCAACTACCTGAAGAAATGTCTCATGAAATATCTCTGTGACACTTCCTGTTATTAGTCGAAGGAGTAAAAGCCCTGGATACTAATCCTCCATAGATCAAAACTCATAAATCTATCATATTTCACTCAGTAATCAGCACCTGGTTTACTATAGTAGTCACCTAAGTCAACCTGAAAACATTCACCTGCGATCAGATGTCATACCTAAGGCCATCCTCAAATATCCTGGATAGTGATAACTTATCACCTCCTAAATAGGTGTGAAGCACGAAATCACTATAAAGATAGAAGAATAATCCATCACTCAAAGAGTGCCTTTATCCAACTACATAAACTCCCAGGCTTGGCCAGTCCTCAATATCTCGGGGTTGAAGTAATCATAGAAGGTCCTCTGAAACTCTTCCCAAGACATATCCCGATGACGCCCCACCTATGACATAACAACCCAATATATATTGGCAGAATCACATAGCATGTAAGTTGCGAGCTTCACCCTCCTCTCAGGAGGCATCTAAAGATGTTCGAAGATAGAAATAATGGCCTCCAACCCTGACTATACAGATTGTGGTCCTCTATCCCCTAAAACAGTGGGAGGATGCTACTATTGGAACACTCTATCAGCTCTTCTCTAGAAGGAGTAGGATGTGGTGCTCCCTGGAAAGTATGTATCATCCTTATAAATCATTCATGAAACTAAAAACCGGCACCTGCATCCAGTATAATAGCTAGCTCTAAGATAGTCATGATGGGAGGATCTACTGGTAGTCTCTAATCTACTATTTCTAGTGTCTGATCATCGCCCTATAATTGGCGTACAACCGGAGGAAATCTTGGTTGCATGACTCTTCAAGGTCAATCACACACCTCATTATGAGATTAAAGGAACTATAACTCAGAAGTGAAAGTATGGAATAGGTGAAGGAAAGTATCCATGTTTTCCAAAAGATAGTTACAAGGCATGTAGAAACACTACACCATGTGTTCCCTTAATATTTATCATGGGTGTGTATCTCTGCCTACTTGGTCAACTATAAAAGGCTGTGTACTACCAGTACAGGGTGCATTCTACAAAAATTTTACCAACCTCGTGTCTATGATCACACATTCAGTCACACAGTCAAAAACTACATGGAGTGTACATACAGTACACAATGTATACATAATAAAATCAATTTATTCCAGAATAGAAGAACACATGGTGTGTGTTCATAACATCACACACCATGTTTTCTAGTTTTTCTAGATATCAAGCCTCTAAAACTTTTTCAGAACCCCCAAAATCTTAAAATTTGTCCAATACTTGCCATGTTTCGATCCATGAGAGCCCATACTCCCCATGAACCAATTTCTAGAATCCTTATTCATATCATATCTTAAAAGAATTCAATTAAAGTTCAAACATGACCCACCAAATTCAGATCCAAGAGGTCCCATAACACCTCAGGGACCAAAGATTGGTTTCTATCACAATGAAACTTTACATATACCAATACCCTATAAAAATAATAGGTATTTCTATCACAACATCTATCACAACAACATGCATATCTAGCATGACATATATGACAACAACATGCAATCAATAATGATATCTAAATGGAATGGAAATAATGTATGACATGTGATTTCTAGTAAGTTCCTATATGATGAATGATATGGAATACCCTCATCTCGTCGAGTTGCAAAAAAAATCAAATCACAATGATATCAATACTAACATCACAGATCAAGTGTGTCACCCAATAGTGAAATTGAATCAACTGTAATAGTTCAAAATCCAAAAATTAAAATTCAATTTGAGGTAATTTGGATTTCCCTATACACAGGGTAGCTACTCCCAAGCATAAATAATTAGAAAAATCCATTTCCTCCCTATTCCTTTCTAATGTCACTAATTATTAAGAAATTGAAAAAAGAAAACTCTTCTGATACCACTTTGTAACGTCCTTGATCCAGGTGGCACCCAAGGGTGCCACATACCCAGTTGGTCACATGACCACAAGTACATTTCCCCAAACACCAGAGGATTCTGACTAGCATAGAGGTCCAAGGTCTGATAATGGGGAAACTATGCCCTCATTGGCAGAGTATACACAATGTAAAACAAATAGTAAAAAATAGCAGAAGCAATAATACCAAACAAAAAATAAATAGTGTAAGACTGAATGTAAATCCAACATAAGCCTATATATATATATACATGATACATGGCACATGTATCTAAGAAAAATATCCAAACAATTCACAATGATATAATGTAATACATAAACCAAGTACAAAAGAAAAAAATAATGTCCAACAGAATTGCAAGCCTCAACTTGGTCCCATGATCTCCGGCTCCAACAAACATCAAACACCTAATGAAGAAGGGAGATTTCCATTATGTATACTAGAAATGATATAATATTCTTGGGTCTAAAACATGACCCAAATAGGGTGTGAGAAAAATCCTAGTTGGGAACCACCAAAAGATCTGTGCCTAACTATCAATGAATATATATAGCAGGTAATATGTTAGAATGAAGCAATAAACCAAGAAGTACTCAAAACTAAACAATCCTATAGTTTTCAATTACATTCATTTAATATTTATTATTCATCCATTGAATCATGTAACCCTAGTATCTATTCTAATCTCTGTATCCCACCTATAAAGTTACCAAAAAAGACCTCTCATAAGACCATCAAAACAATCAAGTAAGGAAGAATCCAAGCATGTGATTTGTCTTGGAAGACTAATCACAATCACTCAATTATTCACAAACAACCCTTTTGGGAAATTTCTCATAGTCTAACCCCTCTTGTCTAACATAGAATCAATTCATTAATAACAACCCTCTAGGAAGCTCTCATAGTCTAACCCCTTTTTGGACCAATATATTATCAATCCCTTATAAAAGACCATCTGGGAAGCTCTCCCGGTCATTACCCTTTTAGTCCAACATAGCATAAATCAATTTTAAATGACCACCTAGGTAAATCATCAACACAAAGTCTCTCATGGTCCTGTGAAAATATTCTGGAAGTCCCCTTAGTTTTCATGGTCCAAGGATCTCATGGTCCATTGGAAAAATATCATGCATATAATTTAAAAGAAGCTCATGTAATCTATAACTATTACATGGACAAATAGTTTCAATGAATAACACATGCATTTCATATCAACAAAAACTCCATCCTAACAAGACAATGCATGGAAAACAAGGCAACCCTAAGAGGCATCCTAGACCAAACAACCATAAACAATCAATCAAGGGAAACACACCCATGGGGTGTCCCATAAACAAGGTATATAACCTTTCACACAGACAACAACCCTTTATCGATCAATCAAACCATAAAAAGTAATAAAAAAGGGTTTAATTCCAAATCACACAATACCCAAAATGTGGGTATGTAGCCCTTTTTCATGTATAATCCAAATACAAACAATGAAAGGAACAAACTACCAACCTCGGTGTTGTATGATTTATTTTATTGAACGTTGGCCCTTAAATTGGCCTAAAACAGCATAGATCTACAAAAAGGTGAAAAACTAATAACCTTGAATAACTCACAAGAGAAACAGAATTAGGAAGAAAGGCTCTAGGGGTTTTGAGAACTCACTGGTGGGATTCCAACGCACTTGAAAATGTCTCAATTGGAGCTCGAACAGAGAATCAAGAGGGGTTTAGAGTTCATTGGCTGTTCGGTAGTGCTCCTGTATGAAATACGAGAAGAAGAAGATTGCTTCGAAAATTAGACACATCCCCCTTACAATATATCAAAAAAAACATGGTGTTTTCTTTAAAAATACATGCCATTTAGTACCCTTAACTAACACATGACTTAAGTGGGTCTATGAGGTCACCACACGATAATGTACCCGACCACTACACGGTCAGAACATGGTTGTATGTAGAAACTAGGTACATGGTGTGTACATGGTAATATACACCATGTACTCATAAATTCTATTTCCTTTCTTTTTCCTAAAAAACAACCCAAAATCAAGATCCATACTTGAAATGAATATCAGGGTTCTTACACAAAAGTTATCCAGGAGAGATAAAATATCATCACATGTGATATTTAAATGACAATTCAAAAATTATCTAAGAGAGAGAATGTAACATCAAGTGTGATATCTTATTTATTTTTTAAATAAAATATCTTTTTTTGGTTCTAAGAAAACATAACAAACCTTGAGTGTCAACATTTCTATAATAAGGACATGAAGAGGTGTTCTTGACCAGTTGATCCCCTCCTTTTTACATCAATGACTTTTGGGGTAGGAAGTTTCATTAACTTTTTGGGCTCATTTACACATGTTTCTATTAATATTATTATGAATAGACATATTTTGAAGATGGTTATAGATTATGATCGTGTGTGTGTGTGTAGCCCAAGAAACCTTATGTTACATTTGATTCCATGAGTTCTTGTAACTTGTTATTCATGTTTTTTGTTGATCACATGTATTGTATGTGATACCTTACCTATGATGATATGTTATGTTTGGTCGTGTATTGTACCATGATATTTATTCTTTGTGATATTGTTTTTTGAGATCAAGACACATGGACCTTCGCGACAAGTTATCCCTTAGAGGGGGGGGGGGTGCACATGACTTGCGACAATAATGAAGAGGGACCTATGCATAGGTTAGGGATACAAATATTCCTCATGGATGTTGTGTGATGCACTCGATGACTAAGGGATACTGATTATCTCAAGATCCTTAGTATATACCTCGATGAATAAGGGATGCCGATTAGATATCAATCTATAATATATGTTGAAAAAATAACCTTCTTGATGAGAAATGATTCTAAGTTTCATTAACACACAATGTTGAGTAGCATGATTCATTATCCTTGTGGCTAATTCTTGATTTTTTTGACAAGTAGATTGTCTATCTAGCATATATCCATAGTAGGTATGATCGGGGTTTTTTGGTGGATTGGTTAGTGCATGACCACTTTGTTTTGTATTGTGTGTTACTATTCTTGTTATGAATTTATTATTATCATGGAATGAACTTGTATAATTGATCACATCAGATTAAGGACGTATTGGTGGTGTCCTACAGAGTCTTATACTCACACCCTACTCAGGATTTTTGATGTGATTTTGGATTTCATGACCCGAGATTCAGAAAATGGAAAGGGCCCTATGGTGGATGGTTAATTAGTGGATTATGGATCTGGGGTGGACCGGGGAAGAAATCGAAGTACCCCCATTGATATTTTTTATATACTTGTCTTATATTTATACACTGGTTATTCTCTGGATAGACTTACAAATTTGGGATATATTTCCTATATCAACTTCACTTATTCATTTTTTTTCATTTTCACTCATAGTATTTATTCATTTATTATTAGTGTTCATTATTATCCTTCTTTATGACATGATATAGAGGGTATAGTCTCTGTACTATTAGATTTTGATCCTCACTGCTAGTTGACAACCTCTTGCATATAGGGAGGCACACATGAGGTCTTGTGGCATTCCATATTTGACTAAGTGGTTCAAGTTGGGATATTAAAAAATGGTATAAGAGCCAAGATTCACTAAATTGTTCTTCTATTTTTATTGGGTTGGGGTAGGTTAGACAGGATATAAGATGGATGATATTTAGTTAGGGGACTTATGACAGTGCATGGACAATACTGTATAGCGGATCTCTATGTTTCCAAAAAGTGGTGAATTTATATTCTGGTATTACTATTGATTAAAATCTCATTGGGTGATTTAAATTATTTTTATATGTGATTTATGAGGTTTTGGGTGAGTTTATGAATCATTACTATGCACATAGATTCACATTCCATATATATACCATTTGTTGTGTTTCATAATAGTTCATTAAATAAATTCCTTGTTTTTGCGCTATCTATTCAGGATATTTTCTTTTTTGTGATATATATGTGTTTCCATACTATGTGATATATCTTTATAGGAACTAATTAGTTGAAATGAGCATGATGTTGCATTAGTATATATAATGATTGTGAAAAAAATTCAAGGATGGAAACTAGGGTTAGTGATAGGAGGGGTACACCTTGGGATAAAGGTAAACTCCTATGAAAACTTGTTTGATCCCATAGTCTGGTTATGAGAAACCTTATGTGATCCCATAGACTGATTAGGGTTTGTCCTAATGAATATTTTTATTTTATGAAGTGTTTCTTTCATGTTATAGAAGATGTCACCTTGATGTAGTTTATAGAACTATTTGTCAACAAGGCCAAAATACTTCTGCAATGGATGAGGTTTAAACATTTTCATTGGATGTGTGGGTTAATGCAGTTGATCTTTCTCCAGCATCTACTATGTGGTTTAGATAGTAGGGTCACTTCAATCAGTAGTTTGTTTTTCACTTAGTACTTTTCTAGGCCCTATGAGTTTAGAACTCTGGTCTAATATTCCATTAATTCAAATAAAAAATTCTTCATCCTTCCAGGGCACTAGAGTCCCTCATGATTTTAAATAGTGGGTTAAAATTGTTTTAGATTTTTGACCTAGTAGATACTCTAAAGGATCAATAAGTTAAGATGAAAAGATCTCATTATGGGTGGGCATCCGATTTTAATACCCTGTATCATATGGTTCCAACAGAGTGTAAGGAGATCAAGGTTTAGTTGGATGACTTAAATAGAAAGGCTTCATAAATCTATGTATGTAACCATAGTTTCAACTATGTTGTTTTCCTAGAATGGAAATGGTAGTCTTCAGTTGTGTGTCGATTATTAGAATATGAACCATGTGACAGTGAATAACTGATATATGTTTACTAGGATCAATGATCTTTTTGATCATCTAGGGGGAGTCTAGTGGTTCTATAAGATTGATCTTTAATTAGTCTATCATTAGATGTGATTTATATGGGAGGACATTCCAAAGATGGTGTTTTAGAGCTATTATGAAATGTATGAGTACTTGGTAATTCTGTTTGGGCTGACGAATGCGCCAACAATATTCATGGATCTCATGATCAATATATTCCATCCATACTTGGAATAATTCATCATAGTGTGAATCAATGATATCCCCATATACTCATCAACACCATGAAAACTTGTTTGGAACCAAGAGATAGTCCTGAGTATGCTTCGAGGACACATGCATTACCCTAAGATATCAAAGTGCGACATATGGATTCTAGAGGTAAATTTAATAGGACATGTGGTGTTTGAGACTGATATATATATATATATAGAGATGTTTAAGGTATTGATGTCCTAAAAATGTTCCTAGAACATGTTTAAGATTAGAATATTTTTGGGCTTGGTAGGATATTACTGGTGGTTTATCCAGAAATTATCCTGGCTATTATCACCCATGAAAGCACTTTAAAAGAAGGTAGTGAACTTATAGTTGTCAGAATAGTGTGAAGGGGAATTCCTGGGGATAAAGAGAAGGTTGATGATAAATCCAGTACTAACACTCTCTAATCCTAGTATTGGATATGTAGTGTATTGTGATGCTTCAGGCGTTATTTTAGGAGCTGTACTCAGGTAAAGAGAGATGGTAGTAGCCTATGGGTCTCATTAGCTATGACCCCATGAGAAGAACCAACCTACACATTGCATAGATATGTAAATAGTGGTCCATGCTCTGAAATGTAGGGGACACTATCTCTTTGGAGAAAGATTTATTATTTACATGGACCACATGATACTTCGCTATATGTTCACACAGAGGGACCTAAATCTGAGCTAGAGGTTTTGGGTTGAGTATCTATAGATGTTAAACATTGAGATGAAATATTCACCTTTGAAGGGAAATGTTGTTGCAGATTCCCTTATCCATAATCCACGATATGAGTAGGAACTTGGCATGAGGTCCTCAGAGGAACAATGGCGCTTGATGAGTTTATTGGTTGAATGGAGGATGGATTCCTTAGGGGAACATGGTTCTATGATTTTTTCTCCCCTTATAGTCACATACTTACTTATAGACTTGGTACAGGTCGAATAGAAATTAGACTCAGAGTGTGAAATAATTAGGTAACAACTAGATGGTGATGACTCAATGCCAAGATGGTCGATGGACTATGATGATGTGATCTTGGTACATGAAGGATTAGTTTTCCCTACTTCTACTAGAGAGGAGTTGATGAGGGATTACCATACCACTTGATGTGAAGTACACCCTGGTGTGAAAAATATATATCATTACTTTAGGAGATATTCCAGTGGCTGGGGATTAAGAGAGACATTTATCATTTTGTCTCTCAATGCCTCACCTATCAGATGGTGAAGGATGATCTCCAGCATCCTGGTGGGTTGTTACAGCCACTCTTTATACCTATGAAAAAGTGGGATTGCATCATGGTAGAATTTTTGATGGAGTTACATAGGACCCTGAGGAGTTTTGATGTAGTTTGGGATATTTTCAATCAGTTAACAAAGTATACTCACTCACACCGATCAGAGAGACTCACTCAATGGTGGAGTTGGGAAATTTCTGTTTAAGAGATTGTGTGCCAATATGGAGTCCCTTTGAACATTGTTTCATACAAAGACACACATTTTACATTTCTATTTTGATATGGAATGATAAAATACCAAGGGACTCATCTTATATTGAGTACGACATACCATTCTCAGATCGACAAAAAATCTGAGTGGACTATACATATATTGAAGGATATGCTTTGAGCTTGAATGATAGGCCTTGAAGGATTGTGATATGATCACATATCCTTGATTTAGTTTTCATAAAATAACATTTATCGGGATTTGAATGATATGAAACCTAATGAGGCTCTTTATGGGAGGTCTTGTATATCACCATTTTTTTGGCATGAATTGGGTGAGATAGTAGTTGTTGGTCCTGATATAGTTCAGAAGACCATCGAGAGAGTGCAGTTAATATGGAAGAGATTGATCATGAAACAGAGTATACATAGATCATATACTAGATAATGGGGGAGACCCTTTGAGTTTTTATGGGAGGTCAGGTTTTCTTAAGGGTGAATCCTCAATTTGGGGAACATACATATGGGTAAGTAGGTAAATCTTTCACCACGTTTTATCAGACACTTTGAGATCACTGGATAGATAGGGGAAGTGGCGTATCATCTAGACCACCCTTCTCACTATTGAGGTATTCATGATTTGTTCCATGTGTCATATATTTTTAGGTACATACCTAACCCCCTGCATGTAATTGATTGTGATGACGTTGAGATGGATAATGACACATATTATGAGGAGCTCCTAGTTTGGATCATAGATTTAATCAAGAAGGTGTTGCTAGGAAAGACGATACCACTGGTCCAAATTCAACGGAAACATGGAAGAATCTAGGAAGATATGTGGGAATGTAAATATAATGTTCAATATCAATGGTGTAAGGTGTTCAAGAAAGAATATTAGAGATACTAATCGAGTATGAGAAGTTTAAAAAGGGGTATAATTGTAATATCTTTATTTTTTAAATGATATTAAAAACACTATTGTTGATAAATTATTTGTTTTTTATGTGAAAAAATAATTTATCAATGAAATTCAATTAATAAATGTATTAAATTCATTGAGTAAGGTAAAAATCCCATTTAATGCATTGCAATTTTAAATATAATATTTTTTGAAGTCGGAGACTATGTTTACACAAGATTTGAAGGCTTGTAAATCCTCGATGCAGATAGAATAAAAATATTAAATATACTATATTTCACATGCATGATTTGTTCAAAATAAGTGAATATCTCCCAGATGGTGTAGTGTATGAGAAATCCGAGACAACTGTTAGGTCTATAATGTGGTGTTTACCCTATTTGAGGTATAACATTTGCGAGCATTGAATGTTTGGCCAGGTTACTCACAAGAATATTTTTTTTTATTATATTAAGTTTTGAGAAATAAATTAATATATCTCAAATGGTACATCTTATGAGAAATATGTGACCACCGTTAGGTCTATAAGAAAATTTTCCTTTTAGGAAGGGTATAACATTCATGATCATCATATGTTTATTTAGGTTTCTTATGAGGATAAGTTATTTAATATTTTTTTATTATATTAATTTTTCAAAACTAAAATAATATCTCTCAAATAAAATGTTGTATGAGAAATACAAGACCACCGAAATGTAGGGTTTACCCTAGGTGGATTATAAATTTTATACATAATGGGCATATGGTCAGGTCACTTGATAAATCAAGTTTTTAATAATTATTGATATTATAATATTAAATTAATTAAGAGAAATATGTTTTTTGAGGTGTCCTATTCTTCAACGCATATTCCTACATTGATGAAGCCAATAGGATTTGAAATATTATTTTTAAGGAATTTCAAAACTATTAAAAATATGTAATGCCTTATTAAGTGGAAATCAATGAATCTGAATTGATTTTTGGGTTGATTAATGGTTTAAATTAGGTATTTATTTTCCTAAAATGTTGACCATGTGATTTAGGGTTCTATATAGCCTAAATATTAAAATTTTATAGGTGGTTGATCAAGTTTATTCTATGTAACCCCAAAACCTTCTTGGACATGATCGATAAATTCTTAGCTGGCCCCCATTATGGATCTTATGGTCTCTATTTGGTTCTAGGAATTGCACACTGTATTTCAATGTTTTTTTTTGTATTTACTTTATTTTATTCATTTTCTTCTATTATTCTACCTAAATTCAGAAAAAATAAATTTAAATTAAATATATAAATAAAAAATTATTAATTATAATTCTTAAACAGATTTGTCAATGATTATTTTTTTTAAAACTATCAAAAGACACAAACACACAAATATATATTAATAATCACATTAAATTTTTATGGATAATTTTTAAGACTATAAATGTTAATTATTTTGGATTATTAAGAAAAAATTATTAAATAATTTATCGATGGATAATTGTATGAAATTTATCAAAGGATTATTTTTTAGAAAATTATCAAAAGAGATATATATATATGTATGTATATGTATATGTATATATATATATGTATTGATAATAACATTTATTTTTATGGATTATTTATTAAAATTATCGAATGTAAATTATTTCATATTATTAAGAAATAATTATGAAATGAATTATCTATAGATAATTGTGGGAAATTTATCAAAGGATAATATATATATACATTGATAATCACATTGAATGTTCAAGGATAATTTATAAAAATAAAATCATCAGAGGATGATAAATTATGAGACATAATTATAAAAAGGATAATTTAGGATAAAATTATCAAATATAACTATAAAAGGATATTTTTTTTAAATTATTAAAATGAAATTATAAAAATAATTTATTATAAATTATCTAAAGATAATTATAAATGATAATTTAGGATAAAATTATAAAATAATATTATAAAAGGATAATTTTGATTAGACTATAAAAAGATAATTATAAAGTATAATTTATAATACAACATCGAAAGATAATTATAAAGAATAATTTAGGATAATATTATCAAATATAATTATAAGAAGTTAATTTGTATTAAATTATCAAATGATAATTAAAAATGATAGTTTATAATAAATTATCAAAAGATAATTATAAAAGGACAATTATTGGGAAATTATTAAAAAGATTATTATTCTTGAGGAGAATATAGCGGTCGCATGATATGACCTAAATGATAATTGAAAGATAATTTAAGAGAGAAAAAATATAATCACCAGTGATATTTAAATGATAATTCAAAAATTATCTAGGAGAGAGAAAGTATCATTGAATGTGATATTTTATTTATTTTTTAAATAAAATAATTATTTTTGGTTCTAGGAAACCTTAACGAACCTCAAGTATTGAAGTTTCTATAATAAGGACTTGAATAGGTGTTCTTGGTCGGTTGTCTTTTATTTACCTTCTTCTTATCCACTAGTCAAGCTTAAAACTTTGGAAGCTATTTTTTATATTTATGTCACTAATTAATTTTCCACATTTTAAATATTATTATTTATTCATTGTTTTATTGGTGTTTATTATTATCTTGATCGATGAAATGATATTGAAGGTATATTCTCCCTACTGGAGAATTTGGACCCTCAATTCTATTTGGAAACCTCTTACATATGGTGAGGCACACATTTGGTCTTGTGGAATTCAGACTTGGACCTAGTGGTTTGGGTCCAGATGTTACACTAAGAAATAAGAGAATTCATCCAAAGAATGATTATATGATACTAGATGTGA
Source organism: Viscum album (assembly GCA_963277665.1). Taxonomy (NCBI): domain Eukaryota; kingdom Viridiplantae; phylum Streptophyta; class Magnoliopsida; order Santalales; family Viscaceae; genus Viscum; species Viscum album. The sequence continues at coordinate 1,164,612,902 of OY728159.1, forward strand.
TTTAGATAAATCCGATTCTAGAATAAAATCAACCATCCATTAATAAGGAGACTCTGAATCATTGACTGTTCTCTAATCTCAAGAGTTTGATGAATGCAGTGAAGTAGAGAATCATCAAAAATGGATTGAAGGCCTTTGTTGATGAAAATCACAATATCCTGGAGGAGCACCTCGAATAATGAAAAGATTCAATTATTTGGAGCCTCATTATGGTTCCTAATGACCATTAATTAAAGCTCAAGGATCTTAGAAAAAATCTTCAAAAGATATGGGGCTTCGATGGATGGAACATGATTTTGATTGGTAGGGTTTTTTTATTTTGTGTTTCCTTCAAATTATTTTAAATGTAGAAACTTGGGTTGTAGTTTTATTTATTTGAATTTAGGAAAATTTAGTTTCTTGTAGTGAAATACTCTATTCAACCCAACTAAGTTAAAAAATTTGATCATGCATGTATAGATTTAGATTAGGGGCATTAGTTAGTTCTTCTAACATTCATAAATTCTCTAGGATATAGCATGTTTGGCTATCCCAATGAAGATTGATGCTAAAAATGAACATGAAATACATATACACTTTTAACAGGTATTTATTTAATTGTACTTATGCTCACCTCTTATTGATACTATCTTCCTTATTGTTGGCAATCATAAGATGGAACTCTTAGTTGAGTTTGAGAAGAAGCTTGCCTGTTTTAGTAATTTCTCCTACATTGGAAAGTCAAATGACCTTTGTCATAGGAATTTGGTTTGTGGAAACTGTAAGAAGACTATCCATCATTTTGAAAAATTAAAATTTAAATAAATTGTTTCAAATGAAGTGGCAAGGGATAAAATTTATAATGATAATAAAATTGGGGGTACTCAATCAACTTAAGGCCCTATAGCATTTTATGATGTGGTTGGTGGTCAATATATACACACTCCATAAAATAATATCAATAAATTAGCGGGGAATCAATTTCTCTATACTAATACCATGGTCCAATGGGATTCTTATTTATCAAAATGTGGTGTCATGGTATATTTCCATAAAAATGAAGAGATTGATAGTGAAATTAAAGGGGACTCTATTGCTTTAATAGAAGAAAATTAATTTTCAAAAGGTAAACCAACTATTGGCACACTTCACCCCAAAGGGGATTGACCATATATCAGTAATGACATGCCATGAGCTGGTAATATGATACATGATATTGATGTGAAATAGAAAGATGTGGAATATGAGTATATCCAAGCTATGGTGTCTACAACTATCTCAAATATGGATATAGTGGTTTAAATTATTTATAATACAACTATTTGGAAGACTTTTCATAATCCTTCTTCATATATATCTGATTTTTCTTCTCTAGTGGTCAGAGGGAAACATGTCATGGAGATTAAAAAGGCAGGTGATACTATGCAAGCCTACATATGTGAAATAAAGGCACCTATAATAGGGGCTATATCTTATGAGAATAATTCAAAGGTTTTTGAGTCTAGAAGAAGTGGGAAGAAGGGAAATTCACAACCCAACCTATTTTACTTATAGGATTACATAAAAAACCCAACCTTTGATTCCATTTATCTTATGAGTCATGAGAAGAAAGGTTCAAAATCGATTCATAATTCATCTCACTCTTCTTTTCTGACAACACACGTTTCCAGTGAGGAGCATTATATAGATTCTCTCCACCATTGGGAATCTTAACTTGTGGGAAATAACACTCAATATATGATTGAAGAAAATCGTCCCCATAATGAGGACTCACTTAATAATTATTCCCCAAAGTAATAAGGCTTTAACAAAGATGATTAAAATTTTGAAATAAAAAAATGATCTGACCAGAGACTAAGAAATTGTGACTCATAATGAGGATGATAAATAATTGGGCATGGATAATTAGGATGGTAGATACCAAAATTCTAAGAAACTGGGAGTAAAACACCCGAGAGGTTAGGGTGGCTCATGAGTAAGTAGTGATAAACATAAAAAATGGTGAGTGCTTCATGAATTTATACTGATGGTAGAACTTCTTTCATCACTTTTTATCCTAGAAACCCCTTTATTCTTCTATGAATGCATAATTTTTTTAGTAATTTTTTTTTGAATATGGGTTTTAAATCTATAGTTTATGCCATTCCTGGTATATAACGTTACCCACTCTTTCCTAAATGGTTTAAAAAATAATAACTATTAAGTTAAACTAAATTAATTATGCAATTATAATAATGGTTTAAGAATAAAATAATGAATTAATAGATATAATGTTCAAAATTTCATTGTTAAGAAATTATCTCAGTAATAATAAAATGGAAATTTAGTGTTTTAAACTATTGTTAACTGAAGATATTAAAAAATTAACCAAATACTCATTACAAAAATCATTTTTGAAAATTGAATGGTGAAGTATTTTTTTAATTTATTTCTAGAATATTTTTTTTATAAAAATATGCTCAACCTTAGTCTGAGACTCTAAAAAATTTCCTTTAATAAACATGTATTTAATATACTTTTTTTAAAAGAAGAATAACGTATATTGTTTTGATAAAAAATTTATATTGTAATATTGTTTCAATATATCACAAGAGGCCTTGATATTCCTTTGAAAATTTATAAAAAATGAAGTAAATTTTTTAATCCACATAAAATGATAAATAGATTCATAAAAACATACATAATTTGATTCAATGATAAAGGTATCTATAAGTATTTGTTTGATACTATTCTGAGAAATATTTCCTATTATAATAATAAAAATAATTTTCAAAGTATAAAATTAATCTACAAGATCCCTATAACAAGAAAAACTATTTTTATTGGTAAAAAATTTATGATGGAATAAAATTCATCATAAATAATTGTTTTTTGATGGAGTGTAGAGATAAAAAATAAATCCATCACATATATATCAAATTATATCATAATTAAGTTATTATATTTTCAATTATTTATGTGGGAATTCTCTATGAATAAAGAGAGTGTAAAATTTAAAATAAAAACTATTTTATAATGAAATTTTCATTTCATATCATAACATATTTGTGAAAGATAAACATTTGTTTCAAAAAAATGATTTCCTTCAATAATTTTTTTCTAATAAAAAATATTTTTCACTAAAAAAATATATATTTTCAGAGATATAGATCATCCTCTAAAAATAAGTATTGAAAAATGAACGATAACTTTTTTATAATGAAGTTTAGTTATTTTTCTATGGGTACCATTCCATCTAGAAAAATATCATTATTATATATCAAAATAGTTTTATGGAAAGTATGTATAAATTCCATAAAAAATAATAAGTTCCAATGATAAATATACATAATTAATCACTAATAACTTTTTATTTGTCAATATGGAATCAAAAACCTTCATAAATTACTATGGAAATAACATATTTATCAAAAATCAATTATTTAAATTCTCTAACACCATTGTGATAAATGATACATTTTTAAAAAAAATCATTGATACAGTAATAGAAAAATATTTTTTACATCAAGGTATTAGAAATTTGTTTTTTATAATATATTTTGAATATATTTTTAACATTGGTTATTCATTAACTAATTTGGAATATTGAACCACTCATGTCATTCACTTTCCAAAAGCCACTCACTTTGATGTCATTGCTCTATATCTTTCTATTAGGAATTTTACCCCAAAAAATAATCGAAGGGAATAATTTCACCCATCTAACCTACCCCATGTACTAGTGACTCATAATGTTATTCAAATGATGGTTTAAACCCCTATCTTTATCATCCTCCTTATGTCACTACCTCCCAGTTTCATTTGAGTGATAAAAGTAATATGAACACGTGTTTTGATTTTTGAGGTTTAATATTCATAAATAATATTAGGGATAGATTTAAGGCCATATAATATGATCATTAATATTACATAAAAGCGGTTGATACTTTTTTAAATACCTTATTCAAATGTTACATAGCCTGGTATTCAATTATTTCTCTACTATATAATATACTAGTTTTTTGAATTTATCAAGTTTTAGGAGTCAAATATCTTATTAGTTAGTTTGTTACTTGTTTTAGTGAACAATTTAGGAATTATCTTTGAGAAATAATCTTATATGAATAAAATTTAAATCTATTTGCAATACAATTTCATTTTTTTCAAAACATTCATTAGGTGCTACAGAAAAAATGAAATTTAATGAAATATATAGTTCATTAGATCTAGATCCAAGTAATTACATAATATTTCCATGTTTTACATTGAACTATGTGTCTTAAATCCATTTTATTCTACATTCATTGTTTTTTAATTGTAGTATTAAATACATTAAACCAGCTGTCTATGAGGGTTTTGATTGGTTTCATTCCTTGAAAATGTTTACAATTTAGATTTTTTTTCTTCAAATATTTGATTTCATTTAGTATAAATTAAATTGAATAAATGATAATTTGATCATTTAGTTAAAAACTTCCTTATGAAATTTTATTTATGTAGAAAATTGAAGCTTTAAAGTTGAGATCTATATACCTAATCATTTAATTTCTCTCTAAGATAGTATTTTTAAAATTTTTACTTTAACTTATAGAAAAAATTATAGAAATATTAAATAAATATATATTGTATAAATTATATAAATATCTAATGCCAAAATATTTTTTTATAAAGAGATATTGAATAGATGTATCTCTATTTTCTTATTTGTCTCAAGGATTGGTTCAAATTTTAAAATTTTACACAACTTTTATTTGAATATCAGTTCAATATTATCAGAATAAAATTATTTTCACCACATGAGAGAGTAGATTATATTTTATCAAATGAAATGCCTATGATTTTAATTTCCTAAAAATCAAGGTTGTTTACATTTGTCCCTTGATTTTGGGATTTAAATGGGATATTCTAGATAAAAGGTTACTAAAGGGTTTTATAGGATATAACTTTACCCAATTACAATGAAATAAAATGAAAAAACTAACCACATTATTGATGGATAAAATGAAATAAAATATATAAACAAAGTGTACCACAATATCCATTCCAAATATTTTACAATAGTGAGATAGATCCCTTATAAAAAATCATACAACTCTTATCTATAAAGGTATTCTCTATTCAAAATGGAATAAAAAATGATTTTGGAGGACTTATCCTTATTTAAATAGAGTGATAGCTCCACCTTCTTGGTTAATGAAGAAAATAGAATGTGAAAGTGTTTCAAATTTCTAGAAAATGATATTCATTGTTCAAAATGAAGTCCATGAACTCCCAGTATATATATTTAATTTACTGAATTAAGGATCTATTGGGTCTATGAATAGATTCATATGAAACCACTAGGTTTACCTCCATCAAAACTAAATACGTGGAATAAATCCTTAAAATGAAAACCATTCAAAGATGTCTAGATCATGGAAGAAAATAATACCCAAGACACTACACCATAATGAAAAACCTATTAATAAGAGAACATATAATAATGTCTAAAGAAACAATAAAAATAAAACATAAATAAATAAGAATAATTTATTTTACATGGTTCAGAATAGCGTACTAATCCATGTGGTGAATGAAAATTCAATTTTATTTGTCACAATCATAGGATGATTAAAATTTGAAGTACTACACAAATAGATGAACTGTACCACTATATATAGTGAGGTTTATTCAGTTCACCTATTATTCATTTCCATCATTTATTTTTAGGATAAAGTCCACCTTAAATGATCTCTACAGACAAAAACTTTTTTTGGTCAAAATTTTCCACTACTATAGCTCACCCATCAAGTTTACTGTGCCATATTATGATGATCTCATAAAGATATATCATGCATTGATCCCACTAATTAAGTCAAAATCCATTCTGATAGTAACTCCCATTCACCCTAATGTCACCTATAATGTCCGATTAGCACTGTTTTACTACTCCATCTGAATATATTGACTTTTTTATTCCACTCCACCATCTCCACACATTGATAAAACATTTTACTATCCATAGTTACTCCATCTATTGGTTCTAATGTATTATCTGGAAAATTCTTTCCATTACTAAATCTCAAAAATTTCCCACTTGGAAATATTTTTCTTGAGATTTATCACTAAGTCCTACATATGTCATAGTATACCTCCATCTATTCTGTAAACATCCATTTTAGCTTCTCACATGTCCTCTGAAATAATTTTTCGGTCAACCCAAACTAATTAGGGCCCAACATTTCCTTAACACTTTCAGATTCATGACCTTTTTCAATATGTCCATTTGATTATGAGTTCCCTCTATATTCTAGAGGTTTATAAATTTATCATCTAACAACATCTTTATTAAGTATAACTTCAGCTGAATGTGCTTTATATTAGAATAAAAAATAAAATTTATAGCTAACTGGATTACACTCTATGTATCATAGAATTAAAATCCAAATTCATCCCCTCTTTTAAGATCCTCTATAAAAATATTCATCCAATCCAACTTCTTCTCTAATTCTATCAAAGAGATATACTCTTATTCCATTGCTGAGAGTGAAACTATTGGTTAAATCTTTAACATCTAACTCACTTATGTTTCACTGAAAGTAAACACATTAATGGTGGTTCTCTTCCAAATTTTTGAATCTCCACCAAAGTTCAAGTTCATAAATCCTTGTAAAGGATCATCCATTATGAAGAAAAGTTATAATTCATCATAAATACTTAGGTATCTAAGAATCTACTTCATAGTCTCCCAATGTTCTATTATGAGGTTTGACATAAACCTGCCGATAAATCCCACTACTTGTAAATTTTTTTGACAATTAGAAAACATGACATACCTAAAAAATTATGATAACTGAAGCATATATAACTTTCATCGTGTACTCAAACTCAATTTTTGTTAATGGATCCTTCTCTATTATAATATTAAAGTTTCATTCCAAGTGTATTCTCACTGGTTTTACCACACCCATAATGAAGTGCTCCACTACCTTCTAGACATAATCTAACTAGATCAAGTACAATGTAATAGAACCTAAATATTTAACTATTCACATCTCTAAAAAATATTTCACCAGAATAAGATCCTTTATCTCAATAATTCTATAGAATTCACGTTTCGACTCATTGATTATTTCTTTTATCATATCCATAATCAATATATCATCTACATAGATAAGTAGGTTAATAAAACTCCCACCACTAAACCCATTCTGATAATTGAAATGATTATTATTTATTTAGATGAATTCTATCTCCTTTATAAAGTCATTTAACTTTATATTCTAATTTCCTGGTACCTTTTTCCAGCTCCAAAGTTTATGATTTAGTCCGTAAAAAAGTTCCTAGTTCCATTGATCCTTTATACATACTGGTTTTTCTATGAATATTTAATCCTCAAGGTCTCCATTAATAAATTCCATATCCACATCCATCTAATTCAGATGAATTCCTTCAAATGAAATTGTACTTAACATCATTTAGATATTCACATTCTTAACTATAGAAGAAAAAATATTTGAAAAATACAATCTTTCCATTTACTAAAAAAATTTCATGACTAGCCTAAACCTACACCTATGTCTACTATTTTCTTCTTCCTTCATCTAATAAACCCAATTATATTTCAAGACTTCATTCCTAGAATTCCTCTATTTCAGCTCCCATGTTTTTTAAAACAATGAGGGAATCAAGTTCACACCTCAAAGACGACTCACACTAATTTGAGTCTTTTAAACACCTTGCCTCTTCGTTGAATTTTGGCTCTTTATCACCCATTCGAAGCAGATAGTGAAAACTAATTTCAAACCTTTTTACTGGGCATATATCATTAGTATATATCTATAGTTGTATTTGTGGACGATATCCTTTTGTTATTGAAAATTATAGAGTTATATATTATGAATATTTTTCTCAGGACTCCATACTCCTTAAGATTTTTCATATATCTAACTACAAAACACCATCAGAACTTAACCACCTTCTAGTATATACTTTGAATGTTCAAGTGTTTTCAGAATTACCATACTTCCTAAATTATCATGAACACCATATTCTAGACATCAATTTAGTTATACCTCTTCTTTTTATGATTCATTTATTTAATTATTACTTTATTCTAGGTTATAATCCTTTAATAGGATATACTTATTAAAGATCATATTTTGAATCATGATGATTTTTTTAGTGTTATTATCCAAGATTCGAAATCCAAACTACTCATTACTATAGAAAACAATGAAACATGATCAAGATATAGCCTCCATATTGTATATTTACTTATCCTAAAAATTAACATAGAAGAGTGAACTAAATATTTTTATGTGATTTAAATAAAATTCCCTTGTGGACCAAAAAATATATGGAAGTTTCTTACTGATTTAAGATGGAATACAAAAGTTGTTTAAGTAATCCCTAGAGTTCACAGCCTCCAACCAAAAAAATTGGGAAACCCCACATGAACCCTCATGCTCCTATAATTCTCTAGTGGTGTTTGGTTCATCCTATCTATAACTATATTTTATTCTAGAGTACCTGATATGGTATCCTTAAACTAAACCCCCTTCCAATAGTAGAACCTTATAAACTCTCTAATTATATAATCCACATTATTTTTCAGTCATAAGAACTTCAACTTGAATCCAGATTCTTTTTACACTTTGTATCACCACTGAATGAAGGTATTAAACACTTAAAACTTATTAATTACAAATAAAACCCACAATTTTCTTATGGAATCATAAATGAAGGTCACATAGTAGAGTGATCCTCCATGAGAATAGATATAGGCTCCAAATTTATGTCTGAAATGACTCTGACTTCTAGTGATATGGTACTTTCCCTTTAGTCTAGAAAGACACATCCCAATATTTCTAAATAATACAGTCTTCACATGTTCCATAATCCATTATATCAATCTTTAACATACATTTTTAGTGATTATTTTCATCCCATTCGCATTTTGATGACCTTGATAACCATGAAATAACTTCATGAAAGCTAAATCTCTAAAATTTAATTCTCATTATGATAACCTTATAAGGTACAATTTCATATCCTTCAATCCTTTTTTCAAAAAAAATTAACCACATGAAATATTACACTCACCATCCTTAAAAAGTTTATAGAAACCTGAATCATCAATTTGAACAACATAGATTAGGTTTTTATTTAACCATGGTATGTGACACATATCTTTCATATCCACTATCCTTCCATTCCTTGTTTGGATCTAAACATCTCACATCTATATGATCTCAAGAGCATTATTTTTTAAAATATGTGTCTTGAAAAGTATTCCAAAATCATAATTTCTCATTCTTCTTCTCTTGGATGTAGAATGGAATGATGATCCAAGTATATCACCAAATATCCCAATAAAATAACTTACCTTAGAAGAAATATACTTTTATCTTCCAACACAGGGTTTACAAACCTAATTCTAGAAGCATAATTTATAGAATTACACTCTGTTAAAAGAAATCCTTTTTTAGGATACATTTTCTCCCATAATACTAAAATAAGGGGGTATTTTACTTCAAGACACTCTTATGCAGGCTCATCCTTCATTTCTAATTATTGTGTTTTTTCCATCTAGTTGTATGTCCTATTAATTCCATATTATATTCATTTTTTAAAGATGCCGGAATATTCTTATAATTAATACTCTTATTCAAGATTATTCCCCATATATTTTAGACTTCAGATCATTCTTTCTACTAGAATCACTCATAGTGGTAACCATCTCATCCAAATATTTAAGGAGTGATGAAAGTAATAACGAACCCCATTATTAATCATTTAAGATTAAATTTAATAACTCTAACTAACATTGAATCATATTAAATTTGTTAATATTATTTTTATTAGAATTTATTTTATACAAAATTATGAATAAAAGTCTCCTTAAAAATAATATTTTTTTCATCTCCACTATTTTTTCATAAATTTTTTGCAGGGTCTTTATGTTTTTTGAAGTATATTTCACCTCTTAGATTTTTAACACCACATTTTGGGTGATTTAAATACAAATCAAACCCAAAGATTTCTTATCGAGACTATCCCATTCTTCCACTTCCATAACTTCTAGTATGGAAGCAAAAAATATATGATAAAGGTACTTATATATAAGGAAAGTCTCTATCTACATCTTATTAAACCCAAAATACCTTACATAAAAATTCTATAGCTGATCCCGACTCTCTTTGGATGTTATGCTTCAAGAATTTTTTAACTTCCACTACTTACTAACAATATAGAATGAGAAGTCAAGAACTAATTACCAATATTATCTTAAAAGTAAAAGGGAATAATTTTGTTACTAAACCAAGATCCTAAACACCTTCACTAGGGACTTTCCATCCAGAACTCTCTAAGTTTTAGCTTTAATACCACTTATTGCGTCAACAACTAGTGTTAAATAAAACCACAAAATGAAACTCCATTATAACATATCATTTTTATTAAAGTATTAGAATTAGAACCTACACTATGTCATATGGAGGTTGGTATACAAGCACACATAAGACACCACAAAACAATATCAAACCCATGGATAAGAGAAAAAACAATACTATTATAATAAATAATAAATGGTATAGTCAAAGGCAAAAAAAATAGAATTTTATATGGTTCAGAGTTGTGTCATAATACAAAGGTGGAATAATGTTTACCTTTTATTCAATAGAATCAAAGTATAATTAAAATTTGGATTACTATAAAAATAAACAAACCAACATACTTTAAATTGTGAGAGAAAACTAGTGCATACGATAGTCACCTATATTCGATCTTTGTGGGAAGAAGTCCATATCGACTGATCTCCATGGAACAAAAATACATTCTGTTAAAGAATTACACCACCTGCACTCCCCTATCAAGTTTATTGTGTTGACAAACAATGATCATGGGTATATATTCAACACATTGATCCAACTTACTACTTCAAACTTCCTTATGATGGGAACTCTCAGCCACCTTGCTTCCGTATGTAATGCCTGACCAACACCATTTGACTACTTTGTTTGAACATCTAGAATTTTTCACTAGTAGTATATCATATTCATTGGTTAATAAAAAATTATACCATATGGAGTTACTCTATCCATTAGTTCCAATCTTAGAGTCATAAATTGGGTTTCATATCCAAAACTCAATAAGATCCACTTGAATTTTATAATTTTCATAAATTATTAAAAGAAAAACTATTTGAATCCTCCATTATAACATTTATAATAGCACCTTACATATTAAATGAACTATTAAAATAATTTAACATTCATGTAACCATAAAAAAATTATCATATGATATTTCATAATATAATCATATGATAATTAATATAGAATGAATGATCATATGATATCACATATCTCTAATGATGAACACCATTACATGAAACAGAAACCACAACACAATATAAATAATGGTGCTGTGAATTTCACCATGTCATGGTTTATGATTTAATACATATATACACTAATATACCACTTGAAATAAATCCTTTCATACTCTGTAAAAAACTTCAAAACTCATTGTGAATCTATTTAAACTCATTCAGATATGATTATCACATACATAGTCTCAAATTTTAGGAAAGTAATTTATACTAATTTTTTTCCAAATTTAATGGCCTACCTTATAACCCTGTGGGTATTTTTATCATTGAAAATTATTATGAGTTTCCCAACTCATAACTATAAGAAAATAGAATACATTAAAAAATGTCAGTTATATATAATGTATAAAAGGGACAGGTGTGATCTTGTTCAAATAAACTCATATCTTTATATGAATATGTTCATTACTAAATGTATATTTATACATCATATAAATATTCATATAATTCATTGGTTCATGACATAAAGTCAACTAATTTTCTGGGAAAATTTTAATCTAGTAAAGGAAAGCTCATATATTCTTGATTATCAAAAAATATTGAAAAGATTAAATCAATATGTTATATGTATTTTATCCAAGTATTAGAGCACATAAAATCTCAATAAAATAACAATGAAAATGAATTTTCATATTCTAATTCAATAAAGGGATCATTTTTTAACCATCATACATGTGGTAAATTATAATCTTTATTAATAGGTATCCACTTTATGACAAACAACATACCCATTCAACACCTAATTAGCTCATCCTCAATGTTAGTATAAGAATGGTATCAAGGTATTAAGGTTCATATAGTGAACCATATTTTTCATACATAGATATTATATCTTAGTAGATAAATATTAATTTCATTACACAAAATAACACATGAGGATAGTAAAGGTTTAGTGTCTTTGGAAACTTGGACACATAAATAGATGGTTCATAAAAGATCTTCAATATCTCTCACTTAGTTGTTTATAATTATCACCCTTCTTAGACACATCATACATATATATTTTCTTTATAACCTAGGGATAGGAAACATAAAAAAGGGTGAGATCTGATGCCCATTAAGGTAAAACATGGGATAAATTAATTACCACTTAAATATAACATGATCATAAGGATATGAGAATATGATCATAACATTAGAAACCTATACCCTATATTTCATAGATTATAATCTTGATTCATGGAATAAACATTGGTAGTTTATAATATATGAATCATAAAGTAATAAAAGAACATCATCCATGAGAGTATAACATAGGCATAACACATGAGTTTGTAGAATAAACTAAAGTATATAAAATCATATCCTTAGTAGTAAAAAATGATTATCAAGACAATCATAGTGGATTGGGTTCACTCCCAAAAACATCATAATAGTGATGGTTCACACCCAAGACTATTATAATGTACAAAGTCCCTTACTTAATTGGGTACACTCCTCATTCTATTCCTATTTATCTCATGAGATGGAAATATTCACATAATTCATTGAAGGGCTATATAATTATGGGCCCACACATCACATAATGAAAATAATATAGGTTTGTTCCACAAGATCATAAAATATTCACCATTCCATAACCCATGAAAATAAACTGAGTTCCTAATCATTTTTTCATAGTATAATCCATGGAAAATAAAAGGGTTTCATAAAAATTTCATCAATTCATCTTATAATAACCTGAGGAAAAAATAGGTTTCATGAAAACCTTATCATTATAATCATAAAACATACAGATAAATAATAATTATGAAATAATTGGATCATATACCCATTAAATAATAGATTACCTCAAAATTTGTTTTTATTCTTAAAAATACTATTAAAAATCTCTCGAAGAAAATAACATTTATATTTGGAAATCACTTTTTTAAAATATAAAAATTTCAAAAAATATTATTGAAGAATTTTTCTTTGAAAATAAAAATGGATAATGTCAAAGTAATCTTCAAAACACTGATCTTTCATGATGGTGGGAAATTCATATTATGCTATATAAGTTAAAATAAAATATTCCTTTTACACTTTTATGAAAAATTTACAAAGTAACTCATTTGGAAAATGACAGGAAGATTACTTTTAAAACATTTTTTTAAAAGTAAAATATAGGAAAAAATATTTTAATAAACCATTGGATAATATTAAAAAAAATTCTTTAAAATGTTTTTAGAAAACATCGACATGATAGAAAAAGGAATTTTTGCCGAAGAGAGATAAATAAAGTTGGGTTTTTTTTAAAATATTATTCTTGCACCTTGAGTTCTAAAAGAGATAAAAATAAAAGGGAAAATTTATTCTATAGAAGTAACTATATAATAAGAAAATTTATGAGTTTATTGAGTGGTAGATCATAAACTTTCACCATCTAAAACATAATCATAAACAATCTCTATAAACAATGAGATTGTAACATAAAACCCTTACCCTAGGTTCTCATTCCTTCATATGTATTAAAACCTACTTTATAATAAGTATAGGTTTATTATAATTATATAATAGAATCATAATAATATATATCAAACCTTATATTATTTACTTATAACAATTTATCACCCATTTATTAACAATTCTTTATTATAATTACTATTTTGGGTGATAATTTCTTCGTTTTTCATGTAGGTTTTGGTTTGGGAGTTTTGTCCCTTATAATTTGTTCATGGTTACATCATCTAAATTTTTTTAAAAATGATATAAATATCATATATATTCACCATATATATATATATACTTATATTCATCCATAAAATATAGTTATATAGAAATAAATTACGCATTTCATGAAGATGTTAAGCTATACATACTCATGAATGATGTTTTCATTTTTAGATGAATGGAACAAAAGAATGGTAAATAATAATTCACCTTATAGAATAAATATTATATCATATAAATCATATTTATTTATAAAATACATATTCCTTACCATCTAATTATAATAGAAATGAAAAATGAATCACATCACTTCGTGGAGGTGGTTGTCTACACTTACAGACGAGCAACATTATCCTTTCTGAATAGATTGTAAGGTAAGAAGGTAGATATAATATTTTCATTTTAAAATTATATTTATGTCATAAATATCATATATAAACATTAAAATAATCATCATACCCATCCATAAATTATTGTGATGAAAAATGAACTATATTGCTATGTGGAGATGGTAATCCGTACATACGCACGAGTTATACCTTCACTACCCATTTGATGAAAAATTGGATGGATAATGGTAATTTTATAATCATAATAACATTTTATTATATTTAGGATACTTAATTTATTATTTTTTGATATATAAAATTGATTTATAGGAGGTAAAATAATAATTAAAAAGAAAGTGGTCTATTGAGGAAATTGCCTCACTTTTGAAAGAACTATTGGAGTTGGTTACCTAGAAACCAAATTATTTTCACTTTATGATAAACATGTATTTATTGGATGAATATTAATTAACTCTTTATCATATCATGATTGTTCTTATATGGGACATACAGTGTGATAATGTTCTAAGAATAGCTATCACACTAAAAGGTCACAGTGGATCCCTACTATGATGAGAACCTAGAAGTGACATGACATTATTATTGAATATATATTCTATGGATGAATTATATTATTTGAATATAATAAAATGATATAGGATATCAAGGTTGGGGACTCATGAAATTTTGAGTCACCTTCTCCTGGTGTGCATCCTTGGTAATATCTAGGAGGATATTATGAAAATGAGACCCGCTGGTAGGAAATCCACATTTAGAAGTGTCGTTGGATGTTCCTATATAAGGATGTGTGTAGTTGTACTTAGAGTTTTTTTATTATTATTAATGGGTATTATGAATTGCGCACTAATATTTATTGATGAAAACTGTGACGATTGATGTTTGCAGCGAGGTAGGATATATTGGGTATTTCACGTGTAGTAATGCATTAATTAATAATGAAAGAAAGGATTTGTCACATCTATAGAAGTAGATATCTCAAGGATTTTTATGTAAATGATATATCCTAGATAAATCCATTTCCATGGTTTTCTCTACAAAAGCTCAATCCTAGGAAGTTAAAGAATGAGAAATAGATCACATTGGTTGATGACACTTGCTTGCAACCCGCTTTATTGGAGATATTTGGACAAAGGGATTATATTACATGGTAAGCGTTAATATGAGGTAAAATTTAATTGAGACATAAAATTATTTCTATTGGGTTACTTTACCCATTGCTAGGAAATAATCATAGAATTTAGAAAAGGCTGCCTAATGCCAACGAGAAAGAGGCCTAGAGGGTCACATACTAAGTGTATCCAGTATCTCAATTAAATAATTTATTTATTTAACAAGTTAAATAAATATTATTACTAGTTGTGGTTTAATAATTATTTAAGTATTTTTAATCACATTTATTTTTTGTCTTGTTATTAGAGAGAATATATTTCAGGAGGAATATTTATTTATCACTGAATAATGAAGTTATATTTACTTAATAAATAAATATTCAATATTCAAGATGCGGTAAATATTTAGGAGGATTGTAAGACCAAGTTATGGTTTCAGGGAGAAATAATATTAAATATCAATTGGTTAAATAATATTTAAATATAATGTGAAAGTTAAGCACAAGTCATGGAAATAACAACATTGCTATTATTATTTGACATGAGGCTTCATAAGGAATAATAAAATAAGTAACAAAACTTATGGTAATTATTTATTATTACCTAGTGAATTAAATTATCTATTATGTTATTATTATTTAATTATCCAAGGGGACATTCTAACAGATAACCAATGTTTGTGTGCCAAAAATCCTTGGAGAAAACCCCTCATGCCTAGATAACTCTTCCCTCTCAAAGAACTTTCTTAAGAACAAGAGAGATCCTCCTTCACCGGATCTAAGAGAATGCTTTGGAAGTGATTATCATGGTGATCAAAGGCATTCATTTCTAGTAATAGGATCTTCTACGCAAGCTCCTAGAGACTCCTTTTTTGATGTATAGAGATATGTGGATCACGTTTGTTTCACCACTAGAGGAATCATATCATTGGATTATACATCACAATGAAGTGACAACTCAGAATTTTTGTCGAATGCACCAACTAAGAAAGAAACACCTTAGAGGTAATTATTTAATTTAGTTAAATTAATTATAAAAAAAATATGTCAATCCACTCTTCTCAGTTCTGGGTTCTATCCTTTTTATTTTATCTTTCATTCAATTCTATGGATACTGGTGTTTTTAATCATATTGATCCCGGATTAATCATCAGTCATGGAAATTTTCAATGTTGGGTACATGCACATCCTGCGCTTCTGCTTCACCTGAAACCTACAAGTGGTATCATAGTGGTAATATTTTCATTTATAATTATTTAAATAATTTATTGATTATTTACTCTTTAATAATTCTATTTTTTAATTCATGTTTAATCGTTATTGTAATAAGAATTTTGAGATTTGTTCTTCCTCTTTTGTTTGTTTCATATCTAAAAGAAATGAATAATTTTATGATTAGAATTAAATTTATGATATCATCAGGAGGAAATGAATATTTTTTCCAGGTAACACGATAATACACGCCATGTATTCAGAATTACACACTAAGTCATATGTCATACATGACTTGTAATACGGATCACACACCATGTAGATATTTTCAGTACACAGGGAGTAATTTAGAAACTACTCAAGTCATGTTCATTAAGGACATGTGGTGTAGTTAATTCTTACAATGTGTTTTAACTAGGATAGACTGCCGCACGATCAGTCAGATTACACACCGTGTGGACCACTGGACATGGCATGTAGTCCCTTCGGGTTAGGGTCAAGTTCTGTATCCCATATATAGATTGCCCAGCTGGTGACCATGTAACGCTGAGTCGACACGACATGTGACCCACTAGACATTCTATGTACTCTAATAATTTCTGAAGTAAACCTCACACGGTATTTCCCCCGGTATGTACTTTGGATGGATGGTGGGGAGGGTACATGCTGTATAGTCGGATCTACATGCCGTGTACTATTTCCAGATTGCATAGATCTAAAAATTTATTATTATATTAAATAACCCTTGAGACATGTACCTTTTTATGGGTGTAAAAATGGGGCACACATGTGATAGGTGTTTGATATATGTATATATAAATGTTTAATGAACATCTAGATAAGGTTCAAAGTTCGACACATCATGTATGAGTTGTATTACAATTATAATTATGCGTGCATTCTACATGTCACAATAAATAAAGTATATAAAAGTATAATACATGTTGGGTAGTTTTGGATGGGTATTCACTGGGTTGCCTCTAAGGTACAAGTTATGTAAAAGGTTATGTATGATAGTATCAATGAAATTTAGAAAAGGATTAAGATAAAAAGGATTTATTAATTAAAAATAATGATTAATCCATTCAAGAATAATTTATTGTAATAAGAACCACTAAATAATTTAATGATTGTTTTAATATGTAATTTGTTTCATGTATGTGGATGATCATAAGATGGACCAGACCTTTGTATATGATTGGTTCCCTTTTAATTTATTTATTAAATTAAAATTGTTGGCCTGCGTGCCTTGTCCTCATTACTATATAGGTCCTGTGTTCCTATGGTTTCTTTTATGTAAAACCCCTTTTACCCCTCACATGAATGTGAGGTAAAAGCATATGTAATGGATGGAGCTCATAATATAGTGGTTGTGGTTCAATTTAGGAGATGAGGTGAAACCAATCCAAGGATATACAAAGGTGGACAGGTGGAAAGATGTAAACACGAACCTTAAAAGATTCAAGGTGCTTGTCCCCTAGGTTAGGGTTAGTTTATCAACCTCTAGATAAACTAACCAATAGTAAAGATCGTGATCATACCTTTTTTTATTTATGTGAGTTGTATTGTTATTCAATATGGATGTTTGACGTGATCACATAATTAATGAACTAACAAGCATTGAATATAGAAGAATAATAAAATGGATTATGCATAAATATTATCTATACATGGTTATTCACTTAAGTATATCCCACTTAATATTAACAAGAATGTTAACAGATAATAAGTGGAAATTTATGCATAAAGTATAAAATCCCTAAATAAAATATTAAGTCTGTATAGAATTGCATTACTTCGGTTAGAATCAAACCATAGTTCGAAGTGCTAGACTTACCTTAATTGGGGTTCTTTAAATTATCAGGGACATCTTATTTTAGGTTATGGGTTGTATTAACTTAGTTTACATCAAGGGTTGATTGCCCTAGTAGGACTTGGTTGAACTGAAGTCAAAGGGTGAGGAGATCCAAAATTAAGGATTTCAGGATTGGGGAGTCCACTCAATAGATCAAGGAGCTGTGAATTAATGCAGTTGGAATTTGGAATTCCTACTTAACAAATTTCATGTTGATTGACCAACCATAGTTGGGGTAATGTGAAGTAAAATATGGATTTTTTCCACTAGAATTTCCACGCAATAGGATATTCCAATGCCAATGGTCGGGGATATTGGGTTTCGACAAATTTGTGGGAGACTAATAAGTATTACATTAGTTATTTGTCTATATTTATTAAGATAAATTACTTAAACTCTATCAATATTTTTTTTTAGAAAAAACATCAAAAATGACATCAAACATATCATTGTGATTCATACTCAAGAAGGAAAACATTCTCACTTGCACGAATTTTGAGGAGTGGAAAAGGCTCCTTTGGGTTATCATTTTTCCATGAGAAGAAAATTTATGTGATGGAAGAGACTTTACCAGTTGTGCCTAGAAATGAGGTGAGTCATGAGGAACTATCTATATAAGAAAAATATCTAAATGATGCTACAGATGTTCAGTGTCTCATGATATAATCCATGACCAATGAGCTCTTGAAGAAACATGAGGAAACAGATGCTTATAGTGGGATGTATAACCTTTGGGATCTCTATCAAGAAAATAAGAGAGGAGAGAGGTATGAGATCTACAACTCTTTGTTCACTACTAATCTTGGAGAGTCTATTCCAACAAGACCACATGTAGTCAAGATTATTAGCTACATTGATCATCTAGACATCTTAGTGAATAGATTTCCAGAATAGTTTCATATAGATCTCATTATATCATTGCTTCATAATACATTCTATAGTTTTATTATGAATTATAATTTGAGAAATAATGAGAAGAGTCTATCAGAGCTTCTTACC
Organism: Viscum album; assembly: GCA_963277665.1. Taxonomy (NCBI): domain Eukaryota; kingdom Viridiplantae; phylum Streptophyta; class Magnoliopsida; order Santalales; family Viscaceae; genus Viscum; species Viscum album. The sequence continues at coordinate 1,164,632,408 of OY728159.1, forward strand.
CTGATTTTCTAAGTTGATAAGGACACGGGGAATGAAAAGCCGAAAGTCATAATGGTTAATAGGAAGAATAAGGAAAATGAAAATGGTTATAAGATTTATAAATAATATAAATCCTCCAAGAACTTCTCGACCAAGAAGAATAAGATATATATGTAGGTTAAGGAAAAGGAGGCAGTATGCTTTGCATGTGGCAAGTCAGGACACTAGAAGAGGAACTTCACCCAGAGGAAAGGGTAAGCCAAATGTGCATTTGTTATCAAGTAAAATCTTTCAATTTAAACACATTGGGTATTGGATATAGCCTGTGGGTATCACATAAGTATTAAAACAAAGGAAACAAGTAGATTCTAGAAAATTTCTAGAGGATAGGTGGATCTTCAAGCTACCAATGGTGGGAGGCTGGATGCTCTTTCCATTGGGGACTAAGACCTCAAATTTTTTACGGGAATGATTTTGGTTTTACATGGAAGTTATTATGTACCTATTTTTACAAAGAACATAATTTTTTTATCGAGATTAGATACAAATAGATTCATTTTCAAGTCTGAAAATAAATGTTGTTACTTTTATAAGGACATTATATGTTATGGTATGAAACATTTAAATAATAGTATGTATTTATAAATTATGAGAACCAAGTGTTTGAAATTGATAAATAACCATGATCACATGACTCAAACAACACCTTGCTATGGCATCACCACCTTGGTCATGTAAACGAGAGGTTCCTGAAAAAGATATGTCAAGATGGTTATTTAGATTCTCCTAAGCTAAAACCACCAGATACATGTCATGATTTCTTACAAGGGAAAATGAACAAACCACCATTTTTTGGACATGGTGAATGGTCTAAAAAGATTATAGGATTGGTATAAACTGATGTGTATAGACCATTTCAAGTAGAATCTAGAGGTGGATATTATTACTTTATTACATTTACTGATGACTTGAGTAGATATGGATATGTCTACTTAATGAGGTATAAGCTCGAGTCCTTTGAGAAATTCAAGGAGTTCAAGAATGAAGTAGAGAATTATCTTAGTAAGAAGATAAAGATTATTCGATCAGATATTGATGGAGAATAGATTAACCAAAAGTTCATTGATCTTTTATAGGAGTTTGGGATTCTATCTCAACTCAACCCACCTTATACACTATAGTGGAATGGTGTTAGTGAAAGGAGGAACCATACCTTGGGGATAAGCATTGAAAACTGGGGAATAAAAATTAAACCAAGTACCAAATAAGGTGGAAAATGGGATTCCCTTTGATCTATGGAGCGGGAAGAAACCATTTTTCACGTACATGTGTATGGGGATGCGATACATTCGTTAAGGCTTTCTTAGGAAACAAAATCGCACCACGGGGCACGATGTGTATCTTTATTGTGTATCCCAATGAAATAATGGGATACTACGTATACAACCACAGAAACAAGAAAGTGACTATTTCAATATAGGCCATCTTTTTTGAGATGGAGAACATCCTCAAAAATGATAGTGGGAGAATGATTAACTTCGATGAAGTCTATGATCAATATACATAAGAGTGGGTATAGGAATAAGTTCCACTAGTCCCTGTGGAAGAGTTAGTTCTTGAAACACAACTACTGCATAGGATTAAAAGAGAGGTAAGGGAACCAGAGAGATATCATTTCCTTGTCATTGAGGATGGTGACTCATTATTATTGGACAATGATGAACTTGTACCCTTTAAGTAAGTATTAGAGAGATCAAAATATACAAGATGATGTGAAGATTTGAATTATGAGATGGATTCCATGTATTAGAACCAAGTCTCGATTCTAGTCGATACACTAGTTGATGTAAATCCTTTTGGGTGTAAATGGGTATTCAAGAAGAAACTGGACATAGAAGGTCAAGTTAGTACCAATAAATCAAGGCTAGTGGATAAGGGTTTTTAATAGCATCAAGGAATTGAATATGATGAAATATTTTCTCCAGTTTCCATGTTTAAATCCATAAGAATCATACATTCCATAGTAGCATTATATGAATATGATATTTGTAAGATGGATGTCAAAACTGCATTACTTAATGGGAACCTTCCGGAAGATGTGTATATGACACAACCAGAAAAGTATGTGACACCAGGTGATGCTAAAAGGGTATGCAAGTTCAAAAGATAAATTTATGGATTAAAGAAAGTATCTAGATCATGGAACATTTGATTCAATGAAGCTATAAGAGAATTTGATTTCATTAAGAATGAATGTGAGCCCAGTGTTTAGAAGAAATTTACTGGGAATACATTCGTTATCCTAGTAGTGTATGTTGTTGAAATATTTCGTATTGGAAATGATATAACAGTCTTACAATCATTTAAGGATTGGTTGAAGTGCTTCTCTATTAAGGAAATAGATGAATCAACCTACATTTTAGGGATCAAGATCATTCATGAAATATCCAAGAGGTTGCTTGGACTAAGTCAAAGTACATACATTGACCAAATACTAAATATATTTAGAATGAAAAAAATATAAGAAGTGATTGGTTCTAGTTTCAAATGGTATACATATTTCCAAGAAAATGTGTCCGTAGACACAACATGACACACATATGATGAGTAAGATTCCATACACTTTAGCGATATGATCAATCATGTATGCCATGTTATGTACTAGACTTGATATTGCCTATGCACTGAGCATGGTGAGTAGATATCAAGCAGAAATAAGAGAACAACATTGGATTCATGACAAGAAAATCATTAAGTATCTAATTAGAACTAGGGATATGTTCTTGGTGTATGGAGGAGATGAGGAGCTTGTCATCATAGGGTATGACGATACTAGTTTTTAGACTTATCATAATGTTTTGAAGTCGCAATCCTGATATGTTTTGTATCTCAACGGAGGAGTTGTGAGCTGGAAGAGTTCAAGGTAGCCAGTTTTCACTGAATCTACAGTAGAGTACAAATATACAACGACTTCTGACGTGGCCAAGTAAGCCATCTAGATTCATAACTTTTTCTAGGAGCTTGATGTGGTACCTAGAAGTAAGGATTCCATTACATTGTATTGTGATAATACTACAATGGTAGATCTTGAAAAGGATACAAGTTTACATCAATGGAAAAAGAAAATAATCCAAAACTATCCTCTCTTGAGGGATTTATATCAAAGGGGTGAAGTTTTAGTGATCGGAGTGTCCACGGAAGAGAACGTGGCGATCCCCTTGACTAAAGGCCTATCTCAGAAGAAGCATGAATATCATGTGAGTGCTAGAGGACTAAAGTTTGTTAGTAGTTGGCTTTAGTGAAAGTGGTAGAATTTTGGAGTTGGTTCCCTAGAAACCAACTTATTTGTAATTTATGATAAACCTTTATTCTTTGGATTAATATTAATAAACTCTTTATCACATCATAATTGTTATTCTACGTAACATAGTATGTGATAATGTCCTAAGAATAGTTGTTACACTAAAAGGTCATAGCCGATCCTTTCTATGATGAGAACCCGAAAGTGCTAGACACTATTCTTGAATATATGTTTCATGGATGTATGATATCATTTGATGGGACACAAATGATATAGGATATCGGGGGTGGGGACTCATGAAACTTTGAGGCACCTTATCATGGTGTGTCCCTTTATAATATCTAGGAGTACATTATGAAAAAAAGGCCAACCAGTAGGATATTCACTTTCATAAGTGTCATTGGATATTCCTATCAGTGGATGTGTGTGTTGGTCCTTAGACTTTAAGATTATTATTAATGGGTATTATGACTCTCAAACTTAGATGTATTGATGAAAACCATGATGATAGATTTTCACGTTGAAGTAGGATATGTTGGGTGTTCTTGAGTAATACTTCATTAATGAATAATGAAAGAAAGGAATTTTCACTTCTATGGAGTAGATATCTCAGGTCTTTGATGGAAATGATATAGCCTAAATAAATCTATGGAAATGGTGTTCTCTAGAAAATTTAATTTCTAGGATGTCAAAGAATGAAAAACTGAGCACATGGGTTGATGGAACTTGCATTCAACCCAGTTGATTGGAGGTATCAAGACAAATGGATTATATTACATGGTAAGATTTTTTATGATCTGACATGTCATTGTGACATAAATTTTTTTCTCTTGGGTTCCTAGAACTATTTCTATACAATAATCTCTGACTTTAGGTAATCACACCTAATGGAAATGAGAAAGGGTCCTATAGGGTCACACACTAAGTGTAACAAGTACCTCAGTTAAATAATTTATTTATTTAACAAGTTGAATAAATATTATTCCAGGTTGTGGTTTAATAATTATTCAACTATGCCTGATCACATTTATTTCCTCGCTAGTTATTCAAGAGAATATATTGTGGATGAAATATCTATTTTTCAGTGAATAATGGAGTTTTATTTATTTAATAAATAAAGGGTCATTATTCAAGGCCTGATAAATATTGAGAAGGATTTTTGGACCAAGTTATGGGTTTGGTGAGAAATAATATTAAATATTATTTGGTTAAATAATATTTAAATATAATGTCCAAGTTTAGAAAATTCCATGGAAATAATAAAATTTATATTATTATTTGACATGGGATTTCACATGGAATAATAAAATAAGTATTGACACTGGTACTAATTATTTACTATTACATGTTGAATTAAATTCTCCATTATGTTATTATTCTCTAATTAGCCGAGGGGTTATTAAACCAGTTAACCAATGGTTGTGTGCAAAACATCCTTGGAGAAAAGATCTTGAGCCCAGGGAACTCTTCCCTCTTTAAGAATTTTCACAAAAATGAGAGAGATCCTCCTCCACCTAATCTAGGATAATGATTTGGAAGTGATTCACAAGGCGATCAAAAGAGAACATCACAAGAAAAAGGATCATCCACACAAGCACCCGAAGACCACTTCAGCAATGTCTGGAGATATGTGGATCATATGTGGATCACTACTAGTGGAATCCTAACTTTGGATTCTATATCACAATGAAACCAAACCTCAGACCCATGGTCAAACACATCAATAAAGGAAGAATCACCTTGGAGGTAATTCTTTAACTTAATTAAAATAATTATAAACAAAATATATCGATACTCTCTTCTTAGTCATGGGTTTTATGATTTTTATTTTATATTTGATTCAACTCCATGGATACTGGAATTTATTTTCATATTTATCCCGAATTAATCATCAATCATGGTAATTTTCAAAGTTGGGTACACACCCATCTTGTGCTTCCGTTGCGCTCGAAATCTACATGAACTGCTTTTGATATCCTCTTAAGGACCCTAGGGTTAGAATTATGGGAATAAAAGAACCTATATATTGTTTATAAATAATGTTAGAAGGTATTTTTTCATGTTATTGGTGAGATATATGGCTCAAATTATTTCAAGGAAGATGAAGGAGGGGTGTCCTTTTATAAGGGAGGGAGAGGACACACTTGGAATTTCTTAAAATATTAAAATATAATAAATAAATTATCAAGAAAAATCCTTCAAAATCAAAATTAATTTAATTAAATGGTTTATAGGGTTTAAATAAAATTAGATAAATAAATTTATATAGGTTTTTGTGATATTTTAGACCTTATCTTTTTTATTAATCACTTTGTTAATTATTTTTAACTTTAACCAAGGAATCAACTTTTTTAACCATAAAGGGTTCAGAATGTTACTATAAATGGATATGCGACTCTTAAATGGATCATGGATGATGTTTTAAACCATATTACACTCAATTGGACGAATTTAATATTTTTTTGAATTTTAAATCATTTAATAAAATATTATTTATTATCAAATATCATTAATCTCAAATTTGAAACTATTCCTTTAATTTGACTTAAAATACATAAATAAAATGTTTTAATTTTAATATAATCCTTTAAAATAAAAATAATATGTCATAAAAATCTATAAAATTCATGGAACACTATAACTCACTAAAATTATTTAACTTTTAATATTTTTATAATCATTTATTTTATTATACTATTGATTGAAGAAATATTGAATCAACATTGTATAAGAATTTAAAGTAATTATATAATTATTAAAAATTATAAATGAATTTAAATAAATAAAATAAATTCATTATTCCCAATATATATATATATATTCATTCATAACTTTATTTCCCACCTATGTGAACACGTAAGAGATATTTAAAACTAAGATAGAGACACTTTGCAACTTTCCTTGTTTTAAATATTATAAAGGTAATTTTTCATGTAAAAGTGTCCATTAAACAAATAAATATCAATAAGAAGTTGATAATGTTAGAATTAATTTCATCCAATAAGTATTATGATTAAAAATTATGGCCTTATCACATAGTTTTAACCAAGATTAACTCAATTTACTCATTATTGAGGTGATAAATTTTACCATGTCTACTATTCATAATTCTTAAAAATAAAAAGGGTCTATTTATAAAATTTTACACCCATGATTTAAAATATGGGATAATTTTTTTCAATATTTAATTTTTATAGTTTTTAGAAATTAATTTTAAAATAAATTTTCAAAACACGATGAAAACCGATTTTAGAAAAATACAGTTTTTAAGAGTAAAGATGGATTTGTTCTTATCAAATGCATAGTAAAAAAATTATATGATTGTTAAAATAATTTATAGAATATATAATACATAAATTTAATTAAAATAATTCCCCAAATATTTATAAATTTAATTTTTAATATAAAATTATATTAGCTCATAAAACAATTTGTTCTGTTTAGAAAAATGATTTTTTACATATAAATATGTTTCTATACCAAATTAAAAAAATAAAAATTATTAAAATTAAATTAAATATATTATTTAAATTATAATATAACTAATTTTAAATTTATAACTATTTTTAAAAAATGGAATTTTTTACATGCTTGAAATGAAAATATAGTTTTCAATAAAATTAGTATTTTTCACTATTCAATGGAAAATTAATCTTTGAAAAAAAAATCTTATAAATTCATCATAATATAATTTTGATATTATGATTTAAGAAAATTAATTAATTTTAAAAAAATAATTTTTTTAAAGTGTTAAAAATTATATATAATATTTTCTCATAAAAAGTCAAAATCATTTTTGAAGGAAATTTATTTTTTAAGCATAATATTAATTTACTTAAAAATTGAACTCTTATTTCCTAAGAATTAATCAATAAATTTGTATTTAGTAGAACATTTATAAAATATTTCTTAATCTAGTTATTCCTATTTATACATTCCAATTCAGTGAATATGTTATAATGGTCATATATAATATTTCGTGGCTTGTTCAATCTTAGTGTTACATGTCATATGTGCTATAAAACATAATTTTTTTCTTTTAAAATATTAGGGAGTTACATTATCCCCCATTAAATAAATTACATACACACAATTTGATATTATCCTAAGTAATCAAGGGTTATACATTTGAAAATTCAATTTTAGGAAACCGACATCGTAAAAAGGGTTAATAAAACTTACTCTTATAAATAGAGAAAGGGAAATACGAAGGTTATCTAGAGTAAAAAAATAGGTTTCCAAATAAGATAACATTAGTTAGAAGTAAAAATATAGACATTAAAGAGAAAATAAACACCCAAGGAATAATAGAGAGTGATATAGAACATGGTAGGAAAAATTTAATGACCACAAAACCATAAATTTATGATGGGTGAAAGGACCATCGATTCATGGGAAATGATAGTAATAAGACAAAAAAAAATCTTCAAGATCCTTTACCTATATTTGAGTAATTTATTCACAATATAGACTAAAAAAAGTAAATATACTTACTTGATAAGTAAAACTACATCCTTTAATTTATTTCCACTATAAAATCATCATTTTCTCCAAATGATGAGTTTTCTAGATGTGTTTTTCATGCCAAAATTACTAACATAAACTTCAGAATCCCAAAAAGTATATTAAGATATTCATACTATCTTTACATATTGACCAAAACCAAATGGTTATTATAAGTTAAGATAATATAACAATTGTATAAAACTTCCTATTTAACTCTAAGTTTTTCATATTAACAATAATGGTTCCACTTAGATTATTTTATAAACAACAACAGATCCCAAATAACCTTAAAAAACCCAATATTAAAGAATTGTTTTAACCTCAAATGTTATCTCATACCTTTTATCTTACATACCCCAAAACATAATCCCATTCTTCTAAAATAACATTTCATGTCAAATCACATGTTAAAAATAAGGGTTACTTATACTTGGACCCAATGAAACATATCCAAAAATTTCATTAATCATCATGATAAATCTTATGATGCAGTAAAATTCACTAAAATATCATGAATCAAATTTATATACTAACTTGAAAGATAATAATTACCTTGACCATTAATATATTTGAAATATCTCATTTTCAATGAATTACTTTTCAACCATCAAGATTATATATATCCCACTATCCTATATACCAAAATTACTCATCAAGATTATTATGGTTATTTGAGATGTGTATTTGTTTATAAAACTTTTCCATGTAATTCATGATATTATATCTATGAAATATTATCTGAGAAGAATGAAAATAAGTTTCTGGACAAGTTTATATTAGGAATATTCATCACGAATATTCATTATTATTAACCATTTATGATTAAAATATTTATGTAATCCATGTTTATATCTTAGTATCTATGTAATCCAAGTTTACAACTTACTATTCATGATGTAAACTTGGAAAAGTTTTATATTCATTGAAAATTACTTGGACAAGTTTTATATTCATCAAGAATATTCATCATGATTATTCATTAGTAATCCATGTTTAAATAGATATTAAATATTAATATTCATTGACAATTAATCCATGTTTCCAAATACATTAGATATTACATCATGAATATTCATCATGACTTATTTTTGGTAAGGAATATTCATTACACAAAATAATTACATAGATATTACATCATAAAATATTAAAATTTATCCAATATACCATAATTTTCTTATATATTACATCTTAATATATGAATATTCATTTCATTACACAAAATAATTCATGACAACCATAAATGTTTACTTTCATTGGAAACTTGGACACATAAAGAACGAGTTCATAAAAGATCTACATAATTTATGACTTAGTTCTTCATAACTATAACCCTTCTTAGACACATCATACTTAAAAATTTTCTTCATAACATGGGGAAAGGAAACATAAGAAAGAATGAGCTTAGATACTTAGTAAAGATAAACAATGGAGATATCAATGACCACTTAAACATAACATGGTCATAAGGGTGTGATAACATAAGTATAACATTTGAAAACTATACTTGACATATCATAGATCATAATCATGAGTCATGGAATAAATCTTAGTTGTTCATAAGACATGAATTATAAATTAATCAAAGAACATAATACATGAGAGTATTACATAGGCATAAGAGTCTATGCATAGTGGATTGGGTTAAATTCCCAAACCATCATATTAGTCACGTTTCACTCCCAATACAATCATAGTAGATAGAGTCCCTCATTGAATGGGTTAAATCCTAATTAAAGATATGTTTTTCTCATGAGATATCAATCTTTACCAAATTCATTGATGGGAAATATTTTACCGAGCCCGCCCATCACATAACTAAAATCATATAGCCGTGTTCCATAAGACCATAAAACATTTATCATAACATAAACCATGAAAATAAATGTGTTTCACTTTCACCAAGGTATAAAATATGGAAAACAAATTGATTTCATAAACATTTCATCATGATATAACACATGGAAAAAGAACGGGTTTCATAAACATTTCATCAATTTATCATAGTATAAACAATAGAAAAGAATTTTTTTTTATAAACACATTATAATTTTAATAATAAACCATCCAGAGAAATAATAAGGATGATATCATTGGATCATATCCCTTTAAAATATTAGATAACTCTAAAATTTGTTGTCATTCATAAGAAGACCATTAATACATTATTCAGGAAAATAAAATTTCTATTTTTAAATAAATTATTTAAAACCTAAAAAGTTCCAAAATATTATAGAACAGATTTTATTTGAAAATAAACATGTAAAATTTTAATTTAATCTTTAAATCATTGAGAAGTCCTGATGGAAGGAAATTCTGTTCATGAAGTATATTTTAAAAGAAAACATTACTTTTATAATTTTGTAACAAAGTAAAAAATTACAATATTTGGAAAATGAAAAGAATATTCCTTTTAAAAATTTTATAAAAATTAAAAATGGGTGATAATGGATTTAAAAAATAATTTTAGAATATTAATAAAATATTGAAAACATTTTTTTTTGAGAATATGGACATGAAATAAAAAAGTACTTTTGGCTGAAGAGAGAAATGATGTTGGTTTTTCTTAAAAACATTATTTCAGTCTCTTGAGGTCTTAAAGAGTGAAAAATGAAAGGAAAAAATTTACTCTCAAAAAATAATCATAGTATTATAAAATTATTTAGTTCATTAAGAGGTAGATCATAATATTTCATTTTCTAAAACTTAATCATAATCAATCTGGATAAATAATGAGATTTTATCATAAAATCCTCACCTCAGGTTTGACTTACTTTATACATGTTAGATCCTTAGGTATAATAAATATATAATAATTATAAATATATTACAAAACCATAATCATATATATAAAATCATGTAATATTTACTTATAATATTTTATCACATGTTTATGAACAATTATTAATTAAAATCAACATTTTTTGTGATAATTGATATGTTTTTCATGTGTGTTTTTGTTTGGCAGTTTGAGTCCTTGTACCTTTTTTTCGTGATCCAATAATATCAAGAATTTTATTCATGATATATATATCATATATATATATATAGTTTTATCCATAAAATTTATGGATAGAAAAATGATTTACACCATTCATGGAGACTGTAGGCTGTATATTCGCATGAACGTTGTTTTTGTTTTTTGACAGATGAAATGAAATAAATGTAAATAATTATTAAACATTTAAAAATAATTATTAAATCATATAAATAATATATATTTATCAAATATATAATAATTATCATCCAAGTAAATTATAAATTAAAAAATCACGTCACTTTGTAGAGGTGGTTGTCCACAGGTACACACATGCAATGTTATTATTTCAAAAAAGATTAAAAGGTAAGAAGGTAGATTTGAAATTATCTTTATAGAAATAAAATTATGTATTAAATATAATATATAAACATTAAACCCATCGTAATACCTATATATAAAATATGGTGACGAAAAATGAATTGTATCTCTACGTGGAGATGAAAAGATGTACATACGCATGATAGATACTTTCACTCCCTATTTGATGGAAAAGATGGTGTATAATGGTGATTTAATAATAATAATAAAATTTATTTATATTTAGGATACTAAATTTATTATTTTTTATAAATAACATATATTTAGAGGATTTAATAGAATAAGTAAAAAGAAAGTCATCAATTAAGGCGATTACCTATTTTTTGAAATAAATCCTTTGGATCTCCTTTTAGAGATCATAGGGATGGTATTTTGGGAATAAAATAACTTATTGAATTTAATTAATGAACTTTATAATATATTATGGTAGCTCATAGTCAAAATATTTGACTCAATGTGTTGTAAGGAAAGGAAGGAGGGGCATCCTTTTATAAGGGAGAGAGAGGACCCACTTGGAATTTCTTAAAAGATTATAATATAATAAAGAAATCATCAATAAAAAATGATTCAATATGGACGTAAATTTTAATAAAAATTTTATAGGGTTAAAATAAAATTATAAAAGTAAATTTAGATTGGATTTGGTTTCATTTTAAACCTTATATTTTTTATTAATTCCTTTGTTAATTATTTTTGACTTTAACCATAGTAACACATATTTTAATCATAAAGGGTTAATAATTTTACAATAAATAAAAAAGTGACTCATAAATTGACCATTTATGATGTTTTAAAACTATATTATACAAAAATGTCCAAAGATAAGTTTTTTTATTAATTTTAAATCATTTAATAAAATATTATTTATTATAAAATATCATTATTCTCAATTTCAGCACTATTCATTCAATTTGAGTTGAAAGACATAAAGAAAATTTTTGGATTCACATATAATTATTTAACAAAACAATAATAATTCATAATAATCTATAACTTTTATGTAACAATATAATTAACAAAAATTATATTACTTTTAATATTTATAAAATCATTTATATTATTTATCTATTAATTGAAGAAATACCTAATGAGATGGTATAATAATTTAAGGTAATTATATAATTACTAAAAATTAAAAATAAAATCACATCCTGAAAATAATTTATTTATCTTCAATATAGAAATTTATATTTATTTATAACTTTCTTCTGTATCTTTTTTTAACGCATAATAGATATTTAAAACCAAGAGAGTGAAACTTTCTAAATTTCATTGTTTTAAATATTATAAAGGTAATTATCTTGAAAAAATACAAATTAAATAATAAATTTCGAGAATAATGTGATAAGGGTATAATTATATTCTTCCAATGATATTTTTTATGAAAAATTATGGATTTATCAATTAGTTTTATACTAGATTAACCTGATTTACCCTTTACTAAGGTGATAATTTCTACCACATTTACTTTTCATAATACCTAAAAATAAAAGGGAACTATTTTAAAAATTAGGCCTTATAATTCCAAATATGGGATCAATTTTTCAGGATTGAATTTCTATAAGTGTCAAAAATAAATTTTAAAATAATTGTGAAAAATGTGATGAAAACCACTTTTAGAAATTATATTTTTTAGCATAAAACTAGATTTATTCTTATCCCATGAATAGAAAAAATATTAGATTAATATTAAAAAATTTGATTGAATATATATTATAAAAATTTCATTAAAATAATTACCAATAGATTAAGTACTCAACCTTTGATAAAATTTAATCTTGAGTTTTTAGTTTAGAATCCATTCTCTTACATTTTAGGATCTTTTAGGTTTAGTGCTTTATAGAATTAGGATATAACTGATTCACAATAAAAACTATAAATTACAAAGTTAGGACTTATGATTATTATCCATTTTACACATAATAAAAAACCTTTAAAATAAATCATGATTTATTTTCATTTAAAATCTTTATGAATTTCAATGTGACTTCTTACTTTCCCTTACCCATCCTTAAACCCTGTGAATTTTTTTTTAAAATATAGGATGAGTGGAAAGAGAATTGTAAGAGACATAAAAGAAAGAAAAATTGATAGTTTAGTGAAAATCATGAAAACACATAAAATGTTTTAACTTTTTTCTCAATTTTCTTTGAGTGAAATAAATAAATAAGTTTCTCCTGAAAAACACACATTTTCTTCCCAAATAAAACCATTAAGACCCATAATAAGAAAAAAAACCCTTTTGGAAACATAGAGCATCAGATTCATAACCCATTTTAAACCCATGTCAGAAGTAATTGGATCCCAGTTAAATATATTAGAGAAACACTTTAGTAACTCCTTCTTTCATTCCCAATAAGATAAATAATATTAACCAATGCATTGGAGCACTATCTGGGTGCACCCATCATATAAGCTATATCGGTCTCACTCAGTGCTATCTGGGTGTGACCATCATATAAGCTATAATGAGATCACTAGATTATAAATAGGTGTAGTAATTTCTCATATTTAATGATCAATTACCATATCATAAATAAAAAATTTTATTATAGAATTTTTAATCTTAAACACTTCTAAAAACTATTTTTAACTCATATGAAAATCACTTTCAGATATCAAAATACCCTTTTCTTTTAAAAACCCATTTTCAATACCAAAGTAACATTTTCTTTAAAAAAGTTCTAAATAAAAAAAATATCCATAAAAATTAAATTGAAGTTTTATTTTAATAAAACCTTAAATATTTTAAATTATTATAAACATTAAATAATGGTTATAGTGGTGGAAATTCTTTGTCACCGTATATATTAAAATAGAATATTCCTTTTATCGTTTGTAAAGAACATCACAATTTTGTGAAATCCATTTTTTTTTGAAAAAATTTAAAATAATACAAAAATTCCATTTACAAAACTATTATTTAAAAAATAAAATCATCTTAAAAACATGGGTATCGAAGAATAAGTTAGTTAGAAGGAAAAAATTAAAATGGATTTTTTAAAGAGAAGTCCCTTATCACTTTAGAAATATTTGAATCTCATGCCCCATGAAATTAAAAAATTAAAAAATGTTTAAATGACATTATTCTAGAAAAATTAAATACATAAAATGTCAAAGGGTCTTCATATATACCTCATAAAATAATATAGGTGCATAAAATTGAAATATGCCTCAATGAAAAGAAATTGTGTCAAAGTCTCTTACCTCGAGTTTGATTCATTACATTTTTCTGTATCTTCCTGAATAATAAAATAATGTTAATTATCTACTTTCTATAGACACATTTTTAAGTTTATTATTCATTTTATTTCACTTATTACTATGTTATACATTTTTACTTAATCAATTAAGTTTACATTGGTTGTTTTGATGATATTCAACTTATGTCTCAAAATTGACTACAATAAGTTGAGTATTGGTCAAAGAGGTCATAATTTAAAAATATATAGAATAATAATCATGAAGTAATAATAATATTTATGAATCAATTATACTTTTAATACCAATCATAAAATATGGTTTTGAAAAATGATGTACATTAAGATCATAGAGACGGTAGGCTGTACGTACGCATGAGCAACATTTCTATTTTCAAAGATCATTATGAAAAGGATTTAAGGTACATTTTAATTTTAAATAATGATAATAATATCATATATATCATATTATTTATTTAAATATACTTATATATATCATTATTGTTATATGGTAATGAAAAAAAGAATCACATCACTTCGTGGAGGTAGTAGACCACTCATAAATGAACGACATTATTATTTTTCAGCGTAAGAAAGAAAATGATGTATTATATATTATTAATAATAATTATTTTATTAATATCATAATAATTTCATTTATATCACATATATTCATTAATTTAATCCTTATTACCATCCATTTAAAGAGTTAGTGAAAAATGAATCACATCGCTTCGCGAGGCGGTGGTCCACCGTACACACGAGCGACGTTATTGTATCCCAAATGGAATAGAAAGTAAGAATTTATATGTGATATAATAACTAAATAAGAATAAATAAATTAAAAATATGTTATATAAACTTTAAATCCATCATTATAGCAAGTAGTGAGAGTATGTGATGGAAAAATGATATCAGTTTGCAAGGCGGTAATCCACCGTATATACAAATAATGATTTAGTATCCCATTTGATAGAAGAAGAGATCGATTTTGGTTATGAAATTAACATAAAAATATCTAATTATATTGGATATACTGATTTTAATATATAATCATAATTGAATAATATTTGATGAAGGAAGAAGAATAAATAAAATAAAGAATCTCGGTAACACATGGTACCTCTTCTTCGAACAACCTCCTTATGTAGAAATCAAAATCCTTCTAAAGATATATTTATGATAAAAATAAGGGATATTGGCTGTGGTTATGAATCTTATGAATGTATTTGGTTATTTATTTATTGATTCAAATGGATTTTATGCTGTGAAGGTGAGATGATAGTTGGTGACCTTTTATAAGTGAGGTGTGGGGAATACTAGTAATTTTTTAAAAGAAAAAGGTAAAACCGTGTTTTCGCATGCCAAAAGGGTACAAAATGGCTAATAATTTATTATTATACATGATAAGGTATAAATATTTCCATAAAATATATTTTAGAAAAGTTTTTATGTCATTTTAACCCTAATATCTTTAGTTTAACCCCTGGAAAATTTGTCTTCACCTTAACTGTGGTAATTATTTTTTAGTATTTTCATTATTCATTATGATAAATATTATGTTAAATTTATTATAAAATATAAATTATTATGATTCCAAATATGGAATACATTTTACCAAATTTAATTCACATATGTGAAAAAATTTACACTAAAAAAACCTCCAAATGCGATGAAAACATGGTTTTCCAAGAGGGTATTTTTTAAGAAGAAGATGATTTTATATTAACTATATGAATAATAATAATAATTGTAAGAATAAAAATTAATATTTATAAATATATAATCTATAAATTTAGTTTAAAATATTTCTTATTTGGTATTATCTTAATTAATTAAAATGGATAATCATTATGTATTATATAACATCTTACAAAAAATATATATTTTTAAAACCAAAAAAATATACGAAAATAAAATATAAATTTGACTAAAAATTAATTGGTTATATTAAATAAAAATAAATAATTATTATTTTTCATGAAATAATACTTAAAAAATAATTGTAATTTCAAATTACTTATTTTATTTAAAAGAAATTATTTTTTTACAAAAAATTGGCATTTTTCACTGTTTATTAAAAAATCATTATTTTGTAAAAAATAACTCAATTTTAGACTGTAAATTTTTATATTTATATTTAAATAATAATATTAATTTTTTTAAATTCAAACTCGAAAATTTAAAAATTAAACTTTTAAATAATACCTTATAATAAAAGTGTTCAATTAAAACAATTTTCTTTTTTATTTTTAAAAATTAATTAATAATTTTATAATGAATATAGATATATTAATAAATATGGAATTGATTAATTATATCATTACCTAGGTTTTCATATTATTCCCCCTTTTATAAATCACATTCACACAATTTTTATTCACTTATTAAACAAGTGGGGATATCTTTCCCTCATAGCATTTTCAGATTCCCTTGTTGCCTCTTAAACCATATGGGTTTTCTATAGAACCTTAACCTATTTAATCCCCTTATTTTGAAACACTTTATTTATATAGTCAAGAATCTGAATAGTCTATTCCCCATAAGAAATATTCTCTTCCAACTAAACTACTATAGGGATCAAAACATGAGATGAATCCATCACATATTTTCTTAAAATCGATACATGAAAAACATTGTGCTCCAGGGATAAAATCAAGAGAAAATCTACTTGGTATACAACTAATATGCACTTCTATAGGATTTCATATGGTCTAATGTACCATAGAATTACCTACCCCTTTCTACCAAAAAAAAATAACACTTTTCCCTTGATTTAATTTAAGAAAAACAAGATCACCTATATTAAAAGAAATATCTTTCCTCTGGTTATCCTCATAAATTTTCTATCTACTATGAGCTCTCCTCATATATTACTGAATCAACTGAACATTGTCATCCATTTACTATACTAACTTAGATCTCATTAACTTCCATTATACCACTTTGTCCCAAAAATATAACACCCAACACCACTTTCTTTATAATTCCTCAAATGATGTTATCTGTATACTGGAATGAAAACTATTATTATAAGAAAACTCAACCAAAGAAATATGTTGATCCCAACTTCAACTGTAATCCATTTAAGAAGAATGATGTATATCTTCCATGGGTTTAATTTTCCACTCATTCTAACCATCAATTTTAGTATGAAAAACTATACTAAAATTTAATTGAATACCCAAATATTTATGAAGTACTTTAAAAAATTAAATGACAACCTAGGATCAGAGTCTAATATAATGAAGATAAGAACTTCTTATAACCTGAATTTCTACTTTATATGTAGTCATTAAAGATGATATAAATAAATAATATCTTAAATGGGAAAGAAATTCATCGATTTAGTTAATTAATCTAAAATAACCCAAATCACATTGTTACATGGAGAAGTATTTGGAAATACTATCATGAAATCCATTGATATATTTTCCCATTTCCACTATGGCACATGAAAAGGTTGAACCATTCCCTTCGGTAATTTTTATTCTACTTTAACCTACTGACAAGTCAAACACATCATGGTAAATTAAGAGATATTTCTTTTCATAACATCCCACTAGTAATACTCCTAGAGGTATTTTTATATCTTAGTGCTACCTAAATGAATGAGAAATGGAGAACCCTTATCTTCACTTAACGACTCTCTCTTAAACTGAGAATTACATGGCACAAATACTCTTTTACCAAAAAAAACTCCTTCTTCATCAATATTAAAATCAAGAAACTTACCCTTCTTAATAGATTATACCTTTTCTTTCAAAGCATGGTCCTCCTTCTAAGCTTTCTTAATTATTTTTTGAAAAGGTTGATTACACTAAAACTTTAAACAAAATAGAGTATTTCTCTATATTTAAAATTCTAGGAAAAAATACATCAAATCATTGACCAAAGGGTTATGTTCTAAATGTAAAATAGTTAATGTAGAATTATTATTATTTTGACTCAAAGAATCAACAATTTTGTTTTCTTTTCCAGGATAGTAATGAATCATGCAATAATAATCCTTTATCAATTACATCCATATCCTATATATCATGTTCAATTATTTATAAGTAAATATATACTTTATAATTTTGTGATCTACATATATTTCACACTTTACTTGATATAAATGATGCCACTAATTTTTTTAAAGAGAAAAAGATAGAAGCTAATTCTAACTCTTGTGTAGGGTAATTTAACTGATGAGGTTTCAACTAACATCAATCATAATAAATTACCTGATAATTCCACACCATTACATAACAAAGTCGCATCAATAAAGAATTATTGTAGATTAAAAATTATTAATTTCTATAATGAGAGGTCAAAAATGAAGTATTCACCAATGTTCTTTTTAGTTATTAAAAAAATTATCACATTATTTTGTCCAGATGATTTTAACTCTATTTCATGTTAACTTAGAAAGTGGTCTAGACAACTAAGGAAAGTGTTCAACAAACTACCAGTAGTAACCCAATAATCCAAGAAAACAATTAATCTATATGATATTTCTAGGTCTCGTCTTTTATTCAACAAATTTTGTTTTACCAGGGTCAATAGTTATTCTATATTTAGAAAAAATATTTCCAAGGAAAGAAATTTGTTATAACCAAAATGCACAATTACTAAATTTACCACATAGTTTATTTTATTTCAAGTTTTGAAAAAAAATCCTTAGATCTCTTTCATGTTACTCATTAATTTTTAAATACACCAAAATGTCATCAATAATCACAAACAAAAAATTATCCAATAAATCATGGAAATATATATTTATAAGGTCTATAAATATATCATGTGTATTAAACAACCCAAAAAACATAAATATAAACTTATAGTGCCCATATCTAGATTGAAATGTAGTCTTTAGAATTTCATCTTCCTTTACCTCCAACTGATGGTACCTAGACCTTAAATCAACATTTGAATGATATTGCGCTCAATAGATATTATCAAAAAGATAATCAATATGAGGAAAATGATATTTATTCTTAACATTGAACACACTTTTCTTAGCTCTAAAATCTTTCTTAGCTTGATAAAATAAAACCCAATCCATATGAATGATATTAAACTATATAATGATTATTTCAATAATATTTTCTGGAAAGGAAATCCCACTAATAAAAATAAGAAGATTCCTATAAATATTAGGGTCCTTAATTTTTGCACCCAGATATTTCACCAATTCTGTCTTACTTTCATGATGTGATATTCCCAATTTACTAAAAATTTCAAAAATATATATGAATACAAATATCCACGGTCAATAAGGGTATTGGTATAATTCAAATAAACGAATAACATACCTTTCACCACTTCATTTGATGACCTAATATCAACTGTATCATTAATAAATGATTTAGATATACACTTTTATTTTCAATCATGTTGATTTTAACCTTTAGTAACTAACTTTATACATGAATTAGCATAATGACCAAATCCATTAAAACTACAAAATGTCATCATTATATGGTTATCGACTACCCCATTATTTGTTTGTTTAAGAATTTTTTCATTAGAGTCACGATCCCTAGGACTAGACTAGACACCCCAAAAAAATTTTTAGATCCAATAAAAAAAATCCTTGGAATTTAGTTTAACACACTTGAAACATTTTGATGAAATACCTCCATACTTATTATCTGTTCAACTCTCTATTCCCTACTACCTCAACCTTTTCTTACTATTTTCATCTCAAGAAACATAGATATTAGAAAAATATATCTCAAATTTTTCTGAACAACAATCCAATTTGTCATAACTGTTAAATTCTCAGACATAAAAATCTTCTCTTACACTTCATTTAAATGGAGACTAATATATATAAAATTTACTATTAATGGACCAAATAAAATTTGGTACATAGAAGACCAATATTGTGATTTTTTACTTATATATGGACATATAATCTTTATCTTTTTTACTCAATTCAAGGAATTATTTTTCCATTCAGAGTCTAAAAACCTTAGTGAAATATTTATCAAGGAAATGATCTATAAATATTTCATCTTCTATGGTATCAATATCATATTTATCGCTAGTATTATTAACCTAATACCACCATCAATCAAATTTATCTTCAAAATGATAAATGACAGGATTTATCTTTTGATGTTCCAAACATCCCACAAATTCAAATATCTTTGCTTGAGTATTGATCTATCCGTTGCCTATCACATGGTTAGATGATCCACCAAATCATGGGTGATTTTGTCTCATGAAATGACCCACTACTGAAATGTTCCTTCACAATAGATCAAGTTCCTATTGAGCATGGATATCACCACCATTAATTACTTGTTTCAAATAAGAAATCACTACAAAAAACTATTCTATACCAATTCTAACCATCTCATGATGCTAATTTTAAAGGATATTTCCCTCTTGTTTCCTTCTTAGAATAGCGTCCTTGTTTTCTCTATGGAAAACCGTTATGAATAGACATATTTTTGGTGAAGCAACATGGTAATATTTAAATTAGATATCATTTAAATATAACAATAAAGTGGAATCTTTTATGGGAATTATATTATCATTATACTAAACTCTAAATTTATCTAAAATGACATATGATACCAACTATAAGGAACTATCCTTAAAAATTACACGATCTTGAGTTTTAAATCAAGAATTCATTATCTTAAATTTAAGGATATTTTCAAGTTTATAGTTTTAGATAATTATTTCATAACTCATGCATAATAAAAACATAAAATACAAAGGGGAAATTTTTTATTAGTATAATTTTTCCCTTAATATAAAACTTTTAGAATAATGAATGATTTATTTTCATGAAAAATCTTTACGAATTTCAACTTGACTTCTTACTTTTCCTTACCTAACATTAAACCCTATTAGATTTTTAAAAATTTTTGATGATTAAAAAGATCTCAGTAAGGTGCATAAAATAACGAAATACCATTATTCCAATGAAAAAAATAAAACCACAATTTTTTTTCATTAATCACAATGTCCTATTAAAAAAATAAATAAGTGATTTTCAAATTAGAAACAAATTTTTTTTTCTAAAATAAAATCATTAAAACTCATAGAATGAAAATCAAAACCCTTTTTAGAAACTTAGAGGATAACATTCATAACCCTTTTATAACCCATATCAGAAGTAACTGGAACCTTGTTAAATCCACAGGAGAAAACCTTGGTGACTCTCTCTATTCATATTAACAAAAGGAACATTACCCAATTAATTGGAGCACTATTTTTGTGCACTGATCATATATTCTATAACAGGCTCACTCGATGCAATATGGATACACCCATCATATAATCTTTAATGGGCTCAACCGACATTATCTAAGAAGACAAATTTCTCTTGTATAATGAAGAGGTGTCATACCATGAATAATTTTTATTATTATTACATATTTTATTCATATAAAATTTTAAAAACACTTTTAAGATCATATTCAAATCACTTTTAGATATCAAAATAACTTTTTATTTTAAAAAGCCATTTTCAATACCAAAATTCACTTTTATTAACAAAAAATTTTCAAAACAAAAATTCCTATAAATATAGAATAGGGGTTTTTATTTTAATAAAACATTAATTATTTTAAAGAAATCCAAACTTCAAATAATGGTTATGATTGTTGAAAATTCATTATCTCCATATATATTAAAATAGAATATTAATTTTTTCATTTGTAAAGAATGTAACAAATTATATATAAAGATTACTTTAAAAAATTTATAGAAATAAAAAAATTCCCTTTAAAAACTATCATTTAAAAAATATAATCATTTTAAAAACATGTACATGGAATAAAAATAGAGTTAAAAGGAAGACATTAAAAGATAAATTTTCAAATAAAATTTCCTTATAAATTTGGAAATATTTAAATCATAAGCCCCATGAAAGAATAAAAATTAAAAAAATTAAATACTTTGAAAATAGAAAAAGTCATGATATAAAATTTCAGATGGTCTATATATACACCTTATAAAATAATATAGGTTCATAACATAAAAATATACATCAATGAAAGGAAATTAAGATGAATCCCCTACCTTGAGTTTGATTCTTCATGTTCTTTCTTTATCTTCATGAATAATAAAATTATGTTAATTCATTAATTTCCTAAGTACCTTTTTTCATTTTTTTTATTTTTTCATCACTTATTACTATGTTATATAAATTTACTTAATAAATTATGTTTACATTGGTTGTTTTGATGATATCCAGCTTGTGTGTCAAAAATGACTATAGCAGGTTAAGTATTGGTCAATGGTGGTATTATTTTAACATATATATAATAATTATCATGAAATAATTATCATATTTATACATAAATTTCACTTTTAAGACCAATAAAGAAATATGGGTTTGATAAATTGTAATGACCCGCTAATTCTCATTGGCTTGAGAGTGTAACAAGTCATTAATTGGCCTTAAGCGACATCCCCGAGGTGCCAAAGGCTGGCAATAAATGTCGAAGGGTTTTAAAATACATGGGGGACGATTTACCCCTTTAACTGAAAACAACCAATAAACAAAGTAAACTAGATAAATATCTCCAAGAAACCACTATATGATGCATGATTTAAAACCAAAACAACTCAACCATTATTTTCATAATAACCCAACCAAGTGCAACAACAGAGTAAAAAACCAAATCAGAGTAAACATCATAAAGACAACTACAAGACTTCAAGACGACAACCCAACTCCATGCTCTACAAGCTCCAAGCTCCAACATCATGAACCAGACCAAGAGACACGAAGTATTTCTATAAATGTGTGACACTTTACCTTTGCCAACATCCCGGTATATGACATCTGCAAAAGCACCATCATGCCAAAGTAGGGGGTGAGTAATGAAACTTAGTAGGTTTTCGCCGATGACTTCCCAACCCATGCCTCTAGGATAAAACATGTTAGCACATTTATATAAACAATTTATATAAACCATTCGAAAACAGTTCACAATATAGAAAGTTCCATGTCAATCCATTTTCCAACAAAAGAAACCAAGAAAAGTTTCCCAATCAAATTCACATTTCCATTTTGGCACTTTCATTCCATTTCACAAATCCACACAACCAACCATTTCACAACCCGTGAAATCCACTATGCATGCATCGTTATGATAGTTCCATACTCATGAGCGGTTTCTTATCGATCTACCAAGTCATCACAAGGTAATTATTCCCCATGTTCCATTATACCTTTGGCATGGAGCATAAGGTCATATATCAACCAAGCCTCGTAAATGCAATATGAACACACACACCAAATATGCCCAAAACCACACCATTTCAACCATGCCAAAACCATTTCAATAAAACACCCTTTTATTGAAAACCTTTTTCACACACACTATTTTCCAAATCATGCAAATCCATATTTTAAAATCACTACTTTAAAATCAAGAAACAAAAACACTTTTCACAAACCATTCTTTCAATTTCCACAATTTCATCAAAACCCATAAATCATTACTAAAGAAGATTTATAACATGATTTGCACCACAATTTAAAAATCAAAACCAAGCAATTAAATCAATTTGAAATAAGCCATAAAGTTCTAAGAAAGTGGAATCGATAGTGAATCCACCTACATCAACAAATTGGGTGAAACCAAGCCACAGACGAAGAACGCTCAAGAACACCGGGTCAAAACTTCAAAAAACCTCCTTAGATCTCTTCTCCTAACACAACCAAGTCCAAATCTTGTCATATTTGGCATCCAGACCCTTAGATCTACCCATAATGGGTGTATATCTAAGAATGACAGAGAAGAGGAGAAGTAGATCTAAGTAGATCTAAGAAACCGATCAAGAATGATCACATACCTTAAGAATCCGGCGTCGATTCTCTAGGAGAAGCCTTTGAATTGCCTCCGAAACACTTGGGAGAAGTCTTCCAACCTTCAAGGGAGAGTAATCCTGAGTTAGGTCCACTTAGGAGTTTTAAACAAGGTAATTAAAAGCAAAACGAGTTAGATCCACAATTTTAGGATCTAACTTTAAGTGACTGCACGATTAGTCCGCACGATTGGAAAAACCGTGCCCTAACCATGAGTTAGCTTCTACCTCAGCCATCCTTCACGCACGACCTCCTCACATGGTTTCCCTTAACCATGTGCCGACTGTGCAGAATCCACTGCCTCCTTAGTCAGACATGCACGGTTTGGCCGCACAGTTTGATAAACCGTGCGCCGCCCGTGCGCCTTCCCCTTTGCTTCAAACTTCACTCCAGGATCTTCCGATTCTCCCATACGTCACCCATAAATTTTAAAACCAATAAAAGCATCAAGTAAGGGACACATACCAGAAACCAGGGGTACTACATTCTCCCCAACATTGGCCTTTCCTTCCCCGAAAATTAGAAAACCATTGCTTGACTGAAAGAGTTTTGGCCACTACTCCTTCATTTATTTCTCGCATTCCCAAGTCTCTTCCTGAATCTAACCATGTTGCCACAAAACCCACACTAGGCCGATGTTTTTTCCACACAAGACTTTATCCTGCATATCCAGAATCCACACCAGGATATGTAACAACGAAGCATCTGGCTCTAGGTCAACATGATCCCATCTGATCACATGGTCAGGATCATGCTGATACTTCTTCAACTGAGATACATGGAACACATTATGCACTGCACTAAACCGTTGTGGTAATTCCAACCGATACACCACCTCTACAACCCATTCCAGTATCTCAAAAGGGCCTATATATCAAAGATAAAATTTTCCCTGCTTCCCAAAATGACGTAGTCCAAGCCTTGGAGAGATTCTAAAAAAGATTTGATCACTCACTGCAAACAACAACGGTCTTCGACGATGATCCGCATAAGATTTCTGATGACTCTAAGCCATCTCCATCCTCTTTCTAATCAACTAAATCTTCCCCGTTTTTTCTTGGACAAGGCTCGAACCGACTAGTGAAGTTTCACCAGTTTCCACCCAGCATAGGGGAGAACGACAAGGACACCCATACAATTCTTTAAAGGGAGCCATGCGTATCGAGGCTTGATAGCTGTTATTGTATGAGAACTCCACTAAGGGTATATGCTCCTCCCATGAGCCACCAAAATCCATTACACAAGACCACAACATGTCTTCCAACGTCTGTATCGTCCACTCGGATTGACCATCCGTCTGAGGATGATACGCTGTACTCATAGTCAACTGAGTCCCAAGGGATTGTTGTAAGGATTTACAGAATCGAGATGTGAACCTTAGATCTCTATCTAAGACGATAGACA
Organism: Viscum album; assembly: GCA_963277665.1. Lineage (NCBI taxonomy): Eukaryota > Viridiplantae > Streptophyta > Magnoliopsida > Santalales > Viscaceae > Viscum > Viscum album. Next base: position 1,164,657,976 of record OY728159.1, read on the forward strand.
CTGGTACACCATGTCTCTTTACCACTTCACGGATATAGATTTTTGAAAGATCTTCCCCCGTATGGGTTTCACAAATTGGGATGAAGTGGGCCGACTTGGTTAGACGATCCACTATCACCCAAATGGCGTCGTGTTTCCAGACCATTCTTGGAAGAACTATAAAAAAATCCATTGCTATCTGCTCCCATTTCCATACCGGGATAGGTAAAGACTGTAACATACCATCTGGTCTCTGATGATCTGCTTTAACCTGCTGATAAGTTAAGCATCGCGAGATGAATTCGGCCACCTTCCTTTTCATGCCGCTCCACCAAAACTGCACCTTTAGCGCCTTATACATATTCTGTGTACCTGGATGTACAACCTATCTCGAATAGTGGTAAACATCAAGGAGTTGTTCCTAAAAAAACATAGGTACAACCATCTGATCTCTAAAACACAAAACTGAACTCTCATCCAACATCCATCACTCAATAGTCTCCCCACCATTGAGTTTTGAACTCATTGCAACACAGTCTACATCAGATGCCTGTGCCTCCCTTACTATCTCCACCAAATCAAGAACAAGTGTAGCGGAAATGAAAATAGAAACATAACCTTGGTTTTCACATTCAACATGCATGTCAGTTAAGACCGACATCAACTTCCATTCATCTAAAGCTTCTTTCACCAACTGAGCATATGACTTCCTGCTTAATGCATCGAACACCGAATTTCCCTTACCCGATGTATACATCAAGCCAAAGTCAAACATTTTAAGGTACTCCATCCATTTCCTCTGCCTCAGATTCAAATCTCATTTTGAGAAAATTTGTTTCAAGCTTTTGTGATTTGTAAACACAGTGAACTTCTCACCAAAGAGATAATTACGCCAAGTCTTCAAGGCATGTACAACTGCAGCTAAATCCAAATCATGTGTTGGGTAATTATTCTCATGCACCCTCAACTTCCTTGAACTATAAGAAACAACATGGTATCTTTTCATGAGAACACAACCTAACCATATTCCCAAAGCATCACAATACACCAAATACCCCTATCCTGATTCTGGCCAAATCAAGATGGGTGCTGATGTAAGGCGAACTTTCAACTCTTGAAAATATCTCTGACATTCTTCCGTCCATTTAAATGAACTATTTTTCTTTGTCAAAGCTATAATGGGTAAAGATATTCGTGATAATTCACACACAAAGAATCTGTAATAACTATATAGACCAAGAAAACTTCATATTTCAAAGAAATTCTCCGGCGGTTTCCAAGAAAGAACAACTTCTATATTTTCTTGATCCACTGAAACACCTTTCTCAGAAACTAAATAGCACAGAAAACGTACTTCTTGTATCCAGAAATCACACTTTGACAATTTGGTATACAACTGATGGTCCCTCAAGATTTCCAACACTGTTGCCAAGTGTGGCTCATGCTCATCCCTTGTTCTTGAATACACCAATATGTTATCCACAAACACCACAACAAAAGAATCCAGATATGGCTGAAATATCTGATTCATCAAAGCCATGAAGACCACTGGTGCATTTTTAAGACCAAAAGGCATGAATACATATTCGTAGTGGCCATATCTACTTCTGAAGGCTATCTTCAGAATATCCTCCTTCCAAACTCGCAATTGGTGATATCTTGACCATAAGTCAATTTTGGAGAACCACTGAGCTCCCCTCAATTGATCAAACATGTCATTAATGCGTGGAAGTGGATATTTATTCTTTATCGTAACTTGGTTAAGTTTACGATAATCCACACATAGCCTCAATGTTCCATCTGCATTATTTACAAACAAAACTGGTGCTTCCCACGAGGACATTCTTGGCAAAATAAAACCTTTTCTTTCCAGCTCCTCTAACTGCACCTTCAATTATATTAACTACTTTGGTGCCATCCTATAAGATGGAAGTGAGATAGTACTGGTCCCCAGAAAGAGATCAATCGTAAACTCCACTTCTCTTATAGGTGGTAACCCTGATAATTTTTCAGAAAAAACATCAGGAAATTGATCCACCATAGCTGGAAAACTATTTTCTGCGATCTCTTCCAATGATGCCAAAGTCAACGCTACCAATTGGTAAGAGATTGTTCCCACCATTGGTTCCAACAAGCTCTTTGAACCTTTGTTTACCATCATCTCTCCTCTGAAGAGATGGTCGATTCCATCCTCCATCGTGAAACTAACCGTTCTCCCATAACAGTCGATGCGAGCCTTAAACGTTGTCAACCAATCCATACCCAAGATTATATCATAGACATCCATATCCAACATGGAAAAGTCCCATTTTAGCTCATCTCCATCAACTGTTATAGCACATTCTCTACACACGATGGCTGACATTCTCTTTCACCCAGAGGAGTTGTCAGTTTTAACACAGAAGGCATCATTTAATGTTTTATGTTCAGCCAATTAGAAATCCGAGAAGTAAGAAAAGAATGGGATGCAAAAGTATTGAACAAAAATTACATGATGGTAAAATTCAAAAGAATCATACCTCTCACCATAGACGGTCCAGACTGGTCATCCACAATCACCTGTTCTGCTCTATACAATTGCTTTATTGCTGCACTTTTCTCCTTATTGCCTTGTTGAGATTGCCCTACCTGAGGTTTGATGGTATTCCTGGAATCACCATAACTGGCACTATTCTGCTGGAGAGGATTATTTGTCTGTCCTCGCCCTGGCGAATCATAAGATACTTACGACGCTTGGGAGGTGTCACGCACACCTGACCTCGGAGCACTGCGAAAATATCACTGAAGATGCCCCATATTTTTGCAATTGTGGTAAGCTCTTGTTGGTGCTGTACATTCTCATTTCATGTGGTCAATCACGCCACATTGAAAACACCCAGCTTTTATCATGGGTCATGGAGGAAGATTCACTGATCCAGCCATCTTATTCTGATTTTCACTCCCACCTTGGAAGTAAGTGTCCCTATTCCACTTGTTCCCAATATTAGAGTTCCCACTTGTTCCTATTGGTATCACCATACTTACTCCTCCTATAACTCATGATATTTCTCTTTCTGCTATTGTTTCTTTGTTTACCATATCCGTATAATCTGTAATACAGAGAACAACTATCCTGGATCGAATCTTCTATCGTAATCTTGATTCAAAGATGTGTTCCTTCCATGACGCACTTTTAGCAAATTCTAGTGCAAAGCGTACTAAATTCATGAATTTATCCACATACTCTGTCATAGAGAGATTTTCCTACATCAGGTTGAAAAATTTAGTTGTCCTTTGGATCTTGAATGTGTGACGATAGATTTGTTTATTGAAAAACTCTTCAAATTCCTCCTAGCCCAGGCCTTGATCCTGCTTAGCCTGCACCACTAGCTCCCACCATTGTCGGTCAAGATCCTCCAACATGTATGTCACCAACTTTACTTTTAGTTCTGCTAGTGTGCAGATGAAATCGAAGATACGATTCATCCTACTCAGCCACACCTCCGCCCTTTCTGGTTCAGAATCACCCCAAAAGATGGGTGGATTCTACTTCTGGAACTGGATGGAATGGTCTACATGCCTTGACTCATCCCTCTGATTCCCCATGTCCACCACCTGAAATGATTGAACGATACTCTGAACCAGCTCTTGGTTCACACGTGGTTCAGGTGAAACCACATTCTCTGCAGCTTCTTCTGTTTGGTTTCTACGACGTCTAACGAGTGCCATTTTTTATACAAACAATGCACGCCATTAGTCTCACTTCCTAGCAACTTAAGGATTATAATTTCAATCTATATTACACTACTATCACAACATCGATTTCCAAAAATTTCTAAAACATATCTTTTCTTTCTTTTGAAAATCAATCTATTTTAAAAATACATCAACCATTATCTTTTCAAAATATTTCATTTGAAAACGTGCTTAAAATTTTCAGAAATCACGCTTTTGCATCAAACCATAATCCATTTCTCAAAATTATTTATGTAATCCTAGTTGGAAGTCATTCCTCTATAATGCATTTCATGCTCATCTCATTGGATAAACCCATGACAATGAGATTTCCAATATTCTAGAAGTGTATCCAAAACACTTATGTACCCAACACCCTAGTAACTTGATGTTCAACATAAATGGTTTAGCTACATCCTTTTATGCTATATATTTCATGTTCCAATAATACTACTCCTATCTAATATGACCACCCAAGGAATAGAGAAGAAGGAATTTCAACTACAAGACCAAGAACATCGATGAACACTTGTTAGGAAAGGACTGAACAAGCTGATATCATTTTTAATAACCCGCCAATTCTCATTGGCTTGAGAGTGCAACGAGTCATTACTTGGCTTTAAGAGACATCCCCGAGATGCCAAAGTCTGGAAATAAATGCAGAAGGGTTTCAAAATACATTGGGGGCGATTCACCCCTTTAACTGAAAACAACCAACAAACAAAGAAAACTAGATAAATATCTCCAAGAAACCACTATATGATGCATGATTTAAAACCAAAACAACTCAACCTTTATTTTCATAATAACCCAACCAAGTGAAACAACGGATTACAAAACCAAATTAGAGTAAACAACAGGAAGACAACTACAAGACTTCAAGATGACAACCCAACTCCATGATCCACAAGCACTAAGCTCCAACATCACGAACTAGCCCAAGAGTCACAAAGTTGTGCTATAAACGTGTGACACTTTACCTTTACCAACATCCCGATATATGACATCTGCAAAATCACCATCATGCCAAAGCAGGGGGTGAGTAATGAAACTCAGTAGGTTTTCCCCGATGACTTCCCAACCCATGCCTCTATGATAAAACATGTTAGCACATTTATATTAACAATTTATATAAACCATTCCAAAACAGTTCACAATATAGAAAGTTCCATGTCAACCCATTTTCCAGCAAAAACCATTTTCCAACAAAATCAACCAAGCAATGTTTCCCAATCAAATTCGAATTTCTATTTTGGAACTTTCATTCCATTTCAAAAATTCACACAACTAACCATTTCACAACCCGTGAAATCCACTATGCATGCATCATTATGATAGTTCCATACTCATGAACGGTTTCTTGTTGATCTACCAAGCCGTCACAAAGTAATTATTCCCCATGTGCCGTTACACCTTTGGCACCGAGCACAATGTCATATTTCAACCACGCCTTATAAATGCAATATGAACACACACACCAAGTATGCCCAAAACCACACCATTTCAACCATGCCAAAACAATTTCAATAAAACACCCTTTTATTGAAGACATTTCTCCCACAAACTATTTTCCAAATCCCTAAAATCCATATTTTAAAATCACTATTTTAAAATCAAGAATCCAAAACACTTTTCACAAACCAATCTTTCAATTTCCACAACTTCATCAAAACCCATAAATCATTACTAAAGAAGATTTATAAGATGATTTGAACCAAAATTTCACAATCAAAACCAAGTGATTAAATCAATTTGAACTAATCCTTCAAGTTCTATAAAATAGTAATCGAGAGTTAAGCCACCTACCTCAACAAATTGGGCGAAACCAAGCCACAGACGAAGAACACTCAAGAACACATGGTCAAAACTTCAAAAACCCTCCTTAGATCTCTTATCCTAACATAGCCATGACCAAATCTTGTCATATTTGGAATCCAGACCCTTAAATATACCCGTAATGGGCGTAGCTCTAAGAAAACGAGAGAAGAGGAGAAGTAAATCTAAATAGATCTAAGAAACCGATCAAGAACGATCATATACCTTAAGAATTTGGCTTCGATTTTCCAAGAAAAGCCCTCGGTTCGCCCCTAAAATGCTTGGGAGAAGTCTTCCAACCTTCAAGGGAGAGTAATCCCAAGTTAGGGCTTCTTAGGAGGTTTAAACAAGGCAATTAAAGGCAAAACGAGTTAGATCCACAATTTTAGGATCTAACTTTAAGTGACCGCACGGTTAGTCCGCACGGTTTGACAAACTGTGTGCTAACCGTGCGTTAGTTTCTACCTCATCCATCCTCCACGCACGACCTCATCACAAGGTTTCCTTTAACCATGCACCAACCGTGGAGAAGTCACTGCCTCCTCTGTCAGACATGCACAGTTTGGCTGCACGGTTTGACAAACCGTGCGCCACCCGTGCGCCTTCCCCTTTGCTTTAAACTTCACTCCAGGATCTTCTTATTCTCACATACATGACACATAAATTTTAAAACCAAGAAAAGCATCATTTAAGAGTTATATACCAGAAACCGGGGGTACTACATAAATGAATTACGTTATGATCATGGAGATTGTAGATCGTACATACACATGAGTAACATTTCTATTTTTCAATTATTATTATGGAAAGGGGTAAGTAATATTTTATATTTAATGAATGATAATAATATCAGATATAACATATTAACTATTTAAATATACTTTTCTATATCATTATTGTGATGTGGTGATAGAAAAAAATGAAACTCATCGCTTCGTGGTGGTGGTAGTCCACACGTACATGAACAACATTGTAATTATTCAATGTATGAAATAAAATGATATATTATATTTAAATAATTAAAAATATGTCATGAATATCATAAAAATTTAATTTCTATTAAAAATATTCATTAATAGTTTCCTTACCACCCTCCATGTAAAGAATTAGTGAAAAAAATCACACCGCTTCGTGAGGCAACATTTAGCCGTACACACGAGCGATGTTATCATATCCCCTAAGGAATATAAATAAGAAATTATATGTGATATAAAAACTAAATAAGTATAATTATGTTATAAATATCATATATATACTTTAAATCCATCATTACAACAAGCCTTGATAGGTGATGATGGAAAATGAATGACATCAATTCACGAGGCGGTAGTCTACTGTACACATGAATGATGATTTCATATCCCATTTGATTGAATAGAAGATGGATTTTGGTTGTTAAATTAAAATAATAAAATATAATTATATGGGATATACTACTGTTAATATATAAGAATAATTTAAAAATATTCAAAGGCTATGGAATAAGAAATAAAATAAAGATGCTCGGTAAAGTACGAAACATGTTCTTTGGAAACCTCCATAGGTAAGAACCAAAAGCCTTATTAGGATGGATTTATGATGAAAATAATGGATATAGGTTTTGGGGAGGGAATTTATGAAGGTATCTGGGTAGTCCTTGGCCTGTAATAAGGTATTTTAATTTGTGAAGTTGAGAGGATAGGGGATGTCCTTTTATAAAAGAGGTGGGTGTTACATTTGAAAAGAAAAATATGTACCCATGTTTTTTACATTCCAAAAGGGTAAAAAAGGATAATTATCAATTATTACATATTATGAGGTATAAATAAGGACATAAAATATATTTTATACAATTTTTATGTGATTTTGACCGTTGAATTTTTTATTTTAACCCCTAGTAAATCAGTTTTCACCAAAACAACAGTAATTAATTTTAACTGTTTTCACTATTCATTATGGTCAAATATTAATTTAACCTAATTATAAAATAAAAATAATTATGTTTTAAAATAATTAATTCATTTTATCAAATTAATGTTATGAAATTTAACTTAAACCAAAACCCATATACGTGATGAAAAATCAGGTGTTCAAGGATGGCATTTTTCGAGAAAAAAGATGATTTTATATTAACTCTATGACTAATAATAATCATTATATGAATATAAATTAATATTTATTGATATATAATATATAAATTTCAATTAATTCATCTATTTTTAGGTATTATATTAATTAATTAAAATGGAGAAACATTATGTACTTTAAAACTATTTTTAGGAAAAACCTATTTTTAATCCCAAATAAACATTTATACTAAAATATAATATAAATTTACTAAAAATTAATGAAGTGGATTAAATATAAATAAACAATACTTATGTTACTTAAAATAATATTTAAATCATAATGATACTTTTAAATTACTTAATTTATTTAAAATAGATGACATTTTTAACAAAAATATTTAATTTTCATTATTCATTGAAAAATCAATATTTGATGAAAAATAAAAACATTTAACAATAATAAAATTCTAATATTATTATTTACAATAATATTTTTTTTAAAATAAAAATTCTACAATTTATAAATTAAACTTTTAGATAAAACCTTTTAATAAAAGGGTTTATTCAAAATTTTTTATTTTTATATAAATAAATTACTTTATATTCTTATATTGAATATAAATATATTAATAAATATATTAATTAATTTATTATATAATGATATGGGTTATTAAATCTGTTGAGTCAATAAGGTTTTCCTTATGACTTTTCCATTCCTTCTTGTTTTGAAAATCACAAACACCTTATCTTTAAGGAAAATAGCTTTTATAAGGAAAATCGCTTTTATAAGGAAAATTTCTTTTATTAGGAAAATCACTTTTATAAGGAAAATCGCTTTTATAAGGAAAATTGCTTTTATAAGGAAAATCGCTTTTATAAGGAAAATTGCTTTTATAAGGAAAATTTCTTTTATAAAGAAAATCGCTTTTGTTAAGGAAAATCACTTTTGTATGGAAAATTATCTTTATCATATTTTCATTATCTATATCCATATATTTCTTAAGTATAAGAATCAGATTCATTTCTATATTCTCGTAATTGTTTAAAACTTTGATATGAAGCATTCTTTTTTAAGCTCCGAATTCTGGATGAGAACTGTAATGAAGTTCCACTCTGAATTCTGGATATGAACTCTGATAAAGTTCTAATCCGAATTCTGGATACGAACTTTGATAAAGTTCTACTCCGAATTCTGGATACGAACTCTGATAAAGTTCTACTTTGAATTCTGGATACGAACTCTCATGAAGTTCGACATCGAAATCTAATGACGAATCCTGATTACGAATTCTCATTACGAATTCTGATGATGAATTCTCATTCTGAATTCTCATTCCGAATTCACATATTAAACAGAATCTGATCATCTTTACTTTATACACTCCGAATTTATTTAGACTCTGAATATTATTTTTGGTTAGACTCTAAACTTTCATTTTGCTTACAATTTTATAATTTGTCTACTCTTTGAAATTTTGTTTACACTCCGAACCTTCACTCTGAACTTTTGAGTTAGACTTAAAACGATGTCCTACATTCCGTTACACTTGTTTTGTTATAAAACGATGTCGTCTATTCCATTATAAACTAACCATTGGTAAAGTGACACGTGTATAGGTCCCTCCGAATTTTAAGGAATATATGACCGTTGGAAAGGAGAACGACCGAACCTATAAATAAGAGCTCATTTGAAAGAGCTCAACACACAATGAAGTTGTATCGATCTAGAGACCACACGCTGCTAAGGTGATTTATAGAGAGAGAAAGCTTTTCATGCCTTGTGCATACTGAACCGCTCGTTCAGTTTTTGCTTCGTGCGACTCCGAATGTTGGTGATTACATTCGAGGACTTTAGGGGATAGGAAGACAGAGGTGCTGACTACCTTGAAGTTCGAGGACTTTCTTGCCGAGGAAGACAGAAGTTCCAACTACCTTGAAGTTGAGGGCTTGCGGGGACAGCAAGACCGAGATTCTGATATTCATATCGAGGTCTTACCCTGGTGTGGGTAAGACATACTTGCTTGAAATTATAAATCAAGGGACCTTTATCCAAGGTTGTTGGATACCCTTCTCTTTGGGTTAAAAGACTTATATCTTGTTACTTGTAGTTTTACTACTTGTTTTTTTCCGCTGCATATTGTATTGTAAGGAAATTATAACTTTCTTATACTTCCTTACTTGTACTTTGATAAATTTAGATTCTATACGCTTTAAGGTAGAGTCTCATATTGTAATCTTTAGTTAAGTTTCATTTTCCGGATCTATATTTTCAGAACCTACTTTCAGAATCTCTTTCAAGTTTTATGAAAGTACATAGAACTTGAAGTTTATAACTTCATTCCTTATTCCAATTTTTCATTTGGTGTTAGAGGTGTTGTGAATTTGATTAGTTTAACTTTGTTAAACTTAGCTCTTTCCTTTTTTAAGGAAATTTTTAAAGTATACAATTCACCCCCCTCTTGTATATTGAGCATCTACATCATTATTTCGATCCTACAATTGATATCAGAGGAGATCTCTAAAATACTTATACTCACATATAAGTTTTTCTTGTTCATTTTCTGTTATTCTTTATACTTTCTTAGAAAGAACTTTGTCATTACGAACTTTGTCATTACAAACTTTTTCATTCCGAACTTTGTCATTTCGAACTTTGTCATTCCGAACTTTGTCATTCTGAACTTTGTGATTACGAGTTTTTTTCTATTAACATGTTTTTGTGCTGGAGGTTATTTTAAGTATGGCAGGAATCAATGTTGGCTCCATTGATAATCTAAATCTTACAAGACCACCAATATTTGATGGTGATGACTATGAGTACTAGAGAGATCGAATGAAGACTTTTGTTATCAATACTGGAGTGGAAAACTTTGTTATGCTTACCAGATATTATAAAATTCCTGATAAGGAAGTTAGAACTTTCACTAACCAGGAAACGAAAGAGTATAAAATCAATTATAAGGTACGCAATACCTTACTTTGTTCAATGACTAGAAATATATATAGCCAAATTTGTTCTTGTGAAGCAGCTAATTGTATCTGGAAGAAGTTAGAGGTTACACACTTTGGAACTTCTAAAGTGATTGAGACTATGAGAGCTATGCTTAGAGCTGAATACCATGGATTCAATTTTCCTTATGGTGAACTAATCTGCAAAGTTCAATAGAGATTTATGACTATTGTCAACAGTTTATAGTCTATGGGAGAGAAAGGGTAAGATGATGAAGCACTTGTGGATAAGATAATTGATATTATGCCCAATGAATGGGAATCCAAAAGAACAGTTATAGATGAGAATAGGAAGGTTACTGAAATTTCTCTTGATGAGCTATTCAGAACTCTTCTCCAAAATGAAACAAGAATGAAGAGAGATGCTGACAATATCAAAAGGAATAATGGAAATGGTACTGTTTCTTTTACAACAACATCAAATCAGATGAAAGCTAAGACTCCTGAGAGAATAACCAGATCCAAGTCTAAGAAAGTTATTTTCCAATCCGAATCTAGTGAGAGTGAAGTCATTGAAAATGAGTTAGCAAATCTTGCTCAAAGGATGAACAAGATAGCTGGCCAAAGAAGTTTCCAATCCAAGTATATGAAAAAGGAAAGGAAAGATAGAAAATATGGAGAATTCACATGTTATGAATGCAAGAGAGCTGGACATATTAGACCAGATTGTCCTCTACTCAAAAAGAAAGAAAGGAAAGAAAGGAATTCAGACAGGAACAGAAAGAAGTATTATAAAGCCAAAGCTAAAAAGGTTCTGAAAGCTAGTGATACCTGGAGTGCGAGTGGTGGTGACTCTTCAGATGAATCTTCTGATTATGAATCTTTAGGACAGAATAATCTTGGTCTTATAGCCAGAATACCTATTGACAATCATTTCTTTATGGCTAAGGTACGAAATGATGAATCATTGACCAATGTATCTTTAAATTATAATGATAGTAGGTATTATAACTCTTCTGATGAAGAATCCTCTTCTGATGAAGAAAATATTTCACCTACCTATGAAGACGTTTCTAGGTTTGCTGAACTTCTTGAGATTGATAACTCTAAACTCAATAAGAAACTTGATAATGAAAACTCTAGGAATTCTATTATTATGAAAGAAATATCAGATCTTTCTAAAGATCTTGATAGAAAAAATGCTGATTTTGAAATTATTTCAAAAAATCTTGAGGAAGTAAATTCTAAGAAGAACAAACTTTCTAAAGAGTTAGAAAAAGTAATTTCTTAGAAAAGAATTTTCGAGCCTAGTTCTAGTTCTAAATCTAACGATTTTGAAGATAAAAACATGGTTATAAAACTGAAGTCCAAAATTTTTTCCTTCAATAAGTGTTTATCAAACATTACCTATGGTAAAGAAAATTTTGATAAAATGTATTCCCAAATACGACCTTTAAGAAGTAAATCCGGATTTGGTTATATCCATGCAAAACCTATTTTTAGTAACAATTATTTTGTTCCTCAAATTGACCCATTTTGTACCAAGTGTCAATGTGGTGGTCACTGGGCAATGAATTGTTCCTTAAACAAAACTCAATATCTAGGATTTCATATAGCTTATTTCTCTACAAAGATGTGGGTTCCTAAAATTTTGTTGTCTGGAAATCTCGTATCCAAACAAGTCTGTATTCTGAAAGTCTAATTCTCTTCTTGATTTCGGGAAAATAAAGAGAGTAACAACAACAACACATGGTACATGGATAGTGGATGTTCCCGGAACATGACTGGTAACAAAATCTATTTTAAAAAGATTATCAAAACTAAAGGAGGAAAGGTAACTTTCAGAGACAATTCTAAGGGAGAAATTGTTGGTATAGGTAACATTGTTCTTCTTGGTAAAACCTTGATTTCAAATGTTCTTTTTGTTATGGTTCTTAAGAACAACCTCATTAGCATAATTCAGTTATCTGATGAAGGATATCTTGTGAATTTTAGAAATGATAAGGGCTTAGTTCAAAATTCCAAGGAAGAATTTATTATCTCATCTAATAGGCAAGAGAATGTTTACACCTTAAATTTATAAGACCTTAGGAGCTAAGATTTACCTTGCCTAAGTGCAATGGAAGATCATTCCTGGTTATGGAATAGAAGACTAGGTCAATGTAACCTTAGGAACTTATGAAAACTCTCTAAGAAGAAACTAGTTAAGGATCTACCAGAGATAAGGTTTGATTCTTTTAAAGTTTGTGATCCTTCTCAATATGGAAAGAAACATAAATCTAGTTTTAAATCAATAGGTGAAGTCTCAACAACTGATGCATTATAGTTAGTGCACATGGATCTTTTTGGTCCAACACAAACTGGAAGTATTGGAGAAAAATACTATGTGTTTGTCCTAGTTAATGATTACACTAGATTTACTTGGGTCTATTTTCTAGCAAAGAAGTATGAAGCTTTTTCTTATTTCAAAAGTTTTAGAGCTCAAGTTAAAAATGAGAAAAACCTTCCATGGAAAACTATTCATAGTGATCATGGAGGAGAATTTCAAAATTCTGATTTTGAAAAGTTTTGTTGTAGAAAAGGTATTCCTCACAATTTTTCAGCACCTATAACTCCTCAATAGAATGGTGTAGTTGAAAGAATAAATAGAATTCTTCAAGAGATAACTAGAACCATGTTGAGTGAATATTCTATAGCTATACATTTCTGGGATGAAGCTGTAAATACTGCTTGTTATACTATAAATCGAGTTTTGATTAGACCTTTTCTTAATAAAACACCTTATTAGCTATGGAATGGTAGAAAACCAAGACTATCCTATTTCAAGGTTTTTGGTTTCAATGTATTCATTCTGAATACTAAAGGTAATATACATAAATTCACACCAAAATCTGATGAAGGAATTTTCTTAGGCTACTCCACAACTTCTAAGGCATATAGAGTTTTCAATAAAAATACTTGTACTGTTGAAGAAAGAGTACATGTAAAATTTGATGAGTCTGATCCTTTTTTTTAAAACCATCCCAATCCTATCCTCAGATGTGTTTTCAAAAAATGATTGTCAACCTTTCATAGAAGAACCTTCTGATAAGGATAATGTTCAAGAAGATACTTCTGAAACATTTACCCTAGAAGACTTTCTACCCTATGTTGATGAACATGCTTTTTAAAACCCAAAGCAGGTGTTTCTTAAGAATCATCCCAGTGATAGTATCATTGGTGATGAAAATCAACCTGTAAGAACTATAAGTTACTTAAGAAATGAAGTAGAACATCTAGCATTTATTTCCCAGTTAGAACCAAAAAGCACTGATGAAGCTTTAGGTGATGATGATTGGATCAAAGCTATGCAAGATGAACTAAATGAATTTGAAAGGAACAAAGTCTGGGTCTTGGTTGAAAGACCTAAGGAAACTTCTGTTATTGGAGTAAAGTGGGTCTTTAGGAACAAATGTGATGAAAATGGATTCATAGTAAGAAATAAAGCAAGACTTGTTTCTAAAGGCTATAATCAGCAAGAGGGAATAAACTATGAAGAAACCTATTCTCCAGTATCTAGAATTGAATCTATCTATATTTTACTTTCCTTTGCAGCATTCTTTAATTTCAAACTTTTTCAAATGGATGTGAAATGTGCTTTTATTAACGGTTATGTCCAATAGGAAGTTTTTGTTGAACAACCTCCTGACTTTGAAGATAAAAAACACCCTGATCATGTTTTTAGACTTACCAAAGCTCTGTATGGTCTTAAACAAGCCCCACGAGCATGGTATGATAGACTCACTGGATTTTTGCTTCAAAATAACTATGTTAAGGGAAATGCATATCCAACCCTTTTTATAATGAAAGATAAGAAAAATGTTTTGATTGTTAAAATTTATGTTGATGACATCATATTTGGTTCAACTCAGCAATCTTTAACCGACTCTTTTACAAGTCTAATGAAATCTGAGTTTGAAATGAGTATGATGGGTGAGTTAACTTTTTTCCTTGGTTTTCAAATTTCTCAAAAACCAGAAGGAACCTACATATCTCAACATAATTATATTAAAGATCTTCTAAAAAAGTATGGTTATGACAACACTAAGAGTATAAGTACTCCCATTGGTACCTCAAACTCTTTGGATCTTGATGAAGTTGGGAAACCAGTAGATCAAAAATCTTTTAGAGGTATGATAGGAAGTTTACTTTACTTAACAGCTAGTCGACCAGACTTAATGTTTTCAGTATGCTTATGTGCAAGATATCAATCCAATCCTAAGGAATATCACTTAAAGGCAGTAAAAAGAATTTTTCGCTACCTTAAGGGAACCATGGATCTAGGATTATTTTATACTTCTGGAAATGATTTTGTTCTAAAAAGATTTTTTGATGATGACTTTGGTGGATGTAGAATGGATAGAAAAAGTACATCCATAACTTTTCATTTCTTAGGAGATTCACTAGTTTATTGTTCTTGCAAGAAGCAACATTTTGTAGCACTTTCCACTACTGAAGACGAATATGTAGCAGCTGGAAGTTGTTGTGCTCAAGTGTTGTGGATGAAACACAAACTCACAGACTATGGCTTGAGTTTTACTAAAACTCAAATTTTGTGTGATAACAAAAGTGACATTGCCCTAAGTAAGAACCATGCACATCACTCTCGTGCAAAACACATAGATATTAGGCATCACTTTCTTAGTGATCACACACTAAAAAGAGATATTATTCTTCAGTTTATCGGAACGCAAGATCAACTTTCTGATATTTTCACAAAATCTTTACCCTCCGATAGATTTGAATATATTAAAAAAAAGTTAGGAATGATAAACGTAAGGTAATCATTCTTCATTAACTTCTTGTTGAACAATTCTCCTAATAGTAATAAAATCCTTTTAATAGGGGGAGTATATTTGATTGTTAGAGTAACTAAATTTTTCAAAGTTAGTTTTTCAAACTTTTTGGAACTAACATTTCCGGAAAGGGAATTTTTGTAAATGAAATTTTCCAGAATGGATATTTTCGTATAGAAAACTTCTGGAATGGAAATTTTCGTATTGAAAACTTTCGGAATGGAAAATTTCATACTGGTGTTTCCGTAACGAGATTTTCATACCGAGACTTTCATAATGAGCTTTTCGTATTCAAAATTTTGTAATGAAATTTTCATGCTAAAAATCTTGTAATGAATTTTCATTTTCTTTGTTGAGTTTTTCGTAGAGAATTTTTCAAACTATGTCTTTTCGTAATAAATATTTTTCGTAGTCAATTTTTTTAAGAAGAATGTTACCCATTATGAAAAATCCTCCTAAGCTAATCCGAAAGGTATGATTTCTTTACTCATGTTTTCAAAATAATATTTTATTAGCTGGTACTTTCTTATATTTTTTTTTTCAGATTATAGTTTTCTTAAATCTTTGTTTTAATAAAAACCTCAAAAGATCGAATTCATGTTTTCTTGAGAATTGGTTTTCAACCGTCAGATCTGATCTCATCTTTTTGCAACTGTTCGATCAACCAAGGAAGATGAACCGTTATATCATTGCCTATATAAAGGGGACCCCAAATGGTTGTCCCACATAGGTTTTTCAAGATCCAGCATCCCAAAGCTCTGCCTCTCTGTTTTAAGGCCGTTCCGATCTTCAACAATCTCCGTTCTGAACTTCTCAGAAGTCTTCAGATCCGAATGTCTGTGGAAGCAGCTTCTCAAGACATGTCTTCCTCTAAGCCGATTTCCAAGTGGTTAGTATATAGATAAAGGTTGGTTCATCCTGATTTATTCAAAAAGTATGATTCTCTTATATCCAAGAACATAAAGCTTAACATATTGGAAGATGTTGCTGTGTCTAAGCCTGGGAATCAAGATGAAGTATTTTCAGACTTGATTTTTGAGTTCTATGAGACGGTTTCCTTATTTAAGGAAAATGATAGGGAGAAATTTTTTTTAAGTCTTATGGAAAGACTTATAAGCTTTATTATGTCAAGGAATCTAGCTTGGTAGGGCTGATCTATGAAGGAGAATCTGAGTTCATCTCTCATGTTTTACCAGATTCAAAAGGAAGATTCAACAAGGAAAAGGAATTGGAGACTCTCGGATTGGAAGATGACAAGGCTCCAAAGATTTCTAATCTTTTTACGAATTTTAGGATTCTAGAATTATGGGTACAAGGCTTTATCGTACTGAGAAAGGGTGACAAAGACAGTTTGAAGAAGAGCGAGATATATATTCTAGATTTTTTGATAAATCTAAGGAAGTTTAATCTGATGAAACACATTCTTATTACCATTGATAATGTTAATAAAGGGAATCTAAGAGCTCAGATCATAATGTATCCAGTAATCATCTCGAAGTTAATAGTTCGGTGCCTTGCGTCTTTCAAGGAGGCTTGCAAGTCTAAGCCAAGAGTTTGCAAAATTATGTTGGTGAGTGATGGTACCCTCAAAAAGATGGATGTTGCCTTTTACAAGAAAACTGGTGAGTTCTTTGATTTACTAGTTCAAGAAGAAGTGGTTCCAGAAGTTGGTGAACCTGAATCTTCTAAGCCAGTGAAGAATAGAAAGTTGAAAGAAGTTGAACATGAAGTAGGGAATCCCAAATCTAAGGAATTTCATTCCGAAACTCCAAAACCCAAGAAGAAGAAAGCGTACCCTGATGAGGTAGTTGCTAAGTGGAGGGAAATAAAAGAGAATAGAGTGCAAGGAGAGCCTCAGTTTGGCTTGGATCCTGTGGAGGCTAAGGCCTTGAAGGAAAAAACAGCGGATGAATTAGAAAAACAAGTGAAACAAAAGATTCTTAAGAAGAAGATGTCAGAAGATGAGGTAGCTCAGACTTTGTTGAAGTTTAATGATATGGTCTCCGAAAACATTCCAGTTCTGAGATCATTCTCTGTGGAATATTTACCCGAAACCCTAGGAAGAAACTATGACACTCCAGAAGAGGCAGTAGCTAAGCATGTTAAGGAAGAAGCAGTTGCTGAAGGTAGTGGTGAAACTGGAGATCTATTGAAGCAATTAGACGATTATAAGGAGACACCTTCGGAACATTTGTCGCTCCAATCATCAGAAGCTGAGTCCTCTAAGTTAGTCACTCCAGGGAAGGATAGGAGAAAGGAGAACAAGAAGTAGCTTATCATGCAGAGGAAGAACAACTTCTACATGTTATTTCTCAAATGGAGAATGTAGAGGATGATGCTCAAAAAGTTTTTGATGATGAAGACAATATTGTTCAAGTGTTTGATAGTGAACAGAAAACCTCGGAACAAGAATCCATTCCGAAAAAGGACAAGGGAAAGAAACTTGTTGTCGATACCCCGAGCTCAGTGGCTGTAAAGAGAAGGTAAGTTAGTGATTCTTCTAAGAAGAAGGATGAGCAATTTGAAGAAGAAAATTTTCCAGGAAAAGTCTCGGATTCGGAATCATCTTCTTTGGGGCATGACTTTGTTGTTCAGTAATTAAAGAAGTTGGTGGGTTCCATTCCGACCTTATCAAGTATTGATTGAAGATGCCAGATGCTTCAACATACTTTAAATCATAAAACAGACTCCATATCCATGGTTATGGACAACTGTGTTGAGATAGAGGCTCAGTTCAAAACTTTTTTTGTCGGATATGAAGCCCACAAAAGGTCTTGTAAGATAATGACTAGTTGGTCGAGGAAAACTGTAGAAGAGATGAGGATCTTTGATGAATTCCAAGATAATGTTAAGGATGATTTTGAGACAGAAGACAAGAAGCTAAATGAACTTACTTCTTCCTTTGAAGAAAAGTTGACAACTGAGAAGAATTCCCAGATTCAAGAAGACATAGATCTGAATGGGAAGATAAATTTTGTTGCTCAAAACTGGAGGAATGAAAGGGATTTTTAGATTGAGATTGAAGAGAAGTTGTTAAAACATGAACAAGTTTTGAAATCTCAGGAAGAAAATCTTGAAGCCCAGGAAGAAAATATTGAAGCTCAAAGTGCAAGAATAATTGTGTTAGAGAAGCAAGCTGAGGAAGATCATAAAGACTTGAAGAAGATAAAGACTATTCTCAAGGCTCTCATAGCGATGAAAAAAGATCCAAAATAGACAAATCCGATATTTTGTTGTATCTTAACTTCCTTTTTTTTAACTTTCAAACTTAATGAAAATTTTTCTTGCTTGTCTCTTTTGTTGTTGTTACTAATTTTTCAGGCACTTTGATATATTTTCCATTCCCTCAAATTCTTTTTGAAAATCACAAAGGGGGAGAAGGAAAAAGAACCCTAAAAAAGTGGAAAAGGAAAAAAGAACCTTAAAAAAGGGGGAGATTTTCATTAAATAAGACATTATTACTCTTAATGGAATACCATTCCGGAAATCTAGAATACGATCCTTAGAGTTTCCAAGCCTAAGGGGGAGTTGGTCGTATTCATCAACATCCATAAGCAAAGGGAGATAAGCCTAGATGTTTTCCTTTTCTTTCTTTTTAGACTTTCTTTTTCGTAAGGATGTTTTTTCTTTCCAAAAAGGGGGAGATTGTTGAGTCAATAAGGTTTTCTTTATGACTTTTCCATTCCTTCTTGTTTTGAAAATCACAAACACCTTATCTTTAAGGAAAATTGCTTTTATAAGGAAAATCACTTTTATAAGAAAAATTGCTTTTATAAGGAAAATCTCTTTTATTAGGAAAATCTCTTTTATAAGGAAAATTGTTTTTATAAGGAAAATCGCTTTTATAAGAAAAATTTCTTTTATAAGGAAAATTTCTTTTATAAAGAAAATCGCTTTTGTTATGGAAAATCGCTTTTGTAAGGAAAATTATCCTTATCATATTTTTATTATCTATATCCATATATTTTTTAAGTATAAGAATCGGATTCATTTCTATATTCTCAGAATCATTTAAAAATTTGATATGAAGCATTTGGTTTTATGATCCGAATTCTGGATGTGAACTGTAATGAAGTTCCACTCCGAATTCTGGATACGAACTTTGATAAAATTCTACTCCGAATTCTGGATACGAACTCTAATAAAGTTCTACTCTGAATTCTGGATACGAACTCTGATAAAGTTCTACTCCGAATTCTAGATACGAACTATCATGAAGTTTGACATCGAAATCTAATGACGAATCCTGATTACGAATTCTCATTATGAATTCTGATGATGAATTATCATTCTGAATTCACCTATTAAACATAATCCGATCATCTTTGCTTTATACACTCTGAATTTATTTAGACTCTGAATATTATTTTTGGTTAGACTCTGAACTTTCATTTTTCTTACACTTTTATAATTTGTATACTCTTTGACATTTTGTTTACACTCCGAACCTTCACTCCGAACTTTTCAGTTAGACTTAAAATGATGTCGTACATTCTATTACACTTGTTTTGTTATAAAACAATGACGTCTATTCCATTATAAACTAATCGTTGGTTAAGTGACACGTGTACAGGTCCCTCTGAATTTTAAAGAAGATATGACCGTTTGAAAGGAGGACAACCGAACCTATAAATAGGAGATCATTTAAAATATCTCAACACACAATGAAGTTGGATCGATCTAGAGACCACACACTGCTAAGGTGATTTCTAGAGAGAGAAAGCTTTTCATGCCTTGTGCGTACTGAACCGCTCGTTCAGTTTTTTCTTCGTGCGACTCCGAATGTTGGTGATTACATTCGAGGACTTCCGGGGATAGGAAGACAGAGGTGCCGACTACCTTGAAGTTCGAGGGATTCCTTGCTGAGGAAGACAGAGGTTCCAACTGCCTTAAAGTTGAGGGCTTGCGGGGATAGCAAGACAGAGATTCCGATATTCGTATCGAGGGCTTACCCTGGTGTGGATAAGACAGACTTTCTTGAAAGTATAAATCAAGGGACCTTTATCCAAGGTTGTTGGATACCCTTATCTTTGGGTTAAAATACTTATATCTTGTTACTTGTATTTTTACTACTTGTTTGTTTCCGCTGCATATTGTATTGTAAGGAAAGTATAAGTTTTTTATACTTCCTTACTTGTACTTTGATAAATTTAGATTCTATACGCTTTAAGGTATAATCTCATATTGTAATCTTTAGTTAAGTTTCATTTTCCGGATCCATATTTCTAGAACCTACTTTCATAATATTTTTCCAGTTTTAAGAAAGTACATAGAACTTGAAGTTTATAACTTCATTCCTTATTCCAATTTTTCATTTGGTGTTAGAGGTGTTGTGAATTTATTAGTTTAACTTTGTTAAACTTATCTCTTTCCTTTGTTTAAGGAAATTTTTAAAGTATAAAATTCACCCCCTCTTGTATATTTATATATTAATTTAATTTATCAAGATAAAAATATATTATGCTCATGAAAATATTATTCAGAAAAATTCCTTTTTTACATATAAAAATGTTTTTATACTAAATTAAAACATAAAATATATTGAACTAAAATTAATGGTATTATTTAAAATATAATAGAACTAATTTTATTTTTAAATCATTAAAAATGGAACATTTTTTCTTGCTTGAAATAAAAATAAAAATTTTAATAAAAATTAGTATTTTTCACTATTAACTAGAAAATAAATCTTTTCAAAAAAATATATCAGAATTTCACTCTAAGATAATTTTGATATTATGATTTCAAAAATATAATTAATTTTATATAATAATTTTTTTAAAAGTGTTAAAAATTAAATAAAATATTTGTTCATAAAAAATAAAAATTGGTTTTGTAGGAAATGTATTATTTAAGTTTAATATAACTTTACTTACAAATTGAATTCCTATTCATAATAATTAATAAATAAATTTATATTAATTAGGGAATATATATATATATATATTTCATAATGTGTTTATTCCTGTTGATACCCACCAATTCATCGACTATGTTATAGTGGTCATATATAATATTTTAGGATTTTTTAAAGCATAATGTTGCATGTCATATATGCTATCGAATGTAATGTTATTATTTAAAAATATCAGTGTTTTATGGTTAACATGTGAGATAAATTGATAACCTTAGGTAATAGAGATTAATATATATTAAAAATACATATTAAAACCAAACCACAATGGGGAGGTTTTAACTATCTTATTGTTTGATTTAAAGTAAACCATAAGTAGGTGAAAGTCACTATTTTTGGGTTTCAATGGATCTAAAAATGATAATTAAACACAGTGAGATTAATATAAAAACCCAACTCCAAGATTAGATATAAAAGAAAAAAAAATCATTCATACTATAAAATTAGTAAATTGTGTGCATTTCACTGAAGATTGATGTTTTATCTATATTCATCACATGTTCATGATGAAGATCACATGAGAGTCAAACGAAATACACCTCTCCTCTGGGGGTATCCATAAGCTATCTAGAATCACTGTACATGTGAGAAACAATCTCTCATCACCAATGAAATTCGAGTTCCTCATAATGGAAAAGGGTGAATAGGAAGAGATCTATAGAAAAAAGGAAATTTTGACCAAGCATGAATGAGACAACATACACCCAGTATATAGTAGTATACTCATTTATATATACTTTGGGACTGTCATGATAAATCCATGAATTTAATTATACATTACAAAGCACATGAGTAATTTCATATCTAGTTATGTATTCATCATTTGAATGCAACCCATGTGCATTCCATATCATGAAATTAATAATTCAATAATAGACAATGAGAGTTATTTGAATGGGTAACTATTAAACATTATGACCCCTTAGTATAAAATAAAAAACCAAGGTAGTGACTATGATATCACACATATAATTGTAAATGATATACTATATATGTTTTACTATATGACATTCACCAATCATCAAATATGATATGGAAAAGATCTATCATATGAGTTAAAACCACCAAGGCATATCTCTTTTAATACCCCACATGAAATAAAACCTTATAGACTTTGATCTATTTCATATTATATTATATATTATATAATTAGTTGTTAAACTATATTCAAAACTAATTTTGGGATATCTTTGGAAATACTTTTGTAATTCTATCATCAACTTTACCTTGTATCACATCATATGTAATACCTTATAAAAAAACCAAAAATATTTTGGATAAAATCTAAAACACTTTTAGATAAAATATTTAATTGAAAATAAATCCACATTTAATTAACTAAAAAGTGTGACCCCACATGAATTTATATAACTGAAATAAAATATAAATCACTATATCGGTATATGTAAGTTAAGAATAGAATCTAGAAAATCATCGATTATAATCATGAAATAGAGGGATCTAAAATAATCTCTATTAAACACATGTATCTATATATATATTTTAGCAATGCCCCAACTCTAGAATCCTAGAGATGGTGCATTATTTTATTATATTGGAATGATTACAAGGAATCAAATCCTGAGGGATTGATAAATTTAGCAGTCTTGGAAGGCCACATTACATATATGATACCCATAATATATTGGAAAATAGAAAATAAAAACATGATACATAAAAAAATGAAATAAAATTCATCCTTGAATGATTATTAAATGATTTATTCTTTATAACAAGGGTAAAGAAAACATAATAATGATGATATCAAATGCTCTGTAAGAGTAAGTAAAGCAGATGAAATATTGAATAAATAGAAATAAATTTATATCGAAAGATATATAATTGATAAAACATTATATTGAAATAACCAGATGAGGAAAATAAATATGGAAAGGTAAGAAAATAACACATTCTATATAGTCAATAAACCAAGAATGAACTATATCTATAGAAATGTCGATGCAAAATCTCATGGATAAATAATAACTGAATCTATATGATATAAATGCTTAATTATTGGATTTAATGTTTCCTAGGTACATGGAACCATTAACATACAGACCTTTAAAAAGATGGTTTATCATATCAGGTAAAACAACCATCTAATTTGGCAAACTATTTCATCTCATGAGACTACTGGTACATCAAGGAGCGATCTATAACTGGGTCCCACCCATGTCATACATGTCAAAAGAATTCCTCATATAGAATAATCGATTAAAATAATAACAATATACCGTATAAAATTTCTATATTGAATAATAGATACATATTTATCAATAGTTCCCCAGTGGAGGATAATTATGAATAAGTTCTATTGACATTAATGAATCAAAATACTATTGAAATATCATTAAAATATTCTTGAGGGAAATGACATTTAAACATTCCAAAGTGTCTCATAACACATTGAAACATTTAAATCATATTCCCCAAGAAGAAATAATATTAATTGAAACATATAATATCATTATATTATGTATATTCATTATATAACATGTCAAAGGGTATTATATATACTAGATAAAGGTGAATTGGTGCATAATAATAAATAAGTCTCAATACAAAGTAAATTGAGACGAAATTCCATTACCTTAACATTCCTTTTGGTTGTGTGGTATTTATTCTCCTAGATAGTGATTTAAATATGTTAATAAATTATAGGATGACCATAATTATGTTTATAATATCATATACCATCTTATTTTAACATATTTTTACCCATTTGTAAACAATCTTTCATTATTTTCACTATTTCAGGTGTTAATTACCTAGTTTTCTCAAGAATGTTTTGACTTGTAATTTATTGTTCCAATTACATAGATCAGGATTTCATCATATATATAATGTAAAACATGATTTAATTATAATATATATTCAGTAAATATTTATTTATAACAGTCTATAATGTTTAGAGACAAGGAATGAAATGCACTATTCCTGGAGATAGTAGACTGTATGTATGCATGAACGCTAATTTCACTTCTTTATATTATTAAAAAATGAATATTAAATGATAAAAATATATATTATAATTCTATTATCATATATATTTCAAATATGTTATATTTTTTTATTAAAATTATCCTTAATACATTCTATGTATATTTTTAATGAATCACATTGTTTTGAGGAGGAAGTAGTTCACACTTCCCCAAACAATTTTATCGTATTTATGAAAAATGAAAGTATAAAGGAATGTGTTATAAAATAATAATAGGAGAATAGAGACATAATATATGTCATATATATCATATATAAACATAGTTTATATCATAATTTCAAGCATAATAGGTAGTAAAGGAAAAATGAACAATCATCGTTTTGTGTGGCGGTAGTTTGCCGTAGATATAAACAGTATATTTTTTACACATTAGATAGATGTTTTTTGTAATTTTACATGTAAACCTTAGAATAAAAAAATCTTATAATATTTATGATACTATTTTTTATATAATAATATAATATAGTGATTCTGGAGGGTTTAGAATGGAAATGAAACTATTGATCTCGAGGAAAGATGTTACCTCTTAATCGGGTAACTTCTTTTAGTTTGTAAAAAAGTATTCCTTGGATGGATTTATGACCAACATGGTATTATAAGAAGAGAGGATTTATTTTTATGAGCTATTGTTTTGGATCATTTTTTATCCTAAGTGTCTTGAAAGGTGTGAGGAAGTTGGAGTAGAGGATGCCTTTTTATAGTGGAGGAGAAGTGACACTCTTGTAATATTTTAACAAAGGAATTACATACACTTTTTTAAAATTTAAAACGGATCAAATCAATGAAATAATTCAAGTAAATTGATTATTGGGTCTAAATATGGAAATAAAATAGATTTTTTACAAGTTTCTAAGTCATTTGGTCTCTTAAGATTGAGGTTTTTTCCCTTATACACCTTAATTATACCTTAATCACTGTAATTAATTTTAATTACTTTCACTAATATTTTTGGTAAAAAAATAATTTAACCTCATTATAAATTATAAATTATGATTATTACCAAAATGGAATCCATTTTTTCAATTTTAAATCACATAATTGGTATAAATTAATTTAAATTTAATCTCATACATGAGACAAAAATTTGGGTTTTTAAAGTAAAAATGTTCGAAAGTATGATACGTTTTTATAGTTAATTTAAAAGTGAAATTGATTCCAATGAAATAAATTGTATTAATTTTTAAATATATGATCTACTTAAACATTAAAAAAAATCTAAAAAATAATGTATCCTTATAAATAAATTATATGAAAAAGCATTTTTGAAATAAAATTCAGTCTTTTTCATTATTCATTAAAAAATGAATCCTCACAAATAAATACCAAAAATTAAATATAAGGGATTTTTTATATTTATATACCAAATATGAAGTTAATTTTTACATATTAAATTTTAAAAAGGATCAAAAATTGTGATTTAAAATGGGTTCTTCATCAAAAGGTGACAAAAATACCTTTACGAAAATATAGTATTTTATGTGTAATATTGGGTTTATTCTTATATTAAGCCTATAAAATATATTGGATGAATATCAGAAATATTTTATTTAATATAATATATATATAACTAATACAAATATCTAATTTTAATCAATTTAATTTATTTGGGTGAAACAGATTTGTGAGCATAATGTTTTTGTATAAAAACATTACCTTTATAATAAATTGGTTCTTATGTCCATTTATAATTAATTTGTAACCAATGAATTCATTTCATATTTTTATAAACCATATATTTTTATAATTTATTTATTTATATTTATAACTACTCAATTAACGACTAGGTTAAGTATTTTTATATTAAATAATAATATTTTAATATTATATTTTTATTCTATGAAACTTTGTCTTGCTTGCAATGTAATATTTTGAAGAAAGTCACTCTTGAATGTAATGAAAGATAACTAAATGTTGTGTGAATTTACAAATATAGAAAATATATAGTATATTTAAAATAGAAAATATATTTTAATGTATTTGGGTATTAAATTACCTTACATTCTTGGAATCACTTGTCATCATGCTATTGAATATAAGGTTCTTACTTTTGAATTTGAGGGTGTTACATTATCCCCACCTTAGATAAATTACATAATCACAATTTAAATTGGATATCACTGATATAGGTATTGAAAATAAACTATTTTTTAAAGAACCACATCATAAAAAGTGTTAATATCACATCTTATTAATAAGAGGGAAATGAAAGTACAATGGTCACAAAACTATGTTCCTTAGTAAGAGAACATAGGTGGGAAATGGAAACACGAATACAAAATAAAAAAAATCAAAACATCATGTTTTGATGTAGAGTATTAGATAACATGTTCAGATGAAATTATTTGACCACAAAACCATAAACCATAGGTGTGAATAAATGTCATTGATATAATCAAGAATGATGATAATAGGATGCCATTTTTTTTTCAAAAACACCTTTTTTATATAGTTAATGAATTCCTTCACTCTATAACACAACTATAAATTTCACCTATATCCATGCTAAAAAAACATGGCTATAGGAATAAAAATCATGGTTTTGGCTTAAAAACACAATTCTAGTAGCCTGTGGAACCTATTGGCATGGCTATAGGGGAAATCTATAGCCATGGTTGCAAGGGATATTTCCATGGTTTTAAACCATGGAAATAGAAGCTATAAAATTGGTTTAAAAAACTATGGAAATACCCCTACATAATGGAAAGGGAAATAGCCATGTTTGTAGGGTCTATTTCCATGGTTTTCCACCAAGGTAATAGAGTCTATAGCCATAATTTTTTAAATCGTGGCATTATCCCTCTATGTTTTCCACCATGGAAAGGGATATCAGCATTGCTATAAGGGTTATTTACATGATTTTACATCATGGTAATAGAATATATTTCCATAGTTCTTGAAACCATATTTATAGAGATTTAAAATAAAATAGCACTGCCAAGATTTGAACCTTGCACCTCATCTACCTACATAAATGCACTTAATTACTATGCTATCAACAATTATTGATTACATATATATATATATATTATTATTATATTTATTTAAAAATTATGTCCGTAGGAGTAAAATCATGGTTATAACAAATACATGAAGACTATATATCCATGGTTCTTTGAAACTATAGCTATATGTTTGATTTATACACACAGTTTCAAAAACAAATGTAGATATAACTAATAGATTCAGACCTTAGAGACAAGGTTTCAAAAAAATATAGCTATAGACAATATATGGGGAACCTATAGCCAATGTATCTTTGAAAATATGGAAATTATTATGGTCTATAGCCATAATTTCATAAAACAATGGCTATATATTTCCCTTCTAACTTCCCATGGGATTTTTTTCATCAGGAAAACGAAAGAAACAGATCAAGAGAACTGTGGACATATATCACACATATAGACACGATATAATAAAACCGTGGCTATAACCAATGATTAATAAAAAATATCCACAATTTCCAAAATACGATGTCTATATATGGGGTCCATATCCATGCTTTTTGAAAAAACAATGGCTATATATTTGTTTTCTAGTAGTGTAAGAATATAAGTAAATATACATTTCAATAAATAAAACCATTTACTTTGATAATTCCTTGAACTATTTTTACGTCATATATCAGAACATGATTCATCATATGGTGAATTAATACATTAACCCATAAAATATTATCCAATGATCGACTTAAACCATTTTATAAATATCTATATTTTCAAACAGATTATGATCCAAGACTTTGGAAGGAAGGTTACTGAATTTACAAGTTGAAATTATCATTATCCTTAAATCAATATGTAGTAATTATTTAAACATCACATAATAAATATATTAACAAATTCATAATGTATTATCTTAAAATATGGTAATAACTTGAATTACCATATTAATTTATTGGAAACATGAATTCTTCCTTATTCTTTAAGAAAAAAATATTATTGGATATATTCCACAAATCCAAATATCGTGTAAACTGCATCAATAATATCATAGAACAATTTTAAAAAACACATTAATCAGTTCTAACACAGTCATAAATTTTCCAAATTAGTCATTTTTTTATCAATATCTCAACATTAGGAACATATTAAGGTCTTTTTTCACTCAATAACGTTTTTAATAAATTTTCTTAGTACCATTAATAATACGATCTGAAATACATAATGAAAAATTGTTGTAGTACAATCTTTATATATTTCATAAATCATATGATGAGAAAATCATAAAAAAATACTTTTACAACATGTTTCTTAGTTCAAAATATAGAAGTACATTAATCATTCCACTTCAGTTGTGTTAATAACATATGCTTGACCTTGATCCCTTAACTCATTCTGAGGTATATTCTCTTGAATTATTGTGCATTCCTTTTCATAGTGACCCATATCCTTGCTGTTTAAACACTAAATAGTATCCTTTTTATTCTTTCCTTTTCATTATTTTTCCAAGTGACCCTTTTCTATGAACTTATAACAAACACCCAATCCTTTCAGTCATTTACTAGCATGATTCTTTTCACAGTTATCACATATAGGAATATCTTTCTTTCCTTTATTCCCTTTATATTTCATTTTATACTTATTTATATTATTCTCTTGCTTCCGATTTTAATCCATAATACATGGATAATTCTTTCTTCATATTTATAGAACAGAAAACTATTTCATCATATGAATAAAAAGTCTGATAAACCAGTTCCCTTCATAAATTTTGATTAAGTACTTCAAGGGAATGATCAATATTACATTACATGTTCTGTATAAAATCCATAGATTACCTTGATAACATGGTAATGTTTTGTTCATAATATACAACAATTTACTCCTCATTTTGATTTAATAGAAGGAAATTTCTTTTTTTTCTCTGTTTGTTGCTCATGAGTGAGGTATTTATCGAAGAATGTCTCCTTAAAAGTTCTCAATTCCAAGATTTCTTTTTCATCTTCCTCCCCAGGATTCTGAATTAAGGACCACCATTGATCAATATCTCCTAGGAGACAATAAACC
This sequence comes from Viscum album, assembly GCA_963277665.1. NCBI lineage: Eukaryota > Viridiplantae > Streptophyta > Magnoliopsida > Santalales > Viscaceae > Viscum > Viscum album. The sequence goes on from OY728159.1 coordinate 1,164,687,243, forward strand.
ACATTTGTAACCTTTTTCCTTTCACCAAATCCTAATTCCATAAATTTCTTCTCCAAAGACTTAATCCATTACTCAGTTTCGATTGGATTAGTAATCCCACTAAATTATGGGGACCTCTATCACATAAAGTGATCAAAAAAAGAAGATTATCTCTTTGGAATAAGGTGATCCATTCGGCCAATGTTATTTTTCATAACCTAAATAATCTTCCCTAATATATCCATAAATTTATCAGTTCCAATACCATTTTTATTTGTTTCCTTAATAGGGGTATATCTACATTTTACTTGAGTATAGATACCTTTTTTCCTTATAGGGACAATTTATAAAAAGTGACAAATATTTGATCTGATCATAACATTATGTAACATAAATTATAATAAAAAAACTAGTGAGATAGTCATCATAAATTGAAAATTTTCTTCATAAATAATATCATAATAATTAACATATTTTCTTTGGGGATATCTTCAGTTATAAATGCTTCATAATGGTAGGTAAAAAAATGTGATCTATCCAAAGATTATCCCCTAGAAGTGTCAAACCATGAAAAAAGGACCATTTTTGTATACTAAGTTACACTGAGTAAGGCCGAACACACCTTATTGGAGTTATTACTACCATGTATATCTGTTCTAGAACCACATTCACTGGTAATATCTAGGTAGGGTTGTATTTATATGAATTCCCCCATAATCTCTACCTTACAAAAATTCTATACTGGTCTTATATACCTATCATCAAAGTTAATCTTAGGGTTATGTTCCTTAATCTATGTTTTATAAATCTAGTTTCCAGGGTTTCTGCAAAAATTACCTTGATACCAACTGTAACACCCTGACCCCAGAATCCTGGAGCCGGTGCATTATTTTATGCCATTGGCATGATTATAAGGAATAAAATCCCAGAGGGACGATCAATTTAGCAGTCTTAGAAAGAAATATTATATACATGATACCCATAATGCATTGGGAAATAGAAAATATAAACATGATACATAAAAATATTAAATAAACTTCATCCTTTAATGTTTATTCAAATACTTATTTTTCCTAACATGGGAAAAGAAACCATAATAAAGGTGATCTCAAATTCTCAGTAAGGGTAAGTCAAGAGGAAGAAACATTGAATCAATATGAATAAATAAACATGGAAAGGTAAATAAATGATAACACATGACATTTAAATAACTAGATAAAGAAAAATCAATATGGAAAGGTAATAAAATGAAACACATGACATATATTCAATAAACTAAGAATAAACTGTATCCTTATAAATTTCGATGCAAAATCTCGACGAGAAGTTATAAATGAATTTATTTGAGAGAAATGATTAATTATTGGATTACATGTTTCTTACGTAAATAGAACCATTAACATCAAGACATTTCAAAATATGGTTTAACATATCATGTGAAAACCCATCTAATTTGGTGAACTATTTTTTCTCGTGAGAGTATTGATTAATCAAAGGGCTATCTATAATCGGGCCCCACCCGTGTCATACCTGTCCAAAGTATTCCTCATATCAAATAAGTGATTAAAATAATATCAATATTCATTATAAAATATCCATATTTAATAAAGGATACATATTTACCAATATTTATTCAGTTGGGTTTAAGTAACAAAAAGTGTTGTTGACGTTAATGAATGGAAATACCAATGAAATATCATTAAAATATTCTTATGGGATATATAATTTAAATAATACAAAGTGTCTCATATCACCTTTAAAAACTTAAATAACAATCCCCAGGAAGGAATAATATTAAATAAAACTTACAATATCATGAGAGTAAGGATATTCATGATATAACATGTCAAACGGTAGTATATACACCATATAAAAGTGAATTGGTTCATAATAGACAATAAATATCAAAGGAAAGTAAATTGGGATGAAATTACTTTACCTTAAACTTCCTTTTTGATGTTTGGTACTTATAATATTATATAGTGGTTTAAAATAGGTTAATAACATATTCAATAACCATGATAATGATTATAATATCATATATAATCTTTTAATAATATCTTATTACCTGTTTGTTAACAATCTTTCATTATTTTCACTATTTCGGGTGTTAATTGCCTAGTTTTCTCAAGTATGTTTTGACTTGTTAATTGTTATTAATATTACATAGATAATTAATTCATCATAACCAAAATTTAAAACATGATTTAATTATTACATATATTCAGTAAATATGTATTTATAATAATCTATAATGTTTTGAGATAAGGAATGAAATCCACCATTCATGTTGATGATAAACCATATGTACGCATGAACGCTACATTCATTTCTTTTTCATATTAAAAAAATTAAGAGTAAATTATAAATATTAATATTATAATTATTTTATCATATCTATGTCATATATTTTATACAGTTTTATTAAAATTATCTGTAATACATTCCATGTGTAGCGTGAATGAATCACATCGATTTGAGGAGGCGGTAGTCCACACTTCCACAAACAATGTTATCGTATTTACATAAAATGGAAAGTATAGATGTATGTGTTATTAAAGAACCAATGGAGAATAGATACATGATATATAAAATATATATCATATATAAACAAATTTTCCATTATAATTCCCACCATGATATGCATTAAAGGAAAAATGAACAATCATCGTTTTGTGAGGCGGTCTTTTTCCTTATACATAAACAATATGCTCCTTAAAAATTAGATGAAAATGTGTGTAATTGTAGGTCAAAAAAATAAAATAAAAACAAAATATTATATTTATGATACTTGTGATCTTATATAATTATATAATAAGAATATTTTAGGGTGTGGATAATTAAAATGAAATTAAAGATCTTGAGGAAAGATGTTACCTCTTAACCGAGTAACTTATTTTGGATTGTACCAAAAGGCTTCCTTGGATAATTTTTTTATAGGGGGGAGGCAGTTATAAGATCAGGGGAGAAATTTTGAGGAGATATTTTGGTAGATATTTTTCCATCCAAAGTGGATTAAGTGGCATGAGTAAGTGGTAGTAGAGGAGGCCTTTTTATATTGGAGGAGGAGTGTCACTCTTGTATTATTTTGAAAAAGGAATTTCGTACACATTTTTCACATTAAAAGTGGATCCAATAATGAAAAAAATTATAGAAAATGGATTATAGGGTCGAAATATGGCCATAAAATGGATTTTTGACAAGATTATAAGAAATTTTGGCTCTTAAGATAGAGGTTATCCGCTTATTAAGCTTAATTTTACCTTAATCATTGTAATTAATTCTAATTACATTCAGTAATATTTTTGGTCAAAAAATAAATTAAAATTATTATAAATTAATATTATAAATAATATGGAATAAAATTTTCAAAATTCAAATCATAAAATTGACAAACATTAATTTAAATTTAATCCGACAAACGGGACGAAAATGTAGGGTTTTAAAGTAAAAACGTTCAAAAGTTTACTATGTTTTTATAATAAATTTAATGGTGAAATTGATTCTAATGACATATATTGGATTAATTGATAAACATATGATATTTTTAAACTTTAAAACTAATATAAAACATAATTTATCCTTTTAAATAAATTAGATGAAAAATAATTTTTGAACTAAAATTCAGTATTTTTCACTATTCATTAAAAAAATAAATCTTCACAGAAAAATACCAAAAATTCATCCTGAGATAATTTTTATGTTTCTATTACAAATATTAAGTTTATATTTACTTATTAAATTTATAAATTGGTCATAATTTGATTTAAATGGGTTGTCCATCAAAAGGCAACAAAACTACCTTTATGAAAATATTGTATTTTATATGTAATATTAGGTTTATTCTTATCTTAATCATATCAAATCTATAGGATGAATCAAAATAATATTTGAATGAATATAATATATATATATATATTATTAATAAAACCCAATAATTTTAATTCTTTTAATTTATTATGGTAAAACAACATTGTGAGCATAAAAATAGTTTTCTATAAAACCATTCCCTTTATATTCAATTGGTTCTTATATCCATTTATAATTAATTTATTACCAATGAATTAATTATATATTTTAATAAACCATATATTTTCATAAGTTATTTAATACTATTTATAACTACTCATTTAAAAATGAGGTTAAGTCTTATTATATTAAATAATAACATTTGAATAATATATTTTTGTTCTGTGAAACATGGTCGTGCGTGTAATGTAAGCTTTCAAAGAAAGTCTCTTTTGTGTGCAACACAAGATATTTTAGTGTTGAATGAATTGAAAAATATATAATACATCAAATCTATTTAAAATAGTAAATATATTTCTATGTTTCATGGTATTATATTCCCTTATGTGCTTAGTGTTGCATGTCATGCACAATATATAATATAAGGTCTTTACTTTAGAATTTTGGGGTGTTATATGTTTGAATAAATTGAATAATATACAAGAATAAATTATAATATGACCCCTTTGTAAAATAAATTTATTAAATATGATACATAGAGTAAGTCAATCCCATAAAATCTACTCAAACCTTCTCAATTATCTGAGTATATACTGACCAAGTTAATAAATACATCACATGTCATTCACCTTATGCATCATCACAACAAATTTCACTCACCCAAATAGATAGGTATGTCATTTTTATTATCTTTGTTAAAACACATATATATCATCCCCCAGTTGGAAACCACTGATCGATGCTCAGATTGGAGAATGAGCTTGACCTCAGGTGCACCTCCCTATATGTAAGAGGTCAAGTAGCAACTTTCACTCGGACACTGATTAGTCGTCTCCAACCAAGGGATTTTACAAAATGGTATCAAATAATTGTTTTTCTTAAATTAATATTTAAGGATATGGTATAAATGGAATAGTTACATGTCATAACTTGTGATGGACCTCAAATTGGTGGAACACAGTCAATTTTCCCAATATAAAGTCTAGGTTTCCATGGATATGGGACTGTTATTCTTGGTTTTAACTTTTACAGTTTTATAATTTCAAGTGTGAGGCACTTGGTATTTGGATTTATGATTTATGGATTTTTTGAACTTGGACTATTATAAATAAGACTATTTACATGAATCATTATTGGCATGTAGGATTCAAATGACACATGCATGCTTGTGGGTGATTTATATCACTGATGATAAAGGTTCAACTATTTAAAGTGTCCATAATAAAATCTTATATGGGTATTTACCTTATATGTTCGTGGTGTAATTATACTTAGATGAACCACAATATATTTTATATGATTTTGTGTCATATGTATTTTATTGAGGGATTCTCCTTGATGATGACTATATAGTCCCTCTGTGAAAGGGATTTAAAGTGAACCTTAAAGGATTGGTGCAAAAAATATATGTCTCCATGAATAACACATTTTGGGTGATTTTAGTAATTGATCCAATAGAAATGGGTTCAATTATTTAAAGTGTCAACAAAATCTTGTATGGTGTTTTCCCACATAGTTTGGTTGGTTTCATTTACCAAACCAAACCATATAAATGTGGTATACGTGAAACTAATCATTGTAGGGAGATTTTTTGTATATGTGTTCTTGAGATTGTGATAATCAAGGGGTAATATCATATGTAGATTCCTGGTGAGGATTAGTGCCCTAGAGTGGGAATATGAATTGGCATGTGATACCTATTTTATATATGTGAGACCTTAGAGTGGGTGCATTGTCACATGAGTTGACTGGTGAAATTTGATAAGGGAGTTGGGATGTTTCCCTGTGATATATAGACAATGTGAGACCGGATTTATATGCTAGATGTGATGTCCTAGAAATGTTTATATGTGGCTCAGAATATAGGTGATATAAGTACTATGATTTAGTAGTAGGGTACCTCCTGCATTTGTTGAGATGTGATTAGATATATTATTTGTGTTATGATATAAGTTCATTGGAGGTGATATTGGGTTTGTGGTATAGAAATGAACATTCCTTGGGGTTTTTGGTTTAAAGCACAAGAGGTTCTTTGGTATCGAGGTTAGGTTTTGAGGACATGATCAGTAGGATTCCTGAAACTATATATTTCATGAGTGATTCACAATAAGATAGTATATCATGATCCTATATGGTCATATCTAAAAGGGATAAACAATGGTTAGATTCTTCTAGTTTTGAAATGACACCTTGGTGGTGGGTGATCACATGGTTGGCCTTAGCATAAGTGAGATGTCAAACATATTGGAAAAACTAATTGTGGTTATGCTGGTTAGATGATACCGAAATGTATGAAGATAATGGTTGATGTTTTAGGTGCATGAGACTAGAATTTATGGTGTGTGATTCAGGGGAGTATGAGTTGTGTTTTGTGACTAGGTGATATGGGAACATACACCCTTTGAGTTTGGAATCAATCAAGGCAGTGCGTGCTGGTTATGTGTGGTGTATGTTTGTTTTATGTATCAATGATCAATGATGTGTGTGATAAGGACTAATGAGATTGATGAAATGACTATGGGATCAATGGCCTAATATTTTGATTAAAAGGAATGTTTTTTCCCTGATGATATTGACATCATGGATGGGTGGTGGCATATATTGACAGAATGAGTGAGAATTAATTAAGAGGAGAGAATCATGTGTTAATGATGAGACTAGATAGGGTCTGCACCCGAGGATAATTTTTTTGAAAATTATTATGGTGGGGAGTTAATTTAACACCCTGAATTGAGTAACCTAGATCTGATGATTATCTTAATATATTGTCTAAAATAAAATAGATCACATCTATTAGGATCAGATAGTTTAGTAGTATTTGGAGACTAGATACATACATGATTATCATATTACATTTGAAAACAATAAATACAACATAATATTCTAGTGAGAACATTATTATTTTTCTAGTTTAACCTTTAACTCATTAATAGACCCCTTCTTAGTATCTTGGTGAAAGGAAAACAAAATAAGGGTTAACTTAGTTTCTTAGAAAGGGAAAGGATATAATAGAAGCTATCATAAAATAAATAAATAATGAACGTTATAACAGAGATAAACAATAATAAAATGTTCTATATAACTAAAACCATAAAATGTTAATATATCTATAAGAAAAATTATAATATAAATAATCACATGGATAATAAGAAAAAGTTTCATAATGATATAATTTATATTATGGACATCATAATTTTATCTTCAAGTCCTTATCCCAAGACATCATACATAAACAAGTATAAAATATTACAAATACCCAGAATATTTTTTCTCAAGAGACTTACTGATGCATCCATGGGATATAAAAGGCCTCTCCTATCACTTACTAAGTCTATTTCATTTTTTATGAAATAAATGAATAACAATTCAACATATAATCAACATAAATATTCATATTGAAAAAACTAGCATATAAAATGTTAATATTTTCCCCAACCAATAAAAATAACAAAATAACAATAATATATCTAATGAAATAACGTAGATAATGTCATTATATTATATCCCTCTCAAATTATTAAATTCATCAAATTTTTTCAGCAAAGATAAAAATAAATTTAAAAGATCATTGGATCATTTCTTGTGGAAAATACCCTTTTCATTTTAAAACCACTTATTTAAAATAATTTTTTTATAATATTAGGGAAATTTTTATTTTAAAAGAACATGTAAACATTTAAAGTAAGCTTAGAAGTAAATTACAGTAATTACATTATTAAAATCTGTTTGTGTGGTAAACATTAAAAAAAAGATTTTGTTCACACGTTTGGTAAAAAGTACCTCGTTCAGAAAATAAAAATATGATTCATTACAAACATTTTTTTGAAATTAAAACATTGGTAGAAATAACTTTAATAAAAAATTTAAAAATAATAATAAAATTCCTGAAAATATTTTTAATAAAATATGGACATTTAAGAAAATGATTCCCGACTGAATAAAAAAAGGTTATTTTCTGTAAAAAAATTCTTTCAGACCATTAAGTACTTGGAGCAATGAAAATGAGTGGAAAAATTTTATTTTTAAAAAATAACCATAATATAATAAAATTCATAAAATTTATGAGATATATATTATATAATTTCATTATTGGAAATTTAATTATAAATAACCCCATTAAAAAGTGAGATCGTAACATAAAACCATTATCGCTTTGGTAACTTTTGAATCATAACTGACATGAAATAAAAAACATAAAATTAAAATTTAAATACCATGATAATAAATATATTAATGATATATCATATAAAATGTAAATTATATACCCCACAAGAAATAAAAAGTTGATGAATATGGAATATGTCTCATAGAAACAAAAGTGAGAGGAGAGACCCTTACCGCAAGTCCGACTTACCTCATAAGTTCCATTAATATCCTATATAATAAATTTAAATTTATTATAAATATTTCCCATAACCATATCCATAATTATAAATCCAAATATGGTTCAATTATAACATCTTATTACCCATTCGTTAAAAAATATTTATTAAAATCAATGTTTGAGGTGATAACTATTTCATTTTTTATGCATGTTTTGATTCCGTAGTTCAGATCCTTGCACTTTGATCATGGTTACATTATATCTAGAATGTTAATAATGTAGTTTATATGATATTATTACATAATATTACCAGTATTAAACCTTCATTAATTATTCATGTAATAAAAATTTGGACATTACTCAGGTAAGTGGAAAACCTGACCTAAACAAGAGAGTGTTATATAGACCAAATTAGTAAGAACCTTCCACAAAATATTATTAATATAACATTAGAATAAGATTATTAATTTAATAATTATCACATATATTCATTATATATAAATTTAATACCATCTATAAAAGTAGGATATTTTAAATGAAATATATCTCTTATAGAGACACTAGTCTGTACGTACGCATGAACGATACTTTCATTTTCTAATGAGAAAAAGGAAAAGAGAGTAGTTAATATTTTATAATTAAATAATATTTTATATATAATATATATTCATAAAATCCATATTTATAATTTTCCATGATAGGTTTTGATGGAAAATGGATCACATCGCTATGTGGTGGCGGTAGTTCTCACATACGCATGATCGATACTGTCATTTCCTATTTGTTGGAAATGAGGTGGAAAATGGTTGTCCCATAATCAAAATAACATTTATGTTTATTTATTATAATGAATTAATTATATTATTATGTATATAATAGAGTTATTATAATTAAAATAATAAATAAAATTTGAAAGAGTTGGTAAAGACGATTACCTTTTTTGAGAGACCTCCTTTGGCATACTACGAATGTGTCTTGTTAATCACAAATATATAGAAAACAATATTATTATTATAGAATATTAATGCTATGAAGAATAAAAGAGAAATAAATGTTGGATTGAGAGTATTTCCTTTCTCTTAGCAGTTCTCTCATTGGTATCCCCTTAAGGATCCTTATATTCATATTTTTGGTGAGACAAAGGCTTAAAAGTAATTGATAGGGTTTTGAAAAGATACTAGGGGTATTTTTTTTATTCAAATCATTATAATGGGTATAGAAAAGGGGTGTAATTGGTCTACTTTAATAAGTGAAGGAAATGAAAATTTTGTAAATAATCATTATTTTTCAATAATATCACTCCATTATTCTAGGAAAAGTCGAAAAAATGTCTAATAATGACGTGGGAAAATATATATGGCTAGTAACACCCTACATAATTCAATATAATATATATATTTGATATTCTCTAGCCACTTGCATAAGGATTAAACCATTTACCCTAATTTACCATTACCGTGGTAACTCCACTTTCACCCTTGATAACTAATTTTAATGGAAAAAATATAAATTTATATTAATTAACAATATTAAAATTATGATTTTAAATATGGAAATAATTTTATAAAATAAAATTTATATGATTTAGATAAATTAATTTTAGTATTTGTGCATATAATTAGTAAAAGTTGTTTCTTAAAAAAGGTTTAAGCTTTAAATTCAGCGTGGGATAAGATTATTAATTATTATAGTTTTCAGAGATAAATTAGTTTATTATAAAAAATAAATTTTATTTTTATTTCAAATCATTTCAGAAATAAATTTTACCAATGTAGTGTTTGATTAAATGAAAAGAGAGGAAATAAATTTTTTTATTAGAATTAAAATATTTCTTTTATTTTATAAGGTTAAATATTGGTTTTATAAATTTAAAACAATATATTTAAAAACAATTTAATTAATTTTTAAATTAATTAAACTTTCTTAAAAAATTATATATCTTTATTATATTATGATAAAGTAATAAAATCCACCAGTTTAAAAAAACTATATTTTTCACTATTCATCTAAAAATCAATTATTTCTAAAAAATCACAAAATTTAATCCTAAAAAAATTTCACATGATGAATCCAAAAATATATTTCATTTTATTATATTCAACATATATATTTGATAAAAAAATAGTTTTATATATAAATTATTGAAACACAATATATTTTTTTAAATGTAACTTAAGTTCTAAAATGTCAAATATGGGATTATAGATTAAAACCAAAATTTTGAAAATTATAAATTCACAAATAAGATAATTTTTTTATAAAAAGGTTTCATGAATTTATAATTCATACTTATATGCTAATAATTTCATAAAAGTCATATTATTTATAAAAATGGTAATTTTCACTATTCACCTAAAATCAGTCTTTTTTAAAAAATAATCTAAAAGTAATATTGTAATTCTAAATATAAAAATTAAGATTATATTTTCAAATTAAATTTAAAAAATTTTCTATTTTAACTTTTAAGTAAAATCATAAAATACAATGAGAAATTGTTTTTTATAGGTAAATATATATTTTTTAAAGTAGTTATTCTTAGTATTAATTTATATAAATAATTAATAAATATATAATTAATCAATAAATATTATATTTTATTACAATAAATATTTAAGAATAATATACTTAGTTTTATTTAATAAAAATTAAAAACTAATAGATTCTTAAACATAATAATGGATTAGGTAAATTTGAATAAATTATATATATACATATATATATATTAAAATTTAGTTACTCTTATTCATACCTACTAATTAAAAAATAAGGTTTCAATTGTATAAATATATCATTGGTTCATTTTAGTTTGTTGTTACATGTATAGAAAACTGTTGAACATATAATACTTCATTAGAGGAAAACATATATTAAAATCTAGGGTCGTTACATTCTCCCCCTAAATAAATTGCATCCTAAAAAATTTAAAACTCAAAAAATGGGTTTAATTTCTATAGGGATCTTATAATTAACCATAGAAAAATATTTTATCATGGGTTTAATTAGAATATGAAGTGATATTTCCCAATATTAAATTTTTTATAAGGATTTTTTAAAAAATAGATAATCTATTTCAAATAGAATCCTAATAATTAAAAAAGAGATAAATATATAAGGTGTTACTTTCCTCCAACCTTGAAGAAGTTTCATATACCTTGTAAATAATAATTATACCACTAAATGTTTTTATTTATATCCCTATAAATAATAAGTGAAATATTACCTGACATAATACATCAAGAAATCTAGGAAAAAATTCATTATCTACCCAAAAAATAGTCATTTAATAGGCTTTTCCATGTTCCTATGATCCAGGAGGTGGTTGGTGTTATTTCTTGGATTTTACACTTGGATTGGTGCATTGGGTTTCATAGTGTCCAAATTCATCACATCAAAGACATTGAATCATTAGTGGATTATTAGGAATAATGTTATCTTCCTTCATTATGTCCTTCTTTTTTCCCTTGACATTATGTTTCTTGATTCCCTCCTTTACAATAACTAAATCATCTTCCAATCCCCTTGAGTAAATTCCATTGTTTTTTGTTCCCACATTATTCATATTTAGGATGTTGAATATTCTTTCCACCATCCTATTCATCACCTAAGTTCCCACAAGGCTATGTGATTCTCTTTTGTGGCGGGTTTCAGATTTCAATTATGATCACATGGTTAATCATATTTTATAATAGTCTGTTTGACATAATAAACATGTTTCTTACTCCATCTCCCATTCTGATGGGTTATTCATTGAGGTAACCATCTCATTGTCCTTAAAAACCATTATTAAATTGGTTCATTCTAGTTTCGTCTCTCTCTAAAACGAAAAGTGTTAACATTATTGATTAATATATAACATCAAAGGGAAATTATCATAATCTATAGAATAAAAGGTATTCAACCTTAAAACCATTTACCCTTTTACATTATCATATTATCCTGTAATTATTCTATTTTAACCTACAACGATATTAGTTTATATTAGTTTACTTTATGTTGTGTAATCTTATTATTCTCTACATTGTCCCTCAATGTAATTAGGAATTTAGTCCTTCATAAAGGTTAGTAAAGAGAATATGAATAACCAAATCATATTCCCTATGAGTGTCAAACCAAATGTGCAGTTAGAACTCTTTATCACACACCAGGTGAAAATCAAGTTAATTTCCAATCTACTCTTTTTGAGGTTATTACCCCTAGGTACATCTATTCCTAAGCCTAAATCCTCTTTTATTATCCACAAAGGTATGTTAATGGTTGGAAAACCACATAATCTATACATTATAAGAAATTTCAAGAATTTATTCTATACTTAAACATATCTCTTATAATTTTCCTAGGGTTATCACTAATATTCTCTAATCTTAATCTCCAAAAATAACTTAAACATTATTTTATACCAGTAATAAAGAACAAAGACCTAAACACACTCTAATTCTGGATTTATAATACGTTTTTCAATAATACAAGTCAAGGATCTAGATATCTAGTTTCTTTGAATGATTGAAATCATAAATACATCATTTTAAACAAGAATAACCTCATATTTATTTTATAGTTCACATAGCGCTTCCAACTCCCATATATCTTCAAAAAATATATAAGATACCTTGAGTTAAAAACATAATTAAAAGGGTGATCTTGAAATCCTATTAAGGGAATAAACATGAAAATAAGTAATAACATGATATTCAAGAGACATAACATGATACATAAAGAGACAAATCATAACAACGAAAAAATGGAATAAAGAAATGAAATAATAAGATTATGGAATCATGAAATATGTGGAAAAAATAATACATGACATTATGAACATAAATCAAGGTCCACTCTCAAGACCATCATTCTAAAGTGGAAAAGTCCCAGGGTTGACTGGGTTCACTACCCATTCCCATAAACATAGTAAACAACATCCCATAGTGAATTATGATCATTCTATAATATCTTAAATAAAATATCATGATATATAATGATTTACCGAATGCATTGTATTGTTATATAATCCTGGTCCCATCCATCACATAACATAGTGATGTTAGGCTAATATGTTGTCCACCATACATAGTGAAAAAAGTATTATAGTGTATTAGGTTCACTCCCTAATCCCATACGTAACATATCAGAAGATATAATGCTTTATCCAAGGAATTATAGGGATATATAATTCCAATACATCTGTTAAAATAATGAATTTCATATAAATTGATGCCTCTTGAGGAAAAGAAACCATATATAAAACATAAGCATTATCAAACCCATGATAAGTAAGGGGGTTTCATAATTATGTTTCAAGGAATAACTAAGGTATTAATCATAAGGATTCTAAAAATAAGAAGCAATTAATTTTTTATAATTTTATAATTTAAAAAGGGACATATCTCTTGAATATAGAGTTATAATGTATAAAATTCATGCGAAATATTTCAAGAAGAAAGAATAAAAATGAACCATTTGGGTGTTTTTTTTTGAAATAACTAAAGGATATTTTAAGATAAGTAAATATCATATTGTTTTCTATAAAACCATAATTGAAAAAAGTGGGTTATACAGAAAATAAAGATGTTTTTACAAGATATTTAGGGAATAAAAACATTTTATGGGGGTGATGATTGGTATGATGCAAGAAATAATAAAGTTCCCTTCTGGTGCTCGGTGAGTTTTTGTGGTGAATCCATGGCTTCGGTGGTGCTTCATGGAATCTGTTGTCTCGCCATTTGTACCATTTCTATCCTCTCTCCACCCAATTCCTTCATCAATAGAAAGGATCTCCCATAGAAGCAAGGTGGAGGTCCATGACCGAGATTCTAGATCTAGTGTCCTAAGGTCTCCGCCTTAACTTCTATGTGTGTTGTTGGTTCTTTGTCATGGTCTTTGTGTGTGTAATGGTTGGAGGCAATGGGATCTGAGAGGTGGGTCTTAAATTTGGAATATTGGGGATTCTAATATTTTTTTTTTCTTTTTGCAGTCGATTTAGTTTGGGATATGTTGGATCGTGTTGAGTCTTTGTGATGGTGTTGGTTCCCACTTTTGTTGAATCAATGATTTGGTGTTGATTTTTTGGTTCTTTGGCTTCCCCGAGAATGTTATATGAGGATTTTCTTGATTTCCTCCTGCTGATAAAGCCATGGTTTTTATGATGAAATATCCACTTGATTCTCAGTTGGTTTATGCTGGTTGTTTGGGTAATTTTGAGGGAAGGAGGTATGTTCGGCTAGAGGAGGCTTGATGATGGTAGTTGGAATTCTGTGTATGGGAGATGGTTTTGATGCAGTGGGTCTGATGCTGGGAGTTGGTTTTTTGTGCATGGGAAATTATTTGGATGAAAGTGGTCTTGTTCTATGGAATTTTTTTGTTGGTTCCTTGGAATTGGTTTTTGGAAGGTTCATCCAGACATTATACAAAGACTTTCACCTAGAAGAGGATTAGAGTTGGTGCTTTCACCATGCATGACTATCTAGACTTGGAAGTTTTATAGGGTATGGATTCACCATTGGTACCATGCCAGTGCATTTTCTACACGAGATAGCTTGTTGAATAGTTATGCATTGGTGGAGGATCGCTATACTTACGATTATGCTGGGGAGGGGTATGTCTATGTAGTCTTTCTTTGGGAATTGTTCTATTCTTTTTGTTGATGTTTTTATGTCCATGAAGTATTGTGAGGTTTTCCCCCTTTCTTCTTTAAAATGGATTTTATCCAAAATTTAATAAAAAATTAGGCCTTTGGGCCATTCAGTCATGAAAATAATAATTAATTAAAAGGGATAAAAATAAATAGAACGTGTAACCAAGAAGTAATGATGGTGGTAAAAAAGATCCCTTTTTATATTTTAAAACACCATTGCTAAAATACCACACCATAAAATAAGAAAATAAAACATTCGTTTGGAAATAGGAGGAGGTAAATATGATTTTTTTCATTATTTAAAATTTAATTATGGTTCTATTAAGATAGATAATATAGGAGGGATGTGAAATTATGGACAAGGAGGGGAAATATTAGTTTAAATAGATCTAAATTATTCTTAATATAGTTACATTTTAAAAATTTTATAACTCAAAAGTATATAATATTTGAATTAAAATTTATCTCTAAATGTATAAATATGGTATACCAAATGAAATAAAAAATTAAAATCAAGGATAAAAATTATAACTGAAGAAATCGGATTAAGTTATGAAAGACCCTTATATTTTAGTGAAGACCGCAATCGTAGCCCATAAAAAGGAATAGAATTATTAAAAGTGGAATTTATAATTTTAGAAATAATTAATGATATTATATTTCATGGGGGAAGTAGATATATCATACAAATGAATATTTTTACATAATATCAAAGCATTCCTCAAGGAAGGGTGATTGAGATAGTACCCTAACCTCTGTCCAAAAGCGCTATACACTTGCACAAAACATACAGAATAATTAAATTAAATTTATTAAATATGTAAAAATGAACCTATTTGATAAATATTCAATTTTATAATGTCCATATATTATCTTTTAGTACTTATTTTTAATATAATTTCCAATTACATCATTACTTAGAGTAGTTTTGTTAATTTTTTTTATAACAATTCTAGTTTGTTGAATATGGTCAGAGGTGTTGTAAAATAACTTCATGGTATCTACAATTTGGTATTTTTATGTCCTTTAAAATTCCATTAGGAAAATATTTATATAGTTTTAATTATTAAATGAAAATAGATCCAAATTTACAATTGTAACTTATTAAATCTATTTAAGGTGGTAAAGCTACTATAACAATTTATTGTTAATCACACATATAGAAATAAAAATATTAATTTTGAAATAAAATATAATATTAGTTAATTAAATAAACTTCTTAACCTACCATTTATAGTGGTTATGGAAATTTAACACATCATTCATGGAGGCGATAGTTTGCACACACACAAATGATGGAATTTTTCATTTTATTAATGATTTTAGAGGAAATTATAAAATGGATATACCATTACTATATCAACACTTAAGAAGAGTAAAAAATTTGGTGTTTTAATATTATCATGGATAGATGGGACTTTACGGATGAAGGAGAATAAAATAACTAGAAATTTTGATTGAGAGTGTTACCTATACCTTAGAAGTTTTCCCATGGGTAGCTCCATAAGGCTCATTAGATTTGTATTTTACCAAGAAAAAGTATTTAAAGTCATGTATATGGTGTTGAGGATAGACTAGGATATATTTCTAGTTGATCCAAAACTTTTTAATGGGTGGAGAAAAGGTAAGGAGGTGGTCTCTTTTTATAAGTGATAGAAGGGAAACTTGTGTAAATAAACATTATTTTTCATTAATATCATTCATTTATTCAAGGATGGAGGGTCAAAAAATGGCCAACAATGACATTCGGAAAGAGATAAGGTCGATACTAAAATCCAAAATTCAAAATCTCACATGTTGTTTAAATGTTTTAGTCACTACCACAGGGTTTAAACTATTTTCTTCTAATTTACCTTTATCGTAGTAAGTCCACTTTCACCCTTGGTAACTAATTTTAATGGGAAAATTTGAAATTGAAATTATTTTCTAATTTTAAAATTATTATTTAAAATATAAAAACAATTTTTTTAAGTGTTAGAGAAATTAATTTTAGTATTAGCACACATTACGCATAAAAACTAATTTTTATAAAAAGTTTATTTTAAGCTAAAAATTTATATGCAGGATAAGATTATTAATGTTTGTGATTTTAAAGACATAAATTGGTTTATTATAAAAAAATTATTTTTTTTTGTGGATTTAAAATCAGTATATAACCTAATTTTACCAAAATAATTTTTTGATTAAATAAAAAGACAAAAAATAGTTTTTTAATAGAATTAAAATATTGCTTCTGTTTTATAAGGTTAAGCATAGGTTTTATTAATTTAAAAATATTAATTAAAATGAATGAAATAATTCCATAAATTAATTTAACATTTTTATAAAAATACATGTTTTTTATATTATGATGAAGTAATACACCCAACCATTAAAAAAAAAGTATTTTCACTATTCATCAAAAAGTTAATTAATTTAGAAAAACCCATAAATTAATACTATGCACATTTTCACATTTTGAATCAAAAAATGGAATTAATTTTATAATATTAAAATTATATAAGTAATAAATATTATATTTGGATATAAGTTTTTGGAATGTAATAAAAATATATTTCTTTGAAAAATATTACTTATGTTTTAAAATTTAAAATATAGGTTTGTAAATTAAAAAACATTTTTAAATTATAATATAAATTAATAAAATTATCTTTTGGTCTTATATAAAGGTTTTGGAAATTTAAAATTCATACTTATTTACTAATAATTTCATAAATCTAGGTTATTTATAAAAACTATATTATTTACCTTTCACTTAAAAATTAATATTTTTAACAAAAACAATTTTTTTAAAAAATAATATAGGAATTATAAATCAAAACATGAATTTTATTTTTTTCAAATTAAATTTCTAAAATTACCTATTTTATCTTTAAAATACAACCATAAAATATAATGAGAAACTGTTTTTATAGGAAAATAACTTTTTTAAAATACTAGTTGTTATTATTCTTAATTTTTATAAGACACTAATAAAGTTATAATTAATCAAACAATATTTTATTATATTAAAATCACCATTTAAAAATAATATAATTAGTTTTATTTAACAATAAATATAATTAAAAAAAGATTGATTCGTTAACATAATAATGAATTAAGTTAATTTGTATAAAATAACCTATATATAAAAAAATATCTCATAATTAATTTATTCATATTCAACATACTAATTTCATAGAAAGGTTCTAATGGTCTAAACATACCATAGTCTTATTTTATCTTGGTGTTGCATATAGATAAAACTATCAAATATATTTGAATTCTATAGAGGAAAATATATATTAAAATTCCGGGTTGTTACATGGCTGGTATGGGTTGATAGTTGGGTTTCCTCATGTTTCCTTTTTTTTTCTTGATAGATGTTCTATTTTTTGGTTGGATATTTTGTTGCAATCCTACATGATTTAGTTGGATTGTTCCTTAGGGAGTTATCTCTCTATGAGATGGTTTTTATTTCACAATAGAATACCCAGAAATATGGGATAATGAATTAATTATAAATAATTCATGGGATTGGGTGTTGACATTGGTAATGATTAAATAAAAGGAAACTCTAGATTGGGTTGGAATGAATTCTCCATTAGTATGGTTAGAATATCTGAAATTTTATTATTGAACTTAAAATAAATTTTTCTTATAATGGTAAAGAATAATTAAACCATAATTTATAATAGGGTTAATGAATAAATGGTAATTTCTAATTACTAAATTAAATTGGTAAAGGTTGGACATTAATGATTGTGTGATTATTTGAGATCTTTCTTTGTAAGACATAGAATTAGTAACCATGATTTCATGGGGGATGATAAATACAATTCGATTATAAAGATAGGTAGTTTCCCCTATTGTGATTATGTATGCTACCATCATTATATTTTATGATTTCACATGATTCATCACCCAAGTTTGGTATGAAACTGACACCCAAATGTTTTTAGTTTTATCTGTTTTCCCCAACATATAGGTTTGTGAGGGAATGTAAGGATGATTACTCCCACTTGTCCACTATCCCTTTATATGTAGCATAGTTTGTAGGCATATCCAGGCTATAATGTATTTAAATTTAGGGAATGTGCTTATTTGGCTATGATGGATCTTATTTTCACTATACATTTTTGTGTGGCCTGTAGAATATTTATTTTATATCATATAAATGTATCCTATCTATAGTGACTACGGTTACCATAGGTTTACTTGCATGGATTGTGATGGATTGAGGTATAGTGCATGATACATGGGCTATGCTAGCTCCCAAACATGTTACTAGATTATGAATGAGATGAGATGTGGCAGAGATATGAGTGCATATGGTGAAAAGTGAGATGATTATATGGCTATGATATGGTTTCCCAGATGGGAATTATGACTTATGAAAGTGATTGAAGCACAATAAATTTTGTGTTGGTGAGTGAGAGGGAAAAACCAATGGGAAATTGGATATGAGGTAACTTTTTAATGTGTATTCTTTTGATATAGATTTTATTACTTCCATGTGTTACTTAGTGAGGAAGCCTTAGAGTAAATGTGACATAGTATTGCATATTTAGGTAATGATTTGGCTTCCTCTATTTATTCATCGAGTTTTAGTATAATTCTTTCACCTTTGAATGAGTGGTTTTATGGAGGATCCTGTTGAGTATACCTTTATTCCCACCCCATATATATATATAATATTTTCAAGTTTGTAGGAGTAGTTCAGTGATTGATTTAGGAATTTTTAGCTCATGGTGGGTATTCGGGAGCTGGAGTTTTTAGTCATTACCTAGGATTTTTCCTTGTATATTTAGTTATTTCTACATATAGAAAAATAAATATATGTATTGGGATGGTTGCCTATTTATTTATGTGATAGATGTTTTTGGTGGATATTATCTATTATATTTAAATATAAATATTGAGGGTAATGTCTCCATTTTTTATATATTTTATACCCTTATTTCTAGTATCTAACTCATGATCTATTTGAGGTGGGACTCAGGGGTCATACCCATCTCCACTAGTGGCCTAGGAGGACTTCCCATGGGGGGTAGTTGTGATAGAGTTGTATTTGAGATGATGGATGAGAGATATAATGTATCATGAGGATAGAAAATGTAAAGGATTTCATGGGTTAGTAGGGAAATAATATCAACTAGATTTAACAATTGTTGTAACAAAGGGTGATCATCTAGGGAATAATATTTCAAGGCCCCCTATGATCTGATATAAGAAACTTAATTTTTTTAATCACAAAAAATGAATTGATGATTCTTATATGGTAAGGAATCATATAAAGATTGTGTATAATGTTTTATATAATGGTTTTTAAATTGGGTAGATGATGGTAATTTGGTTGAATCTTAATTAATCAGCGTAAAATATTTCATATTATAGGTTCAGGAGTCCTTTACATTTTTTATTTATGGCCAAGGAATCGTCTTAATATCCTTGTCATGTTTTTGGTGATCATGTAAGATATGATAAAATGCAATATTAATACATAGTGGAAATCAATAATAAAGTCCATTGGAGGAAGTTTCTTTGAGAGTTTCGACACCAGGGTATATAGAAGTATGAAGGATCCATTTTAGATCAATATACAAAGTCTTAGTTATAAGAGATTGAAATTACATTCTCCTTGATCTATGCTTGGTGGGAGAACTGGATTTTTTTGGATACTAGTATACTACATGAAGCTTCTTAGTATTGGTATTTTTTATTCCTTGAGGATCATGAAGAGTTAACCATTTCCTTAGAGAGTTTTTTTGATCAATTTCAGGATGATTTTATTTCTTTAATCATAAATTCCTATTATCATTAAGATATTCTTACTCTCCATTAAGGGAATTTCAGTGCATGGGAGTTTGGAATACATTTAAATATCCTTTTGTTATATGATATGGAACTTATTCATGATGATGGGGATAGAGAGAGGAATATATATGTGACATTATATCCAAATATTTATCATCATGTCACCCCTTTTATGTTTCTAATGTATTTTGAGGAGATGGTGAATGAATAGGCCTTCAAGATAATTCTTGTAAGGAAAAAATAATCAAATGAGGGGAATCATCAGGACTTTACAAGGGGTAAAGATATGGTCATTGGTTCTCAATTTCGAGGTCATATGAATTATAAACTAGTGGGGAGTTGGTTTTGGACTTCTTCAACTTGTTTCATAAGATTTTGTTTTCCTTAGACCCCTGCCTATGGAAAAATCATATTTTTTTCATACATATATCACGTACATTAGAATATCGACTGATAAAACTTATTCAGCTATTATCATAGAGTTATAGGCCCACTTTAGGATTTACCATTGCAACTGTATCTTTTGTGGCATGAGTAATAGTTGGGTTCTCTAGATTTTGGTTAGCAGAGAGAAGACATAGAGAGCAAAGGGAAGCCACATGAATCCCCTCATTCTATGTAATATAGGGTATCTCATGACCATATAGAAGGCATCTATTAAATATAGAGTTGTTTTGGCATAGAATGTTGGTAGATATATACATTAGAGTCGACAACATTAGGATATCCAAACATTGTGAAAGGTCTTATAGGCTTAGATTTTATTTGGATGTATACCTTATTTGATTCATAACTTATACATTCCTTAATTTTACTTTCATTGTTCCATGCTTTGGTATTTGAGGTGGGCTGGATTACAGTTCCTTATCATTGACTACATTTATTGGAGGTCGATCTAGATTTCATGATGTTTTTATAGATTTCAATCTAATTCTAGGGTAGTATCATTCATGAAGAGATTTCCTATGATTGCAGATAAAACCGTATGACATAATCCTTAGCATGGATTTGATGTATTTAGTGAAGGATAGTTTAGATTCATTTAGGATATGAGTTATATTCTATTATTTTGATGGAGATCCTACCATGTTCACTAGAGAGTGAGATCCTCAGATGGGTTTGAGAAGTGATGAGTCCATATTATCTTTGATGGTTGAGTAGATATTTACTTCAGTGGAGGATCAACTGATGTCATTCCATAAGGTTGAAGAAGAGTACCCAAATGTATTTTTAGAGGAGGTTGCGACACTACCCCCCTTAACATGATATTGAGTTTTAGACAGTGTTATAGTTGGGCATTGATATGATATCGATTTACCCATATAGGATAGCTGTGAAATCCACCAATCCACTATGTTGTTTATCTTATATTAGTTTATATTAGTTTTTAGTTAATGGGCTTTATTAATTTAAAAAATTGAAATTTTAAAATTATTAAGGTTTCTAAGGGTCACATGGTTAGATATCATGATTTAGTAAGCCATTAGACAATTGGGTGTGTGGGTTGATATTTTGACAGTTCCCTTTGTCACAGGTAGCTCATAGTTAGTTAAACATTGCAGGGTACTAGGGAAAATCATGCAGATTATGTTTGGGTGTCTAGTTTTTGTTTCACATGTACTGTATGGTTTATAATACCTTGTAGGTTAACCATTAATGTTTCCCATAAATTTATTTTTATAATTTATAGTCTTATATTTGTTATTTTAAAATCACAAATCCCTTATTCCTCTATACCCCTTACAAAAGAAACACTCCTAGGAAACCAACCTACTCTACTATAGCCTCCCCTCCACCAACATCCTCACATTTTTATGTTATCATGGGTTCTTGGTGATTTATGGATGTATCTACAAGGTAAGGACTCTTATTCCTACTCTTATTCATCTCCTCACATTTTATTATTTCCCCATCATTGTAACTATTTCGTAAAACCCTTAGGGGTACCAGTTTGACATTATTTTTTTTGTGATTCCTTTGATGTCAGGGAATGTGATTCATTACCTAGAAATTTTTTATCCTATCTTTAAATTTTTAGAACATCCACCACTAATTTTTGGTATGTTTTTCCCATGTATTAATTTTTAATTCTATAAATATTGATGTATTAGCTTCAAAATTATTTTTCTTAATTTTCAAAAAATGTTTTTATATGTTTTTATTAGGTTTATAAGAATTAAATCAGGTCTTATCATGGTTTTCATAGAATGAAAAGGGCTTATTTATTTAAAATAATGGTTCAAATATAATTTTATTTAACTACATACCTTATCTGTTTGTATTAAATCCCTAATGGCCCTTTGAAATTATATTTCAGAATTATAATGATGTTTTAGGGGTTTAAATAGATTTTTCAAAAATTTTATTTAGTATTTCGAGTGTTACATGAATTTCCAAGTATCAATAAATAATTTAAAGAATCATTTTAAATAAAATATGGGATCTAAAAATGTTTTGACATTATTTGGGCTAGGTTATAAATTAAAGAAGAGTGTTTTAGGAGTTAATGGATTTTTTT
The DNA here is from genome assembly GCA_963277665.1 of Viscum album. NCBI lineage: Eukaryota > Viridiplantae > Streptophyta > Magnoliopsida > Santalales > Viscaceae > Viscum > Viscum album. The sequence continues at coordinate 1,164,710,454 of OY728159.1, forward strand.
AAAAGAGGAGTGGTTTTGTCAAATTGTTTTAATGGTGTTTTTGAGTGAAATGATTTAAGAAGTGTCTTATAAAATATTTTAAATTATTATAATGAGACTCAGAATCTCGAGTGAATTTTGAGATGGCCCATTTTAAAAATTTAATGGTTTTAGAAATGGTGTATGTGTGATACCCTATTGAGTAATATTTTATGTGATTGATTTTATGGATATTTTATTAGAGTAGTTTCTTACAAGGGATTTAATGGAAGGGGTGATATTTTTATTTTTGGTTATTAATGATTGTATTGATTTCTTGTATTCTAACTTCCATTTTTTGGTTATGGGAGTTATAGGCCACTAAGTAGAGACATAGATTAGTGAAAAATATAGTTTTTATTATATCTATATATAGTGTTAAAAAATTTATAAGTGAACCCTAATGGTTCCCCATGGAATCTTCGTTCTCCTAGGTTGATGTTAGGGCCAGACTATTTTGATGAGAATATTGGGAAAGATAGTATCCCATATGCCAAAATTGGATTCATTTCACTAGTTTGGGATTTTATTAATTGATTGACTAGGTTAGTAGTACAAGAAATTTCATTTAGTTTATGGTTTGATATATGGGAATTCTAGGAATTTCTATTAAAACCCCTAAATGATTGACATGTGTGTTATTTGATATTAAATTCATTATTTTCCTTGTTTATTCTATGAAATAGTTTCTTACTTGATTTATATTTTATTCATACAACGTGTGTTAGTTATCTACAACCAATTTTAATTTATATTAAAGGAAAACTTTAAATGAAAATAAAATAGAGGTATTTTACATGACAAGTGTGAATTTTAAAGGAATGTTTTCAAGTGATTATTTTCATTTAATATAAATAAATTCAATTGGTTAAAAACCATATCCAAATGTTAATTATTCTAAATGTAATTAATAATGATGAAACTAATTTATTATTGTATTTTAAACTATATTTAAATTGGTTTCATAATTAATAGTTATTCATATGGAAAGGTGGGTGGTTGACAATTGAGCATGTGTTTTCTCATGCCTATTATTACATTTTAGTTTCAGGTTTTGTTCAACTACCAACCACTCTTGGAGCCTTGATTATTTTTGCATCTAATAGAGACTAATGTCCATGAGGTGGTTATTATATTAATTTGTTTTATTTAGTATCCTTTCTGCACTAACCAATTAGTCTTTTACTGCTTTTAGTTATGGTTATTGGTTGATGAACTATATCTATTGAGTTTGGAGTATAATAAAATGGGTTGTTTCTATGGTGGGTGTTGGAGGGTGACATGAGGGATTAAATTTAATTTAAATTTATTATATCTTCTTTATTATTTATCTTATTGTACTTATTTTGTTTTGGTGTGGTTGTCTAACTTTTGGGCAGGTCATGATGTATTTTTATTGTGAAAGCACCATTGGGTTTTAACTCTAATTTATGGGAAAAATAATTTTCATTTATTTTTTCGGATGCCCCTATGTTTTTCAACAAACTATGGGGATTAAAAACACCATTTTGTCTAGAGGAATTCCACATTGGGTGCCAGTTTAGGTGGACGACCGAGCTGGTTCATTATAAACGGTATCAGTGCCTAGGTTCTATAATGGGAACCTAGATTCAGGAATATACCTCTTATTATCTGGAATTTGTCATGGTTGTATCATGATATGGTGGTCAAAACATGATATATGGGTGTAGGGAGAGTTTAGCTAGATCTTTACTGCCCCATGGATTGAGTTTCCATGGGAAATGGGGTTTGAATTTTTAATTCAATTTTAGTTTTTATTATTAATGCTATTGGTTTAGATCCTCATAAATATTTGATGAGTTACCTTGGGGGGTTCCATTTGATTTTTGGATGAAAATATAAATGGTTCAATAGCATGAGGTTTGGTTTCATGACTTGATAAACATATCACTGACCAAATGACCGATCTTGAAAACATCTTAGGAATTGTGGTGCGAATGACCAATGGTCAAAAAACCACATGGCCAAGTAAATAATGGTTATGAATCCTATTCTATATTGATATTTAGGTCACCTTTAGTGACACCCAATAATGGGGGATAATTTAAAGGGTATTTATGATATAATGATGACAGATTGGAATTTTCTTGGAATTGTGGTGTTTTGTGTTATGTTTAAAAAAATTTAAATTTTTGTTTTGAGTTAAATGGGGGATTTTATGGGAAATCATTGAACTAAAGTTTAAATCCAGAATTTTTTTAATTTATTAATGGTTTAAGTGAAATGAGTTTTGACCCTATTAGGTTGTATTTAAAAAAATTATTGTTTAAATTTAATAAAAACGAATTGGTGAATATTTTAAAACATTTTTAAAAGAGTAAAAGTGATTTTAAATGGGAGTTTATTTTATAAAAATGATTTCAATTAAGGAATCTAGAATTATAAATCATTTTAAATTGTTATTTTTCTTTAAAAATGGTTTTTGGGGACCCCATGTCATGGTTTTATGTTTTAAAAAATAAAATATTTTATGTTTTTCCCATGTTTGGTGTTGGGACTACTTAGTCTGATTTGTTTTTAGAAACTTCACAAGGTGTTTTGTTGTTTCATTTACTATAAATAAAGCCTTCTGGAAAGTCCTATATAAAATTTTAGTTCCAAGTGTTGTTTTACATTCGATTATGTTGAGGGGTGTTAGCAATTGGTTTGGTTTGAGGGATATGTTAGGTAAGTATGGACCATCTAGTTGAGTGAGTTAATTAGATCAAATATCTTTGGGTTTTTTAGGAAATAGTTTATTTTAGTACTTTTGTTTATTGGATATAAAATGAGTTAAGCTTCATGAATCTGGTGGATGGTTCTTTTATGGATAATGATGGATGTTTCTTTTTGTGTGTCCATTTTGAATTTGTAGGTTTACGATGATTGGTTGTGTTGAGATTTGAGTTTCTTTCTGGTTGGTCATGAGGAAAGGCCTTGGGTTCTTTTTTGGGTAATTAGGGTGGGTGACTCACCAATTGGTATTTGGGATTGGATGGTGTTTGGATTTGATATTTTTGGTTATACTATGTGATAGTTATCTAGTTTAAAACACCAGGTTATATTGGTGTGATGTGGATAGATGTTATAACTCAAGTCATTATTTGATACTGCTTGTGGCCTAAAAAAAATGATGGGTTAAGGTTGAATTAATTTTTAAGATTGTTTGGATGTTTAGAGGATGTGTATCTTTGTGGTTTATTTTGGTTCCACCTAGTTAAATGAAATATAAATTATGGAGAGACCATTATAGGTATCCCCCTTTCTTCTTAGGAAACATAGTTTGAGGGTTATGCTTTGGTTATTCTTGGAGACATCAGGGAACTCAAATTCCCCACTATACCCTTCTCCTAATGTTTTTTTCTTTCCCAACTATTGTTACCATTTAAACCAAACTTTAGGGGTATCATTTTGGTTTTATTTTTTTATTCCTTGAATGTTAAGGCATAAGATTCATCCTTGAACTTCTTTCAACCCGTATTTGATGTTTTGGATCATCCACCATTGATTTGAGATAGGTTTTAACCATTTATTATTTTTTAATTATTAAATAATTAATATATTTAGATATAAATTTTAGTTTTAATTTTTTTATAAATGTTTTATATATTTTTATTGGGTTTATAAGAATGGAATTGTTTTTTTATTTTCATAGAAAGTGGAGGGTTTATTTATTCTAAATAATGGTTTAAATATTATTTCACTTAATTTTTCACCTCAACCGTTTGTATTAAGGCCAGAATAGACCTTTAAAATTGTATTTGAGATTAAATTATTATCCAGTGAAACATTATCTGGTTGGTTTTTGGATATATAAGGCTTCTCAGACGTCTTGTTGTCTCCCCTGATTAATTTAATTATGTGGAACTTGAGATTGTCATATTTATTTCCCTCATTTATTCTATTATATGATGAATTTCTTGATAGATATTTTATTCATGCGGTGTGTGTTGTTTTTTTAATAAATATTTAAAAATATTTTAAATTTTCATTTAAAATAGAAACAAAATGGGTTAATTTTACATGGGGCATTTGACTTCTAAATATTTTTTTTCAAATGATTGTTTTCATTTATGATAAATAACGAATAATGTTTATAAAACCATCACATTTTAATGGGTTTAAATATAATTGGGATTTAAAAATATAATTTCTCATTGTATTTAAAACTATATTGAAAGGGGTTTTAAAATTAAAATTTAGGCATGCGTAACGGTGGTAGGTAGCCTACCAAGAATGTTTTTTCACACACCTATCATTACATTATAGTTTTAGTTATTATTCAACTTTTGACCACTTTTGGAGAACTGGTCATGTTGAGATCAAATAGTCAAAAATAGTTATGAGAAGTTTATTTTTCAATTTGTTTTTATTTAGTTACTTTATAACACCATCCAAGTATTCATTTACTTATTTTAGTTATGGTTATTAGTGGAAACACTATATCTATGGAATTTAGTGTATAATAGAAGGGGATGTTTTTGTGGTGAGTATTGGTGGGTGAGTTGAGGGATTTTATTTATATTAAATTGTTTACATTTGAATTTTTGTTTATTTGATTATACCTATTTATTTTATAATGGTTTTATAAATTATAGATGTATCATGCTACATATTTTAATTGAAGTAATATTATTTTTTAATTAGTATATAAAGAAAAAATAGTTCTCATTTCTTGTATTTGATTCAATGTCACTTATCTCTAACCCAAGGGGATTGGGAATTACCCTCAATCTAGTGGCGAGCTAGTTCAGGTGCTGGTTTAGGTAGATATCGAGGATGGTTCATTATAATGGCACCTTATTAGTTATAACATTTATAAATTAAGATTAAAGATATTATAGAGATAAGAATCATTTATCCTAGTGTGTTTCATTGGGGGAAATATGATTTTATTTATAAATAACACAGATTATAGAACACATCTATGTATTGATTATCATCACATGATATTAGGGATAATGAATAACCATTATCGTCTTCCATAGATCAATGAACTATTCAATTATCTGAATAGAGAGAAATGGATCTTGATGATTGATTTTCTATCAATATATTATTAGATGCGAGTGAAGGATGAGGATATTCTAAAGAATACTTTTCTATATTTTAATGGGAATTATGAGTTTGTTATAATGTCATTCAATGTTACGAACAAACCAACTATGTTATTATGATTAATAAATTACATATTTAAAGAATAATTGGATTAGTTAATGGTGATATTCATAGATGAAATCCTTGTCCATTCAATGTTGGATGAGTATCACATAGTGATTATACAAGCTATTCTGGGATTTTTTGAAACCATCATCTATTTGGGAAGCTATAAAATTACGAGTTTTGGTCCTAAGAAGTTAATTTCATAGGATATTTCATGTATCAGTAGGGAGTATCCATGGATACTCTAAATAATGAGGATATTTTTTCTTAGATATCCCCTGATAATGTTGTGAAGGTGTAGAGTTTTCTTGGCCTAGTTGGCTATTATAAAGGTTGATGCCCAAACATTATTAGATTGTTACTCATCCAATAGCCTTGACTAGGAATGATTAAGTCTTTTTATGGGATATCTAGTGCCAGAATTGTTTTGGGTATTTGAAGGGGAATATGGTTAGTGCTCTACTTATTAATTTTCTAAAGGTGAGAATTGTGATTAAGGTTTATTATGATGCTTAACATCTTGGAATGGGTTTCATTTTGATGAGGAATATACCAGTTATATCTTAGGAGTCTTGGTAGTTATAGCCTCATGAACTTAGCTATACCATTAATGATCTTGAGTTTGATGTAATAGTTTTTTCTATGAAGTTATGGCTATATTACCTCTTTAGGGAATGCTTTGCGGTCCTCATAGATCATAAGAGCTTGAGGAATATCTTCTCCTAGTGTGATTTAAACATAAAAAAGTGAGAATTGATGGAATTATTGAATGATTATGACTTGAATGTTTCCTATACACCATGAAAAGAGAATTTTTGGGATGATGATTTTTGAAGGAAGTCAAATAGATATGTAGTGCATGAGTCAAGTTATTCATAGAGGATGATGGAGAAGATTTTAGTGATTCACCTTGAGAAATAATTAAGATAACAATATTTCTTATAAAAAATAAATTCCAATTATATGTCACACTTACCAATGACATAAGATAAAATTATCTGTTGGTAATAAAGAAAAATAGGGTCATAAATCCTTATATAATCTAGAAACAAACACCTTTAAAGACCCATAGTTTAACCTAAGTAATTATCTTAATATTTCTACCACCAAAATAATACATACACCCCAAAATTTATATTGGTCTATAAAATCTCACTTAACCTTAAATAAACTCACACATATATATATTGATATATCTCACTTTAAGAGTTTTATAAAGGAATTAATTCAACAAAATGAAGAATAAATTTTGGACTTAAATGGAAGGATGAGAAGTAAATTCCTAAATGAAATAATGTTTTTAGTCTAAGAGTAATGAATAATAACCAATAAAACTTAAAATGGAATGATAAAACATATAGGGAATAAAAAAAATTAGAAATAAGATTAACTAAAATAGACCCTAAATGGTATATGAATAATAAGTTATCCAAGCTCACTTAGTAATATAATATTAAAACCCATGAATCCTTACACTAGTTTTTACTCAGGTTACCCATACCAAAATGAAGGATGTTTTAAAAATTAAAACATTTAAATATAAGATGTAATTTATTTATTAAAACACCACTAAAGCTAAGTAATCAAACCATTTACCCACTTCATATGAAAAAACCATTACATCGTCACTGATTCAACCTCTTAACAAAAAGTTATGTGTTTTTCATTAATATATAATTTATTTGGGTTCTTAATAATAAAAAATAATTTAATTTTTTATTAGTAATAATTAATTCAATTGATCATTCTTAACAAAGAATAATTTATATAGTTATAGTTTTTTACAAAAAATAATCCTTTATCATGTGAGAAATAATATTGATTACCAAAGGTATAAATGATGATATTACCATAAAAATTCTTAATGAACTTTCTTTTATATATATATACTAATAAAATATACATTTTAGTAGTTATTTATGGCATGAATTATATAAATTGAAGAATATAAATGAACTAAAAATTTACATGACAATGTTGAAAACTCATGAATGTTTGAAAATTAAATAATCAAGTATGATTAATGACAATTAGATACTTTAAGAATCAAAAAAATAAATACATAATTTTTTCTAAGAATTAAAAAAATGAACCAGAGGTAAACAATTATTTACAAATAACTACAATACATATAACAACATATCAATTATTAAAACAAAGAATTTATAAACCAAGAATAACTTATAAATGTATGTATTATTTCCTTGGAAAATATTCTAATATGAAATATTTAAATATGCGTAAAACCACCCATTTATATTTCAAAAAATAATAATTTTAGTTTTATTAAAAGTTTATTAATCATTTGATAATAAATGGGTAGGTAAAACCTAATTAAAATCAAGGGGGATGTGATCATCAATAATTAAAATCCATTAGTGAACTTGTCCTATTATAGAAACAAAAAAGTAACTCCCTGAAATTAGTAAACTAAGATCAATAACCAAAAAAAATATATGTATTAAACTAATTAAAAAAACTTAAAAAGTATTTTCATCATTACCAACAATGTAATATACAATTAACCTAATCTTAAAAACTAAAAATTTCATTTCAAAATAAAGGAAATACTTATGATAATACAATAAGAAGTTATAATTCTTCAAAAAGAAATAAATTTTATGTAAAAAATCCTTATTATCCTCCTCTATCTTGGATATATGAAAACTCTTCAATATAGATGTATTTCACTATGATATGATCAAATGTATCATGAAATACCTAACCAAAGAAAGGATAATAAAAAAAGGAAATAAGAGAGAGAAATGAGGAATAAAGGGTGAGGTTTTCCAAGGATTTTTGAACTAAGTCATCATGAAACTCTTAGGATGAAGAGGGAAAAATGAAGGTATAATAGAATCCAAAGTAGATCCCTCTATGAACATCTCTTTCAACTAGGATAAAATGAAGTGAAAGAAACCCTAAACATATTAAAAAATTAATATGGTAAAAAAAATATAGCCATTATTTTAATAAGAATATATATATATATATATATTAAATCCACTGGGTACCTTATAGACCCCAATTGAACAATTGGTGGAAACCTTCTACCCCCACTTAAAAGTTAAATTTATAAAACACTAAAAAACTGTACCCAATATTTCCTAATCATGTCACTACCTACAACGAAAACCTTTAAACTTCTAAACACTAAAAATGATTACTCTCTTTGATAAAATTATAAAAAATAAAAGTAAGACAAAATTTTTACCATTTTATTTTTCTAATTTTAGTCCTTAATATTACCTTTATTAGTTTAATCGGGTCCTGAGTCTTTACTTTTTTTGTGGGTTTTATTCTTTTAAAGATAACATCATATAAACCATTGTGGTTTTTTAGATTTTCCGTCACTCTTAAGCTCCCCAAATAGATTAGGGGTGGTAATTAGTGAAGAGACAATGTTGGTCAATCACACACCCTAAACACTAGAATCTTGACCCTCATCTTAGGTAAGATAAAGTCGATGCACTGTTATTTCATAGAAGTAACTAATAACTATCAACCTTGGAGAGACTCCTATAATAGTAAGAAAATTTCTATTATAATCAATATTTAGAGCCATAAAAATAAAAGAAACTCTATAAATAATCATCAGAGGCCATCTAGAAGATGAGAAATATGAAACCTTCTCTATAACTTCAAATATAGGTGATCCCACAACCAATTGTTCACCATTAAAACTGGGCACACCACTATTCAATGGCAGGTTAGGGGGAAGGTTAAATAATAGAAAAAATCAACATCCCTAGTTGCATGTTTATACATGCAACTTAGGGATCCTAATACCTGCTTGTTTTGATCACTAGGAGATAACCACTACATCTCAGTAGAATGGATGAATGAAACATCAACCAAAGAAGGATCCTTTTGTGAAGATCATTAAAGTACTATAAGTAAATCAACACTAATATAAGGATGATAATATTACCCTAAACTTATATTCATGAATTTCTATAGTTATGATATAACCATTGATAAAGTTTTATTTTCCATCATGCCTAATCTTGATGATTTTTTTCAATTCGAATGATTTCTCATTTTACCCTCAAGGGATTCAGTTGATGCAGAAGATCCAAGGGTAATTTACAATTTATTTAAAGGTAATAAAAACCCACTTGTTGATAAATTATAAGTGTTTTATGAAAAATAATAATTTATCAATGAAAATCAATTAATAAATGTATTAAAGGCCTTGTGTAAGGGTAAAATACTCATTAATATATTGGAATATTTAATAAAATATTTTTATAGTTAGACACTAAGTTAGTGTGAGAATCCAAGGCTCATAAAGCCTCTGGAAGATAGAATAATTTATTTAAATATATTATATTAAGTGTGCATGATTTATTAAAAATAATTTTATATTTCCCAAATAGTGTATCATATAAGAAATATGAGGTCACTATTAGGTCCAAAACATAGTGTTTACCCTAGTTGGGGTATAACATTCATAAGCATCGGACATTCGGTCAGGTCGATCGCGATGATAAGTTAATTAATATTTTTTTTGTTATACTAATTTTTCAAAATATTAAATAATATCTCTCAAACGGTGTGTCGTATAAGAAATATGAGACCACATTTAGGCTCAGAACATGCTGTTTACACTATGAGAGGTATATCATTTGTGATCATCAGACGTTTGGTCAGGTCACTTGTGATGACAATCTATCTATTTTTTATTATATTAATTTTTCAAAAATAAATTAATCTCCCAACCAGTGCATCATATGAGAAAAACATGACAACCATTAGGTCCATAATGCGGGGTTTACCCTATGTTGGTTATAAATTTTATACACAATGAGTGTTTGGTCAGTTCGCTCGATAAATTATGTTTTTAATAAATTTTGATTTTATAATAATAAATTAATTAAGAGAAATGTGTTTTTTTGAGGTGTCTTCTTATTTTACACATCTTCCTCCATTAATGACATTGAGAGGATTTGATAGATTGTTTTTAAGGCATTAGTAACCAATTAATAATCATTAATGGCATATTAAGTGGAAATTAATGACTCCACATTGAATTCTGGGTTGTTTAACGGTTAAAATTAAGTGTTTTATTTTCCTCAAACATTGAAAACACAGTTTAGGGTTCCATATAGTTGAAAGATTTGGATTTCACCAGTGGTCAATATCGTTGAGTCCGAGTAACCCTGAAATCTTCTTGGGTGCGATCGATCAATATCCACCTACCACCATCATAGATCCACCGTTCTCATTATAGTTCTAGGCACTACCCAACATATTTCATGGGTTTTCTATTTAATTTATTAGATTTATTTTCTTTAATTATTATACCTTAATTCAGAAAAATGGAATTTAAGTTAAATAATGAAATAAAAAATTATCAAGTATAATTCATAAAAAGATTTATCAAAGGATATTTTTTTTGAAAAATATCAAAAGACACACACACAAAAACACATATATATATTGAAAATAAAATTAAATTTTTATGGATAATTTAGTATGATCATCAAATGTTAATTATTTTGGATTATCAAGAAAAATTTATTGAATAAATTATATATAAATAATTGTGTGAAATTTATCAATGTATATTTTTTATAGAACTATCAATATATATATATATATATATGTGTGTGTGTGTGTGTACTGATAACCACATTGAATATTTATGGGTAATTTATTAAAATTATAAAATATTAATTATTTCAAATTATCAAGAACTAATTATTAAATGAAATATATATGGATAATTGTGTAAAATTTATCAAAGGTTATTTTTTTAGAAAATAATAAATAAATATATATATATATATACTGACAATAATATTGAAATTTTAAGGATGATTTATAAAAATAAAATTGTTAGAGGATGATAAATTTTCAAATATAATTATAAAACAGATAATTTAGTATAAAATTATCAAATATATTTATAAAAAAACATAATTTCTAATAAAATTATCAAAAGATATTTATAAAAGATAATTTATAATAAATTATCAAAAGATAATTATAAAAGGATAATTTAGGTTAAATCATCAAATATAATTATAAAAGGATAATCTATATTGAATTATCAAAAGATAATTATAAATGATAATTTATAATAAATTATAGAAAGATTATTATAAAGTATAATTTAGGATAAAATTTTCATATATAATCATAAAAGGATAATTTGTATTAAATTATCAATAGATATATATAAATTACAATTTCTAATAAATTATCAAAAGATAATTTGTAATAAATTATCAAAAGATAAATTGTAATAAATTATAAAAAGATAATTTATAAAAAATTATAAGAAGATAATTTATAATAAATTATCGAAATATAATTATAAGTGGACATTTTTTTAGAAATTATACAAAGATAATCATTATTGAGAAGAATATAACTAGAACATTTTTTGACCTAAATGATAATTCAAATTTAAACGTCCAAGATTCAGGAGCCACCCAAGGGTGCCCCATACCCGGTTGGTCACATGAACTCATACGCATTTCCCAAAATACCATAGGCCTCTGATTAGTAGGGAGGGTCAAGGTATATTAATGGGGAAACTATTCCCTCATTGGAAGAGTATTAACATTGGAAAACAAATAGTAAACAATAGCAGAAGTATTAATACCAAATAGAAATGAAAAACTGAAGACTGAAAGTAAATCCAACAGATGCCAAAATATATATGTATGATGCATGGAATATGTATCTAATAAAAAAATCCAAAAATTTCACAGTTTTGGAAAGAAATATAGATACCAAGTACAAAAGAAACAAATAAACTCCTACAGCATCGTAAGCCTTATCTTGGTCCCATGCTCTCTAGCTCCAACAACATTCAAGTGTATGATAAAGAAGGGTGATTTCACTTATCTTTACCTGCAATCATATAATATTCTTGGGTACAAAAAATGACCCAAACTGGGTGTGAGAAAAATCTCAATAGAAATCCACCAAAAGATCAATGTCTATCTATCTGTGAATATATATATCAGGTGATATACATGAATGAAGAAATAAACTTGGAAGTACTCAAAACTAAACAATCCTAAAAATTTCTATTACATTATTTTAAAATTTATTATTCATCTATTTAATTTTGTCTCATTGGGATATATCCTAGGATTTGTATCCCCTATGCATAGTAATCAAAACAGACATCTCATAAGACCATCTAAACAATCAAGTAATATAGAATCCAAGTTTATTCTTTGCCTTGGCGGACTCGTCACAATCATTCAATTATTAACAAAGAACCAGTTGAGGAAATTTCTCACTGTATAACCTATTTGGTATAACAAATCATCAATTCATTAATAAAGACCCTCGGGGAAGATATCACAGTCTAACCCATTTTTGGTCCAATATATTATCAATCCATTATAAAAGACCATCCGGGTAGCTCTCACGGTAGATACCCTTTTAGTCCAACATAGAATAAATAAATTTCAAATGTCCACCTTGGTCAATAATCTACACTAAGTCTCTCAAGCTCGATACCCTTTGATTCCAATATAGCATAAATTAGACCATAATAGGTAACAAATAGGGTTTAATTCCAAATCACGCAATACCCAAAACACGGGTATGTGGCCCTTTTAGCATATATAATCCAAAGACAATCAAATAAATGGATAAAACATCAACCTCAATGTTGTGTGATCGATATAATTGAACATAGACCTTTGAATCATCCTAAATAATATAGATATACAAAAAGGAGAAAAATGCATAACCTTGAATAAGTCACAAGAGAGGAGGAATCAGGAAAAAGGAGATAGGGGTTTTAATAACTCACCAGTGGGATTCCAACGCACCCAATAATGTCTTAATCAGAGATTTTATGGATAATCAGGAGGGGTTTAGATTTCATTGGCCATTTTTGTAGTTCTCCTGTATGAAATATGAGAATAAGAATATGGTTCCAGACATGATATGTGACCCCCATATGATATATCTTATGAAAATAAAACGACAAGTAATGTTCTTTAAAACCACACATCTTATAGTAGTATTAACCAGCACTCGACATAAGAGGGTCTTCTAGGTCACCACACGACCATGTACTTGGTTTCCATATGGCCTGCATGCGACTATATGTGGAAATTGGGTACATAGTGTGTACATGGGAAAACATAGAGTGTACTAAAAAAATTCTCTTTCCTTCCTTTTTCCCTTAGAAACAAATAAAAATCCAGATCTCAACCTAAAATGAAGATCCATGTTCTCAAAAACATCCCCTTAAAGCAATTCATCCCCAAAGTTCCCTTTTAAGGGTGGTGAAGAAGAATCCGTGAACAACTCTGGCCACTTTGATCTCACACTAGCCTCACTCTCACAAGTCTCGTCTGACACTCATCCATGATGCCATAGAACCTGTCCCAAAGGAATAGACCAATCATGGAGAACCTTCATTCTATAATCCACAATCTAAATAGGTTTCTCCTCAAAGGATTCATCCACCTCTAACTCAACCTCATCGAGTTGAAAAAAATGACATGAGTCTTAAAAGTAACGTCGTAGTTGAGAAACATGAAAGACTTCATGCATAGCTCGGTATATCTGAGGTAACTAAAAATTATAGGCAAACGGACCGACTCTCTCCAAAACCTCAAATGACCCAATGTATTTAGGTGAAAGCTTACCTTGGCTCCTAATCCTCATATGTACCAACCTCGGTGTGACATGTAGGAAAACCTAATCTCTAACCTCGAATTCTAGAGGTCATCTTCATCGATCATCGTAAGATTTCTGTCCAGACTGTGCTGTATCCATATTCTTCCAAATCAACTCCACTAGATCAGTGGTCTCTTGGACAAGACAAGGTCCCAACAATAAATTCCACTCCTGCCTCTAGCCAACATAGAGGTGATCGACATTTCCTACCATACAAATCCTCCTAATATTCCATCTGAATCGTTTTTTGAAAAATATTATTGTAGGAAAACTCCACCATGGGTATGTTTCTCTCTCAAGATCCCTCAAAATCTAATACACATGATGGAATCATGTCCTCCAAAACCTGAATTGTGCACTTGGACTGGCCATCTGTCTAGGGATAGTAAGCCATACTCAGAAGTACCTATATACCCAAATACCTCTATAGTCCCTTCCATACATGAGAAGTAAACCAATAATCCCTATTTGAAATGATAGTGTGTAACCTCATGTAAACATACTATCTCTCAAATGTACAAATTTCCAAGATCATCCACACTTAAGGCTTCCTTGATCAGAAGGATATGTGAAACCTTCGTGATTCTGTCAACAACAACCCATACAACATCATTTACTTGATAAGACCTTGGTAAACCCATAAAAAAAATCCATCATGACATCATTCCACCCCCACTTAGGAATGGGTAAGTACTGTAAAATCCCTTCCATTAACTGATGCTTCGCCTTCACCTACTGAAAGGTGGAACATCTCATAACCAAACTATCTAAATCCCTCTTCATGTCTGGACACAAATACTGATGATGTAGATCTCGATACATCTAGGTGACACCAAGATGAATGGGCCATACTGAGGCATTAAATCTCGTAAAATCTCTTCGTGTATGTTTGTTGACACCCATACATTTCAATGAAAATAAAAAACATCATCCTCAACTAAAATCTACCCAAGAGTAGGGTCCCCTCCTAAAAAACTCTATTATAGGACTAGGCCTTTAGAATATTATAGATTCCTCATTTTCACTCGATCCTGTAGAGTAGATGTATCATCTATAGAAGAAATAAATGTTTTCCACTGTTTGTTGTGCAACTCCAAATGCATCTTAGAGAACAGATCCACAAGCTGCCTCTCACTGCTGGCTTCTTGAACTGCCTGTATCTGAGTCCTTCTACTCCTAGAATCAGCCACTGTGTTTCCTTTTCTAGGCATGTAGGCAAGATCATAGTCATAGGGCTGAAGGTACTCAACCCACCTTCACTATCTTAAGTTTAGATCACTTTGAGTAAAGATATACTTGATGTTTTGGGGTTTGTGTACACCAAAAAATTATCTCTCGGTAATTAATGTCTCCAACACCGCAAGACATGCACAACTACAACCAACTCAAGATCATGTATTAGTTAATTACTCTCATGTGGCATCAAATTTTGAGACCCATATGAAACGACTCCTCCCCCCTACATAAGCATTTCACCCAGCCTGATACTAGATGCATTATAGTAAATGGCGTAACTCTTTCCCAGCTCCAGCAAAATCAGTATCAATGCAAAAGTAAATATCCCTTTCAGCTTATGAAATACTGAATTGCAGGAATCTGACCACAAATACATCAAACCCTTCTTATTCAGGCTCGTTAGGGGTGCTTGTAAGTGTGAAAAGTATTGAAAAAAGTGTCTTTAGTAACCAACCATCCCAAGAAAACTCCATACCATAGAGAAATACTATGGAAACTCATTAGAAAAAAATTCTCTCACCTTCTCTAGGTCTAATGATAATTTTGTATCTGAGATGACCTGACCCAGTAAAAGATTCTGGTCCATACAAAAGTGGCACTTTAAGAGATTAACATATAAAAGATGCTCTCTTAGTGTTCTCAATTAGTTCTCAAGATAGATGGCACGGTCGTGTCGAGTGTGAGAGTACAACAAGATATCAGCCATGAATACAACCAAAAAAGAATCCAATTAAGGATTGAACAATCGGTTCAAGAATTCCATGAAAAATATTGGCACATTCATGAGACTGAACGACATAATTAAATACTCATATAGACCAAACCTACTCTGAAAGGATGTAAGAGGTATATCTGATCGTCTAACATGAAACTGATGATAACTAGATCTTAAGTCAATCTTTGATAACACCCACGATCCTCAAAGATGATCGAAGAGATCATCAAACCCCAGAAAGGGATATCGGTTCTTGACGATAAACAGGTTCAACTTCTGATAATCCACACAAATTTTGAGGTTACCATCCACCTTCTTCGCAAAAATAATTGGTGAACCCTAAGGAGAAGTACTAGGTTAGATAAACACTTCAACAAAAATACCAATAACTACTTCTTGAGCTCTTGTAACTCTAGTGTAGCCATCCTATATAGAGGAATGGACACTAGTGATGCTCCTAGGAGAGGCTCAATAGATAATTCCACCTCTCTTTCTAGAGGTAAAAATGAAAATTCATTTGGAAAGACATCTTTGAAATGATCCACCACTGGAGGAAAGTCCATCGGTGAAGCCCCCTGGTCATCCAAATATAAACTAGAAATCTTGGTTGTGATTCCTCCTAAACCATGTTGCTCAGGTCCAGCTCTGCTCACCTGGATATCCCATTCACCCTTATATAGAAAATATCCACCCTCTAGGGATGTGAAACTGACCCTATGGTGATAGAAATCAACAAAGGCCTAAAAGGAAACAAAACAATCCATTCTGAGAATGACATCAAAAAATTCCAACTCTAATACATATAGGTCCCATAAGAAGTGACACCCACTAACATCAAGAGGGAACTCCTTGTACTGACCTACACAAGACTTATTAATCCCCAATAGAGTGTCTAGTGTCATAACAACATCCTAAGTAAAGATACAGAGCCTAGCCCTATCAATAATTACAACAAATTTAAAACTATGGGAGACCCCTATATCAAAAGGAGAAGAAGAAAAAATTAAGGAAACTATAATAGTACCTATAACCGTAGAGGGTTCAGGATCCTTCTTCTGCTGGGTTTATTCCATCACAATATTCTAACATGTACCGAAACCCAATGACTCTTCCTTGCTACCCTGACCGGATTCGAAATGTTGTCACTGAAAACCTATCATTTGGATACCATGGCCATGACCACCTCCTCATCCTGAGCAGCCTGCCAAACTCCAGTTCCCTGATAGATGAGAAACTGGTGGCCCTGCTCCTATATATAGAGTCATAACAGTTCTCCTCTCACTCACTAATGGTGAGAAAATACATTAAAAATTATGAATATGACCCATATTTCTGCAATATCGACACTCAATTGGGCATCTTGGGCACTGTGGTCTCATGTTCCCACTCTTTCTACACTGGTAGCACACCACTCGTCTACTTGAAGAAACATCATTGAATGCTCCCTATGGCGCATCCTGCTATCGGTCAAAGGATTTCCAACCCTAGATATTGAACCACCCTTGATATTGAACCACCCTGGATTAGAACTCCTAACTCCCTCTGATTTCACTTATTAATTAGTTCCTAGTTTACCATAGCAATCACCAAAGTAAAACTAAAAACATTCACCTATGATCAGATGTCGTACCTGAGGCTATCCTCAAATTTCCTAGTGAGTGATAACTTGTCACCTCCTATAATAGGTGTGAAGCATTGAATCTATATAAAGATAGTATAATAATTCATCACTAAAAGATTGCATTACTCCAAATGCATGATCTCCCATGATCAGTCAACTCTCAACTTCTCATGGTAGAAGTAATCATAGAAGGTCCTCTGAAACTCTTCCCAAGCAATATCCCGAATATGTCCCACCTATGAGATAACATCCCAACATATCTTGGTGGAATCATGTAGCATGTAAGTTTCATGATTCACCGTCCTCTTAGGAGGCATCTTTAGTTTCTCTAAGATACAAATAATGGCCTCCAACCGTGAGTCTATAGCCTGTGGTCCTCCATCCCCTAAAAAAATTGGAGGATGTTGCTACTGGAACACCCACATCATATCTTCCATATTTAGGGAATGATGTGGTCATCCCAGAAAAGTTTGCATCATCCACATAAATCCTTCACGGATGTATGCATCAGCACCTGCATTTGGTATAATAGCCGGTGCCAAGACTGGCATGACGGGAGGATTTACTAGTAGTCTCTAATATACCATTTCTAATTTCTGATCATTGACTTATACCTGGAATACAACTGGAGGACATCTTGGTGTTATGACTCTACAAGGTCAAGTACACACCTTATTTTGAGATTAAAGGAACTACAACTTAGAAGTGAATGTATGAAATAGGTGAAGGAATGTGTCCAAGTTTTCCAAAATATGGTTACATGGCTTATAGAAATAATTCACGAGATGTTACCTTATGATTTAACATGGGCATGTATCTCTACCTAGTTGGTTGTGTAACACCCCATACACATGACATGCTCCTCCTAATACACGACATTTACTTGAATTTTCTCTCCTACCTAGGTACTTCTATATGGAAATAACTACAAAGTTTTGTTGGTGTAAAACTACACGTTGTGTTCACCCTAAACACAATGTGTACACAAAAGTTATATCCACCCGTATCATTAGTCACATATTCGGATACACAGTCGACTATAGAACAACATGTAATCCCAATAAATGGCATGTTATACCAAAATTTTACCAACCTAGTGTCTTTTCTCTCATAGTCAGTCACATGGTCAAAAACCACATGGCGTGTACATACAATACAAGGAGTGTACTTAAAAAAATTCATTTCTTCCAGAATAGAAGAACACCTGACATGTGTTCATAATGCCATACACCGTATTTTCTAGATTTACTAGTTAGTAAGCCTTTGAAACTTCTCTATAACCCCCAAAATCCTGAAATTTCTCCAAGACATGCCATGTTCCAATCTGTGAGAGCCCATACTACCCACAAATCAAAGTTTGGAATCCTTATTCATATCTTTTTTATCAAATTCAATTAAAGTTCAAACATGATCCACCAAATTCTGATCCAAGAAGGCCCATAACACCATAGGGACTAAATCGTGGCATACATCCCAATGAAACTATACATATACCGATACCCTATCAAAATAGCAGGTATTTCTATCATGACATCTACTACAATAACATGCATATCTACTATGACATCTATCATATTAGCATGATAATCAGTAATGATATCTAAATGGCATGGCAAGAATGCATGGAATTTGATTTATAACAAGTGCCTATATGATGCATGAGATGTAATACCCTCATCTAATTAGGTTGTGAAAAAATAGAACCCAAATGATATCAATATTAACAGAAAAAATCAAGTGTGTCACCCAATGGGAAATCGAATCAATTGTAATAGTTCAAAATCCAAAAATTATAATTCAATTTGAGGTAATTTTGATTTTCCTTATAAACCTAGAAGCTACTCCCAGAAAAAACTAATTAAAAAACTTTATTCCCTCCCTACCCCTTTACAATTTCACCAAATAGTAAGAAAAACCAACAAAGAAAATGTCTCTGATACCACTTTGCAATGTCTCATATCTAGGTTCCACCCAAGGGTTCCCTATACTTGGTTGGTCACATGACCTCAAGGGAATTTCCCTAAACACCAGAGGCTTATGACTAGTAGCGAGGGCCAAGGTCTGATAATGGGGAAACTATTCCTTCATTAGAAAATTATACAAAGTAGAAAACAAATAGTAAACAATAAAAGAAGAAGTAATACCAAACAAAAATAAACAGTAGAAGACTGAAAGTAAATCCAAAAGAGGCCACAATATATATATATATATATATATATATATATATATATGATTCATGGAATATGTATCAAAGAAAAACATCCAAACAAGTCACAATGATGGAATGAAATACAAAAACCAAGTACCAAAGAAACAAATATACTCAAACAGAATCGCAAGCCTCAGCTTACTACCATGCTCTCCAGCTCCAACAACAATCTAGTACCCGATGAAGAAGGGAACCTTCCCTTATCTATACCTATAATCATATAATCTACTTGGGTCAAAATCATGACTCAAACAGGGTGTGAGACAAATTATAGTAGGAAACCACCAAAATATCTCTACCTAACTTTAAGTGAATATATATTTCATGTAATATGAAGGAATGAACCAATAAACTAGGAAGTACTAAAAAGTAAACAATCCTATAGTTTTCAATTACATTTATTTAACATTTATTATTCATCCATTGAATCATGTAACCTTGGCATCTAACCTAATCTCTGTATCCCCTGTGTAAAGTATCCAAAACAGACATCTCATAAGACCATCTAAAAAATCAAGTAAGACGGAATCCAAGATTGTGCTTTGGATTAGAAGACTCATCACAATCATTCAATTATTCAAAAAAGACCCTTTGGGGAAATTTCTCATAGTCTAACCCCTCTGGTCTAACATAACATCAATTCAATAATAATTATCCTCTAGGAAGCTCTCACGGTCTAACACCCTTTTGGTCTAATATATTTTCAATCCATTATAAATGACCATATGGGAAGCTCTCATGGTCGATACCCTTTTAGTTCAACATAGCATAAATCAATTTTAAATGACCACCTAGTTCAATCATCAACACTAAGGATCTCATGGGCTTGTGCAAATAATCTGGAAGTGCCCTTAGTCTTCCTGGTCCAAGGCTCTCATGGTCCATTGAAAAAATAGCACGCATACCATATCAAATCATATCTTTTATTCGATAACTATTACATTTATAAAAAGTTGCAAAGAATAACACATGCATTTATATAAACAAAAACCCAATTCTAACAAGTAGAGGCATGGAAAACAAGGCATTCCTAAAAGATATCCTACACTAAATGACAATAAACAACCAATCAAGGGAAATGAACCCATGGGGTGTCCCATAAAGAAGGTATCTAACCTTACACACATGAAATAACCCTTTATAAATCAATAAAACCATAGAAGGTAATAAACATGGTTTAATTTGAAATCATGTAATAAAAAAAACGTGGTTATGTGATCTTTTTAGCAAATATAATCCAAATAAAAACA
Organism: Viscum album; assembly: GCA_963277665.1. NCBI lineage: Eukaryota > Viridiplantae > Streptophyta > Magnoliopsida > Santalales > Viscaceae > Viscum > Viscum album. The sequence goes on from OY728159.1 coordinate 1,164,731,327, forward strand.
ACAAAAGGCACATACCACCAATCTCGATGTCGTATGATCGATATACTTGAACATTGTCCCTTGAATCGGCCTAAAATGGCATAGATCTAAAAAAAATAAAAAGGAAAAACCTTGAATAACTCACTAGAAAATAGTAATTGGGAAGAAAGGCTCTGGGGGTTTTCAGAACTCATCGGTGGGATTACAACGCACCCGATGGTGTCTCAATCGGAGCTCAGACGGAGAATCAGGAGGGGTTCGGAGTTCATTAGCCATTCTACAACACTCCTGTATGAAATATTGGAAGAAGAATATGGTCCTATACATAGGACCTGACCCCCTTCAGATAAAAAAAAAGAAAACTACATGGTGTTTTATTTAAAACCACACACCGTGTAGTAGCCTTAACCAACACCCGACTAAAACGAGTCTGTCAAGTCACCACATAGACATGTACCCAGACACTACTCGATCAACATGCCATTGTACAAGGAAATTGGGTACACGATGTGTACATGTGAATACATGGTGTGTACTCATAAAATTCACTTTCCTTCAATTTTCCTAAAAAACTACTTGAAATAAAGATCCATACAAGAAATTAAGATCCGGGTTCTTACACAAAACTTATTTTGGAGAGAGAAAATATCATCACATGTGATATTTAAATTAAAATTAAAAAATTATATAAGAGAGAGAACGTATCATAAAATGTGATAGTTTATTTATTTTTTAAATAAAATATTTGTTTTTGGTCCTAGGAGAACTTAACAAACCTCATGTGTTGAAGTTTCTTTAATAAGGATGTAAAGAGGCATTCTTGACTGGTTGATCCCTGCCTTTTTACTTCAATGAATTTTGAGGTAGGAAGTTTCCTTACCTTTTTGGGCTCATTTACATTTTTTCTATTAATATGATTATGCGTAGACATATTTTGATGACGGTTCTAGATTATGATAACATGTGTATGTGTGTGTAGCCCTTAAAACCATATGTTACACTTGATTCCATGAGTACTTGTAACTTGTTATCCTTGTTTGATATTGATAACTTGTATTGTGTGTGTTACATTACCTATAATGATATGTTATGTTTGGTTTTGTATCATACCCTGTCTTTTTTATTTGTGATATTGGTTTTGGAGCTCAAGACACATGGACCTTCGTGACATGTTATCCTTTAGAAGGGGAGTGCACATGACTTGTGACAATGATGAAGAGGGACCTATGCATAGAGTAGGGATACAAATATTCTTTGTGGATGCCATGTGATTAAATCTATGACTAAGGGATACAAATTATCTCCAGGTCCTTAGTATATACCTCAATGAAAAAGGGCTGCCAATTAGCTATTGATCTATTGTATATGTTGAGAAAATAACCTTCTTGATGAGAAATGATGCTAAGTTGCATGATCACACAATATAGAGTAGCATGATTCATTATCCTCGTGGATAATTATTTATTCTTATGACATATTTGTTGTCCATATGGAATAAATACATAGTAAGTATGATCAGGGGGGTTTTGGTGGCTTGGTTTGCACATGACCACTCAATTTTGTATTGTGTGTTTCTATACATGTTATGGGTTTATTATTATCATGGAATGAACTTGTAAACTTGATCACATCAGGTTAAGGACATATTGGCGGTGTCCTACTTAGTCTTGTTCTCACACCCTACCTGGGAAGTTTGATGTGCTTCTAGATTTCATGACCAGAGATCCAGTGAAGAGAAAGGGCCCTATGGTGGATGGTTAATCAGTGGAGTACGAAGCTGGATTGGACTTGGGAAGATACTAGAGTACCCCCACATATATTTTTTATATACTTGTCTTTTATTTACCCATTTCTTATCCTTTGGATAGACATACCAATTTGGGATATATTTTTTATATATATTTCACTTATTCATTTTTTTCATTTTCAATCTAATTAATTAATTAATTAATTATTATTATTATTAATTATTATCTTTCTTGATGACATGATAAAGAGGTTATATTCACCCCACTATCATATTTGGACCCTTACTACCAATCTAAAACCACTTGCATATGGGGAGGTACACATGATGTCTTGTGGCATTCCGTATTGGACCCGGTGGTTAAAGTATGGATATTAAAAAATGGTATTAGTGGCCAAGATTCAATAAATTGTTCTTCTATTTTTGTTGGATTTGGGTAGGTAAGATATGAGTTATGATGGTTGGGATTCTTGTAGGGGATCCCATGGGGTGATAGCTGAGTGGTACCCTCTAGTTGTATACCTCTCTCTCCATGGGAACTGGCACAAGCTCGAGTCCCACCAGACTCATACACTGTGTGTATTATGAACATGGTGATTCAAATCCATCACATAGATGAGAAATGTGGGGTATACTTGGGATTGGTAGCCTCCACTAGGATTCAGTGTTAGCAACCCACATTTTTTCACAAGAGCCTCAGTCCAGTTGGTGAGGTCTCAACAAGTGCATCCAAGTGACCCATGTTCAAAAATGGGCATAGAAATAATTTCTGAGTACTATAGTAGTACTGTAGTATGCACTGTTTGGTACTATAAATGAAAGAACTATTCATCCATTTATGATTTCAGGCCACCAGTTTTTTCCTTGGGTCCTTCAAGGACTTCGGGCCACCCATGGCCTTCGAGACAATAAGGCCTTCGGGCCATCTCATGGCCTTCCGACCACCTCAAGGCCTTCAAGCCACATCAAGGACTTCGGGCCACCTCAAGGACTTCAGGCTACCTCAAGGCCTTTGTCCCACCTTAAGGCCTTCGGGCCACCTAAAATTGTTCTTAATTTCCTAGAAGACTCTACAAGGAGTAGACTCTAGAAGAGGATTTAGAGCAGACACATTCACTAGAAGAGATGAAAAGTAGATTTTTCAGAAAGATAGGGTATGGAATTTCCATCGGGACCATCCTGTACCAGCATAAGAATCCTATCCAAACAAGCCATGCGAAGGTGGAGAGATGACATCACGATGAAGAAGTTGGGGAGGATAAGTTCCGTGTAGTTATAATTTGTATATTTCCTTAAGACCTACGAGTCTTGTAATCTCTAAGCCCATGGGCCCTGTTAGGGTTCCTCTCATCCCGTGAAAGAGGGGTTATCAAAAATCAATAAAAAAGAAGTCCTTTGGTCCATTCTAAGAGGGGATTCAGGTAGGGTACCTATGACAGTGCATGTACAACATTTTATAGTGGATCTCCACTTTTATATAAATAGTGGAATTTATATTTTGGTATTACTATTGATTAAAATCATATTGGCAGATGTACATTATGTTAATGTGTGATTTATAAGGTTTTGGGTGGGTTCATGAGTCATTACTATGCACATACATTTCTATTCCACATATATACCTTTTGTTGTGTTTTATAATAGTTCATTAATTAAATTCATTATTTTTGTGCTATTTATTCGGGATATTTTATCTTTTTTGATATATATATGTTTCCATTCCGTGTCATATATCTTTATAGGAACAAATTAGTTGAACTGAGCATGTTGTTGCATTAGTATATATAATGATTGTGAAAAGATTGTGAGGAAAAAAACTAGGGTTAGTGATAGGAGGGGTATACCTTGGTTTAAAGGTATACTCCTAGGAAAACCTATTTGATCCCATAGACTAGTTAGGAAAAGCCTTATGTGAACCTAAATATTTATTAGGTTTTATCCTAATGAATCTATTTAATTTCTTAAGTGTTTCCATAATGTTATATAAGATGACTCCTTGATGTAGTTTATAGAACTATTTGGGAAGCATTCCAAAATACTTCTACAAGGGATGAGGTTTCAAAATTTTCACTGGACGTGTAGGTTAATTCATTTGATCTTTCTCTCATATCTACTCATTGTTTTAGGCAACATGGTCACTTCAATCAACAGTTTTTTCTATTAGTAATTTTCCAAGACCTATGAGTTCAGAACTATGGTCTAATATTCCATTACATAAACTCCAACATTCTTCATCCTACTAGGGAATCAGAGTCCTTTAGGATTATGAATGGTGGTTTTATTTTTTTTATATATTTGACCTAGTAGATACTTTAAAAGATGGATAAGTTAAGATGAAACGAGATCGTGATGGGTTGACATCCTATTACAATACCCCGTATCATATGGAACCAACCGAGTAGAAGGAGCTCAAGGTTTAGTTGGATGAATTAAAGATAAAGGATTAATAAATATAATTACTTCACCATGGGTTCTCCTATATTGTTTTCCTAGAAAGTGGATGGAAGTATTAAATTTTGCATTGATTACTAGAAGATGAACCAGATGACAGTGAAGAACTGATATATATTTACTTGGATCGATGATCTTTTCAATCAGCTAGGGGGAGTCTGGTGGTTCTGCAATATTTATCTTTAATTGTTCTATCATTAGTTGTGATTTAGAGAGGAGGATATTCTAAAGATGTTGTTTTAGATCTATTATGAACTATATGAGTACTTTGTAATCTTTTTTTGGCTAACGAACACACCAAAAATATCCATGGATCTCATGATCATGACCATCTATAAATAATTGGAATAATTATTCACACTATGAATCAATGATATCCCCATCTACTCATCAACACCATAGAAACATGAAAAAAACCTAGATATAGTCTTGAGTATGTTTCGATCACAAAGGCTTTACCCCAAGATATTATAGTGGGACTTATGGATTCTAGAGGTGAAGTTCTTGAGAAATGTGGCATTTGAGACTGATATATCTATAGATCTAGAGAAGTTTAAGGTAGTCATATCCTAGAAATGTTCCTATAACATGTTTAATATTATAATCCTTTTGGGTTTGGTAAGATATTATAAATGGTTTATCTAGAACTTCTCCAAACTATTAGGACCCAGGAAACCACTTTCAAAGAAGTGAGTGAGGTTATAGTTGTTAGACCATTGTGAAGAGGCATTCTTAGAGTTAAATAGAAGGTTGATGATAGATCTAGTACTGACACTCTTTGAGCCGAGTATTGGTGATGTAGTGTATTTTGATGCCTAATGCATTAGTTTGGGATCAGTATTGATGTTAAAAGAGAAAGTGGTAGCCTATGGGTCTCATCAGTTATGAAACTATGAGAAGAACCACCATACACATGTCTTGGAGATGTAAATAGTTTTCCATGATCTAAAATGTTAGGGGACACTATCTTTTTGGTGAGAGATTTATTATTTACATGGACCACAATAACCTTTTCTATATATTCACATAGAGGTAGTTGAATCCGAGCCAGAGGTTTTGGGTTGAGTATCTATAGACATTCAACTTTGAAATGAAATATGCACCTAGGAATAGAAATGTTGTGGCAGATTACCTTATCAATAAGACATAGGTTGAGTGAGAACTTGGTGAAATGCCCCCAGAGGAACAATGTCACTTGATGAGTTTATTTATTGAATGGAGGATGAATACCTTAGAGGACCATGGTTCTAAGATTTTTTCTCTCTTTATAGTCACATACTCGCTTTTGGACTGGGTAAAGGAAAAATGGAAATTAGACTCATAGTGTGTAGTAATTAGTAAACAACTAGTTGGTCATGACTCAATGCCTAGACGGTCAATGAACGATGATGATGTAATCTTGGTACATGAAGGAGTAGTTTTCCATACATCCACTAGAGAGGATTTCATAAGGGATTAACATACCACTATATGTGTTGTAAATTCTTGTGTTAAAATTATGTATCATTACATTAGGATATAATTCTAGTGGCTAGGGATAAAGAGAGATATTTATTGTTTTGTCTGTAAATTCCTCACCTGTGAAAGGGTGAAGACTGAGCACCATCATCCTAGTGGGTTGTTGCAGCCACTCCCAATACCTATGAAGAAGTGGGAGTAAATCATGATTGAATTTGTGATGGGGTTACCTAGGACCCTAAGGAGTTGTGATGAAGTATGTGTGATTTTCTATTAGTTAACAAAGTCTACTCACTTCACACTGATCAGAGATACTCACTCAATGGAGGTGTTGGGAATGCTCTATGTCTAAGAGATTGTGTGCCTAAATGGAGTCCCGTTGAGAATTTTTTCAGATAGAGACACATGTTTTACATTGCGATTTTGGAATGGCTTGAAAAAATCCAAAGGGACTCAACTTAGATTGAGTATGTCATAACATTTATAGACCGACTGAAAATTTGAGTGGAATATATGCATATTGGAGGATATTCTTTGAGATTGAATGATAAACATTAAAGAAGCGTGAGATGATCACCATGCCTTGATTTGGTTGTCATAAAATAAAATTTATTGGGATTTGATTCATATGGAACCCTATAAGGATATTTATGGGAGGTTGTGTCTCTCATTGTTGTTTTGGAATGAAGTGGGTTAGATCACTTCTGTTTTCCCCGGTATGGTTCAGAAGACCACTGCGAGAGTGCAGTTAATATGGTAGAGACAGATCACCACTCAGATCATACATAGATCATATACTATCTATAAGAGGAGACCCTTGTATTTTTTATTGTGTATTAGGTTTTCTTAAGGGTGACTCCTTAGTTGGGGGACATACATATGGTGAAGAAGGGAAATATTAAACCATGTTTTGTTAGACCCTTTGATATCACTGGGTAGATATGGGAAGTGTTGTATCATCTAGACCTCCATTCTCACTATCGAGGTATTCATGATGTGTTCCTTGTGTCATAGATTTGTGGGTACATACCTGATCCCTGCATGTAATTGATTATGAGAACGTTGAGCTAAAGAATGGCACATATTATGAGGATCTCATGGTGTGGATCATAAATCGATGCAAGAAGGTGTTGTGAGAAAAGATGATACCACTTATCCAAATTTAATGGCAACATGGAAGAATCTAGGAAGAGATTTGGTAATGTAAATATGATGTTCAAGATCAATGGTCTGAGATGTTCAAGAAAGACTATTAGAGTTACTTATTGAGAATGAGATGTTGAAAAAGGGGTATAATTATAATATCTTTATTTTTTTAAAGATAGTAAAACCCTATTGTTGATAAATTATAAGTGTATTATATGAAAAAATAATTTATCAATGAAATTAAATCTATAATTGTATTAAAGGCTTTGAGTAAGGGTAAAATCCCATTTAACACATTATAATATTAAATAGAATATTTTTTGATGTCAAACACTGGGTTTATGCTAGATTTGAAGGCCCAAAAATCCTTTATGCAGACAGAATAAAAATATGTAATATACTATATTACACATACATGATTTGTTCAAAATAATTTAATATCTCCCAAATGGTGCATCATATTAGAAATCTAAGACAAATGTTAGGTCTATAATGTGGTGTTTACCTTATTCTTGGTATAAAATTAGTGAACGTCTAGTGTTTTACCAGGTCACTCCTGAGAATAATTTATTTAATATTTTTTAATATATTATTTTTTAAAAAAATAAATTAATATATCTGAAATGGTACATCAAATGAGAAATGAAAGGCCACCGTTAGGTCTAGAAGACAATGTTCTTTTTAGGAAGGTTATAACATTTGTGATCATCATATGTTTATTCAAGTCTCTTGTGAGGATAAGTTATTTAATATTTTTTTATTATATCAAATTTTCAAAAATAAATTAATATCTCTCAAACGAAATCTCATATGAGAAATTCCTGACCACAGAAATGTAGGGTTTACCCTACGTGGGTTATAAATTTTAGACACAATTGGATTCAAGTCAGGTCTCTTGATAAATCAAGGTTTTAATAATTATTGATATTATAATATTAAATTAATTAATAGAAATATGTTTTTTGAGGGGTCTTATTCTTCAACACATCTTCTTACATTGATGAAGCCAAGAGTATTTGAAAGATTATTTTAAATGAATTTTGAACCAATTCAAAATCATTAATGCCTTATTAAGTTAAAATCAATAACTCCACATTGATTTTTGGGTTGATTAACAGTTGAAATTAGGTATTTATTTTCCAAAAATATTGACCACATGACTTAGGGTTCCATATAGAAAAAATATTAAAATATCATAGGTGGTTGATCTAATTTATTATGATTAACCACAAAACCTTCTTGGGCTTGATTTATAAACTCTCAGCAGGCCCCCATCGTGGACCTTCCGGTCTCTGTTTGTTTCCAGGCATTACACATCATATATCCAGTTTTTTTTTTAAATTTTTTATTTTATTTATTTTATTTATTTTCATCCATTATTCTACCTAAATTTTGAAAAAAGGAATTTAAATTTAATATTGAGAAAAAACTATCAAGTATAATTCATAAACAGTTTTATCAAAGGATATTTTTTTGAAAAATATCAAAAGACCAAAATATATAATTATATATATATATATATTGATAATCACATTAAATTTTTATGTATAATTTATTAATACTATAAAATGTAAATTATTTTTTATTATCAAGAAAAAATTATTAAATAATTTATCAGTGGATAATTGCGTTAAAATTATCAAAGGATATTTTTTCAAAAATTATCAAAAGATATATCTGTGTGTTTGTGTGTGTGTTGATAATAACATTGAATGTTTATGGATAATTTATTAAAATTATCAAATGTTAATTATTTTCAGATTATCAAGAAATAATTATGAAATGAATTATTTATGGATAATTGTGTGGAATTTATCAAAGGATAATATATATATATATATATATAAACACATTGATAATCACATTGAATTTTTAATGATAATTTATAAAAATAAAATTATCAAAAGATGATAAATTATCAGAACTGATTATAAAAAGGATAATTTAGGATAAAATTATCAAATATAAATATAAAATGGATAATTTCTATTAAAATTATCAAAATTAAATTAGAAAAATAATTTATAATATATTATAGAAATATAATTATAAAGTATAATTTAGGTTAAAATTATAAAATAAAATTATAAAAGGTTAATTTGTTTTAAACTATAAAAAAAACTATACAGAAAAATTTATAATAAATTAAAAAATGATAATTATAAATAATAATTTTGGATAAAATTAGAATATATAATTATTAAAGGATAATTTTTATTATATTATCAAAAGATAACTAAAAATGGTAGTTTAAAATAAAATTTCAGAAGATAATTATAAAGGGAAAATTATTGATAAATTATAAAAATGATAATTATTCTTAAGGAGAATATAGAGAGCACATACCTTGATAATTAAAAAATAATTCCGGAGGGAGAAAATATCATCGCATGTGATATTGAAATGATAATTCAAAAATTATATAGGAGAGAGAAAGTATCATTGAATGTCATATTTTATTTCTTTTTAAATAAAATATCTATTTTTTGTTCTATGAAACCTTAAAGAACCTCAAGTGTTGAAATTTCTATAATAATGTTGTGAAGAGGTGTTCTTGACTGGTTCTATTTTATTTACCTGATTCTTATCCACTAGAAAAGATTACAACTTTGGAAGCAATTTTTTATATTTATTTCACTTATTCATTTCCCAAAATTTCACTATGATTATTTATTCATTGTTTTATTGTTTTTAATTATTATCTTGGTCGATGAAATGATACATAAGGTATATTCTCCCCATTGAAATATTTGGACCCTCGATGCTAGCTAGAAACCTCTTACGTACGGTGAGGCGTAAATGTGGTCTTGTGGAATTCATAATTGGACCTGGTGGTTTTGGTCAGGATGTTACACTAAGAAAGAAGACCATTCATCCAAATGATGATTCTATGAGAGTAGATTCAATTTAGATAAATCTGATTTGAGAATAAAATAAACCCTTAATTATTAAGAAGACTTTGAATCATTAACTGTTCTCTAATCTCAAGAGATTGTTGAATGCGGTGAAGAAGATAATAATAAGAAATGTATTAAAGGCCTTTTTTGATGAAAATAACAAAATCATGGAGGGGAACCTTGAATAATTAAAATATTAAATTATTGGGAGTCTCATGATGTTTCTTAATTATCTTCAATGGAAGCTCAAGGATCTTTGAACAAAGCTTCTAAAGTTATAGTGCTTTGATGGATGGAACATGATTTTGATTGGTAGGTTTTTTTTCATTTTGTGTTTACTTCAAATGATTTTAATTGTAGGAATTAGGGTTGTAGTTTAATTTATGTGAAATTATGAAACTTGAGTTTCTAGGATTGAGACCCTATATTCAACCCAAATAAGTTCAAAAATTTGATCATGCATGTATAGATTTAGATTAGGGGCCATAGTTGGTTCTTCTGGAATTCACAAATTCTCTGGAATATAGCATATGTGGTTGGTATCCCTATCAATATTGATGGTAAAATTGAACATGAAATACATAGAAACTTTTAAAGGGTATTTATTAAAGTGGACTTATGCTCACTTCTTATTGAGATTGTGTTCCTTATTGTTGGAAATTATAAGATGGAACTCTTAGTTGAGTTAGAGAGGAAGCTTTCCTATTGTAGTAATTGCTCATACATTAGACACTAAAATGACCATTGTCATAGGAATTTCGTTTGTGAAAATTGTACGAAGAATATCCATCATGTGGACAAATAAAAATTTAAACTGGCTATTACAAATGAAGAGGGAATGGATAAAAGTGATAAGGATAATAAAATTGGGTGTCCTCAATCATCTCAAGGCCATATCTCATTCGCTTATGTGGTCGGTGGTCGATATATACCCGCTCCATAAAATAATATCAATCAATTAGTGAGGAATGAATTTCCATATATGGATACCATGGTCCAATGGGAGTCTTATTTATCAAAATGTGGTGGCATGGTTGATTTCCCTGAAAATCAAGAACATGATAGTGAAATTAAAGGGGACTCCATTGCTTTAATATATGAGAAATACTTTTCAGTAGGTAAAATAACTAATGGAATACTTCACCCCATGGGGCCTTTATCACATATAAATAATGATATTACATTATATGGGTATATGATACATGGTATTAATGGAAATTAGAAAGATTTGGAATATGAGGATATACAAGATATGGTGTCTACATATATCTCAGATCAGGATATAATGATTTCAACTATTTATAATAAAATTATTTTGAACCATGTGCATGATCTTTGAATGGATATATCTGATTTTTCTTCTCTAGTGGTCACAAAGAAACAAGGTATGGACATTTAAAATGTAGTTGTTACTGTGATTTCCTACATATGTGAAGGAATGAACCTATAATAGGGGCTCGATCTTTTGAGAAACATTTAAAGGTTGTTGATTCTGGAAGAAGTGGGAAGAATGAAAATTCACAACCCATCCTATTTTATTTTCTGTATTACATCAAATACCCAACCTTTGATTCCATTTATCTTATGGTTCATGATAGGAAAGGTAAAAAATCGATTCATAATTCATATCACTATTCTTTTCCGACTGCACAAGTTTCTAATGAGGATCTTTATGTGGATTCTCCCCACCATTGGGAATTGTCACATGGGGGAAATACCACACAATCTATGATTAAAGATAATCCCCCCCAATGAGGACTCAATTAATAATGATGCCCCAAAGCAAGAAGGATTTAACAACGATGCATAAAATTTTGAAATAAAGAAACGATCTAACCAGAGACCAAGACATTATGCCTCCTAATGAGGAAGATAAATCATTGGGCATAGATAATCAGGATGGTCGATGCCAAAATCCTAATAAATTGAGGAGATGAAAACACTCGAGAGGCCAGGGTGTATCCTAAGTAAGGTGTGATAAACATAAAAAATGGTGAGTGCTTCATGACTTGATATTGATGATAGAAATACTTGCATCACTTTTTAGACTTGTAACCCCTCTATTCTCTTGTGATAGTATGCTTTGTTTTAATAATAATTTTTTTGGGAATATGAGTTTTAAATATATGGTTCATGTCATTCCTGGTATATAACATTACTCATTCTTACGTTAATGGTTTAAATAATAATAATAATTAAGTATAATTTAATTAAATATACAATTACAATAATGGTTTAAGCACGATAGAATGAATTAATAGATATAATGTTCAAAATATTGTTGTTAAAAAATTATCTCAGTAATAATATAATGGAAATTTATAGTTGTAAACTCTTTTTAACTAAAGACATAAAAAAAATAACTAAATCCTCATAAAAAAACTATTTTAAAAACTGAATGGTTTGGTATTTTCATAATTTATTAATAACATATTTTTTTTATAAAAAATGATCAATCCACGTTTGAGACCCTAAAAATATTCCTTTAACAAACTTGTATTTTATATTAATTTTTTTTAAATAAGAATCAAATATATTATTTTGATAAAAATTTAATACATTAATATTGCTTCAATATATCACAAGAGTCCTTGATATGCATTTAAAAATATATAAAATATGGAGTAAATTTGTTAATCCACATAAAATGATTAATATACTTATAACAAGTTACATACTTTGATTCAATGATAAAAGTAGCTATAAGTATTCATTTGACACTCTTTTGAGAAATAGTTCCTCCTATAATAATAAAAATAATTTTTAAAGTATAAAATTAATATCTAGGATTCCTATAATAGGAAAAACTATTTTTATTTGTATAAATTTTATGATGGAAAAAAATTCATCATAAATAATTTTTTTATGGAGTGTAGAGATAAAAAATATATCCATCACATATATACCAACTTCTATCATAATTAGGTTATTATATTTTATATTATTTATGTGGGAATTATATTAGCATAAAGGGAGTTTGAAATTTAAAATAAAAAATTTTTTATAATGAAATTATCATTTCATATCAAAACTTATTTTTGATAGAAACAAATTTGTTTAAAAAAACAATTTCCTTTAATAATTTTTTTTCCAATAAAGAATGTTTTTCTTTGAAAAATATATATTTTTATAGATATGTATCATCCTCTAAAAATAAGTATTGAAAAATGGAAACTAAATTATTTATAAGGATGTTTAGTTATTTTTTGATGGGTACCATTCCATCTCAAAAAATATCATTATTTTGTATCAAAATAGTTTTATGTGAAGTATGTGTAAATTCCATAAAAAATAATAAGTTACAATGATAAATATACATAATTACTCACTAATAAATTTTGATTTGTGATGATGGAATAAACACCCATTATAAATGATTATGGAAATAAGATATTTATAAAAAATCATCTATTGAAATTTTCAACCTCCATTATGATAAATGATACATCTTGTCATAAAACATCATTGATACACTAATAAAAAAATATTTTTAGCATCTAGGTATATGAAAAAAGGTTTTTTATAATATATTTTGATTATATTTTTAATTTTGGTTACTCATTTAACAATTTTTTATACTGAACCACTCATGTCATTCACACTCCCAAAGCCACTCTCTTTGATTTCATTGATCTATATCATCCTATAGTGAAGGTTCCTCTAGAAACTAATTGAAGGGAATAATTTATCTCATCTAATGACCCCCTACACTAGTTCCTCATAATGTTATTAAAATGATGGTGTAAACCCCTATCCTTCTCATCCTCCTTATATCACTGCCTCCCAGTTTCATTTGAGTTATAAATGTAATACGAACATATGTTTTGATTTTTGATGTTTAATATTTATAAATATTATTAGGGATATATTTAAGTCCATATAATATTATCTTTAATATTATATAAAAGGAATTGATGATTTTTTAAATACCTTATTCAAATGTTACGGGGCCTGGTATTCAATTATTCATCTACCCTATAATATCCATATTTTATGAATATATCGAGTTTTAAGACTCTATGATTTTATTAGTTAGTTTGTTTCTTGTTTTAGTTAAAAATTTTGGAATTATCTTTGAGGAATAAACCTATATGAAGAAAATTTAAATTTATATACAATACAATTTCATTTTTTTTCAAAACATTAATTGGGTGCTATAAATAAAAAATAAAATTTAATGAAATATATAGCTCATTAGATCTAGATCCAAGTAATTACATAATATTTACAAGTTTTACATTGAATTTTTTTGCTTAAATCCATTTTATTCTACATGAGTTATTTTTAATTTTAGTATTAAATACTTAAAACCAGCTAGATATGAGGGTTTTGATTGGTTTCATTCCATGATAAATTTTTACATTTTATATTTTTTTGTTGTAAAATATTTTATTTCATTTAGTATAAATGAAACTGAATAAATTATAATTTTATCTAGTAGTTGAAAACTTCCGTATGAAATTTTATTTATGTAGAAAATTGATGCTTTAAAATTGAGATCTATATACCTCATCATGTATTTTCTCTCCATGCTAGTATTTTTAAATTTCTTACTTTAATTTTCAGAAAAAATACCATAAATATTAAATAAATATATGTTGTATCCATTATATAAATATATAACACAAAAATATTTTTTTATAAAGAGATAATGAATAGATGTATCTCTATTTTCTTATTTTTCTCAAGTATTGAGTCAAATTTTAAATGTTTACACAACACTTATTTGAATATAAGTTCAATATTATCATAATAAAATTATTTTCACAACATGAGAGAGTAGATTATCTTTTATCAAATGAAATTTCTATGATTTTAATTTCCTAAAAATAAAGGTTGCGTACATGTGTCCCTTGATTTTGGGATTTACTTGGGGTATTCGAGATGATAGGTTTCTGAAGGGTTTTATAGGATATAACTTTACCCAAGTACAATGGAAGAAAATGAAAAAACTAACCACATGATTAATGGATAAAATGAAATAAAATATATAAAAAAATTATACCTCACTATCCCTTTTAAATATTTCATAATAGTGAGATATATCCCTTATAAACAATAAAACAACACGTATCTCTAAAGGTATTCAATACTTAAAATGGAATAAAAAATGATTTTGTAAAACTTATTCTTCTTTAAATATAATTCTACTGCCGCCTTCTAGGTTAATGAAGAAAATAGAATGCGAAAGTGTTTCAACTTTCTAGAAAATTATATTCCTTGTTCAAAATGATTTCCATAAACTCCCATTATATATATTAACATTATTGAATGAAGGATTTTTTGGGTCTATGAATAACTTCATATAATCCCACAAGGTGTACCTCCATCAAAACTTACTATATGGAATAAATTCTCAAAATGAAAACCCATTCAAAGATGTCTAGAGCATGGAAGAAAATTATACCCAGGACACTACACCATAATGTAAAACATTTGAATAAGGGAATATATAAGACTATTTAAAGAAACAATCAAATGAAAACTCAAAGGAGTAATAATAAGTTTTTACATGGTTCAGAATTTTGTAATAATCCCTGTGGGGAATTCCACTTCAATTTTATTTATGATAATTAGAGGATGATTAAAATTTAATATTTTACAAAAATAGTTGAACCATACCACTCTAAATAGAGAGGTCTATCCAGATCATCTATTATTCATTTCAATCTTTTCATTATGGGATAAATTCCACATTTAATGATCTATATAGCCAAAAAAAAATTTGGTCAAAGGTTTCCACCAAATTAACTCCCCCATGAATTTTACTATTCCATATTCTAATGATCTCATAAAGATATATCATGCAGGGATCCCACCAACTAAGTCAAAATCTATTCTGATAGTAACTCCCATTCACTATACTATCTTCTATAATGTCTAGTTATCACTATTTGACTACTCCATCTAAACATTTATACATTTTTTATTTCATTCCACCATCTCCATCCATTGATAAAATGTTATACTATCCATAGTTACTCCATCTATTGGTTTTAATATCTTAGCCGAAAAATTGTTTCCAATACTAAAACTCAAAAAATTATCACATGGAAATCATTTTCTCGAGCTTCATCACTAATTCCCCCATAGGTCTTAGTATAACTCCATCTATTCTATAAACATCCATTTTAGCTTCACACAGGTCCCATGAAATGATTTTTAGTCAACCCAAACTAATTAAGGCACAACATTGCCTCACCACTTCTTGAGTCACGAACTTTATCAAGATGTCCATTTTATTTTGAGTTCTGTCTATATTCCAGAGGTTAATAACTTTATCCTCTGACAAATATTTTATAAACTGGAACTTTAGATCAATGTGTATAATATGAAAATTAAACATCAAATTTATAGCTAAGAGGATTACACTCTATGTCTCCTAGAATAAAAAAACAAATTCCTTACCTCTTATAAGGTCCTCAAAAAAACCTTTCACCCAATCCCACTCCTTACCTAATTATATCAAAAAGATAAACTCTTATTCCATTACTGAGAGTGAAACTATTGGTTAAATATTTGACATCCAATGAATTTATGTTTCAATGAATGTAAACACATCCCTAGTGGTTCTCTTCCATACATTCGAATCTTCACCAAATTTTGAGTCCATAAGTCCTTGTAAAGGAGAATCCATTATGATGAAAAGTTATAATTCATTAAATTTTTTTATGTATCTAAGAACCCACTTCATAGTCTACCAATGTTATATTATTTGTTTTGAAATAAACTAGAAAATAACTCCCACTAGTTGTAAAATTTTATGATAATTAAAAACCATGACATACATCAAAATTATGATAAATGATGTATAGGTAACTTTCATCCTGTACTCAAACTCAATTTTTGTTAATGATTCCTTATCTATTATAATATTTAATATTTATTCCAATTGTGTGCTTACTGGTTTTACCTCACCCATACTGAAGTGCTCCACTAGCTTCTAGACATAATCTAACTGGATAAGGTACAAAGTATTATAACCTGAATCTTTAACTATTCACATCTCAAAAAAAATATTTCACAAAACTAAGATCCTTTATCTAAAAAATTATAGAGAATTAACCTATCAACTCATTGATTATTTCATTTATCAAACCCATAATCGATATTTTATCTACATAGAGATATAGGATAAAAAACTCCCATCACCAAACTCCTTGTATTAATAGAAATGATTATTATTTATTTAGATGAATTTAATATCCTTTATAAATTCATTTAACATTATATTCTTATTTATTGCTTCCTTTTTAAAGCTTTAAAGTTTATGATTTAGTCATTAAAAATGTCCCTAGTTCCATTGATCCTTCAGACTTACTAGTTTTTCTATGAATATTTAATCCTCAATGTCTCTATGAATAAATTACATCTCCTCATCCATATAATTTAAATGAGGCCCTTTAAATGAAATTGTACTTAACACCACTTGGATCATCATGTTCTTAACTATTGAAGAAAAAATATTTGAAAAATACACTCTTTACATTTACTAAGAACCTTTCATGACTATCTTGATCCTATACCTCTGTCTATTATTTTATTCTTCCTTCATTAAATAAACCCACTTATTTTTCAAGAATTTATTCCAAGAATTCCTCTATGTAATCTCTCATTTTTTTGAAAACAATGAGGGAATCAAGTTCATCCCTCATGTATCACTCTCAATATTTATGGTATTTCAAACTTCTTGCCTCTTCTAGGAATTTTGTATCTTTATCACCCATTGGAAGCAGATAATGGAAACTAATTTCATACCTTTTTACTGGGAACCTCTCTTTAGTATATCTCTACAGTTGTCTATATGGGTGAGCTCCTTTTTTTATTGAAAATTATAGAGTTATATATTATGAATATTATTCTCAGGAATCCATAATCCTTATGATTTTTGATATTTCTAAACTACAAAACACCATCTGAACGTAACCTCCTTCTAGTATATACTTTGAATGTTCTAGTGTTTTCAAAACTACCATACTTCCTAAATTATACAGAACACTATCTTATAGACATAAATTTAGGTGTACCTCATCTTTTTATGATTCATTTCATTCATTATAAAATTATTCTTGGTTATAATCCCTCAGTAAGATCTATTTATTAAAGATAATATTTTGACTCCTAATGCTTTTTTGAGTGTTATTATCATATATTTGAAATCTTAACTACTCTTCACTATATAAAACAATGAAGCATGATAAAATCATAGCGTCTATCTTGTATATTTAATTATCATAAAAATGAACATATAAGAGTGAACTAAATACATTGATGCGATTGAAATAAACATTCCTTATGGTCCAATTTTTTTGGAAGTTTCTTATTGACTAGAGTTGGAATACACTAGTTTATTAAGCAATCCCTGTAGTTCATATATTCCACCTAATAAACATTGGGAAACCCCACATGAATCCTCATGATCCTAAAATTCTCTAGTGGTATTTGGTTTTTCCTCTCTACAACTATATTGTACTCCAGATTCCCTGGTATGGTCTCCTAAAACTAATCCCCCTTCAAATAGTAGAACCTTAAAAACTCTCTAATTATACACTCCATATTATTGTTCGACCATAAGCACTTAAACTTTAATGCAGAATATTTTCCACTATGTATCACCACTGAATTAAAGTCTTGAACACAGTTGAAAATAATTAATTAGAAAGAACACGCAACATTTTCTTGTGCAATCATCAATGAAGGTCACATAGTAGAGTTATCCTCTATGAAAATACACTATATATGGACCCCAAATGTGTGTGTGAACCGACTTTAACTACTTGGGATTTTGTACTTTCCCTTCGGTCCAAAAAGACACATCCTTATATTTACAAACAATATAGTCTTCACATGTTACATAATCTATTCTATCAATCTTTAACATACCTTTTTTAGTGATGATTTTCATCCCATTCACATTGTGATGATCTTGATAACCATGAAATTAATTCATAGAAGACAACTCTCGAAAACATAATTCTCATTCTGATAACCTTATAAGGTACAAAGGCCCAACGTTCACTCTTTTAATAAAAAAGTAACCACATGAAATATTACACTCACTATCCTTGAAAATTGTATAGAAACCTAAATCAACAATTTGAACCACTTAGATTAAGTTTTTATTTAACCATGGTATGTTTTACATATCTTTCAAATCTAGTATCCTTCCATTCCTTATCTCGATCAAAAAATATTATACCTATATGAACTCAAGAGCCTTATTATTTTAAATATGTGTCTTGAAAAGTATTCCAAAATCTTAATTTCCCATTCTCCCTCTCTCAAATGTAGAATGGAATGATGATCCAAGTCTATCACCAAAGATCCTAATGAACTAGCTTACTGTAACACCCTGAGATTTTATGAAAAATATTCTTTTAATTTCATTAATTTCTTGTGTTGTACGCTACACCAAAAGGATATTTCACAACACGCATCCTTGAATTGCCTTGCATTACACGCAAGCGTGACCTTCCGCGATAGCGTGTGTTGTACGCAATACCGAGTTTCACTAAACAATGATATACTATTAAAATATTATTAAAACTAGCCGTTATGAATAGTAATAACCACTTTTTGAAATTTTGTAAATTTTATTTTTCAAAATGGACTTCATTTTTGGATCCGAAATATCTAAATTATCTTAGGGTGAAATTTTGGTACTTTTCAGATAACTTTCATTTTCTGATGAATAGTGAAAATTACAAAATTTTAATTAAAAACAACCTTTTTAATCGAAATAATTAATAGTGATAAATTATTAATTTGAGTGGTTTTAAATTATATTTAGAATATATTTTTACAATTTAATACAATGTTGGTCATTGGATGTAATTTCACATTTAAACCAGACATAAACAAATGTCAATCTTTTGATAGTTATTATCTCTTAAGAACACACTATTTGTTTTGACGACGGGAATTAATTATTAAATTAAGTAATGCAACATATATGTTTTAAATTTGGTAAAATAGACATCATTTTTCAGTTCATAATATCAAATATAGTTTGGGCATAATTTTTGGTATTTTTCTGAAAACTTTCATTTTTTGAGGAATAGTGAAACCACTAAGTGGAAGTTAAAAAAATGAATTTTTCATAAAAAATAATTTTACCAATTCTGTGAGTGGAATTTCAAAAATACTAGAGACACAGTTGATGTCAGTAATTAAAATGTGGTTCAATGAGATGAAAATAATTTTTGGTGAATAGTAACTTTTTACTTTTTTTACCACAGTTAAAAGTAAATAGGGTAATTAAGGGTACAAATGATATTATTATTACCCTAACACATGTCCTAATTCTATTTGATAAGTGTAATTTGACCAAAAACAACCTTAGTAATAAAATATGACCATTTAGGCCCACTTGGATTAGATTAGGACATTTATTATTAATTTATTTAAAGAAGGGTTAAAATAGTTAAAATAAAAGTTTAATAAGTATATCATTTTTAATATAGGGTTATAAATAAGATAAATTCAAATATGAATATTAATTAGAAATATAAAAATATTTCCTACATAATGGTATTTTATTTGTAATTTTTAGACATTAAATATTTTAATGTATTTATGACACAAAGATGATGCAGTAATTATCTTATTAATGAAATATTGACATAATTGATGTTATAAATAGCAAAATAAAAGTAATTTGAGACTTTTTATGAATTAAACTAATTTAATAGGTTAATATGACATGTTATTATTGATATAATTAACTTTTTTTCGAACTAATCAGTCTTTTATGATTTTCACAAAAATCAACTACTAAATAGTGTCAAAATTGACATAAAATAGTTTTTAAAACAAATATTATATTATTAATTTTAATTTTATTCCTAAAAATATAAGGTTTGTCAAAATCAATTAGATAAGATTATATATATTAATAATGAACAACTGGGGTTTCTTTTGGCTTCTTATAGTAAGTTTATTAACCTTATAGTGTAAGAACACAAAAAGACACGGTAAAAGTAAAATTATCTAACTTAATGTTAAATCAAAATGATAAGGTTAAAATAGGAACCTAAACTTGTCTTAATTCTATTGGATGAGCGGATTTCGACCCATCCCCACCTTAGCTTCGAAATAAATCAATTTGGAGCAATTTAAAACCGAATTTGGCTTTATAATAAAATAATATTTTTGGTTATTCCAAAGGTGCCCCTCTCCTCCCTTATAAAAGGGCACCTCCTCCCTCCCTTCCTCACACCAATTTGAGCCTTCCATCTCGTCCAAACCCTACCAAATTCTCTTCTACACTTCCCTAGAAATATCCTAGAGGTACTGGTTTTCTTCAAAGACCAATTTTAGTGCCCTAAGAGGAGGTCTCAAATAGGCGCTTCAAAGAAGAGGTAATGTCCGTTACCGATTCTTTCAACTTTATTTCTTCTTTTAATTATTATTATTTAGTTGTTTCATTATGAAGTAATAACATAAGTATCACTCATATACTGATATGTTATTATAAGTATGAAACAACCCTATTTCAACATCTATCCCTCCTACAGAAAACAAAATCACCGCGCGTGCGTACGTACGGAATACTGTCTCCACACCGTGGTGTAATCTGTTTTTTCAACACCACCTTACTTGGATGGGTATAATGGTGTAAATAATAACAATATATAGTTATTATACCATCATAATGATTCTTATATATTGTATCATCCACTCCAATTCAATTCAATAATTATGGAAACTATATCATCGCTCGTGCGTACGTACGGACTACCGTCTCCACGACGCGATGAGATTCATTCTCCATGTTAACCATTTAATAATGATTATAAAGTATATATAAGAAATAATAATGAAATATATGACATAATAAAGCTACTGGATTTATGTATATATATATTTATGTCATATACTTAATTCCATTCAATTCAATAAGGAAACGAAAACAGCGTTCATGCGTACGTACGGCCTACCGTCTCCATGAACGCTGTATTTCTTTCCATTTATCGATCCATTATATATAAATATTCTGAATATATATTATAGATAAATCATGTTTTACATTATCGATTTAATTAATCATGATCTAAGTAATCATATTAATAATTACAAGTCAAAACTCGGACGACAAATGAAATGATTTTACCCAAAACGCTCTTTAACATGGAATTTACAAAAGAACGGGTAATATAATGTCATAAGTGAACCATATATGATATCATAACAATTAATATGATTCTGTAATAAGTCAATAACATTTTTTAAATCATTATACAGGAGGTTCGGACACTTACGAAGCAAATCGGACCTAAGGTAAGGGAAAATATCACAATCTCATTTTTATCCGAGATTGTTTATACCTTGGTATTTACTGGGGTTACGTTTATAATCCATGACCATGTTTTCTAAAAATGATTTCATAAAATGTTTACCATTATTCCATGGATGTTTAAAGTCATTTTTACCCTTTATTGACTTCTTACCACATTGTATTAATGGAATCTTTCCTTTGGTTACCATATAAGGTACTTTTTGACTTTTCTGACAAAAGTACAAGGAGAATGTTATTTTTAACTTATACGGCGTGAACAAATTTTTACGGTTTCATAACGCCTCATTTTAAAGAATATTCCTCTACAATATTACATGATTATTTTCAACAAAACCCTTATCTTTTAAAATTGCATGGAATTTTGTGAAAAGAAAATGATTTTAAAGACGAAAGGATATTTTCCTCAAGAATTAATTTCAAGTGTTTTGTCAAAACTATTTTCCAACTAAGTTGACATTATTTTATATGTGTATGTTTCAAGTAAAATATCTCTATTATTTAAATGGTTTCAATTTTCTTATGATGAAATGATATCAATTGTTTATGGATTATGTTATGATGGCATGATGTTTAAGAATCCCATTTTATTTCATGGGTTATGCTATGCTGTATGATTTATGATTTTGTGGCACACGAAAGAATTATTTCATTATGAGATGGGTGGGACCTATATCTCCCTCCAATGAATTGGTTAAAGATTTATATCTCATGAGATAGACATGGATGGAACGACAAGTTAAACCGGTTCAGTAATACAGGGCTGGAACGAGGAGTGAACTCGATTCAGAAAGGGACTTTGTCCACTAAGATGGTCTTGGCAGCAATTCCTTGGCTACTATGGAAAACATATCATGTTCTTAATGGTTACCACAATTACATGTTTTATTACCATGCTATTTTATCATTCTTAATGTTTCTTTATGATCTATTCCTTACGTACTTCCATGTTTTATGTCATTGCTCAAGATTTTGATGTTTAAATATTATGTTCATGTTTTTAAGTTAAAATGTATATGGTATGTTTTATTTTATCAATGCTTACACTTACTGAGTATTTGAGCTCACCCTTTTTATGTTTTCTTTTCTCCAGGATATAAATAAAGGTTTTAGGTAAGAAAAAAAGGGGAATATCTTTATGGTAGATGTTGAATATCTTTCACCATGATTAGAAGATTACGTTCCAAGTTTCCAAAGACACTAAACTATTATAGTCCTTGTGTGTCTGTTTTTGTTATGTATTAAGTATTCCGCAAAAGTAATGTAATATCTATGTACGTCAAGCTTTGTGTCTCTACAATTGGTATCAGAGGAAAAGTTAATCAACCTTTGGAAACTTGGATGCGAGAACATTAGTGAGATCCCTAGAGATATTTCTAATGTATGTCTAGGGATGTACCTAAGGTTAAGTATACATATAGGTTATAGTCCTAGAATTACACTAAAAATATTAGAGTTAAACCTAAAATGTTAGATATTGAAGGTACTACCCCTTTATTATGTTGTTTTCCCTATCATGATTTTTACCTCTCACACTATTCTTTTTGGGTTTTAGAAAATGGCTGGAAACAGAAAGATTCATGATAACGGAGGATATGACGGACAATGGAATGATATTCTTCATGAGAAACCAAATGTAATGGGATTTGGAAGTCCAAACATCGTTATTATTACTAATCCGGAATCTCATAATATGATCAATAATCTCAACTTTGGTAAGTTTCCCGACTCAGATAATAAGAGAAATATGGAGTTTCATGATGATCATAGAGGAAAGAAAGTTCAATTCCCCTCATGTAAATCATGTGGGAAGAGGCATCAGGGAGATTGTTTCAAGGGAACTGGAAGATGCTTTGGGTGTGGAAAAGAAGGACACAAAGCCAGTAAGTGCAAAGGAAAAGGTTCAGTTAACACCATGGATGAGGATAATGGTATTGCTACGACATCAATAATGGTTAAATGTTTTAAATGTGGAATGTACAGGCATTATGCAAACCAATTCCCTATGGGAATGTCTCATGAAGAAAATCAGTACGGTCGTATGGGTAGTATTTATGTTGATGATGATGAAGAGACTACAAATGATATGTTAGATGAAAGAATTGTTGAAGCTCGGTCAATGGTTTAAGAAGGTAGTGGAATGATTACATGTTTATCAAGTGTAATGTTGTATAAGTAATCTCATGGTACTATGGAATAAAGAGACATCTAAGGATTGTTACACTATTGTCTTTCCTTGAGTTTTGAAAGTGTATGATTAATGGTACTAGTATCCATGAAAGGTTATTCAGATATTTTTGGAATGTAGATGATATGCGCACAATGAAGGGATAAGGAGAAAATTAAATGTTCGGATAGTATTCATGAGCTCATGACTGATATAAGGAAATAGTTATATCATGGTTTGAGTATATAAAATTTTGGGTTTTTGGTATGTGGAATGAGTTAAATTTTGACAGCACTCATGTTTTTACTAAGATTCAATGGGTATTTATTTTTCAAGAGAATACATGATTAAGGCCTTAGAATATTTGGAATGTAACCAACAAGACATATCTTATGATATATGGGGATCAACGATGGTATTAACATGCTTGTTATATGAAATATCTGGTAATCGTTTTCACTATATTATGAGAGTGGACTGCAGTATTATGGATAAGCCTAAAGATTGGAATGGATTATGTTGGACATAAGTTAGTATTGTTTAAGGATAGAAGTTTTTTCGATATTATTGATGGGATGTTATAGTAATGTTGTTTTAGAAAAAAGGACAACCTACAGGACGGGTGACAACCCATCGCCTCGGACAAGGCTGTAGGAATTGACCCCACAACCGAAGTGTGACTAGACTTTATCACCTACCACTGGCCTACAGGAAGTCCCTGGTTAGTAGAAACTAGTTTTATTTTATTAAGAGGTATGATATATGAAGTATAAGTTCATTTTTGGAACCATATACGATTAATCTAACCATAATATGGACTTATAACTTTTTCTATCCTTTTGTTTGAAATAGATGGAATGACCCATCATTCTATCACATGATCTGCTAACACATCACGAATAACAAATTCAACTTCATTTCTTTAAGGGATGAAGGGGAAATTTTTCAATTCACGAACAATAGTGAAATTTTACCAAAATCATCTAAGTATTTCTTTTAATTCACCAACTTTAGGGAAATGATCTTGAAAACCAAAAATGCTGTCCTAGTGCCCTTATATCTGATGAATCATATGGTACCTTAGATCATCGCAAATCTATGGCTTTGTGATTGTTGGCTATTTCATAGCCGTGTTCTCTACCACTCTCCATCAGAACTTGATGGTTATATTTTTCTTCCATATCCATATTTTCACCTATGTTCTCCTACGTGGAAACCCAATGATGAGTTAATTTGGGTAACCGTTACATTTCATACTTTAGTTTTTAAAGGCATGTTTGGGTATTCCTTTTTACGATGTGGGTTTCTATTAAACAAACTTTCGAGTAGTAAACCATTTATAACCCCGACGAATTTCGAGGGTGAAATTCATTTTAAGGGGGGTAGAATGTAACACCCTGAGATTTTATGAGAAATATTCTTTTTAATTTCATTAATATCTTGTGTTATATGCTACACCAAAAGGAGCTTGCACAACACACATCCTTGACTTTCCTTGCATTACACGCAAGCACGACCTTCCGCGATAGCATGTGTTGTATGCAATACCGTGTTTCGCTATACAATGATATGCTATTAAAATATTATTAAAACTAACAGTTATGAATAGTAATAACCACTTTTTGAAATTTTGTAAATTTTATTTTTCAAAATGGAATTCATTTTTGGATCTGGAATATCAAAATTAGCTTAGGGTGAAATTTTGGTACTTTTCGAATAACTTTCATTTTCTGATGAATAGTGAAAATTACTAAATTTTAATTAAAAACAACCTTTTTAATCGAAATAATTAATAGTGATAAATTATTAATTTGAGAGGTTTTAAAGTATATTTATAATATATTTTTACAAATTAATACAATGTTGGTCATTTGATGTAATTTCACATTTAAACCAGACATAAACAAATGTCAATCTTTGGATAGCTATTATCTCTTAAGAACACACTATTTGTTTTGACGACGGGAATTAATTATTAAATTAAGTAATGAAACTGATATGTTTTGAATTTGGTAAAATAGAAATCATTTTTCAGTTCATAATATCAAATATATATTAGATATAATTTTTGGTATTTTTCTGGAAACTTTCATTTTTTGATGAATAGTGAAACCACTAAGTGGTAGTTAAAAAAAATGAATTTTTCATAAAACTTAATTTTACCACTTCTGTGAGTGGAATTTCAAAAATCCAAGAGACACGGTTGATGTCAGTAAGTAAAATGTGGTTCAATGAGATGAAAATAATTTTCGGTGAATAGTAACTTTTTACTTTTTTTTTCCACGGTTAAAAGTAAATAGGGTAAGTAAGGGTAAAAATGATATTATTATTACCCTAAAACATGTCCTAATTCTGTTGGATAAGTGTAATTTGACCAAAAACAACCTTAGGAATAAAATATTAACATTTAGGCCCACTTGGATTAGATTAGGACATTTATTATTAATTTATTTAAAGAAGGGTTAAAATAGTTAAAATCAAAGTTTAATAAGTATATCATTTTTAATATAGGGTTATACATAAGATAAATTCAACTATAAATATTAATTAGATATCTAAAAATATTTCTACATAATGGTATTTTATTTGTAATTTTTAGACATTAAATAATTTAATTTATTTGTGACAAAAATATGATGCAGTAATTATCTTATTAATGAAATATTGACATAATTGTTGTTATAAATACCAAAATAAATGTAATTTGAGACTTTTTATGAATTTCACTAATTTTCTAGGTTAATATGACATGTTAGTATTGATATAATTTACTTTTTTTTGAACTAATCAGTCTGTTATGATTTTCACAAAAATCAATTACTAAATAGTGTCAAAATTGACATAAAATAGTTTTTAAAACAAATATTATATTATTAATTGTTATTTTATTCCTAATGTCACGACCCGACCCAACGGGGCTCGAGCTGCGACTCCCCAAGCCCACCTCCAATAGGCTAGGGGCTGGCGACCAGCGCCGAGTAAGCTATCACACACATGTAAGGCATTAGCCTAAGGTATCTGTACACACGCACCCACAAACACATCCATGCAACAGTGCAGAGATATAGAAACTGGAAAGTATATGCATGCATACACTATCCCACAACCAGAGAGAAACAACAAAAGTACAAAGGGAAAAACAGTTCCCACCAAAAGAAAACTACATAGCGCGTCCGACCTACTCTGAAGAAGGGGAACGCTGCCACAAACACCCGCCGGAAAGCTCCCTCGGCACAGCTCCGGTAAACACCTCGGTCAACTCGCTCACTAAGCTCCGCCTACTCCAGGTCCTCCTGGGACTCCGTCAAAAGGCCTGTGGTCTGCACAAGACACAAACATGTGCGGGAAAAGCTTGTGCAGGGGTGAGTATAAACATACTCAGTAGGCACCCCAAAAACCCAAAACCCAAGGGAGCAACTGAA
Source organism: Viscum album (assembly GCA_963277665.1). Classification (NCBI taxonomy): domain Eukaryota; kingdom Viridiplantae; phylum Streptophyta; class Magnoliopsida; order Santalales; family Viscaceae; genus Viscum; species Viscum album. Next base: position 1,164,758,889 of record OY728159.1, read on the forward strand.
AGGCAACAGTCTGCTCAACCCAGCCAGAGGGAACCCGGACGAGAGAGAAACTCCATCTCGTGACCATCCTTGGCTAACACAACTAGTCAGCTCAGCTCAGCTCAGGTGTATGCCCATACATACACCTTGAACAATCCAGATATACAAGCTCACGCCACAAAGCCACAAGAGGTACCGACCTCGTCACCAGCAACTGTCCACAACAAGGAGAGTACACCACGAACACTGTCGTACCAGATGACACTCATCCGAGAGATACACTCCATCGGGTCCCAAACAAACATCTCAGACGCTCACCCGAGAGACCACGCTCGTCGGATAACATCACTGAGGAAACATCACTGAAACAACATAACCACCAAACTCCTCGGAGAGGGGATCTCCGCTAGGGTCCGCTATGGGATACCAAGACCCACTCCGGTATACGTAGCTCACAGATAGGGGATCACTCCCAGGGTCTGCTGGGGGATACCATGACCCGATCTGGCATACGCAGTTCTCACAGATAAGGGATCACACCCAGGATCCGCTGGGGGATACCACAACCCGATCTAGCACTCAATAGAAGCTTCACACTCAGATAGAGGATCATCGTCCATATAAAGATGGTCACAACGATACCAGAACCCTATCTAGTATAACTCACGATGTAGGGGATCGAACCGACGATGCCACAACCCTACCGAAACCACGCGCTGAGTAGGGGATCGCATAACCAACGATACAACAACCCTACCGACACCAAGCGCTGAGTAGTGGATCGTATAACCAACGATACCGCAACCCTACAATAAAAATCATGTCGAGTAGGGGATCGTAAACCCGACGATGCCACAACCCTACTGTGCACGACCCACCGCGTAGGGGATTATATTACTGATGATGCCACAAACCCTACGAGGTTAACCTGCTAGATAGGGGATCGCCGCCCGTAAATAAGCGGTCACAGCGATATCAAGAACCCGATCTAGGGTAAAGATGCTAGAGGATCCACTCCGGGCCCACCGGAGGGATACCACAACTCTAACAGTTTAAACATCCCATCAAGAGGATCACAAACTCATACGAAGGTTGTGATACCACACGAACCCTCATAGGAACGAACCAAGGGAGAACCCTCAACCACTGCTGGTCCAAACGTCGCTACCCGAGCGACTCGCCCCAAAGCCACACTGCGCACCTCCGAAGCCAAAACTGAGGCCACCATCGCGTTCCACGCGGAAAAACACGCAGGATAGGCTGTTTACTCACCCGAAACGGAGCACCAGTGAAAAAGGCACTATTCACCGTAGCTAGCTCGCGCGGGGCCCACGCTATGATCCCGAAACCCATCGAGTGGATCACACCACGGCGATCCCCTCGAAAAAAAAGCGGAATCGACTACTCGCTCGCCCAAAACGGACACCCGGTGAAAAAGGTACTATTCACTGAAGGCCAGCTCGGGTGGGGCCCACGCCTGGATTCCGAAACTCATCGAACAGAACGCACCATTGCGATCCTCTCGGAAAAACACACAGGATCGACTATTCATCTGCCAAAATCGGACTCCTGGTGCAAAAGCTGCGTTTCTCCGCAAACGCCAAAACCCGGCCTCGTGGGGTCCGCACCCCGTTCTCAGTCCCAACACCCGGAAACCATCTCAAAAAGTCCGTCGTACCATCAGGGTCTCAATGCCACTGACGGCACGTCAATCGGACGCTCCGGGTAGAAGTTACAACGGCCCGTAGTCGTAAAATAATAAAATAATATTATTTTATACGACGTTTCTAACTCCCGGGCCACGATCCCGAACCCTTAAACCCTCAAAGTAAGTTCAAAAGGTCCGTCTCGACGCAAGGAGCGCGTCGCCGCAAACGGCTCGCAAATCGGAGTTACGGTTTGCGAGTTACGGGGGTTTAAAGAACCCCCGGAACATTCTGGCCGGACCACCGCAGGGTCGCCGGAAACCACCGCGCCGCCGCCGGACTCCGCCGTGCGGGCGCCGGAAACCACCGCGTCGCCGCCGCGCCGCTGCAGAACTCGCCGGAATCCGCCATGGCCGCCGCGGGTCTCGCCGGAAAACCGGGTTTTTCGCCGGAAAACTTCCGGGAGCCACCGCGAGCACCCCTGTGGTCCAAATTCAGATCCGAAACATGTTTCAGAAAGCTCGGGACCCGAAATATACAAATCTTATGAAAATTTGAAGAAAAAAAACACAAAAACGGGATCCGGGATTGTAAAACTCAAACTGCCTACCTCACGGGCGAAACACCGACGTTCTGCCTCAGATCCGCGCTCCAGAGCTTCCGCTGCGCGCTCCTGGAACGTCCGCCGTCGAATTCTGAGCTCGAGGGCGCTCCATTTGCTCGATTCGGCGGAGTGACGGCGAAGAACGATTAAAGGGGGGGGGGGGGCTGATATTTATATCAGCGGTCCGCCGGCGCCAAACCGGCCTCGGACCCGACGCCCGATGCAAACAAAAGTAAGGTCACCCCTAGGGTAAACGCACCGTTTTGAACGCAACGGCGTTCTCAGATTTTCTATCCGAGACTCCGTTCAGAAGTTATTCGAGCCGACGCTCGCCCACTAACTTGCTACTTATTTACGGAAACGCCCCTGGTGGCGTTTCTCACCGGAGGCCCGCGCCCGCAAAGTTTACACCCCGCCTAGGGTAAACGGTACGTTCCGGACGCAACCGTGCCCTCAGATTCCCATTCTGAGCTACCGTTTAGGAGATATCACACCCCCGCCACGTGCATAGTATAAAAATACTTAACATTTTTATAAAATTTAATTCCGGGCACACCGGGCCTCGGAATCGCACGCCGTCTTCGCGCCTAGCTCTGAAATTATTCGTAGGAATATTCCAAAGTCTGACAGGGCCAAAAAACCGAGTCGCTACATCCTCCCCCCTTAGAACTTTTCGTCCCCGAAAATCCCTAAGCACAAGGAAAGCGACTGGACTCTCAACTGGGTCTCACACACCAGCGAGCTCACCAACAAACAACTACTCATGGTCTTACCAATGCCCTGAACAAAACTCAAGCAAGCAACAAAAGGAAAGAGTACCGCTAAACAGTGTCTGACAAACTACTGCAGTAAGTAGAAAGACACAAGGCGTACCTCTATCCATCCGCGGTGCCTCTGGGTCAACAGCCTCCAGGGCATGCAGCTATCCTCGCCCACGACCACCAGCTCCCTGAGCTTGGCGTAGACCACCTGGGGGTGGGGGTGGTGGCAACTGGTACTGCCTACCACCGCCTCCCGCTGCACCAGCTCCGACGCCACGTCTGACGCCCTGCGGACCTCCTTGCTCGAGACGCTGCCTCTGCCAAGGAGGTCCATCGACCGGCTCCCTCTCAACAGCACGTCGGGTCGGACAATCTCTAGCAAGATGTCCCCGACCATTGCAAGCGTAACACCGCCTCTCCTGTGGCTGACCAAAACTGGCTTGCGAGCCCTTTGAGCTCCGAGGCTCAGATCCCCCATCCTGGGGTCGCCTCCAGAAACGTCAGCCACGTCCAAACCCCTGAGTCTGTCGTCGGCTACCAGATGCCTATCCGACCGACGAAGTCTCAGCTCTCGCGTGCCCAACACTAACAGGCGAGATCTGCTCGGCCAGAAAGCTCTCCACCACCAGCGCTCACTCCAGCACTCCAGCATAGGTGGGCAGGCATAGGGAAACCACACATGCTCGGATATCCCTGTGTAAGCCCTGCTCGAAGGTCCGAGCCCTAAAGAACGGGTCTCGAACCATATCCAGGGAGTAGCGCGACAGGTCTGTAAACCTCGCTGAGTACTCCGACACAGTCATGCTCTCCTGTCGAAGCTGCAGAAGCTCCTGGATCCGTACTGACCTCAGCGTCACCAGATAGAACTCCTCCCTGAAGAGCCGCTCAAACTCTGCCCACGTGAGCGTCTCCTCGTCATGGGACTGCGTCACCAAACTCCACCATCTCCCGGCAGAACCATGCAGAAGGCTCGCCGCTAGGACCACCATCTGATCTGGAGGTGTCCTCACTAGGCGGGAAACTCGGGTGACTGCCTCAAGCCAGTCATCAGCTGCCTGGGGGTCTGGATCACCCCGAAACCTCAGAGTTCTCTGCCTCTGGAACTCGTGCAGTGCACTCAGCCTACGCGCAACCTCGTCCTGCACCGCCGGCACAACCAGCTGCTCGATAGGTGGTGGCTCAACTGGCAGACCACCTGGAGGTGTAACCTCATAACCTGCGCCCTGCTCCACATCCACTACACGGGGCGGGTCGTCAGCACAATCCTGCTGCGGAACCCTCGCTGGCTGTCATCGTGGAGGCATCCTGAATTACATTCAAGACACACCACAGTCAAAGAGTATATCTGGAGAGCTGACTCAAGAAGGACAAGGAAAAAACCAAAAACCCAGTCCTATATGATGCATGTACCATTATGTCCCCGCGACCAGTATACGAATGTCACGAGTCGAAAGGCAGGTTATCAGAGTCCGGATGTATGGATACGTCGGCCGCCGCACCAACACTGGAGTCCCTGGCCTGAAAGCCGAACTCGAAACACCCTAACACTGCCGCTATGCAACCCAAACCAAACTCACAACTAGACCAGCTACGCTCTGAGATCCCAAAGGTGGAACCTCCTTTGATACCACTCTATCACGACCCGACCCAACGGGGCTCGAGCCGCGACTCCCCAAGCCCGCCTCCAATAGGCCAGGGGCTAGCGACCAGCGCCGAGTAGGCTATCACACACATGTGAGACATTATCCTAAGGTACCTGTACACACGCACCCACAAACACCTCCATGAAACAGTGCAGAGATATAGAAACTGGAAAGTATATGCATGCATACACTATCCCACAACCAGAGAGCAACAGCAAAAGTACAAAGGGCAAAACAGGGCCCACCAAATGAAAACTACAAAGCGTGTCCGACCTGCTCTGAAGAAGGGGAACGCTGCCACAAACACCCGCCGGAAAGCTCCCTCGGCACAGCTCCGGTAAACACCCCGGTCAACTCGCTCACTAAGCTCCGCCTGCTCTGGGTCCTCCTGGGACTCCGTCAAAAGGCCTGTGGTCTGCACAAGACACAAACATGTGCGGGCAAAGCCCGTGCAGGGGTGAGTGTAAACATACTCAGTAGGCACCCCAAAAACCCAAAACCCAAGGGAGCAACTGAAAGGCAACAGTCTGCTCAACCCAGCCAGAGGGAACCCAGACGAGAGAGAAACTCCATCTCGTGACCATCCTCGGCTAACACAACTAGTCAGCTCAGCTCAGCTCAGGTGTATGCCCATACATACACCTTGAACAATCCAGATATACAAGCTCACGCCACAAAGCCACAAGAGGTACCGACCTCGTCACCAGCAACTGTCCACAACAAGGAGAGTACACCACGAACACTATCGTACCAGATGACACTCATCCGAGAGATACACTCCATCGGGTCCCAAACAAACATCTCAGACGCTCACCCGAGAGACCACGCTCGTCGGATAACATCACTAAGGAAACATCACTGAAACAACATAACCACCAAACTCCTCGGAGAGGGGATCGCCGCTAGGGTCCGCTAGGGGATACCAAGACCCACTCCGGTATACGTAGCTCACAGATAGGGGATCACTCCCAGGGTCTGCTGGGGGATACCACGACCCGATCTGGCATACGCAGTTCTCACAGATAAGGGATCACACCCAGGATCCGCTGGGGGATACCACAACCCGATCTAGCACTCGATAGAAGCTTCACACTCAGATAGAGGATCATCGTCCATATAAAGATGGTCACGACGATACCGGAACCCTATCTGGTATAACTCGCGATGTAGGGGATCGAACCGACGATGCCACAACCCTACCGAAACCACGCGCTAAGTAGGGGATCGCATAACCAACGATATAACAACCCTACCGACACCAAGCGCTGAGTAGGGGATCGTATAACCAACGATACCGCAACCCTACTATAAAAATCATGCCGAGTAGGGGATCGTAAACCCGACGATGCCACAACCCTACTGTGCACGACCCACCACGTAGGGTATTATATTCCTGATGATGCCACAAACCCTACGGGGTTAACCTGCTAGATAGGGGATCGCTGCCCGTAAATAAGCGGTCACAGCGATATCAAGAACCCGATCTAGGGTAAAGATGCTAGAGGATCCACTCCGGGCCCACTGGAGGGATACCACAACTCTAACAGTTTAAACATCCCATCGAGAGGATCACAAACCCATACGAAGGTTGTGATACCACACGAACCCTCGTAGGAACGAACCAAGGGAGAACCCTCAACCACTGCTGGTCCAAACGTCGCTACCCGAGCGACTCGCCCCAAAGCCACACTGCGCACCCCCAAAGCCAAAACCGAGGCCACCATCGCGTTCCACGCGAAAAAACATGCAGGATAGGCTGTTTACTCGCCCGAAACGGAGCACCGGTGAAAAAGGCACTATTCACCATAGCTAGCTCGCGCGGGGCCCACGCAACGATCCCGAAACCCATCGAGTGGATCATACCACGGCGATCCCCTCGAAAAAACAAGCAGAATCAACTACTCGCTCGCCCAAAACGGACACCCGGTGAAAAAGGTACTATTCACTGAAGGCCAGCTCGGGTCGGGCCCACGCCTAGATTCCGAAACTCATCGAACAGAACGCACCATTGCGATCCTCTCGGAAAAACACACAGGATCGACTATTCATCTGCCAAAATCGGACTCCTGGTGCAAAAGCTGCGTTTCTCCGCAAACGCCAAAACCCGGCCTCGTGGGGTCCGCACCCCGTTCTCAGTCCCAATACCCGGAAATCATCTCAAAAAGTCCGTCGTACCATCAGGGTCTCAACGCCACTGACGGCATGTCAATCGGACGCTCCGGGTAGAAGTTACAATGGCCCGTAGTCGTAAAATAATAAAATAATATTATTTTATACGACGTTTCTAACTCCCGGGCCACGATCTGGAACCCTTAAACCCTCAAAGTGAGTTCAAAAGGTCCGTCTCGACGCAAGGAGCGCGTCGCCGCAAACGGCTCGCAAATCGGAGTTATGGGGGTTTAAAGAACCCCCGGAACATTCTGGCCGGACCACCGCAGGGTCGCCGGAAACCACCGCACCGCCGCCGGACTTCGCCGTGCCGGCGCTGGAAACCACCGCGTCGCCACCGCGCCGCCGCGGGACTCGCCGGAATCCGCCATGGCCGCCGCGGGTCTCGCCGGAAAACCGGGTTTTTCACCAGAAAACTTCCGAGAGCCACCGTGAGCACCCCGGTGGTCCAAATTCAGATCCGAAACATGTTTCGGAAAGCTCGGGACCCGAACTATACAAATCTTATGAAAATTTGAAGGAAAAAAAACACAAAAACGGGATCCGGGATTGTAAAACTCAAACCGCCTACCTCGCGGGAGAAACACCGACGTTCTGCCTCAGATCCGCGCTCCAGAGCTTCCGCGGTGCGCTCCTGGAACGTCCACCGTCGAATTCTGAGCTCGAGGGCGCTCCGTTTGCTCGATTCGGCGGAGTGACGGCGAAGAACAGCGAAGAACTGCGAAGAACGATTAAAGGGGGGGGGGGGGCTGATATTTATATCAGCGGCCCGCCAGCGCCAAACCCGCCTCGGACCCGACGCCCGATGCGAACAAAAGTAAGGTCACCCCTAGGGTAAACGCACCGTTCTGAACGCAACGACGGTCTCAGATTTTCCATCCGAGACTCCGTTCAGAAGTTATTCGAGCCGATGCTCGCCCACTAACTTGCTACTTATTTACGGAAACGCCCCTGGTGGCGTTTCTCACCGCAGGCCCGCGCCCGCAAAGTTTACACCCCGGCTAGGGTAAACGGTACGTTCCGAACGTAACCATGCCCTCAGATTCCCATTCTGAGCTACCGTTTAGGAGATATCACACCCCCGCCACGTGCATAGTATAAAAATACTTAACATTTTTATAAAATTTAATTCCGGGCACACCGGGCCTCGGAATCTCACGCCGTCTTCGCGCCTAGCTCTGGAATTATTCGTAGAAATATTCCAAAGTCTGACAGGGCCAAACACCCGAGTCGCTGCACCTAAAAATATAAGGTTCGGCCAAATGACTTAGATAAGGTTATATATATTAATAATAAACAACTTGGGGTTCGTTTGGCTTCTTATAGTAAGTTTATTAACCTTATAGTGTAAGAACACAAAAAGACACGGTAAAAGTAAAATTATCTATCTTATTGTTAAATCTAAATGATAAGGTTAAAATAGGAACCTAAACTTGTCTAAATTCTATTGGATGAGAGGGTTGCGACCCATCCCCACCTTAGCTTCGAAATAAATCAATTTAGAGCTATTTAAAACCGAATTTGGCTTTATAATAAAATAATATTTTTAGTTATTGCAAAGGTGCCCCTCTCCTCCCTTATAAAAGGGCACCTCCTCCCTCCCTTCCTCACACCAATTTGAGCCTTCCAGCTCGGCCAAACCCTACCAAATTCTCTTCTACACTTCCCTAGAGATATCCTAGAGGTCCTGGTCTTCTTCAAAGACCAATTTTAGTGCCCTAAGAGGTAGTCTCAAATAGGCGCTTCAAAGAAGAGGTAATGTCCGTTACCGATTCTTTCAACTTTATTTCTTCTTTTACTTCTTATTATTTAGTTGTTTCACTATGAAGTAATAACATAAGTATCACTCATATACTGATATGTTATTATAAGTATGAAACAACCCTATTTCACCATCTATCCTTCCTACGGAAAACAAAATCACCGCGCGTGCGTACGTACGAAATACCGTCTCCACGCCGTGGTGTAATCTGTTTTTTCAACACCACCTTACTTGGATGGGTATAATGGTGTAAATAATAACTATATATAGTTATTATACCATCATAATGATTCTTATATATTGTATCATCCACTCCAATTCAATTCAATAATTATGGAAACGATATCATCGCTCGTGCGTACGTACGAACTACCGTCTCCACGACACGATAAGATTCATTCTCCATGTTAACCATTTAAGAATGATTATAAAGTATATATAAGCAATAATAATGAAATATATGACATAATAATGCAACTTTATTTATGTATATATATATTTATGTCATCTACTTAATTCCATTAAATTCAATAAGGAAACGAAAACAACGTTCATGCATACGTACGGCCTACCGTCTCCATGAACGCTGTATTTATTTCCATTTATAGATCCATTATATATATATTCTGAATATATATTATATATAAATCATGTTTTACATTCTGGATGTAAGTAATCATGATCTATGTAATCATATGAATAATCACAAGTCAAAACACAGATTACAAATGAAACAATTTTACCCAAAACGCTCTTTAACATGGAATTTACAAAAAGACGGGTAATATAAAGTCATAAGTGAACCATATATGATATCATAACAATTAATATTATTCTGTAATAAGTCAATAACATTATTTAAATCATTATACAGGAGGTTCGTACACTTACGAAGAAAATCGGACCTAAGGTAAGGGAAAATATCACAATCTCATTTTTATCCGAGATTGTTTATACCTTGGTATTTACTGGGGTTACGTTTATCTTCCATGACCATGTTTTCTAAAAATGATTTCATAAAATGATTACCATTCTTCCATGGATTTTTAAAGTCATTTTTACCCTTTATTGACTATTTACCACATTGTATGAATGTAATCTTTCCTTTGGTTACCATATAAGGTACTTTTTGACTTTTCCGACAAAAGTACAAGGAGAATGTTATTTTTAACTTATACGGCGTGAAAAAATTTTTACGGTTTCATAACGCCTCATTTTCAAGAAGCTTCCTCTACAAGATTGCATGATTATTTTCAACAAAACCCTTATCTTTTAAAATTGCATGTAATTTTGTGAAAAGAAAATGATTTTAATGAAGAAAGGATATTTTCTTCAAGAATTCATTTCAAGTGTTTTGTCAAAACTATTTTCTAACTAAGATGACATTATTTCATATGTGTATGTTTCAAGTAAAATGTCTCTATGATTTAAATGGTTTCAATTTTCGTATGATGAAATGATATCAATTGTTTATGGATTATGTTATGATGGCATGATGTTTAAGAATCCCATTTTATTTCTTGGGTTATGCTATGATGTATGATTTATGATTTTGTGGCAAATGAAAGAATGATTTCATTATGAGATGGGTGGGACCTATATCTACCTCCAATGCATTGGGTAAATATTTATATCTCATGAGATAGACATGGCTGGAATGGCAAGTTAAATAGGTTCAGTAATACAGGACTGGAACGAGGAGTGAACTCGATTCAGAAAGGGACTTTGTCCACTAAGATGGTCTTGGCAGCAATGTCTTGGCTACTATGGAAATCATATCATGTTCTTAATGGTTTCCACAATTACATGTTTTATTCCCATGCTATTTTATCATTCTTAATGTTTCTTTATGATCTATTCCTTACATACTTCAATGTTTTATGTCATTGCTCAAGCTTTTGATGTTTAAACATTATGTTCATGTTTTTAAGTTCAAATGTACATGGTATGTTTTATTTTATCCATGCTTACCCTTACTGAGAATTTGAGATCACCCTTTTTATGTTTTCTTTTCCCCAGGATATAAAGAAAGGTTTTAGGTAAGAAAAAAAGGGGAAGATCTTTATGGGAGATGTTGAAGATCTTTCACCACGATTAGAAGATTACGTTCCATGTTTCCAAAGAAACTAAACTATTACGGTCCTTGTGTGTCTGTTTTTGTTATGTATTAAGTATTACGAAAAAGTAATGTAATATCTATGTACGTCAAGCTTCGGGTCTCTACAATTACCTTAAAACTAATCCGCTTATATCTTCCAACATAGGGTTCATAAACGTACTTCTAGAAGCATAATTTGTAGAATTCCACTATGTTAATTACAGTAATTTTTAGGCTACATTTTATCCCATAATATCAAAATAAGAGGGAAATTTCCTTCAATATAATCTTTCTCAGGCTCATCATTCCTTTCCCCTTATAGTGAATTTTTTACCTAGTGGTATATCCTATCCCTTCCATATTATATGAATTTTTAAAATATGCATGAATCTTCTTATAATGAATAACCTCATTAAAGATTATTCCCCATACATTTTAGACCTGAAATCATCCTTTCTTCTAGAATTACTCATAGTGGTAACCATAAAATCCCAAGATTTAGGGAGTGAGGAAAGTAATAACAAATTCCCATTATGAATCTTTGAAGTTTACCTTCACTAACTCTAACTAACTTTGAATAATATTAAATTTGTGAATACTATTTTTTGTAGACTTTCATTTCTATATAATTATAAATAATAGTATCCTTAAAAATAATAATTTGTTCATCTCCAATTATTTTTCATACATGTTTTGGAGGGTCTTCAGGAGTTCTAAAGTCGATTTCACCTCTAGGATTTTTAACACCACATTTTGGGTGATTGAAATTCAAATCGAACCCAAATATTTCTTATCAATCCCATCCCATTATTCCAATTCCATAAATTTTACTATGGAACAAATAAATATAAGATAAAGGTACTTATATATAAGGAAATTCATTATCTACATATTCTTGAACCAAAAAGACCTTACATGAAAATTCTATAATCGATCCTTACTTTCTTTGGATGTTATGTTTCTAGAAATGTTTACCTTTCACTACTTCCTAACAAAAAAGTATGAGAAGTCAAAAAGTAATTACCAATATTATCCTAAAAGGAAAAGGGAATAATGTTGTTACTGAACTAATATCCTGAACACCTTCACTAGGGCCTTTCCATCTAGAACTCTCTAAGATATAACATTAATACCACTTATTGGGTCCACATCTAGTGTTCAATAAAACCAAAAAATGAAACTCCATTAGAACATAACTTGTGAAACACATTCTTATAATGAGAACCTAAACTATGTTATATGGAGGTTGGTAGACAAGTACACATAAGATGCCACATAGAAATATCAAACCTATGGATAAGAGAACAAACAATACTATTATATGAAATGATTAATGGTATAGTCAAAGGAATAAAAAATAGAATTTTATATGGTTCAAAGTTATTTCATAATCCAAAGGTGGAATTATGCTTCAATTTTATTCAAGATAATCAAAGGATGATTAAAATTTGGAGTAATAAAAAAATAAACACACTACCCTACTATAAATTGTGAGAGAAAACTAGTTCATATGGTAGTAACCTCCATTCAATATTTGTGGGAAGAATTCTGTATCGACTAATATCCATGGACCAACAAACCATTTGGTCAAAGACATACACCACCTCCAATCTCCTATCTAGTTCATTGTGTTGTCTACTGATGATATTGGAAATATATTCCACCCAATGATCCCACATACTAAGTCAAACTCTCCTCTGATGGGAACTCTCATACACCTTTCTTCTATATGTAATGTCATACCAACACCATTTGACTACTTTGTTTGAACATCTAGACTTTTTCACTATCACTCTATCATCTTCATTTTTTGATCAAACATTAGACCATCTGGAGTTACTCTATCCATTAGTTCCAATTTCAGAGTCATAAATTGGGTTTCATAGCTAAAACACAGTAAGATCAACATGAATTTCATAACTTCCATAAATTATTAAATGAAAAACTATTTGGATCCTCCATTATAACATTTATAATAGTATCTTATATATTAAATAAATTATTAAAATAATTTAACATTCATTTAACAATAAAAAAATTACCCCATGATATTTCATAAGATAATAATATGATAATTAACATGGAATGAATGACTAGATGATATATCATATCTTTAATGATGAACACCATTCCGTGAAACAGAAACCACATCACAATATAAATCATTGTGTAGTGAATTTCACTATGTTAGGGTTTATGATTTAATAAATATATCTACTAATCTACCACTTGAACTAAATACTTTCATACTTTATAAAAAACTTTAAAACTCATTGGGAATATATTTAAACTCATTAAAATATGATTTCTCAAATTTTATGAAAATAATTTATACTAAAATTTATCCAAATTTAATTTCCTAACTTACAAGCCTTTGGGTATTTTTATCATTGGAAATTATTATGAGTTTCCTAATTCATAACCATAATCAAAGAGAATACATTTGAAAATTTTCAATTCTACACAATGTATAAAAGGGATAGGTGTGATCTTGATCAAATACACTCATATATTCATATGAATATGTGGTTTACAAAATTCATCTATATACATAATATAAAAATGCATATAATTTTTTTTTTCATGACATCGAGTCAACTAATTTACATTGAAAATTTTAATCTAGTAAAGTAAAGCTCATACATTATTTATTATCTAAAATTATTAAAAATGTTAAATCAATATGTTATATGTCTTTCTTCCAAATATCTGAGCATGTCACATCTCACTGAAATAATAATGAACATGAATTTGCATAATCTAATTCAATAGAGGGATCAATTTTTATGACCATCATATATGAGGTAAAATATAATCTTTATCAATAATTATCTACTTCACGATAAACAATATACCAATTCACCACCTAATTAGCTCATCCTCAATTTTAGTATAATAATGGTATCAATGTATGATGGTTCATATAGTGAAACATATTTTCCACAAATTGATATTACATCTTAGTAGATGAATATTAATTTCATTACACCAAAGCACACATGAGGATATTAAAGCTTTAATGTCTTTAGAAACCTGGAAAAATAAATATATGATTCATAAAATATCTACAACATCTCTTTATTAGTTATTTATAATTATCTCCCTTCTTAAACACATCATAAATAAATAGTTTCTTCATAACCTAGGGATAGGAAACATAAAAAAGGGCGAGATCTGATACCCAGTAAGGCAAAATAGGGGGGAAATGAATGATCACTTGAACATAAAATGAGACTAAGGATATGAGAACATGAGCATAACATTTGAAAACTACACCCTACATTTCATAGATCATAATCTTGAGTCATGGAATAAATATTGGAAATTCCCAATACATGAATAATAATGGAATAAAATAACAATATCTATGAGAGTATAACATAGGCATAACACATGATTTTTTGTAATACACTAGAGAATATAAAATCATTTCCTTAGTATTCCAAACTCATTACCAAGACAATAATTGTGGATTTGGTTCACTCCCCAAAACATCAGAATAATGAAGGTTCACTTCCAAGACAATCATAATGTACAAAGTCCCTTACTGAACTGGGTTCACTCCTCATTCTAGTCCTATTTATCTAATGAGATGAAAATCTTTACCCAATTCATTGAAGGGATATATAATTATGGTCTCACCCATCACATAATGAAAATCATATAGATGTGTTCCACAAGATCATAAAATATTCACCATTCCATAACCCATGAAAAGAAATGGGGTTCATAATTATTTTTTCATGGTATAACCAAGGGAAAATAAAAGGGTTTCATAAACATCTCATCTTGGTATTACTCATGGAAAATAAAATTCTTTCATAAAAATTTTATCAATTCATCATAACATAACTTGAGGAAAAGAAATTGGTTTAATGAAAATATTACCATTATAATCATAAAAAATTCAGAGAAATAATAATTATAGAATCATTGTATCATATACCCATTAAATATTATATAACTTCAGAAGTTATTTTTATTCATAAAAATAATGTTAAAATTTTCTTGAGGAAAATAAAATTTTCATTTTGAAATCCCTTCTTTAAAATATAAAAATTAAAAAAAAAACATTATCAAAGAATTTTTCTTTGAAAATAAAATTGTATAATTTCAAAGTAATATTAAAAAAAGCTATATTTCATGATGATATAAATTTACAACTATGTTTCATAAGTTAAAATAAAACATGCCTTTGACACTTTTATAAAAAGTCAAAAATTACCTCATTTAGAAAATGAAAAGAACATTACTTTTAATTTTTTTTTGTCAAATGTCAAATATGGGAAAAATTAATTTAATCAGTAATGGGATAATATTAAAAACATTATGTAAAACATATTTAGTAAACATGTACATGAAAGATAAAGGACTTTCAGCCAAAGAGAGAAATAAAGTTGGGTTTTCGTAGAAACATTATTTTAATACCTTGAGTTCCTAAAGAGATAAAAATAAAAGGAAAAAATTTATTATGTCTAAATAACTATAGTATAAGAAAATATATGAGTTTATTGAGTGGCAGATCATAATATTTCATCATCTAATACATAATCATAATCATTCCCTATAAACAATGAGATTGTAACATAAAGCCCTTACCCCAGGTCTACCTTCATTCGTATGTATTCAAACCTCCTTTATAATAAGTATATGTTTATTATAATTATATAATATAATCATAATAATAAATATAAAACCACATATTATTTACTTATAACCTTTTATCACCTCTTTATTAACTATTCATTATTATAATTACTATTCTAGGTGATAATTGCTTTACTTTTCATGTAGGTTTTGGTGTGGTAGTTTTGATCCTCTTACTTTGTTCATGGTTATATCATCTAAAATATTTTAAACATGATATAAATATCATATATATTCCTCATATATATATATATATATTCATCCAGAAAATATAAGTATATAAAAATGAATTAGACAGTTCATAGAGATGTTAGGCTATACGTACGCATGAATGATGTTTTTTATTTTTAGATGAATGGAAAAAAGAAAGGTAAATACCAATTCACCTTATAGAATAATTATTATATCATATAAATCATATTTATTTATAAAATACATATTAATTACCATCCAAGAAAAATATAAATGAAACATTAATCACATCACTTCATGGAGGTGGTTGTCTACACATACAGATGAGAATCATTATTATTCCCCAAAAGATTCTAAGGTAAGAAGGTAGATAAAATATTATCATTATAGAAGTATATTTATGTTAAATATATCATATATTAACATTAAAATAATAATCATACCCATCCATAAATTATTGTGATGAAAAATTAATTGTATCACTATGTGGAGATGGTAATCTGTACGTATGCACGAGCGATAACTTCCATATCCATTTGATGAAAAATAGGATGGATAATGGAAATTTTATATTTAAAATAACATTTTATTTTATTTAGGATACATAATTTATAATTCTTTGACAAATAACATAAATTTATAGGAGGTAAAATAATAAGTAAAATTAAACTGATCTATTAAGGAAATTACCTCACTTTTGAAATAACTGTTGGAGTTGGTGCCCTAGAAACCAAATTATTTGTAATTTATGATAAACCCATATTATTTGGATTAATATTAATAAAATCCTTATCATATCATGATTGTTCTTATGTGTGAAAAAGTATGTGATAATTTATTAAGAATAGCTGTCACGCTAAAAGGTCATAGTGAATCCTTGCTATGATGAGAACTAACAAGTGCCATGACACTATTCATGAGTTTATGTTCTATGAACAAATGATATAATTTGAAGGGACACAAATGATATAGGCTATCAGGTGTGGGGACTCATGAATCTTTTAGGAACCTTCTCATGGTGTGTATCCTTGGTAATATCCAAGAAGTTATTATGAGAACAAGACCCTATAGTAGGAAATCCACATTCATCTGTGTCATTGGATGTTCCTATATATGGACATGTGTATTGGTATTTAGAGTTTAAGATTATTATTAATGAATATTATGACTCACACAATTATATTTATTGACGAAAACCGTGATGAAATATGTTTTCTGTGAGGTAGGATATGTTGGGTGTTTCACGAGTAATTAAACATTAATGAATAATGCAAGAAAGGATTTTTCACATCTATGGAAGTTGATATCTCAGGCCATTTGATGGAAATTATATATCCTAACTAAATCAATTTCCACAGTGTTCTATAGGAAATATCAATCGTAGTAAGTCATTGAATGGGAAATCGAGCACATTGGTTGATGGCAGTTGCATGCAACCCTCTAGATTGTAGATATTGAGACAAAGGGATTATATTACACAATAAGCATTCATATGAGGTGACATGTCATTGTGACATCAAATTCTTTTCTTGGGTGCCTTGACTCATTTCTAGATAGTAATCTTGGACTTCAGGAAAATCCACCTAATGCCAACGAGAAAGCGACCTAGATGGTCACACACTAAGTGTAGCCAGTATCTCAGTTAAATAATTTATTTATTTAATAAGTTGAATAAATAATATTCATGGATGCGGTTTAATAATCATTGAAGTATACCTAATCTCATTTATTTCATTTCTATTTATTTTAGAGAATATATTAATGAAATAATATTTATTTATCAGTGAATAATGCGGCTATATTTATTTAGTAAATAAATATTCACTATTCAAGACGTGATAAATATTGATGAGGATTGATGAACCAAGTAATGTGTCTAGTGAGAAATAATTTTAAATATTATTTGGTTAAAAAGTATTTAAATATGAAATTAAATTTAGGCACATGTCATGGAAATAATAGCATTGGTACTATTATTTAACATAGGGTTTCATATGGAATAATAAAATAAGTAATAGAACTAGTGATAAATATTTATTATTACCTGGTGAATTAAATTACCCATTATGTTATTATTATTTAATTAGCCAAGGGGTCATTCCAATGGATAACCAATGGTTTTGTGCATAACATCCATGGATAAAACCTCTTTGAGCCTAGAGAACTCTCCCCTCTCTAAGGACTTTCTCAAGAACAAGAGAGATCCTTCTCCACTGGATCTAGGAGAACAGTTTGGATGTGATTATCAAGGCGATAAAAGGTAGGAATCACAAGCAAAATGATATTCTGTAATAGCACCTGGAGACTCCTTTTATGAAATTTGGAGATATGTGGAGCACATGTGGATCACCACTAGAAGAATTGTATCCTTGGATTCTACATTGCAATGAAGCCACACCTAGGACGTGTAGTTGAATGCATCAACGAATAAAGAAACAAATTGAATGTAATTATTTAATTTAATTAAATTAATTATAAAAAATATGTCTATCATATCTTCACGGTTCCAGGTTCTCTCCTTTGTCTTTTATCTTTGATTCAATTTCATGGATACTGGTGATTATTGTCGTATTGATGCGAAATTAATCATCAATCATGTCAATTTGAAAAGTTGGGTACATGCGCATCCAGGGCTTTTACTGCACTCGGAACCTACAAGTGGTATTCGAGCAGAAATATTTTTAATTATGATTTTTTAAATAAATAATTAATTATTTACACTTTAATAATTTAGTTTTTCAATTCATGTTTAATCATTCTTATAATATGAATTTTGAGATATGTTCTTCCTCTTTCATTTCACGTAGGTCTAATAGAAAAAAAAATTTTATGATTAAAATTTAATGGAGGATCTCATTAGGAGGCACAAAAGATTCTGTCCAAGTAACATGACAATACACACTGTGTATTTAGAGTTACACGTCGTACCATCTTCTATACATGTCATGTAATTCAGATCACACACCATGTATTTGTGTTCAATGCATTGGGAGTAATTAGGAAATTACTCAAGATGTGTACATTAATGACATGTGGTGTAGTTAATTATTATACAATGTGTTGACTAGGATAGAATGGTGCACGATTTGTTGGACTACACGCTGCGTGGACAACTGGACACTGTGTGTAGTCCCTATGGGTCAGGGTCAAGTCCTATATCCCATACATGGATTTCCTGACTGGTGACTGTGTAACGTAGAGTTGACATGGAGTGTGTACCACTAGATATGAAATGTACTTTTAATATTTCTAAAGTACACCTCACATGTCCTTTCCCCATGTGTGTACTTCATATGGACGATGAGAAGGGTACATGTTGTGTAGTCAAATCTACATGTCATGTACTTTTTCCAGATGAAGTAGACTTAAAAATTTATTATTATATTATGTAACCCTTCAGATATGTACCTTTGTGTGGGTGTAATGATGAGACCCAACATGTGATAGGTGTTTGATATATATATATATATACATTTAATTAACATCTGCGTAATGTTAAAAGATATGCACATCTTGTATGAGTTTTATTACAATTATAATTATGTGAGCATGATACATGTCACAAAGAATAAAGTATATACAATTATAATACATGCTGGGTAGTTTTGGATGGGTATTCATTGGGTTACCTCCATGGTAAAATTTATGTACAAGGATATGGATGATAATCTCAATGAAATTCAGAAAATGATTATGATAAAAAATGATTGATTAATTAAAGATAATGATTAATCAATTCAAGAATAATTTATCTTCATAATAATGAATAAATAATTGAATTATATTTTTTTGTTAAATACATAATTATTTGTATGTATATGTATGATCATGAGATAGACCATACCTTTGTATGTGATTATTTCCCTTTTAATTTATTTATTAAATTAAAATTATTTGCATGCGCGACTTCTCCTCATTAATACATAGGGCTTACGTGCCCATGATGATTTTAGGTAAATCCCCCTGTACCCCTCACATGCAAGTGAGTTAAAAGAATATGTAATGGATGTAGATCCCAAGCTAGTTGAGGTGGTTCAAGTTAGGAGCCGAGGAAAAACCAATCCAAGGAGATACAAAGGTGGGTAGGTGGAAAGGTGTAAACATGAACCTTAAACGATTAAAAAAGTTTCTCCTATGGGCCAGGGTTAGTTTATCAACCGATAGATAAAATAACCAATAGAAAAGCTCATGATTATACAATATTTTTCTATTTTTTAATTGTATAGTTATTCATTATGGTTGTTGGACGTGATCACATAATTAATGAACTAACAAGAATACAAGAAAGAACTATAATAAAATGGATTATGTGTAAATATTATATATACATGGTTAATAACTTATGTATATCCCACTTAATATTAAAAATAATGTGAAAATATAATATGTTGCAATTTATGCATAAATGATAAAATCCCACAATTAAATATTAAGTTAGTACACTCTTCAATTACTTCGGTTCGAATCGAGCCATAGTTCAAAGTGATTGACCAGCCCTAATTGGTGTTATTTAAATTGTTGAGGAATTATAATATGAGGTTTTGGGTTGAATTAACTTAGTTTACATCAAGGGTTGACTACCCTATAAGGAATTAGTTTAACTGAGAGGTAAAGGTTGAGGAAATCCAAAATTAATGATTTTAGGATTGGGGAGTCCACTGAATAGATCAATGAGATATGAATTAATAAAGTTTGCATTTGAATTTACTACTTAAAACCTTTCAAGTTGCTTGGACAACCCTCATTGGGGTAATGAGAAGGGAAAAAATGGATCTTTTACACTAGAATATACAAGCAATAAGATATTATGAAACCAATGGTGGGGGCTGTTATGTTTTGAAAAAATAGTGGGAGACTAATAGATATAAATTTATTTATTTGTCTATATTTATTAGGCTAAAGTACTTAATATATGTTTATCTTATTTGTAATGAAATAAAACATATCATTGTGATCCATACTCGAGAAGAAAAAACTTCTCACTAGAACTAATTTCTAGGAGTGTAAAAGGTGCCTTCGGGTTATCCTTCTCCTTGAGAGGAAACTTTATATGCTGGAAGAGCCTTTACCGGTTGCGCTTGGAAATAAGGAAAGTGATGAGGAAATCACTATGTATGAAAAACATTTGAATGATGCTACATTTGTTTAATGCCTCATGCTATCATCCATGACCAATGAGATCTTGAAGAAACATGAGGAAATGGATGCTTATATCAAGATGTATCACCTTCATGATCTCTATTATGAGAAGGAGAGACAAGAGAGGTATGATATCCCCAATGCATTGTTCACTACTAAGATTGTAGTGTCTATTCCAACAAGACCACATGTAGTCAAGCTTATTAGCTGCATTGATCATCTGGACATCTTAGGAATTAAATTTCCAGATGTATTGCATATGGATCTCATTTTATCATTGCTTCCTAAGAACTACTCTAGTTTTATTGTGAATTATAATATGATCGACAATGAGAAGAGTCAATCAAAGATTCTTACCCTGAATTTCTAAGTTGATAAGGACATTGAGGCATAAAAACCCCAAAGTCCTAATGGTAAATAGGAATAATAAGGAAATGGTAAAAGGGTCTATGATTTATAAATAATCATAATCCTCCAAGCACCATTCGACCAAGAAGAAGAAAATCCAAAGGCTGGGTAAAGAAAATGAGGCCATATGATTTTCATGTGGAAAGTCAGTCCACTGGAAGAGAAACTTCACCCATAGGGTAGGTGAAGCCAAAGGTGAATTCTTTATTGACTATAATCTTTCCATTTATACACATTGGGTATTAGATACCACTTATGGGGATCACATCTATATTTTTAAAAATTGGAATCAAGTAGATTATGGAAAATTTATAGAGGAGAGGTGGATCTGTGAGCTACCAATGGTGCGAGGATGGATGCTCTTTCCATTAGTGACTACCACCTCACATTGCTGATGGGAATGATTTTGGTTTTACATGGCTGTTATTATTTACCCTATGTTACCAATAACATAATATCTGTATCGTGTTTAGATATAGACATATTTATTTTCATATTTGGAAATAAATTTTGTTACTTTTATAAGGAAAGAATATTTTATGGTATGAAACATTTAAATAAGAGTCTATATGTATTAAATTAGGAGAACCAAGTTTTGGCAATTGATGAAGAACTAAGTTCACATGACTCATACAACACCCTGTTATGGAATCACTACCTTGGTCATGTAAATGAGAATTGGTTGAAAAATATATGTCAAGATGGTTATTTAGAATCTTCCGAGATAAAACCACTTGATAGATTTAATGATTTTTTACCAGGGAAAATGAACAAACCACCATTTGGTGGATAGGATTAAAGTTCCATAGATCTTCTAGGATTGGTACACAATGATGCCTGTGGATCATTTCTAGTAGAATCTAGAGGTGGATATTCTTACCTCATTACTTTTACTGACGACTTGAGAGTAGATATGGACATGTCTACTTAATGAGGTATAAGTATGAGTCTTTTGAGAAATTCATGGAGTTAAATAATGAAGTAGATAATTATCTTAGTAAGAATATAACGAAGCTTTGATCAGATCGAGATGAAGAATATATTAACCAATAGTTTTTCAATATTTTATGGGATTTCGGGATTCTATATCAACTCACTCCACCTTATACACCATAGTGTAATGGTGTAAGTGAATGGAGGAACCGTACCTTGTTGGACATGGTAAGGTCAATGATGAGTCATGTAGAACTTCTGTTATCCTTTTGGGGATATTCATTGCAAACCACAACATAAAAATTAATCTAAGTACCAACTAATGTGGAAAATGGGATTCCCCTTGAACTATGGAGTGGAAGGAATCCCACTTTATTGCATTCATGTGTATGGGGATGCGAGGAGTTCATTATGAATTTCTCAAGAAAAAAACTATCTCTTCAGGGAATGAAGTGTATCTTTATAGGGCATTTCAAGGAAACAAAGTGATACTACCTATACAACCCCTCAGACAAGAAAGTGATTGTTTCCATACATTCCATTTTTCTTCAGAGGGAGTACATACTCAAAAAGGAAAGTGGGAGCAAGATTGACTTCAATGAAGTTGATGATCAAGATAACTAATAGTTGGTATATGAATAAGTTCTATAGGTCCCCATGGAAGAGGTAGTTCCTGAAACACAAGTGCCATGTAGGAGTAAAAGAGAGGCTAGGGAACTCGAGAGATATCGTTTCCCTGTCACCGAGGATGGTGACTCATTATTTTTGGACACTGATGAACCTCACCACTTCAAGGAATTAGTAGATAGCTCAGAAGATGAAATATGACTAGAATCCATAAATTACGAGATAGATTCCATGTATCAAAACTAAGTTTCAGTTATGGTCAATGTACTAGTTGATGTAAACCCTACTGGGAGTAAATGGGTATTCAAGAAGAAACTGGACATGGAAGTTCAAGTTAGTACCTATAAAGTAAGGCCATTGGATATGGGTTTTAAATAGCATCAAGGAATTGACTATAATGAAACATTTTTTCCAGTTTCCATGTTTAAATACATACTAATCATACATTCCATTGTAACTTTACATGACTATGATATTTGTTAGATGGATGTCAAAACTACATTCCTTAATGGGAACCTTCAGGAAGATGTCTATTTGACACAACTAGAAGGGTTTGTAACACCAGGTGAGGCTAAAAAGTCATACAAGTTTCAAAGATCCATTTATGGATTAAAGAAAGAATCCATGTCATGGAACATTCAATTCGATGAAGATATAAGAGAATTTGGTTTCATTAATATTGAATGTGAGACCAATATTTATAAGTAGTTTAATGGGTATGTGGTTATTATCCTAGTAGTGTATGTTGATGATATATTGATTATTGGAAATGACATACTGGTCTTGTAGTGAGTCAATGATTGGTTGAACCAGGGATTTTCTAGGAAGGACTTAGGTGAAACAACCTATATTCTAAGGATCAAGATCATTAATTATTGATCAAAGATGCTTCTTGGATAATGTCAAAGTACATTCACTAATTAAATACTAAAGAGATCTAGTATATAACAATATAATAGGGGATTGGTTCCAATGTCACATGGTATACATCTTTCCAATAAAATGTGTCCCATACATAACATGAGATATATATGATGAGTAATATTCCATCCACTTCAGCGACAAGATCTATCATATATTCCATGTTATGTACCCAACTTGATGTTTCATATGAACTAAGTATGTAAGGCATATATCATAAAAAACAAGGAGAACAACATTTGACTACTTCTAAGAAAATACTTAAGTATCTGAGAAGAACCAATGACCTGTTCCTGGTGTATGGAGGAGATGATGAGCTTGTCATTAGAGGGTATGCTGATGCTAGTTTTTAGAAAGATTATAATGATCTCAAGTTTCTATCAGGATATGTTTTCTATCTCATAGGAGGAGTTGTGAGATGTAAGAGTTAAAATTAGCATGTTTTTTCTGATTTGAGAGCAGAGTCCAAATATATAGTGGCTTCTGATATAGCCAAATAATCATTCTGGATTCATCTGTTTTTCCATGATCTTGATGTGGTACCTAGAAGTAAGGATCCCATTACATTGTATTGTGATAATACTATAATATTAGCTCTTGAAAAGGATCCAAGGTCACATCAATGGATAAAGAAAATACTCCAAAAGTAACACCTCTTGAGGTATTTATATCAAAGGGATGGAGTTTTCATGATCAGAGTGTCAAAGGAAGAGAACATGGGAAACCCCTTGACTAAAGGCATATCTCAATAGAATCATTAATATCTCATGAGTTCCAGTTAACTAATAGTATTTAGCAGTTGACTTTTGAGAAAGTGAGAGTCTTTTAGAGTTGGTTCCCTAGAAACTAACTTCTTTGTATTTTATGATAAACCTTTATTCATTGGATAAATATTAATAAACTATTTATCACATCATGATTTTTCATATATGTGACATAGTATGTGATAATGTCCTAAGAATAGTTGTTTCAGTAAAAGGTTATAGAGGATCCCTGCTATGATGAGAACCAAGAAGTTCCATGACACAATTATTGAATATATACTCTATGGACGGATGATATCTTTTTAAGAGACACAAATTATATAGGATATTATGTGTGGGGACTCATGAAACTTTGATGCACCTTATCATGGTGTATTCCCTTGGTAATATCCAGGAGTATATTATGAGAACAAGATATGCCAGTAGGAAATCCACATTCATAAGTGTCATTGGATTTTCCACTATATGGATGTGTGTGTTGGTAATTAAGACTTTGAGATTATTATTAATTGGTAGTATGACCCGAAAACATAGATTTATTGACAAAAACCATGATGATAGATGTTCACAGTGAGGTAGGATATGTTGGGTGCTTCACAAGTAATACTGTATTAATGAATAATGAGAGAAAGGATTTGTCACTTCTAAAGAATTATATATCTAAGGCCTTTGATGGAAATGATATAGCATAACTAAATCCATGGACATGGTCTTCTATAGGAATTTTTATTCTGGGAGGTCAAAGAATGAGAAATAGAGCACATGGGTTTATCACACTTGCATGAAACCCACTTGATTAGATATATCAGGACAAATGGATTATATTACATGGTAAGATTTTGTATGAGGTGACATGTCATTGGAACATCAAATTATTTCTCCTGGGTTCCTTAACCCATTTCTATACGGTAATATTGGAATTTAGGAAATCCTACCTAATACCAATGAGAAAGAGGCTTAAAGGGTCACACACTAAGTTTAGCCAATATCATAGTTAAATAATTTATTAATTTTACAAGTTTAATAAATATTATTCTCAACTGTGGTTTAATAATTATTCAACTATTCCTGGTTGCATTTATTTCATCTCTAGTTATTAGATAGAATATATTGTTGACAAAATATTTATTTTTTAGTGAATAATGCAGTTATATTTATTTAATAAGTAGATAGTAATTATTCAAGGCCTGATAAATATTGAGAAGGATTGGGGGACCCCATTATGGGATCAGTGAGAAATAATATTAAATATTATTTGGTTAAATAATATTTAAATATAACATGCAAGCAAAGAAAATGTCATGTAAATAATATCATTTCTATTATTTTTTGAAATGGGGTTTCACATGGAATAATAAAACAAGTAATTACATTTGTGCTAATTATTTATTATTACCTGTGTATTAAATTACCCATTATATTTTTATTCTCTAATTATCCAAGGGGTCATTACACCAGCTAACAAATGGTTCTGTGCACAACATCCTTGGAGAAAAGATCTCGATCCTAGAGACTTTTTATCTCTCCCAGAATGATCTCAAGAACAAGAGAGATCCTCCTCCACTGGAGCTAGGGGAATGATTTGGAAGTGATTCTCAAGGTGATCAGAGGATGACATTGTAAGAGAAAGGATCTTCTGTGCTAGCACCCAAAGACTCCTTCGATGACATTTGGAGATACATGGAGCATATTTGGATCACTGATAGAGAAATACTATCCTTGGATTCTATATCTAAATGAAAATAAACCTCATACATGTGGTTGAACACATCAATAAAGAAAGAATCACCTTGGAGGTAATTCTTTAATTTAATTAAATTAATTATAAGAAATATATTGATAATATCTTCACTGTTATGGGTTCTCTACTTTGTATTTTACCTTTGATTCAATTCAATTGATTCTAGAATTTTTTTCATATTGATCCCGAATTAATCATTGATCACGGAAATTTTCAATGTCAGGCACACGCCCATCCTATGCTTCTGCTGCACCTAGAACCTACAGGAACTCTTTTTTATATCCTCTTAATCTCCTTAGGGTTTGAATTATGGGAAGAAAAGAACCTATATATATTTTATAAGGATGTTTAGAAGGTAATTTTTTCATGGTCTAGTTGAGATATATGGCTCAAAATATTGTAAGGAAGATGAAGTACGAGTGTCCTTTTATAAG
This sequence comes from Viscum album, assembly GCA_963277665.1. NCBI lineage: Eukaryota > Viridiplantae > Streptophyta > Magnoliopsida > Santalales > Viscaceae > Viscum > Viscum album. The sequence continues at coordinate 1,164,785,357 of OY728159.1, forward strand.
GGAGGGAGAGGACACACTTAGAATTTTATAAAATGATGAAATATAATAAATTAATTATCAAGAAAAATCTTTCAAAATTGAAATTAATGAAAATAAAAGGTTTATAGGGTTGAAATAAAATTAGATAAATAAATTTATATAGGTTGCGGTGAAATTTTAGACCATATCTTTTTGATTAATCCCTTGGTTAATTATTTTTGACTTTTACCAAGGTAATGATTATTTTAACCATAAATGGTTAAGAATGTTATTATAAATCGATAGAAGACACCTAAATGGACTATAGATGATGTTTTAGACAACACTAAACATAATTGTAAGAATTTAGTATTTTTATGAATTTTAAATCATTTAATAAAATATTATTTATTATAAAATATCATTAATATCAAATTTGACATTATTCATTTAATTGGACTTAAAATACATAAATAAATTTTTTAATTTTAATATAATAATTTAAAATAAAAATAATATGTCATACTAATCTATAAAATTCATGGAACACTATAAATCACTAAAATTATTTTACTTTTAATATTTTTATAATCATTTATTTTATTATAATATTAATTGAAGAAATACTGCATCAACATTGTAAAAGAATTGAAGGTAATTATATAATTTTTAGAATTAAAAATGAAATTAAATAAAGAAAATAATTTCATTATTTTCTATATAGATATTTATATACATTCATAACTTTCTTTCACCCCAATGTGAACAAGTATGAGATATTTAAAACTAAGAGTGTTGCACTTTGTAAATTTATTTGTTTTAAATATTATAAAGGTAATTTTTTTTTGGAAAAGTGTCCATTAAACAAATAAAAATCAAGAATAAGTTGATAATGGTATAATTAAATTCATATAATAATTAATAAAATTAAAAATTATGGCCTTATCACTTAGTGTTAACTAAGATTAACTCGATTTACCCATTGTTGAGGTGGTAAATTTTAATATGTTTACTATTCACAATTTTTAAAAATAAAAGGGGTCTATTTATAAAATTTAAAACCCATGATTAAAAATATGGGATAATGTTTTCAAGATTTAATTTTTATATGTTTTAGAAATTAATTTTAAAATAAATTTGAAAAACACAATGAAAACTGATTTTAAAAAAATATAGTTTTTAAGAGTAAAACTAGATTTAATCTTATCAAATTCACAGTAAAAAAATTAGATGAATATTAAAACAATTTTTTTAATATATAATATATAAATTTATTTAAATTATTACCAAATATTTATTAATTTAATTTATTAATATAAAAATATATTTACCACATAAAATATATTTTTTCAAAAAAGGCAATTTTTACATATAAATACGTTTTTATACCAAATTAAAAAATAAAATTTATTATAATTAAATTATTTAAATTATAACTGAACTAATTTCACATTTAATCCATTTTTTAAAAAATGAAATTTCTTACATACTTGAAATGAAAATATTGTTTTCAATAAAAATTAGTATTTTTCACCGTTCAATGGGAAATAAATCTTTTCAAAAAAATCCTTGAAATTCTCCCCAAGATAATTTTGATATTATGATTTAGAAAATTTAGTTACTTTTATAATATAATTTATTTTAAATTGTTAAAAATTATATATAATATTTTTTCATAAAAAAAGTCAAAATCAATTTTAAGGAAATTTATTTTTTAAGCATAATATTAATTTATTTAAAAATTGAATTATTATTTACTAAGAATTAATCTATAAATTTGTATTGATTTTGACATTAATAAATATATTTCGTTATTTTGTATTCCGATTTATGCATTCATATTAAATGAATATGTTATAATGATCATATATAATATTTCATGGCTTGTTTAGGCTTAGTGTTACGTGTCGTATGTGCTATCAAACAAAATATTGTTCTTTTAAAATATTAGGGTGTTACATTAACCACTATTATATAAATTACAAACACTTAATATAAAATTATGCTTAGTATTCAAGGGTTTGACATTTGAAAATTCCTTTTTAGGAAACCCAAATCATAAAAAGGTTTAATAAAATGTACTCTAAAAAAGAGAGAAAGGGAAATATGAAGGTCATCTCGAATAAAAAAACTAGGTTTCAAAATAAGATAACATTAGTGAGATGTGAAAATATGGACATGGAATAGAAAATAAAAACCTAAGTACAAATAGAGAGTGATATCGAACATGGTTGAAAAAATTTAAAGACCACAAACCATTAATTTTTTATAGGAGAAAAGACCATCGATTCATCATAAATGGTAGTAATAGGAAATTTTTTTCCTTCAATATCCTTTACCTATATTTGAGTAATTTATTCACAATATAGACTACAAAATAAGTAAATACACATACTTTACAAGTAGAAATAAATACTTTAATTTATTTCAACCATAAAATTATCCTTTCTCTGAATTATGTGTTTTCAAGATGATTTTTTTCATGCCCAAATCACTAAAATTAACTTCAGAATCAAAAAAAGTATATGAATATATTCCTATTATCTTTAAATATAAACCAAAACTAGATGTTTATATAAGGTAAGATAATATAACAAGTGAATAGACCTTCCCATTTAACTCTAAATTTTTCATAGTAATAATAATGGTCCCACTTAGATCATTTTATAAATAAATACACATCCCAAATAACAATAATAACCCTAATATTAAAGAATTATTTTAGACTAAATGGTGATATCATACCCTTTATCTTACATCCCCAAAAACATAATACCATTCTTCTCAATTAATATTTCACATCAAATCACATGTTAAACCTAAGGATCACATATATCTTGACCCAATTAAACATATCCAAAAATATCATTAATCCCCATGATAAATCTTATGATTTATTGAAATTCACTAAAATATCAAAAATCAAATTTATATACTAACTTGAAAGATGATAATTAGATTGAACATAAATATATTTTAAATATATCCTTGCCAATGAATTAATTTTCAATCATAAAGATTATATATATCCCACTATCCAATATACAATAATTACTCATCAATATTTTTATGGTTACTTGAGATGTGTATTTATTTATAAAACTTTTCCATGTAATTAATGATATGATATCTATGAAATATTATTTTAAAAGAATGAAATTACGTTTATGGATAAGTTTACATCAGGAATATTAATCATTAAAATTCATCATTATTAACCCTTTAATATTAAAATATTTATGTAATCCAAGTTTACATCTTAATATCTATGTATTATAGGTTTACATATTAATATTAATTATGTAAACTTGGAAAAGTTTTATATTCATTTACAATTACATGGAAGAGATTTATATTCATCAGAAATATTCTCATGAATATTCATCAGTAATCCAATTTTAAAAATATATTACATCTTAATATTCATTTACAAGTACTACAAGTTTCCAAAGTCGCTAGATATTACATCGGTAATATTCATAATGACTTTTTTTTGGTAATTAATATTTATTACACAAAATAATTACATAAATATTCCATCTTAATATATAAAAATTAATACAATATACCATAATTATCTTAGATATTACATCTTAATATATTATTATTCATTTCATTACACTAAATAATTCATGAATACTATAAATACTTTATGTATTTGGAATCATGGACACATAAACAACTCATTCATAAAAGATGTAAATTGTTTCTAACTTAGTTCTTTATAAGTAGAACCATTCTTAGAAACAATTAACATAAAAATTTTCTTCATAACATAGAGAAATGAAACATAATAAATGATGATCTTAGATAATCAGTAAGGGTGAAAATAGAGATATCAATGATCACTTAAACATAACATGAGCATAAGGGTATGAGAACATGAAAATAAAATATGAAAAATATACCCAAAATATCATAGATTATAATCTTGAGTCATGGAATAAATCATAAAAGTTCAAAACACATGAATCATAAAGGAATCAAAGAACATAATCCGTTAGAGTATAATATAGGCATAAGACACAAGTGTGTGGAATATACATAATCATATAAAATCATTTCCTTAGTAGTCAAGGTTCACTAAAGAGGCTATCATAGTGGATTTGATTCACTCCCGAAACCATCATAATAGTCAAGGTTCACTCCCAATACTGTCATAGTAGATAGATTCCCTCATTAAACAAGGTTAACTACTAATTAAAATTTAGTTTATCTCATGATATATCAATTTTTACCCAATGTATTGATGTGAAATATTATCTCGATCCCACCCATCACATAATGAAAGTCATACAGGTGTGTTCCAAAATATCATAAAACATTTATCATACCATAACCCAAGAAAATAAATGTGTTTAATAATAACTTCATCGTGGTATAAAACATGAAACAGAAATTGATTTCATAAACATTTCATCATTTTATTATAGTATAACCCATGGAAAAGAAACAAGTTTTATAACAAATTTATCATCATAATCATAAACCATCTAGTGAAATAATAAGGAAGATATCATTAGATTATAACCTTATTAAAGATTATATTACTCCAAAATCTGTTGTCATTCATAAGAATATCATTAATACATTCTTAAGGAAAATAAAATTTCTATTTTTAAATAACATATTTAAAACGTAAAAACATCCAAAATAGTATAAAAAATTTTTTATTTTAAAATAAACATAAAAAATAGTATTGTGAGCTTCAAATTATTGAGTTTTTAGGAAAGAAAGAAATTCTACTCATGACATATAATTTAAAAGAAAACATTCCTTTTACACTTTTAAAAAAAATGTAAATTAATACCATATTTAGAAAATAAAAATAATATTCCTTTCAAATATTTTTTTAAAGAGTAAAAATGGGTAACAATAGATTTAAAAAATCATTTTATAATATTAAAAATATTATTGCAAATATTTTTTGAGAACATGGACATGAAATAAAAATCACTTTCAACTAAAGAGAGAAATGAAGTTAGTTTTTCTTAAAAACATTATTTCAGTCTCTTGAGTTCTTAAACAGATGAAAATGAAAGAGAAAACTTTATTTTCAAAAAATAATCATATTATAATAAAATTATTTATTTCATTAAGATTTTGATCATAATATTTCATCATCTAAAACTTAATCATAATCAATTTGAAAAAACAATCATATTATAACATAAAATCCTTAGCTCAGGTTTGACTTACTTTATACATGTAAGAACCTTATGTATATTAATTATAGATTTATTATAAATATATTTCCAAACCATAATCATATATATCAAATAATTTAATATTTACTTATAAGCTTTTATCACATGTTTATAATCAATTATTTATTAAAATCAATATTTCGTGTGATAATTGTTTTGTATTTCATGTATGTTTTCTTTTTCCAGTCCGAGTCCTTGTAAATTTTTCATTATTAAATAATATAAAAAATTTTATTCATGATATAAATATCGTATATATTCAATATATATATATATAGTTTCATCCATAAAATGTTGGGATATAAATATAAATTACGCCATTCTTGGAGATTACAGGCTATATATATGCATGAATGTTGTTTTAATTTTTTAGAAGATAGAATTAAATAAAGGTGAATAATAATTAAAACTTAAAAAATTATTATTATATCATATAAATAAAATATATTTTTCAAATTTATAATAATTATCATCCAATTAAATTATATATGAAAAATAACGTCACTTTGTAGAGGTGGTTGTCCACACGAACGCACGGGGAGCGTTATCATTTCCCAATATATTGGATGGAAAGAAGGTATATTTGATATTATACTTAGACAATTATAATTATTTCATAAATATCATATATAAAAATTAAACCAATAATAATACCCATATATTAAAGATGGTGATGAAAAATGAACTGTATCGCTACGTGGAGATGAAATGTTGTACATACGCATGATGGATACTTTCACTTTCCATTTGATGGAAACAAGGGTTTATAATGTTGGTTTAATAATAATAAAATTTAATTATATTTAGGATAATAATTGTTTATAGAAATACCTTATATTTAGAGTATTTAAAAGAATAAGTAAAAAGAATGTGGCCGGTTAAGGCGATTACATCCTTTATGAAATTACTTCTTTGGATATCGTTTTAGAGATCACAAGGATGGTATTTTGGGAAGAAAATAACTTCTAAAATAGGGATAGGGAACTTGATAATATATTTTGTGAGGTTATATTCAAAATATATGACTCAATGTGCTGTAAGGAAGGGAAGAAGGGGCATCATTTTATAGGGGAGAGAGAGAGGACACACTTGGAATATCTTTAAATATTATAATATAATAAATTAATTATCAATATAAATGACTCAAGATGGACATAAATTTGAATAATATATTTAAAGGGTTGAAATAAAATTATAAAAGTAAATGTAGATAGATTTTTGAGTCATTTTAAACCTTATATTTTTTATTAATTCCTTTGTTAATTATTTTTAACTTTAGGTATGGTAACATATATTTTAATCATAAAGGGTTAATAATGTTACCATAAATAGAAAAGTGACTCATATATTGACAATTTATCATGTGCTAAACCATATTATACTAAAATATGAAAATATATGCTTTTTTATTAATTTTAAATCATTTAATAAAATATTATTTATTATAAAATATCATTAATGTCAATTTTGGCACTATTAATTTAGTTTGACTTAAAAGAAATATATAAAAAGTTGGGATTCACATATAATTCTTTAAAAAACAATAATAATTCTTAATCATCTATAATTTTTTTAACAATATAACTAACTCAAATTATATTACTTTTAATATTTATAAAATCATTTATATTATTTATCTATTAATTATTGAAATACCGCATCAGCTTTTATAATAATTTAAGGTAATTATATAATTACTAAATATTATAAATAAAATCAATTCATGAAAATAATTTAATTATCCTCAATATAGACATTTATATTTATTTATAACTTTCATTTGTGCCCTTTTTAACACATAATATATATTTAAAATCAAGAGGGAGACACTTGGTAAATTTCTTTGTTTTAAGTATTATAAAGGTAACCTTCAGGAAAAAAATAAAAATAAAAAATAAATTTCGAGAATAAGGTGGTAAGGGTATAATTTTATTCTTCCAATAAGAATTATTATGTAAAATTATGGCTTTACCACTTAGTTTTATACTAGATTAATCTGATTTACCCTTTGCTGAGATGATAATTTCTACCACATATTTGTATTCATAATACCTAAAAAATAAAATGAAACTATCTTAAAAAATCAGAATATCTAATTACAATTATGGGATCAATTTTTGAGGATTTTATTTCTATATGAGTCAAAAAATAATTTTAAAATAACTGTGAAAAATTCTATGAAAACAGTTTTTAGAAAAATACAGTTTTTTGATAAATCTAGATTTATTTTTATCCTATGAATAGTAAAATTTTTAGATGAATATTAAAAAAATTGATTGAATATATAACATAAAAATTTCATTTAAATAATTCACCAATAGTTTAAGGACTCAAGATTAGATAAAATTTAATCTTTAATTTTTAGTCAAGAATCCATTCTCTTACATTTGAGGATCTTTCGGGTTTAGAGTTTTAGAGAATTAAGTCATAAATCATACATAACAAAAAAAATAAATTACTAAGTTTAAACTCATGATTATTATCCATTTTACTCATAATATTAAACTTTTAAAATAAAAAATTATTTATTTTCATTTAAAATATTCATGACATTCAACTTTACTTCTTTCTATCCCTCACCCACCCTTAAATCCCGTGGAAAACATTTTAAAATATTGGATGAGTAGAAAGAGAATAGTAAGATCCCTAAAAGAATGAAAAATTGTTAGTCTAGTGAAAATAAAAAATACACATGAAATGTTTTAAATTTATCTCAATTTTCATTATTTGAGATAAATAAATAATTTTCTCTTGAAAAACACACACTTTATTCTCAAATAAAATCAGTAAGACCCATAATTAGAAAGTCAAGACCCTTTTGAAGACTAAGAGTATTAAACATATAACCCATTCTAAACCCATGTTAGAAGTACCTAGAGCCCAATTAAATATATTAGAGAAACCATTTAGTAACTCCCTCTTCCTTTCTTATTAAGATAAGGAATATTACCCTGTGTATTGGTGAACTATCTCGGTGCACCCATCATATAAGCAATATCAGTCTCACTCGGTGCTATCTGGGTGAGACCATCATATAAGCTATAACAGGATCACCTAATGCTAAATGGGTGTAGTAATTTTTCATATATAATGATAAATTACTATATCATAAATAAAATATTTTAGTCTTGCACTTTTTTTATCCAAAACCAATTTAAAAACTATTTTAAACTAATATAAAAATCACTTTCAAATATCAAAATACCCTTTTCTTTTAAAAAGCCATTTTCAATACCAAAATAACATTTTCTTTAAAAAAATGTTCTAAATAACAAAATAACCATAAAAAATATATGAATGTTTTATTTCAAAAAGAAATGAAATATTTTAAAGTAATCAATACATCAAATAATGGTTATGGTGGTGGAAAAGTATTTGTCACTGTTTATGTTAAAATAGAACATTCCTTTTATCATTTGTAAAGAATATAACACATTTTATAGATTCCATGTTTTTGAAAAATTGAAAATAAGAAAAAATCCATCTATAAAACCTTAATTTACATTATAAAATCATTTTAAAAACATGGGTATGGAAGAAAATCTGAGTAATAAGGAAAAAATTAAAATGGATTTTTTTAAAGAAAAGTCCATTATCACTTTGGAAATATTTGAATATTTCTCCCCACAAAATAAAAACATTATACAATAGTTTAAATGAAATTATATTATAGAAATTAAATATATAACATGTCAAAGGGTCTGTATATATATCTCTTAAAATAATATAGGTGCATTACATCGAAATATGCCTCAATGAAAGGAAATTGTGTCGAAGTCTCTTACCTGGAGTTTTATTCAACACATTTGTTCTTTATCTTCTAAATAATAAATTAATGTAAATTATTTTATTTCATTAGAAAAATTTTCAAGTTTATTATTACTTTTATTTCACATATTTCAATGTTATATAGGATTACTTAATCAATTAAGTTTACAATGGTTGTGTGGATGATATTCAACATATGTATCAAAAAATGAATATGGTAGGTTGAGTATTTGTCAAAGTGGTCATTATTTAAAAATATATAGAATAATAATCATGAAATAATATTTATATTTATACATCAATTATTCTTTTGACACTAATTAAAAAATATTGTTTTAAAAAATGAAGTACATTACGATCAAGGAGATGGTAGGTCGTACGTACGGATGAGAAACATTTCCATTTTTCAACGATCATTATGAAAAGGATTTAAAAAATATTTTATCTTTAAATAATTATAATAATATTATATATATAATATTATTTCTTTAGATATAATTATATATATCATTATTGTGATATGGCAATGAAAACAAAGTAATCACATCACTTAGTGGAGGCGGTAGACCACACATACATGAACGAAATTGTCATTTTTCAGTGTCAGAAAGAAAATGATGTATTATATTTTATTAATAAAAATTATTTAATTAATATCATAATAATTTAATTTATATCACATATATTTATTAAATTTATTCTTATTACCTTGAATTTAATGAGTTAGTGAAAAACAGATCACATCGCTTCGCGAGGCAGTAGTCTACCGTACACAAGAGTGCCGTTATTGTATCCCCCATGGAATAGAAATTGAGAATTTATATGTATAATAAAAACTAAATAAGTATAAATAAATTAAAAATATTCTATATGAACTTTAAATCAATAATTACAGAATGCGGTGAGAGGCAATGATGGAAAAAAATGACATCAGTTCCCAGGGCAGTAATCTGCTGTACATACAAATAATCATTTCATATCACATTTGATGGAAGAAGAGATGGATTTTGGTTATGAAACTAACATAAAAATAAGTAATTATATGAGATATAATTGTTTTAATATATAATATTAATTTAATATTATTTTATGTAGGTGAAATAAGAAATAAAATAAAGACTCTTGGTAAAGTATGATACCTCTTCTTCAAACAACCTCCTTATGTAGAAATAAATATATTTCATAGGATATATTTATGATAAAAATAAGGGATATTGGTTGTGGGGATGAAATATATTAATGTATTTTTGTATTCATTGCCCCATTTAAAAGGATTCTATGGTGTGAAGATGAGAGGATAATGGGTGACTATTATAAGTGAGGTGTGTGGAATACTAATAATTTTTTAAAAGAAAAATGTACACCCATGCTTTCACATTCCAGAAGGGTAAAAAGGGGTAATTATTTATTATTACACATTATAAGGTATAAATATGTATATAAAATATGTTTTATAAAAGTATTTAGGCCATTTTAACCCTTATATGTTAAGTTTGACCCCCATAATTTTTTCCCTCCTTAACTCTGGTAATTAATTTTACTATTTCCATTATTCATTATGGAAAAAAATTAAGATGAACTTATTATAAAATATAAATTATTATGATTCCAAATATTTAATCCATTTTACCAAATTCAATTCACATAATGAAAAAATGTAGTTTAAAACAAAACCCGCAAAACGTGATGAAAACAGGGTTTTCTAAGAGGGTATTTTTTAAGAAGAAGATGATTTTATATTAACTATATGTCTAATAATAATAATTTTATAAATGTAAATTAAAATTTATAAATATATAATATATAAATTTCTTATAAAACATTTTTTATTTGGTATTATCTTAATTAATTAAAATGGAGAAACATTATGCCTTTTAAAATAGTTTACAAAAAAAATTGTTTTTAAACAGAAACAAACGTTATACTAAACTATATTTTAAAATTGATTAAAATGTAATTTATTAGATTAAATAAAAATAAATAATTATTATTTTCCTTTAAATAATACTTAAAAAATGGTACTTTTAAATTTCTTATTTTATTTAAAAGAAATGTTTTTTATAAAAAAAATCCATATTTTTTACCAATCATTAAAAATTCAATATTTTATAAAAAATACCATAATTTAGGACTATTTAATTTTTTATATTTTTATTTAAATATTAATATTAATTTTTTCAAATTAAAACTCTAAATTTAGAAATTAAATTTTTAAATAATACCTTATAATAAAAGTTTTTAATTAAAATAATTTCATTTTTTATTTTTAAAAATTAATTAATATTTTTATAATGAATATAACTATGTTAATGAAAATGAAATTGATTAATTATGTCATTAAATGGGCTGTTATATTATTCCCCCTTTTATAAATCACATCCACACAATTTTTATTTACTTATTATGTCACAAACCAAATCTAGTTGCAACCAATACCAACACCAAACCTAGCCCTTGACAAGGCATGAAGGGAGTTCGCCATCCCCACGGGCTAGAACAAGTTCCTGGGTATCATTAATTTAGGTTTGGGAATGATTGATCTAAGTAGGAAGCATAAAACATTAAAAACATTCCATAATATAAATATGAAATTATCAAGCCATTCAATTCATAAGAAAACACTAGAACTGAATACATTGGTTTAAAGAAAATAAAAGTGGTCAAAATACAAATAAATACAATATAAGGACATCCTCAAGGACTCCACATGACAAGGGGTCATCACCCACAATCCATCTCCACAACTCCGCACCAAGGTTGAGAACTAACACCCTGGACCGCCATCACGCATAACCTTCCCTTTACCAAAGTCAAGCATAATAAAGTATAATTACAACCAAGGGGTGTAATTAGGGTGTGAGCCTAAGACCAAAAGGATACCACCCAATGATTCCAAAGATCATTCAATACAATTTGAAAAAGCATGCAATTTTAATATGCAAAGAAAAGTAGTGATAAAATCCAAGAAATTCAACTTTCAATTAAAAATAGTTTTCAAGATAAAATTTTTAGAATGTTATAAACATTATATAGAAATGTTAGATAATATAAATTATTTCCAAAAACACACCAATACAAGGTCAAATACCACAAACACAATGAGAAAAAAAATATAGAACACCCCTAGCCACTAGATAGTCTCGGGCCCCATGTACCTCATACCTCGGTGTAAAGTAACCATAGTAAAATATGTTCTCAAGCACAAACCGCTTGTAGGGAACATGCCCATACCCTATTGGTCACCAATAATCATCCAAAAAGTTTATTTAGATTTCTCTTTATCCAAATACTATGTGAAATAGGGACAAAACCCAATCGGTCCACTAGCCGTACTAGTACACATCCACCCCACCTAGGTACACGAGCTTCCCCTTTGTGCTCAAACAATTTCATCATTAAATAGATATAAATTTTCATATAAAACACCACTACTTGTTATATACACCCTGTATAGTAGATACAAACATTTTTTACCATTTAGAACAGACATCAAAACACTTCGGGTTTCAATAAAAACAACTTCTCCAAATCATTCTTTATTTTTCACCCTAAACTCTTTGAAAACCCCACCGTAACACCATGTGAATACTAAAATTAACCAAAACAGAATTTAAATCACCATAAAAACTTCTTTAAACCCATTACATGAGTTATAAAACAACCCCCAATAAGCATCACATAGAATAGCCATGTAAAGAACCTAATTCCACACCAAATTACTACTCAATAATCATTTTCTTAACAAACGTGACCCAAAACCAATTTTTCAGAAACATCCAAAGAAGAATAAAATTAAAAACATTATTTTCTTCCCTAATACAGTTTAATAAAAACAAATAAATAATTATAGGGTATCCATTAATGAACCAACAAAATATTTACATGAAAACCCCCAAATTTCACATAAAATTGGCATTAAAATTTTACTTGCAATAAAAACACCACTAAATATCATTTTTTCAGCATTAATAAAATTAAATAGGAATGCAAATATCATAAATAAACCATGATAATAACATATATTTCATAACATTGGAATCACCTACCAAAGTAATGAAAACCCTTGAATCACCGTGTGAAAATCAAGTCGCACCACCACCGCACCAAGAGGGACTTAGAACAAACCTAAAACCACAAGAATTGAGAAAGAAAAATCATGGTTAAACCCTAGGTTCAAAACCCTATGCCTTTTTAATTTTTTATTTCAAGAAAAAGGGAAGAATCCCTAACCAAATTGAATGAAACCCTAAGTAATTTGAAAGAGGAATGAAATGGACTAACTTACTTGAGGTATCTTGAAAGAATCTCCCCAAATACAATAGTAGATGAAAATGAAAATAGAGAAAATTAATAAGTGGTTTTAAAAATGATGAAGAGGTAATTTAGGGACTATAATGGAGGAAAAAGATTAAGAATTAGTAAAGTTATGTTGAAAAGAACTTACCTCCTCAAATATGGTCGATTTTAGAAACCCTAATATGTTCTACACTTAATCGCGATGGATATGAGCTCCAAAGTGGGTGGTAGGATACTGATCACATAGCTGTGTTCAATGGGATTGGGTGAGGCTTTGAATAACTGAAAATTTATTTAAAAAATTTTGATTTTTTAAAACTAGAATTGGGCTTTTGGGAAAGCCCAATCTCTTAAAAAAACCCATTTACACCTTGGTTATTGATTTATAAAGGATCCAAATTTCAATGGTGGTGTTAATATGTCTGGGGAGGCCATTTAAGAATTGTAATGGGTGAAAAATATTAAAAAATGAAAAAGTTATAAAAGCATCGAAATTTATTTTTAAATCTAGAATTTGGCTCATGGTTTTCCCCAATTCATGAAAACTCACCCATTCGTCCATAAAAGCTTTGGAAACCCCAAAAATAAAGCATGAATGAAAATTAAATGAAAAATACCTTTAAAAAATGTCATGTATGTGACAATTCTTTCCACCATGAAATCTTTCCATCCTCAAAAAGCCATAGCAAGGCCAGATACAAAAACCAAACTCAACTAATAAACCAAGATGTACTTCTTTGCCAAGCTTCTCCCCTTAGGGAAAAAACACCTCCAGTGATAAATTAAGGAAGGATTAATCTCACAACCCAAAATTAAACCACTTTCCTGAAATTATCAATAACATTAATACTTTATCCCAAAATAAAAATCCTTAAACACTGTCCAAACAAGACTCAAGAAATTCACCCAAACGAACAACAACTTCGAACAAGTTTACACTTATTTACTTTAACTAAACCATTGGGAGATCTCCAATCCCAATGTTTACTCAAGGAATATGTTGGTATCTAGATATTTTCAAACAATACTACCTACCACCAAGCCAAGACCATGAATAAATATGATCTATTGGTATGGGGGTATACAAATAGGCACCCCACCATAAGAGGAAACCTATATTTTTCTGAGACTGAATCAAGACACTAATAGGGGAGGCATGAATGAAATCTCGAGTCTAAAGGGTAGAATTCCATTCAACGTTTATGAAGTAACATACCTAGGAATAATTGTGGGTCTCCCCACCATAAGAACCAACCATCTTAACCGACTAGAAAGGGATGACATAGAAATACCAATTTTTTTAATGATTTGGGAAGGGCACAGGGTCAGTCCACACAGTTTGGGAAACTATGAACTAACTATGTAGATAATTATTTCCACATGGATTACTGACACACGGTCACTACTAATCATGCACAAAATATGTCCTCAGAATGTCTATCCAAATTTCCAACCATTCTCTAATGACTCAATGGAAACCAAATGGGGAGGGAATGGCATTAGGTGATGACATGGCTACAAGGCCCTCAACCTATTTCCACCAAATGGGAATAATGAAAGATAGATGATGACACTAGAGGTTTAAAATCATTATACCATTCATACTGAGGATAATAAATTATATAAGAGTTTAAACAACCCTAGTATTTCCTATGACTATGAGTCAGCTTATCTCTGAGACCTATGACTGGAGCTCAAATGATTGAAGCATCTTCGGCCTTGCAGTTAGGCTTTGGAAACCCCATGAATGATAATTCTTATTTCGGTCCCACCAAAAACTATACTGAAAACCCTGATAATATTTCCAAGACATAACACATTCCAAACTCACTTTACCCTAACTTGATATTTCACAGAAACAAGGGCTTATAAAATAGACACACATCACACCTTGTTTCTTCAAGTGAGAAACTATAGAAGAAAATAACAACTATAATCAACTTCCTCTAAAATTAAATATTTTGAAGTTTTTTCAAGGGATACATTCTCCCAACATAAAGATAATCTTATAGGATTTCACGACTTTCACCTTTATAGTCAATTGAGTCATATAATGACAAGGCATCACCGAACATGACCATTGCATCTGATATAAACAATGAGTGGAGTGGGACCTTATACAACATCCCCAAACAACACACAATTATAGAAAGTGGCCACAATATCCTCTTGGGACTTGATTTCCCACACTAGTAGTTTAATGTGAACTCTTTCTTCAAAGGGACTAAGAAGGACCGAGATGACCTCTTACACACCTTCCAGATAATCATCCATGCTAACAACCCAAGACCACTTCCACCTTCGGAAAATCCAGAAACTTAAGAGGCTAAGGTCTCTTTCAATAATCCATGATCATTCTCCCACTAAAATAGGATACACAAAACCAATAAAGGAAATGGTGTAGACTAAATTTAAAAATCTCAAAAAAATATTCCTTATATTGATCAACTGGAGGGTCTTCAAAAGGTGAAACAATCTGGGTTGCACTTCAGTTGTGCACTAACCCTTAATGGGGCGTACCTTATCCAACGATTAAACCCAAGGACCCAACCAAGATGGTCCATTGGTCAAGATATACCACAAAACTAATCCAAACACATGAAAGGAACCACCATAAAATCATCCCAAAACATTTCTCAGAAGAGTCCACTAACCGGCCCTTTAACACAACTTACCGACCAAACACAATCCCAAATCACAATAAAAAATTGAGGGGTTATTAGACTCAAAACATCTCACAAAATCAACATTAAAAAAAACATAATACACACCATCCCAAACTAGTCATAAAGACATCATGTTTCTTATTTAACATCATATTTTTGAAACTAAATGGTTCGATGGTTAGCATATCGACCAATGGTACCCCATGGGACTCACACATGCATGTTTTTGTGCCACACCGGGCACCCTCCTCATATCAATCCCAAAAATCATCCAGACATTCCATTAACCATCCATCATCCCATATAACCCCATGCATGTGGTCACTCATGGAAATACCAAAGGTTAAAATAAAAAATTCTTTCCACTTTTCAAAACCAAAACAGTCAACCAATACCTCCATTTTATCAAAACCACTAACCACGAAATCAAACCCAAATTACATTTTACCAATATTTTTAGAAAAGAACAATAAATTAAATGAGAACTCATTTTCAAGTCATAAAAATTAATTTCAGAACATATCATCCCATTAAAAAAACTTTCAATAGTTTATAAAAGTCTATAGGAAACACTTTTTCAAAACCAACCTTGACATAGTTCATGTTTTCAAAAGAGGCCCAATACACTATTTTACATTCCAATAAAATTATGAAAATTCAGGTCTCCATTTTCAAAAATCTAACCATTACCTCTTTATTAGATAATAATTTCACAAAAACATTACGCTTCTTAAAACCAATCCACTTTAAAACCAAAGTTCCACGATTTCAAAACTAAAGAATAGAAGACAATGCTAGAAGAGACTAGTTTTAGTGGGTGACTTAGATATATGGTTGGTGGCCATATTCCATTCAATTTAGCATCATAGATAGTGTTATAGTTAATATATTTGGCTCCACATGGCTTTCCCAACACTGCGAGCTCACCGAGACCATTAACCCAACTCTCTTTTGATTTCCCAAAATCATCATCAATCCAAGAAATCCAAAGGACTCCTATAAATCCTGACTTCTAGTGGAGACTCGAATCCTGTCCTAAGGTATAGTGATCATGAACACTACCCATAACCAAAATACAAAGTCAGATCAATCCTAACTCTATAGTATCCTGACTGTTCCCCAAATAACGTGACCCAAAGAGTTAACCAGAACCTCATTTGATACCATTTTGTTATGAACCAAATCTGGTCGCCACCAATACCGGCACCAAAACCAGCCCATGAAAAGTTTCTAAGGGCTTTCCCTATCCCCAAAAACTGGAAATAGTTCTTGAGTATCATTAATTTAGGTTTGGTAATGATTTACTCAAGTATTAAGCATAAACCATTAAAAACATTCCATAATATAAATATGAAATTATCAAGCCAATGAAGTATTAAGAAAAAAAATGAATACATTGGTTTAAAGATAATAAAATTTGTCCAAATACAAATAATGAAAATATCAAGACATCCTCATGGAATCCACAAGACAAGGGGTCATCACCCACAAGGCATCTCTAAAACTCCACACTAAGGATGAAAACTAACACCCTGAACCGCCATCACCCATAGTCTTCCCTTTACCTGAGTCAATCATAATAAATTATACTTACACCCAAGGGGTGTAAGTAGGATTTAAACCTAATATAAATAGGATACCACCCAATTATTCCAAATATAATGAAATACAATGGGAAAAATCAAGCAATTTTAATATGCAAAGAAAAGTAGTGATAAAATCCAAGAAATGCAACTTTCAATGGAAAATTGTTTTTAAGTTGAAATTTTCAGAATGTTCACACAGTTAAATATAAATTTTAGATACCATAAATTACTACAAAAAAACCCAATACAATTTCAAATATCACAAACACAATGTCAAATAAAATTGGGAACACCCCTAGGCACTTGATAGTCTCGGGCCCCATGTACCTTATACCTCGGGGTAAAGTAACCATAGTAAAATCCATTATTGTGAATGACCCACTAGTAGGGAACATAACCATAACCTAGTGGTCCCCAATAATCATCCACATAGTTTTTTTAGAGTTGTTTCTATCCAAATGCTATGTGAAATAGGGAGAAAACCCATCCGATCCACTAGTCGTACTAGTACACATCCGCCCCACCTAGGTACCTGGGCTTTCCCCTTTGTGATCAAACAATTTTATCATTGAATACATATCCATTTTCTTTAAAAACACCACTAATGTTCACAGACACCTAGTACAGTATGTACCCACATTTTATACCAATTAGAACACACATCAAAACACTCTGAGTTTCAATAAAAACAACTTCTCCAAATTTTTCCTTGTTTTGCACCCAAAACTCATTGAAAACCTCACTTTAACACCATGTACATACTCACATTAAGCAAAACTGAATTTAAATAAACTTAAACATTTATTTAAACCTATTAAATGAGTTATAAAACAACCCCAGTAAGCATCACAATGAATAGCCATGTAAATAACCTAATTCAACACCAAATTGCTACTCAAAAATCATTTTCTTAAAAAATGTGACCCAAAACCAATTCCACAGAAACAAACAAAGAAGAATAAAATTGAAAAATATATTTTCATCCCTAATAAAGTTCAATAAAATCAAAGAAATCATTATAGGGTATCCCTTAATGAAACAAAAAAATATTTATATGAAAACCCCCAAATTTTACATGAAATTGGCATTAAAATGTCACTTGAAGTACAAACACCACTAAAACTAATTTTTCCATCATTAATCAAATTAAATAGGCATGGAAATATCATAAATACTCCATTATAATCACAAAGATTTTATAAACATTGGAATCACCAACCAAAGTAATGAAAACCCTTGAATCACCATGCGAAAATCAAGTTGCACCACCGCCACACCAAGAGGGAATTAGAACAAACCTAAAACCACAATAATTGACCAAGAAAACCCATGGTTAAACCCCAGGTTAAAAACCCTATCTCCTGGTCATTTGGTATTTCAATAAAAAGGTAATAATGCATTATAAAATTAAATGAAACTCTAATCAATTTGAAAGAGGAATGAAATGGACTAACTTACTAAAGGGATCTTGAAGTAATATCCTCAAATACACCATTAGCTGAAATTGAAAATAGACATAATTCAGGGGTGGTTTGAATAGGGATGTGGAGGTCATTTAGGAACTATAATGGAAGAAAAATAGAAATAATTGAGAGATTTAGGATAAAAATAACTTACCTCCTCAAATCTGGCCGATTTTAGAAACCCTAAGTTGTTCTGCACTCAATCTCAATAGATATGAGCTCAAAAGTGGGTGGGAGGATACTGGGTTCCCGGCTAGGTTCAATGGGACTGTGTGAGGCTTGGAATTAAAAAAAATCCATAAAATTTAGTAAGTTATTAATTAAAAAATTTTATTATTAAAACTGGAATTGGGCTTCAGGGCAGGCCTAATCCATTAAATAAAAACCCATATACACCTTGGTTATGGATTTATAAAGGCTCCAAATTTCAATGGCAGTGTTAATATGTCAATTTAGGCTATTTAAGAATTAGAATGGGAGAAAAATATTAAAAAACAAAAAATTTATAAAAGAAACAAAATTTATTTTTAAATATGGAATTTGGCTCATGGTTTGACCCAATTCATGAAAACACACCCATTCCTCCATAAAATCTTAGGAAACCCGAAAAAAAATCATGAATGGAAATAAAATGAAAAATAACTTTAAAATATGTCATGTATGTGACATATTAAATAGGTGGATATATCTTTACCTCATAGCATTTTCAGATTCACATGTAGCCCCTTAAATCATATGTTTTTTCTATAAAACATTAACCCATTAAATCACCTTATTTTGAATCATGCTATATGTATTCAATAATATAAATATTATATTCCTTATAAGAAATATTCTCTTTCAACTGAACTACTCCATGGATCAAAACATTAGATGAATCCATCACATATTTTCTTAATATCGATACATGAAAAAGATTGTGTTCTAGGGATAAACATAGAGGAAAATATACATGGTAGGAAGTTGATATGAATTTATCTTGGATTTATATATTATAATGTACTACATAATTACCTACCCCTTTTACCATAAATTAATAAAATTATTCCCTTGATATCAAATGAACATTCTTTCCTCCAATTATCCTCATAAATTTTCTATCTGCTTTGAGCTCTCTTCATATATTATTGAATCAACTGAACCTCCTCAGCTATTTTCTCTACTGACTTAGGTCCTGTTAACTTCCTTCCTACCACTTCATCCTAAAAAGATAACACCCAAAACTTTTTTCCATTTAATACCTCAAATGATGTTATTTGTATACTAGAATAAAAACTATTATTATAAGAAAACTCAACCAAAAAAATATCTTGATCCCAAATTCAATTGTAATCTATTTAATAAAAATGAAAAATATCTTTCATGGGTTTAATTTTACAATCATTCTGACCATCTATTTGAGGATGAAAAACTACACTGAAATTTAATTAAATACCCAAATATTTATGAATTCCTTTTCTAAAATTAAATGTGAAACTAGGATCAAAGTATAATATAGTGGAGAGAAGAACTTGTAACCTGAAAATCTCCTTTAGACACAGTAAATAAATATTATATAAAGAAATAATGTCTGGGATATGAAAGAAATTCATAGATTTAGTTAATTGATCTATAATATCCCAAATCACATCATTGAATTAAGAAGTCTTTTGGAAATATTATCATGAAATCCATTAACATATTTTCCCATTTCCACTCTAGAAATTGATAAGTTTTAATCATTCCCTTCATTAATTTTTATTCTACTTTAACTTATTTATAAGTCAAACACATCATGGTAAACTAAGAGATATTTCTTTTCATACCATCCCACCAGTAATACTCATGAACATCTCTGTATATATTAGTTCTTCCTTGATGAATGAGAAATATAAAACCATGATCTTAAGTTAACAAATCTCTCTTCAACTGAGAATTACATGGCACACTTAATCAATTTAAAAACCAAAAAATATATTTCTTCAAAAATATTAAAATCTAGAAACTTACCCTTATTAATCGATTATATATTTTATTTCAATATATGGTCCTCCTTCTGATATTTATTAATTATTTTTAATGAAGCTGGTTCCACTAAAAATTGAAACAAAATAGAGGATGTCCCTATATTAAAAACTTATAGGCTAAAATATATAAAATCATTAACTAAAGGGTCTTGTTCCAAATGTAAAACTGATAATTTAGCATTATTTTTTTGACTCAAAGCATCAACTACTTTGTTTTATTTTCTAGTATGGTAATGAATCATGAAATAATAATCCTTAATCAATTCCATCCATATCCTATGTCTCATGTTTAATTAATTCTAAGTTAATTTTTACTTAAAAATTTTGTGATCTATATATATTTCACACAATACTTCATATAAATGATTCCTTCAAATGTTTAATAAAAAATAGCAGCTTATTCTCGATCTTATGTAAGGTAATTTAACTCATGAGGTTTTAAAAAACCTAATGAATAAGAAAATACATAATCATTCAACATTAGGACACAACCATGTTCTTTTAATGAAGCATCATTGTAGATTAAAAATTATTTATTTCTAGAATGCAGGACCAAAACTGAAGTATTCAAAAATCATGTTTTTAGTTATTAAAAAAATTATCACATTATTTTGTCTAGATAAATTTAACTCCCTTTCAAGTTAACTTAGAAATTGGGCTAGAAAACCAAGAAATTGTTTCAATAAACTACTGGTAGTTACCTAATAATCCAATAAAACAATTAATCTCTATGACATTTCTATGCCTTTTCCATTATTCAACAAATTTTGTTTTAGAAGGGTCAACAATTATTCTATATTTAGAAAAAATATTTCCAAGGAAGGAAATTTTTTATAAATGAAAATCACACTTACTAAATTTCCCACATAGTTTATTTTATTTTATGTATTTAAAAACAATATTTAGATGTGTTTCATGTTAGTAAAATATTTTAGAATACACCAAAATGTCATCAATAATCACAACCAAAAAATTATCCAAGAACTCTTGTAAAACTCTATTCATAAGGTACATAAATATATTAGGTGTATTAGACAACCCAAAAAACATAAATAAAACTCATAGTTCCCACATCTAGTTAGAAAGTTAGTCTATATATTGTCATCCTCCTTCACCTCCAATTGGTGGTACCCATACCTTAAACCAACCTTTAATTGATATTGAGCTCCCTAGAGATGATAAAAAAGATAATCCATATGAGGAAGATGATATTTCTTCTTAAAATTGAAGTTATTCAAGATAAGATAACTAACTCAAAGTCTCACTAGACCATATTTATTTTTAAAATAAAAATAGGAGCATGATATGGTGAAGTTCGAGTTTGAATGAAACCTTTATCTAATAACTCTTGAAATTAATTTTTCAATTATAAATGTTATAATTGATCCATTAAATAAGGGGGGTTAGAAATAGTCTTAACATCAGGCACTAATTCAATAATAAACTCAAAATACTGGTTTGTAATAACACTAGGGAAATCAACAAGAAATATATCCATATATTTATTCACTACCGACACATCATTAACTTGAAAATTTTCTTTATTTTTAATAATATGAGCTAGGTAACTTTCTCTGATATATCTATTCATTTTCTTAACTTCTTAGTAGTTCATAAAAGGTATACAATCCTTGAACACACATTTATTATCTCTAAAATCTATCATATCATGATAAAATAAAATAAAATCCATACCAATAATGATATTATACTATATAATAGTTATTTCAATAAGATTTGTATTTAAGGACACCCCACTATTAAAAATGGGATGATTCCTATAAATCTTGGGTTCCTTAATATTTCCACATGGAGATTTCAGAAATAGTTATGTCTTACTTTAATGAGGTGATATTCCCAATTTACTTGAAAATTTATAAAAAATGAATGAATGAAAAGATACAGAGTCATAAAGGGTATTGGTAGAATTAAAATAAACCAATTATATACCTTTCACTACTTCATTTGTTGGAATAACATCAATTATTGCATCAGGAAATGATTTAGATAGACTCTTATATTTTTTATCATGTTTATTATCAACTTGAGTAACTAACTTCAGACATGAATTAACATAATAACCTAGGACACTGTAACTATAAAGGCCACCATTATATGGTTATCGACTACTCTATTCTCTGTTTGTTCAGGAATTTTTCATTGCAGTCACGAGATCTATGACTAGGCTGGACACCCCAAAATAACTTTCTATATCCTATCAAACATTAATTGAAATTTTGTTTAGAAAACATGAAACATTTTGTGGATTACCTCCATACCTATTAGCTAGTCAACTCTCTATTTCCTAATACCTTGACCTTTTCTTACTCTTGTCATCTAAAGAAACATACATATTAGAAAAATTATCTCAAATTTCTCAGAACAACAAACGAATTTATCATAAATTTTAAATTCTCATACATAAAAATCTCATCCTAAACTTAATTTAAATAATGACTAAAATATATTAATTTGACTTTGAATGGACCAAATAAAATTTGGTACATACAAGACCAATAATGTGAAGTTTTCTTCATATGTGGATATATAATCTTCATCTTTTTTACTAAATTCAAGGAATTATTTTTTAATTCAGAGTCTAAAAACCTTAGGGAAATATTTATCAAACAAAAGATATATAAATATTTCATCTTCAGAGGAATAAAGATCATATTTCTCACAAGTATTATTAACCTAATACCACCATAGATCAAATTCATTTTCAAAATGATAAATGAAAAGAGTTATATTTTGACATTCTAGACATCCCCCAAATTCAAATATCTTTTCATAAGAATTGATCTATCCTTTTTCTATCACAAGGTAAGATTTTACACCAAATCATGAGGGATATTGTCTCATGAAATTCAACACTACTGAAATGTTCCTTAATAGATAATAAATTTCCTCTGTATCATGGATATCACCACCATTAATGACTTGTTTCAACAAAGCCAAAACTATTCTGTTCCAATTCCAACCATCTCAAGATGCTAATTTAAAAGTATATTTTTATCTTGTTTCCATTTCACAATAACAGCCTTGTTTTCTCTGGGGAGAACCATTCTGAATAGACATAGTTTTGATGAATCAAAATGGTAATATTTAAATTCTATATCATTTCAATATAACTATAAAGTGAAATATTTCATGGGAATGATATTATAATTATACTAAACTCTAAAGTTATTTTAAATGACCTCTGTTACCAACTATAAGAACCTGGCTTTGAAAATTACATAATCTTGAGTTTTAAGTCATGAATCCACTATCTTATAATTGAGGATATTTTTAGGTTTCTATTTTTAGATAATTAGTTCATAACTAATACATAAAAAACCGTAAATTACAAAGGGGACACTTTCGATTAGTATCTATTTTTCCATGATATTAAACTTTTAAAATAATGAATGTTTTATTTTCTTGAAAATATTCACAAATTTCAACTTTACTTCTTCATTTCCCTTACCTATAATTAATCCCATTTTGTTTTTTGTAAAATGTGGGATGTTCACAAAGAGCATAGTAAGGCACATAAAAGAAAGAAAAACTATTACAATAGAGAAAAACAAGAAAACCCATAAATTTTTTTACCTTAATATCAATGTTCTTTGAATAAAATAAATAATTCATTTTTACATAAAAAACGCTTTTTATCAAATAAAATCATTAAAACCCATAGAAATAAAATTAAAAACCTTTTTAGAAGCTTATAGGATAACATTCATAACCCATTTTAACCCATGTCATAAGTAACTAGAACCTACTTAAATACATAGGATAAACCCTTGGCGGCACCATCATTCTTTCATATTAATGCATGGAACGTTTCCTAATTTATTGGAGTAATATTTTTGTACAGTAATCATATATACTATATCAGGATCACTCGATGCATTCTGGATACACCCATCATATAATCTATAATGGGCTCACCCTAAATTATCTAGGAACACCCATTTTTCTTATAGAACTCTCAAGTGTCATACCATCAATATTTTTTTATTACATATTTTCATCATATAACATTTTAAAAACTCTTTCAAGATCATATTCAAATCAATTTTAGAAAACAAAATACCCTTTTATTTTAAAAATCCATTTTCAATACCAAAATACCCATTTCATAAAAAAATATTTTCAAAACCAAAATTCCTATATAAAATGGAATGAGGGTTTTTATTTTAATACAACATTAATTATTGTAATGGAATCAAAACAAAAAATAATAGTTACGTTGGTGGAAAGTCATTATCTCCATATACATTAAAATAGAATATTTTTATAGTTATTTGTAAATAATATCACAAATTATGTACAAATATTCATTTAAAAAAACTAAAATAAATAAAAAAACCCTTTTAGAAAAATCATTTAAAAAATAAAATCATTTTCAAAAAATGTTCATGGAAGAAAAATATAGGTAAACGGAAGACATTAAAAGATAATTTTTTATAGAAAAGTCATATATATATTAAGAAATATTTGAATCATAAACCCCATGAAAGAATAAACTAAAAAAAATTAAATACCATGATAATAGAAAAATTCATGATATAAAATTTAAAATGGTATGTATATACACCTTATAAAATAATATAGGTTCATAACATAAAAATATGCCTTAATGAAATGAAATGAAATTTAGATCAAGTCCCTTACCTCGAGTTAGATTCATCACATTAATTATTTATCTTTACGAATAATATTAATTTATAGAGAACATTTTTTAAAGTTTATTATTATTTTTTCTTCACTTATTACCATGTTATATACATTTACTTAATTAATTAAGTTTATGTTTATTGTTTTAATGATATTCAGTTTATATGTCAGAAATGACTATGGTAGGTTAAGTATTGGTCAATGTGGTCATTATTTCATCATATACATAATAATAATAATAATTAAATAATTAACATATTTATACATAAATTACACTTTTAATACCAATCATGAAATATTGTTTTGAGAAATGATGTACGTTACAATCATGGAGATTGCAGACCGTACGTACACATGAGTAACATCTCTATTTTTCAATGACCATTATAGAAAGGGGGTAAGTAATATTTTATCTTTCATGAATGATAATAATATCATATATAACATACTAACTCTTTAAATATACTTTTTTATATTATTATTGGGATGTTGTGATGAAAAAAATGAAACACATCGCTTCGTGGAGGTGGTAGTCCTCATGTACATGAACAACATTATAATTTTTCAATGTAAGAAATAAAATGATATATTATATTTAAAGAATTAAAAATATGTCATTAATATCATAATAATTATATATATATTAAAAAATTCATTAATATTATCGTTAATACCTTCCATGTAAAGTATTAGTGAAAAAAAGTAACATCACTTCGCGAGGTGACAGTTACTCGCACACATGAGCGATGTTATCATATTCCCTAAGGAATGGAAATTAAGAAGTTATATGTGATATAAAAACAAAATAAGTATAAATATGTTATAAATATGATCTATATACTTTAAATCTATCATTAAAACACGCCTTTATAGGCGATGATAGAAAAAAATGACATCGGTTCACGATGCAGTAGTCTGCCGTACACAAGATTAATAATTTCACATCCAATTTAATGGAAGTGGAGTTTTATTTTTTTATTAAATTAAAATAATAAAATATAAATATATAGTATATAATAGTTTTAATAAAAAATAATAATTTAAATATATTTAAAGGATATGGAATAAGAAATAAAATAAAGATAGTCAATAAAGTATGATACCTCTTATTTGGAAACCGCTCTAGGTAAGAACCAATAGCCTTATTAGGATAGATTTATGATGAAAATAATGGATATTGGTTGTGGGATGGAAATTTATGAAGGTATTTAGGTGGGTATTTTCAGAAAAATAGATTTTAATGGGTTAAGTGTAGAGGATAGGGGATGACCTTTTATAAGTGAGGTGAGTGTTACACTTGAAAAGAAAAAGGTGTACCCATGTTTTTCACATTCCAAAATAGAAAAAAAGAAAAATTCCAAATAATTAAATATTATGATGTATATATAAGGCCATAAATTATATTTTATACAGTATTTGGTGATTTTAAACCTTATCTTTTTATTTTAACCCGAGTAAATCTGTTTTCATCTTAACTAAAGTAATTAATTTTTAATGTTTTCATAATTAATTATGGAAAAAAAGTATTTTAAACATATCATAAAATATAAATTATGATGTTTAAAAATATTTGATTCATTTTATAAAATTAAATTCACATAAGTGACAAAATTTAATATAAACCAAAACCTATATACGTGATAAAAAATGGGTTTTCAAGGATGGTGTTTTTCGAGAAAAATATGATTTTATATTAACTCTATGAATAATAATAATCAATGTATAAATATAAATTAATATTTATTAATATATAACATATAAATTTCGTTTAAATAATCTTCATTTAGGTATTATATTAATTAATTTTAATGGAGAAACATTATGCACTTTATAACAGTTTTCAAGAAAAACCTATTTTTAAACCCAAAAACACATTTATACTAAAATATAATATAAATTTATTAAAAATTAATAAATTGGATTAAATATAAATAATTAATACTTATTTTACTTAAAATAATATTAGAAACATAATTATACTTTCAAATTACTTATTTTATTGAAAATAAATGACTTTTCTTTATAAATATCAATAAGTTTCACTATTTATTGAAAAATCAATATTTTATGAAAAATAAAAAACTTTAACAACAAGTAACTTCTGATATTATTGTTTCAAATATTATTATTCATTTTTTTAAATTAAAATTTGAAAATTTATAAATTAAACTTTTAGATAAAAACATTTAATAAACAGGTTTATTTAAAATTATTTTATTGTTATTTAAATAAATTACATTATATTTTTATAGTGAATAGAAATATATTAATTAATAATAAATTTATTTATTCTATAATTACATGGGTTTCTAAAAATAGTTATTAATTTAATTTTTTAATGTAAAAATATATTAGGCTCATGAAAATAATTTTTTTTTCTGAAAAATACCTTTTTTACGTATAAAAATGTTTTTATAATATATCCAAAAATAAAATATATTAAAATAAAATTAATTTTATTATATAAATATAAGAGAACTAATTTTATTTTTAAACCATTAAAAAATGGAACTTTTTTACTTTCTTGAAATAAAAACACAAATTTCAATAAAAATTAGTATTTTTCACTATTCACTAGAAAGTCAATCTTTTAAAAATATATATGAGAAATTCAATCTAAGATTATTTTGATATAGTGATTTCAAAAATATAGTTAATTTTGTAGATTTTTTTTAAAAGTGTTAAAAATATAATATAATGTTTTTCATAAAAAATAAAAATCATTTTTGAATGAAATGTATTTTTTTAGTATAATAGAACTTTATTTAAAAATTGAATTATTATTTCCTAATAATTAATAAATAAATTTATATTTATTAAGATATATATATATATATATTTAAAAATTTGGTTCTTTTTATTGATACCCACTAATTCATTGACTATGTTATAATGGTCATATATAATATTTCGTGGTTTATTTAAGCTCAATGTTGAATGTCATATACACTATCAAATGTAATGTTCTTATTTAAAAATATTAGGGTGTCATGGTTAACATTTGAGATAACTTGATAACCTTGGGTAATTAAGATTAATATATATTAAAAATAATTAGTATAACAAAACCACTATGGGGTGGTCTAAACTATCTTAGAGTTTGATTTGAAGTAAACCATAATTTGGAGAAAGTCACTATTTTTGGGTTTCAAAGGATCTAAAGATGATAATTAAAAATAGTGAGATTAATATAGAAACCCAAATCCAAGATCATTTATAAAAGAAACCAAAATAAAACATTCTATAAAATTAGCAAATTGTGTCCCTTTCAATGAGGATGAATTTTTAATCTATCTTCATCACATGTTCATGATGAAGATCACATGAGTGTAATCCGAAATACACCCCTCCTCTGGTGGTATCCACAAACTATCAAGAATCACTATATACATGATCAACATCCTCTCATCACCAATGAAATGCTAGTTCCTCATGAAGGAAAATGGTGAATAGGAAGAGATCTATGGGAAAGAGGGAATTTTTACCAGGAATGAATGAGAGAACATACACCCACCGTATGATAGTATATAATTATATATAGACTTTGGGACTCTAATTATAAATCCATGAATTTAATTATGTATTACAAAACTCATGAGTAATTTCTTACCGAG
The DNA here is from genome assembly GCA_963277665.1 of Viscum album. Classification (NCBI taxonomy): domain Eukaryota; kingdom Viridiplantae; phylum Streptophyta; class Magnoliopsida; order Santalales; family Viscaceae; genus Viscum; species Viscum album. The sequence goes on from OY728159.1 coordinate 1,164,814,586, forward strand.
TTATGTATTCATCATTTTAATGCAAACCTTGTTTATTCCATCTTATGAAATGAATAATTCATTAATAGCAAATGGAAGTTATTTGAATGTGTAACTATTAAAAATTATAATACATTAATATAAAATTAAAAACTAATGTAGTGACTAGGACATCACACATATAATTGTAAATAATTTACCATATATGTTGTACTATATGACTATCACCAATCATCAAATATTATATGGAAAAAAATTCACCATATGAGTTAAAGCCACTGAGGAATATCTTCATCAATATCCAACATGCAATAAAACCTCATAGGTTTTGATCCATTTCACAATATATTGTATCATATATAATAAATTTTTAATCCATATCCAAGACAGCTTTTGGATATATTTGGAAATAATTTTGTAAAGATACCATTAGCTTCACCTTGTATCACATCGTTTGTAATACATTGTAAAAAACTACCCAAAAATATTTTGGATAAACTCTAAATCAATTTTTGAGAAAAAATCTGAGTGAAAATAAATCCACATTAAATTAATTAAATTTTTTGACCCACATGAATTTATATCACTAAATTAAAATATGAATAACTATATCCATAAATGTAAGTAAAGAATAGACTCCAGAAAATCATCAATTATAATTATGAAATAGAGGGATCTGAAATATTATCTATTAAAAAAATGTATCTATCTATTTTTTTGTAACACCCGAACTCTAGAATCCTGGATCTTGTGAATTAGTTTATTACATTTTAATGATTACAATGAATCAAATCCAAAGGGACTGATAAATTTAGCAGTCTTGGAATACCATATTATATACATGATACCCATAATACATTAGGAAATAGAAAATACAAACATGATATATAAAAAAATGAAATAAACTACATCCTTGAAATATTATTCAAATATTTATTCATTATAACTTTTAGAAAAGAAACATAATAAGGGTGAGATCAAATGCTCAGTAAGGTTAAGTAAACCCGAAGCAATATTGAATCAATAGGAATAAATTAATATAGAAAGATATATAACTAATAAGACATCCCATTGAAATAACAAGATAAGGAAAATAAATAGGAAATGTTAAGAATCTAAAATACATTCCATATAGTAAATTAACTAAGAATGAATTATATACATATAAATTTCGACACAAAATCTCATGGATAAATAATAACTAAATCTATATGATAGAAATGATTAATTATTTGATTTCATGTTTCTTAGGTACATGGAACCATTACCATCAAGACCTTTTAAAGGAAAATTTATCATATTAGGTAAAACACCCATCTAATTTTGCTAACTATTTCATCTCATGAGACTACCGATACATTGATGGGATATCTATAACCAGGCCTAACCCATGTCATACATGTCAAAAGCATTCCTCATAAAAAATAATAGATTAAAATAATAACAAAATACCATATCAAATATCTATATTGAAAAATAGATATATATTTATCAATAGTTCACTAGTATAGGATAATTAAGAACAAGTGCTCTTGACATTAAGGAATGGAAATACCATTGAAATATCATTAAAACATTCTTTAGGGAAATGAAATTTAAACATTTCAAAGTGTCCCATACCACATTAAAACATTTAAATCATAATCCCCATGAAGAAATAATATTAAATGAAACAATTAATATCATTATAGTAAGTATATTAATTATATAACATGTCAAAGTGTATTATATAGACCATATAAAAGTGAATTGGTGTATAATAACATATAATTCTCAATGGAAAGTAAATTGAGATGAAATTCCCTTACCTTAACCTTTTTTGGTTGTGTGGTATTTATACTCCTGTATAGGGGTTCAAAATATGTTAATAAATTATAAAATAATCATAATAATGTTTATAATATCATATACAATCTTATTATAATATATTATTACCCATTTGTTAACAATATTTCGTTATTTTCACTATTTTGGTTGTTAATTACCTAGTTTTATCAAGTATGTTTGGACTTGTTATTTGTTATTCATATTACATATATAATGATTTCAACATATATAGAATTTAAATGATTATTTAATTATAATATATATTCAGTACATATTTATTTATAATAATCTATAATTTTTTGATACAGGAATGAAATGCACCGTTCATGGAGACGATAGGACGTACGTATGCATGAATGCAACTTTCATTTTTTCTTCATATTAAAAAATGAAGAGTAAATGATAAATTTTTTTATTATTATTATAGTATCATATATATTTAAAATATTTTAAATATTTGTATTAATTTTATCCTCAATACAGTCTATGAATAGTGTGAATAGATCACATCATTTTGAGGAGGTAGTATTCTACACTTCCATAAACAATGTTATCATATTTAAAAAAGGAAAGTATAGAGGTATGTGTTAGAATAGTATAAAATAACATAAAGACATAATATATATCATATATATCATATATAAACATATTTTATGTCAAAATTACCAACATAAGAGGCATTAAAGGAAAAATGAACCATCATCATTTTGCGAGGCGGTAGTTCGCCATACATGTAAACAATATGTTATTTACACATTTGATGGATGATTATGTAAGTAAAGGTGTAAAACATAGAATAAATAAAATCTTAGTATATTTATGATGATAGTTTTTTATATAATAAGATAATATGGAGATTCTAGGGGGTGGAGAATGGGAATGAAACTAAAGATCTTGAGGAAAGAAATTACCTCTTAATTGGGTAACTTCTTTTGGTTTGTAAACAAGACTTCCTTGGATGGATTTATGAACAATGGGGGGGGGATTATAGGAATATATTATTGATGTTGGTGAGATATTTTTACATATATTTTTGGATCCAATGTGGTTTGAGAGGTGTGAGGAAGTGGTAGGAGAGGAGGCCTTTTTATAATGGAGGAGGAGTGGCATTATTGTAATATTTTATCAAAGGAATTCCCTACACATTTTTTAAATTTAATGTGGCTCAAATAAAGGAACTAATTAACTTAAAAGTATTATACGGTCAAAATATGTAAATAAATTTCATTTCTTCAAGTTTATATATCATTTGGGCTCTTAATATTGAGGTTTATTCCCTAATTCAACTTAATTTTACCTTAATCACTGAAATTAATTATAATTTCTTTCAATAATATTTTTTTTTGTAAAAAAATAATTTAACCTAATTTTAAATTATAAATTATTATTATTACTAATATTGAATCCATTTTTATAATTTTCAACCACATATTTAGTATAAATTAATTTAAATTTAATCCCATAGACGAGACGAAAATGCTGGTTTTTAATGTAAAAACGTTCGGAAGTCTTCTATTTTTTATAGTTAATTTAAAATTTAAATTGATTCCAATGACATAAATTGTATTAATTGATAAAAATATGATCTAATTAAAATTTTACACCAATCTAAAAAATATTTTAACTATAAAAATATATTAGATGAAAAATTAGTTTGGAAATAAAATTCATTATTTTTCATTATTCATTAAAAAATTAATCTTCATAGATAGATACAAAAAATTAACTCTAAGCTAATTATTATGTTTCTATACCAAATATAAAGTTTATTTGTTCATATTAAATTTATAAAAGGGTCAAAAATTATATTTAAAATGGGTTCTCCATCAAAAGGTGGAAAAATACCTTTATGAAAATATAGTATTTTATGTGTACTATTGGGTTTATAATTATCTTAAACCTATAAAATATATTGGGTGAATATAAAAAATATTTAATTTAATATAATATATATATATATCAAACTAATAAAAATCACTAATATTAATTTATTTAATTTATTATAGTGAAACAGATTTGTGAGCATATATGTTTTCTATAAAAACATTCCCTTTATAATCAATTGGTTCTTATATATATTTATAATTAATTTATATAAAATGAATTAATTTTCTATTTTTATAAACCATATATTTTCATAAGTTATTTAATAATATTTACAGCCACTCATTTAAAGGCTAGGTTATGTCTTATTATGTTAAATAATAATCTTTTAATAATATATTTTTGTTCTATAAAACTCGGTCTTGCTTGTAATGTATGCTTTTTAAAAAAGTATCTCTTCAATGTAATTTAATATAACTCAATGTTGTTTTAACTTCCAAATATAGAAAATATAAAATATATTTGAAATATTAATTCTATTTTAATATAACTTGGAATTAAATTCCCTTACCTGCTTGGTATCTCATGTCATGCATGCTATTGAATATAAGGTTCTTAAATTATAATTTTGAGGTGTTAAGATACCCCCACCTTAGATAAATTTTATCCACACAATTTAAACATTATCTATAAGGACCCGCACTTATTTCATACATAATCTTGAATTTATTCAAGAAAACACTTCAGTTTACATTGAGGATCTTTTCAAGTTTAGTGCTTTAGGGAATTAAGACAAAACATTCATAACATTACACATTGTTACATAGTGGATACCATAAAATCAGTTTCCATTTTCCTCAGAATATAAAACATTAAAACATAAAACAAGACTCCTTGAAAATTCTTCAACATTTAACATGTCGTCCTTCCTTGTATAACTCATCATTAACCTGTGAAAAATCATTTAAAAACTTGGGATGAGCACAAAAGCTCCGTAAGGTATGAAAAAGAAGGAAAAATCACATTAGTCCATGAATACGCATGACGTATGAAAACATTTTCAAAAGACATGCTTTCCACCCATAAAATCTTAATTAGCGTAACATGAGATTTACACAAGATCCACACAAACATAATTATAATCATAGAGGTATATTGGGGAATTACTTACATAATCTTGTAACCATCTTGGCTACCTTAAAATTTGTATCCCTCATGGCTACCTTACTTTGTGTAACCATCACAGTTACACTTGGAGTAACCATACGACCGACCTCCAACTTACTCATACCCAATGCATTGGAGGGAAATATAGGTCCCAAACTTCATCATAAATAATGCCCAATAAACAAAACGTAATCATACAACATAAACAATATCATAAAAACATTGCCTTTGAATCTTATAAAACAGAATTTTAAAAGTGGATTTTAGAAGAAAAGTCCCTTATAAACATCATACACTTGAAGTGAGGCTTTATAGAGTGGATGTAATATGTATATACTCTGTAAATACAAATAATGAAAGATAATATAAACAAAACCCATAACACAAACAATTTAAATAGAACATAAATTATAAAGTAGAATGTTAACCAAAAGAATGGAAATAAGGTTAAGAATTCCCTTACAACAATGTGATCGGTCGAATAATATGACCAGAACATAATAAATATCAATTGAATCATTGGATAATATGATTATAAAGAGAATCATGTTATTATATATATATATATATAAAATGACAGTACATGTATTCCACATACAAGAAATAAGCGGCGAACGACTAAAATCTCACAAAAAAAGAAAGTGAGACAAGGAACCCCTTACAACATTGTAATCAATTGATTTGTATGTGCCAAAATTAATGATTGTCAAATGATAAATTTAATATCATAAAAATAAAGACATTCATGATATGAGACAATAATGGGCAGTATACATACACCATACAAATTAAAAATAGTGATTACAGAATATCTCACAAAAATGGAAGTGAGATGAAGAAACCCTTAACTTAATCTTGTCTTACATCAAACTTGTTAAAACCTCCTGTATAATGGTTAAAATACTGTTATTAGTATTTTAAAGAAACATGTTCATGTTTATAAAATCTTATATGGTCATTTCATAACCTCATTTCACCCCTTATTTGTTAGTATTTTGTTCCTTGCATTATTTTGGGGGAGTTCTTTTGTGATTTTCATGATCGATTCATGATGAATCATTCTTGTTGATTGGAAGTGAAACTCCAGAATTGGAAAGGAGTAGTATTTACATATTTCCAGTACCATAATTTATACCATTTATCACTTTTATTCTTTATATGATGATGATTAATAAGTTAAAACATTAATTGTGTCTGTTTAGATCATTTAAGTGGTTCTTTGATAATTACAACTTCATTTAGTCTTATAAATTTGAATCATGAGTACAAAAGAATTCTAGAACCTTATATGGGTAATAAAACATATCTTATAACCTGGTTCAACCATATAAATGGTTTCACAACCAGACTTGAAAGAATTAATGGAAATTGAAAAATACATCATCCACGATATCGGTAATTCGACACAAATGGACAATGTTTTTTTGATTCTTTAAATAAGTGAGAGAGGAGAAGAATAATGATTTGTAATTTTCCATAAACATGAACAAATCTAGAATATACATTATTCTGGAGATTTCATGCCTCTTGGATAAGAGGGGGTGAAGAAAGAAGAGAAAGGAATCATGAAATGAAGAAAACATGAGAAATTTCTTACAAAAATTCGGCAGCCTAATGGCGTCTCTTAAAATTTCATAAAAACAAGATTGATGAGAGGAATGGAATATGTCATCATCATACAAACATTGGACAGTAAGGGGAAACATTTAATGAAATATCCCAACAAAAAACAAAGGGAAAGGAAGCGAATAACATAAAATGGAAGAAAAGAATGAAAATGAAAGAGGATGTTTACCTCTTGATCTCTTCTCCTTGAGATCCTCCTTAAGGGCTTTGGTCTTGGTCTTTTGGTGAGAACAGCAGCTCTAGGACGTGGGGAATAAGATTGGGGAAGGAATTTGGCAGAATTTAGGCAATTCTCAAGGCTTGAGAGGTGTGGGAGGAAGAGGGGAGTGAGGGTGGTATTTATAGTGGAGGAGGGGAGGTTTTTTATATTATTTTAATCATTATTATAATATTTTTATCAAGACTATGAATAATCTCAAATCAAGTTGCCTTAATTAGTTAAAATATCAAGTGAGTTCGAAGCAAGTGGCCTTGCATCACTTATGATGTCATACATAGTGCATTTTTACTGATAAATTGATTATACGGTATTTTATCGTATTTCACTATTCACTGAAAATTCAAGAGTTTCAGAAAAATACCAAAAATTTACCCCTACCATTTTTCGACGTGTAGAATTCAAAAATGACTCCATTTTTCAAAAATAATTTTCTAAATATTATTAATTTAATTTTTAAATAAGGTCACAGTTAATTCGAAAAATAACAATATTTAAGTGCAACTAGTTTCATGTGACATTGGAAAATTAATTATGATCCCATTATCCTATTTCCATGGAAAACTAAAATAATATTATTATTTAATATTCATGAAGTCATATTACTATTCATATTACTATTAATATTACTATTCATAAGGGCATGTTAATATTCACCAAAGAACAAGTTTGTTTCCTCAGACTCTAAATAACATACTGAACCCAATTGTAGATGACAGTTTCTTGAAATTCAAATCATAGAAGAAATAAAATTATGTTTAAAGGATACTTATAAATATATAACTTAAACAAAATTTCAATCATTTTCAATTTATTTTTAGAAAACCTTGGGATGATACATTATCCCCACCTTCTTGAAATTGCGTCCTCAAAAGTTTATTTACTTATTAAACAAGTGGGGGTACCTTGATCAAGGTGTCCACTCGGTTTCATCGTCATCTTGTTCACGTAGGTAGAAGTCCCATGCATTACAACAATGATTTAGAGATCCTTCAAAATATTTTGCTTCCTCCATCCAAATACACCTCGTACAACATGGGCCATATGGGTGTTCACAGAAAGACAGTTTTGGAAAATAATCATGTATGACATATAATTCCAAAACATCTGATAAAACATGATTTCTATAAAATAGTCGGACCGAAATTGAGTTGAAACTTTCTATTATTGGTCCTTTTAAAATACCATAAGTATGTGATGTGAGACTATATTTTAAAAGAAAATATAAATAGGTTGGACAAGGGTCTCCTTCCTCAGCACCATTTTTAAAATCATAATATGCTTTAAATTCTTGTGATAAGGTAAAATATTTGAAAATACCTTGATAATATTTACCTTTCATGAAATTATGTGAATATTGTGAAAATAGTATTTGTCTAAAAACAACCCATGATCCACGATGATAACGAGGTATAGAGGAGGTGTTTGATATCTCAAAAAACTTCTTGCAATTGAGTTATATGCTAGAAAAAGTTTCACAATCATCCGAAGATGACTTTGCAATAATTATTGCAAGCATGTCATCAGGAAGAGATAGGAATGTCATTTGAGATCCTTCTCCTTCCATTTGTAACCAACTTTACTTGACCTGAAAAAAAGTTATAAAACAAGGATTTAACTGAAATAATAGATATAGGGACTAATCACGTGTCTCACAAGAACTCCTAATCCCTAAAGTTGTCTAAACTGACCTCTGATACCAACTATAAGGACCCGCACTTATTTCATACACAATCTTGAATTTATTCAAGAAAACACTTAAGTTTACATTGAGGATCTTTTCAAGTTTAGAGCTTTAGGGAATTAAGACAAAACATTCATAACATTACACATTGTTACATAGTGGATACCATAAAATCAGTTTCGATTTTCCTCAGAATATAAAACATTAAAACATAAAACAAGACTCCTTGACAATTATTCAACATTTAACACGTCTTCCTTCCTTGTATTACTCATCATTAACCTGTGAAAAATCATTTAAAAACTTGGGATGAGCACAAAAGCTCCGTAAGGTATGAAAAAGAATGAAAAATCACATTAGTCCATGAATACGCATGACGTATGAAAACATTTTCAAAAGACATGCTTTCCACCCATAAAATCTTACTTAGCGTAACATGAGATTTACAAAAGATCCACACAAACATAATTATAATCATAGAGGTATATTGGGGCATTACTTACATAATCTTGTAACCATCTTGGCTACCTTAAAATTTGTAACCCTCACGGATACCTTACTTTGTGTAACCATCACAGTTACACTTGGAGTAACCATACGGCCGACCTCCAACTTACTCATACCCAATGAATTGGAGGGAAATATAGGTCCCACCCTTCATCATAAATAATTCCCAATAAAAAAACATAATAATACAACATAAACAATAGCATAAAAACATTGCCTTTGAATCTTATAAAACAGAATTTTAAAAGAGGATTTTAGAAGAAAAGTCCCTTATAAACGTCATACACTTTAAGTGAGGCTTAATAGAGTGGATGTAATATGTATATACTATGTAAATAAACATAATTAAACATAATATAAACAAAACCAATCACACAAACAATTTAAATAGAACATAAATTATAAAGTAGAATGTTAACCCAAAGAATGGAAATCGGGTTAAGAATTCCCTTACAACAATGTGATCGGTCGAATAATATGACGAGAACATAATAAATATCAATTGAATCATTGGATAATATGAATATAAATAGAATCATGTTATTATATATATATATATATCAAATGACAGTACATGTATTCCACATACAAGAAATAAGCGGCGAACGACTAAAATCTCACAAAAAATAAAGTGAGACGAGGAACCCCTTACAACATTGTAATCAATTGATTTGTATGACCCAAAATTAATTATTGTCAAATAATAAATTGAATATCATAAAAATAAAGATATTCATGATATGAGACAATAATGGGCTGTATACATACACCATACAAAGTAAAAATAGTGATTACGGAATATCTCACAAAAATGGAAGTGAGATGAAGAAACCCTTACCTTAATCTTGTCTTAAATTAAACTTGTTAAAACCTCATGTATAATAGTTAAAAGACTGTTATTAGTATTTTACAGAAACATGTTCATGTTTATAACATCTAATATGGTCATTTCATAACCTCATTTCACCCCTTATTTGTTAGTATTTTGTTCCTTGCATTATTTTGGGGGAGTTCTTTTGTGATTTTCATGATCGGTTCATGATGAATCATTCTTGTTGATTGGAAGTGAAACTCCAGAATTGTAAAGGAGTAGTATTTACATATTTCCAGTACCATAATTTATACCATTTATCACATTTATGCTTTATATGGTGATGATTAATAAGTTAAAACATTAATTGTGTTTGTTTAGATCATTTAAGTGGTTCTTTGATAATTACAACTTCATTTAGTCTTATAAATTTGAATCATGAGTACAAAAGAATTCCAGAACCTTATATGAGTCATAAAAAATATCTTATGACCTGGTTCAACCATATAAATGGTTTCACAACCAGACTTGAAAGAATTAATGGAAATTGAAAAATACATCGTCCACGATATCGGTAATTCGACACAAATGGACAATGTTTTTTGTATTCTTTAAATAAGTGAGAGAGGAGAAGAATAATGATTTGTAATTTTCCATAAACATGAAAAAATCCAGAATATACATGATTCTGGAGATTTCATGCCTCTTGGATAAGAGGGGGTGAAGAAAGAAGAGAAAGGAATCATGAAATGAAGAAAACATGAGAAATTTCTTACAAAAATTCGGCAGCCTAACGGCGTCTCTTAAAATTTCATAAAAACAAGATTGATGAGAGGAATGGAATATCTCATCATACTAAAAACTTTGGACAGTAAGGGGAAACATTTTATGAAATATCCCAACAAAAAACAAAGGGAAAGGAAGAGAATAACATAAAATGGAAGAAAATAATGAAAATGAAAGAGGATGTTTACCTCTTGATCTCTTCTCCTTGAGATCCTCCTTAAAGGCTTTGGTCTTGGTCTTTTGGTGAGACCAGCAGCTCTAGGAAGTGGGGAAGAAGATTGGGGAGGGAATTTGGCAGAATTTAGACAATGCTCAAGGCTTGAGAGGTGTGGGAGGAATAGGGGAGTGAGGGTGGTATTTATAGTGGAGGAGGGGAGGTTTTTTAGATTATTTCAATCATTATTATAATATTTTTATCAAGACTATGAATAATCTCAAATAAAGTGGCCTTAATTAGTGAAAATATCAAGTGAGTTTGAAGCAAGTGTCCTTGCATCACTTATGATGTCATAAATAGTGCATTTTTACTGATAAATTGATTATACGGTATTTTATCGTATTTCACTATTCACTGAAAATTCAAGAGTTTCAGAAAAATACCAAAAATTTACCCCTACCATTTTTCGATGTGTAGAATTCAAAAATGAACTCCATTTTTAAAAAATAAATTTCTAAATATTATTAATTTAAATTTTAAATAAGGTCACAATTAATTCGAAAAATAACAATATTTAAGTGCAACTAGTTTCATGTGACATTGGAAAATTAATTATGATCCCATTATCCTATTGCCATGGAAAACTAAAATAATAATATTATTTACTATTCATGAGGTCATATTACTATTCATATTACTATTCATATTACTATTCATAAGGGTATGTTAATATTCACCAAAGAACAAGTTTGTTTCATCAGACTCTAAATAACATACTTAACCCAATTGTAGATGACAGTTTCTTGAAATTAAAATCATAGAAGAAATAAAATTATGTTTAAAGGATACTTATAAATATATAACTTAAACAAAATTTCAAGCATTTTCAATTTATTTTTAGAAAACCTTGGGATGTTACATTATCCCCACCTTCTTGAAATTGCGTCCTCGCAATTTTATTTACTTATTAAACAAGTGAGGGTACCTTGATCAAGGTGTCCACTCGGTTTCATCGTCATCTTGTTCACATAGGTAGAAGTCCCATGCATTAAAACAATGATTTAGAGATCCTTCAAAATCATTTTCTTCCTCCATCCAAATACACCTCGTACAACATGGGTCATATGGGTGTTCACAGAAAAACAGTTTTAGATAATAATCATGTATGATATATAATTCCAAAACATCTGATAAAACATGATTTCTATAAAATAGTCGGACCGAAATTGAGTTGAAACTTTCTATTATTGGTCCTTTTAAAATACCATAAGTATGTGATGTGAGACTATATTTTAAAAGCAAATATAAATAGGTTGAACAAGGGTCTTCTTCCTCAGCACCATTTTTAAAATCATATTATGCTTCAAATTTTTGTGATAAGGTAAAATATTTGAAAATACCTTGATAATATTTACCTTTCTTGAAATTATGTGAATATTGTAAAAATAGTATTTGTCTAAAAACAACCCATGATCCACGATGATAACGAGGTATATAGGAGGTGTTTGATATCTCAAAAAACTGCTTGCAAGTGAGTTGTATGCTAGAAAAAGTTTCACAATCATCCGAAGATGACTTTGCAATAATTATTGCAAGCATGTCATCGGGAAGAGATAGGAATGTCGTTTGATATCCTTCTCCTTCCATTTGTAACCAACTTTACATGACCTGAAAAAAAAGTTATAAAACAAGGATTTAACTGAAATAATAGATATAGGGACTAATCATGTGTCTCACAAGAACTCATAATCCCTAAAGTTGTCTAAACCGACCTCTGATACCAACTATAAGGACCCGCAATTATTTCATACATAATATTGAATTTATTCAATAAAACACTTCAGTTTACATTGAGGATCTTTTCAAGTTTAGAGCTTTAGGGAATTAAGACATAATATTCATAACATTACACATTGTTACATAGTGGATACCATAAAATCAGTTTCGATTTTCCTCAGAATATAAAACATTAAAACATAAAACAGGACTCCTTGAAAATTCTTCAAGATTTAACATGTCTTCCTTCCTTGTATTACTCATCATTAACCTGTGAAAAATCATTTAAAAACTTGGGATGAGCACAAAAGCTCCGTAAGGTATGAAAAAGAAGGAAAAATCACATTAGTCCATGAATACGCATGACGTATGAAAACATTCTCAAAAGACATGCTTTCCACCCATAAAATCTTACTTAGAGTAACATGAGATTTACAAAAGATCCACACAAACATAATTATAATCATAGGGGTATACTGGGGCATTACTTACATAATCTTGTAACCATCTTGGCTACCTTAAAATTTGTAACCCTCACGGCTACCTTACTTTGTGTAACCATCACAGTTACACTTGGAGTAACCATACGGCCGACCTCCAACTTACTCATACCCAATTCATTGGAGGGAAATATAGGTCCCACCCTTCATCATAAATAATTCACAATAAACAAAACATAATCATACAACATAAACAATAGCATAAAAACATTGCCTTTGAATCTTATAAAACATAATTTTAAAAGTGGATTTTAGAAGAAAAGTCCCTTATAAACATCATACACTTGAAGTGAGTCTTAATAGAGTGGATGTAATATGTATATACTATGTAAATACACATAATGAAACATAATATAATCAAAACCCATCACACAAACAATTTAAATAGAACATAAATTATAAAGTAGAATGTTAACCCAAAGAATGGAAATCGGTTTAAGAATTCCCTTACAACAATGTGATCGGTCGAATAATATGACCAGAACATAATAAATATCAATTGAATCATTGGATAATATGAATATAAATAGAATCATGTTATTATATATATATATATCAAATGACAGTACATGTATTCCACATACAAGAAATAAGCGGCGAACGACTAAAATCTCACAAAAAAGAAAGTGAGACGAGGAACCCCTTACAACATTGTAATCAATTGATTTGTATGACCCAAAATTAATGATTGTCAAATGATAAATTGAATATCATAAAAATAAATATATTCATTATATGAGACAATAATGGGCAGTATACATACACCATACAATGTAAAAATAGTGATTACGAAATATCTCACAAAAATGGAAGTGAGATGAAGAAACCCTTACCTTAATCTTGTCTTACTTCAAACTTGTTAAAACCTCCTGTATAATGGTTAAAAGACTGTTATTAGTATTTTACAGAGACATGTTCATGTTTATAACATCTTATATGGTCATTTAATAACCTCATTTCACCCCTTATTTGTTAGTATTTTGTTCCTTGCATTATTTTGGGGGAGTTCTTTTGTGATTTTCATGATCGGTTCATGATGAATCATTCTTGTTGATTGGAAGTGAAACTCCAGAATTGGAAAGGAGTAGTATTTACATATTTCCAGTACCATAATTTATACCATTTATCACTTTGATTCTTTATATGATGATGATTAATATGTTAAAACATTAATTGTGTTTGTTTAGATCATTTAAGTGGTTCTTTGATAATTACAACTTCATTTAGTCTTATAAATTTGAATCATGAGTAAAAAAGAATTACAGAACCTTATATGAGTCATAAAACACATCTTATAACCTGGTTCAACCATATAAATGGTTTCACAATCAGACTTGAAAGAATTAATGGAAATTGAAAAATACATCGTCCACGATATCGGTAATTCGACACAAATGGACAATGTTTTTTTTGATTCTTTAAATAAGTGAGAGAGGAGAAGAATAATGATTTGTAATTTTACATAAACATGAAAAAATCTAGAATATACATGATTCTGGATATTTCATGCCTCTTGGATAAGAGGGGGTGAAGAAAGAAGAGAAAGGAATCATGAAATGAAGAAAACATGAGAAATTTCTTACAAAAATTCGGCAGCCTAATGGCGTCTCTTAAAATTTCATAAAAACAAGATTGATGAGAGGAATGGAATATCTCATCATCATAAAAACTTTGGACAGTAAGGGGAAACATTTAATGAAATATCCCAACAAAAAACAAAGGGAAAGGAAGAGAATAACATAAAATGGAAGAAAAGAATGAAAATGAATGAGGATGTTTACCTCTTGATCTCTTCTCCTTGAGATCCTCCTTAAGGGCTTTGGTCTTGGTCTTTTGGTGAGACCAGAAGCTCTAGGACGTGGGGAAGAATATTGGGGAGGGAATTTGGCAGAATTTAGACAATTCTCAAGGCTTGAGAGGTGTGGGAGGAAGAGGGGAGTGAGGGTGGTATTTATAGTGGAGGAGGGGAGGTTTTTTAGATTATTTTAATCATTATTATAATATTTTTACCAAGACTATGAATAATCTCAAATCAAGTGGCCTTAATTAGTGAAAATATCAAGTGAGTTCGAAGCAAGTGGCCTTGCATCACTTATGATGTCATAAATAGTGCATTTTTACTGATAAATTGATTATACGGTATTTTATCGTATTTCACTATTCACTGAAAATTCAAGAGTTTCAGAAAAATACCAAAAATTTACCCCTACCATTTTTCGACATGTAGAATTCAAAAATGAACTCCATTTTTCAAAAATAATTTTCTAAATATTATTAATTTAATTTTTAAATAAGGTCACAGTTAATTCGAAAAATAACAATATTTAAGTGCAACTAGTTTCATGTGACATTGGAAAATTAATTATGATCCCATTATCCTATTTCCATGGAAAAATAAAATAATAATATTATTTACTATTCATGAGGTCATATTACTATTCATATTACTATTCATAAGGGCATGTTACTATTCACCAAAGAACAAGTTTGTTTCATCAGACTCTAAATAACATACTGAACCCAATTGTATATGACAGTTTCTTGAAATTCAAATCATAGAAGAAATAAAATTATCTTTAAAGGATACTTATAAATATACACCTTAAACAAAATTTCAAGCATTTTCAATTTATTTTTAGAAAACCTTGGGATGTTACATTATCGCATTGATTGATGGATTGAAAATAAACAATATTTGAAATACCCACATCATAAAAAGGTTAATATCACATCCTCTAAATAAGATGTAAATGAAAGTACAATGGTCACATAACTAGGTTCCCTATTAGGATAAAATATGTGGGAAATAAAAACATTGATACAGAAGGAAAAAATTAAACAATAATTTTTTTTTGTAGAGTAATAGATAACATGATCAGATGAAAAAATTTAACCATTAAACCATAAACTATAGGTGTGAATAAAGTTCATTGATATCATAAAAAATAATGATAATAGAATGAAATTTTTGTTTAAATACACTTTTTTTATACAGTTAATGAATTAATTCACACTATAACAAGATTATAAATTTAACCAATAGACATGCTAAAAAACCATGGCTATTGGAATTAAAATCCTGGTTATTTCTTACAACCACAATTCTAGTATGTTTTGGAACCTATTGGCATGACTATAGGGGAAATCTATAACCAAAGTTGCGAGGGATATTTCCATTGTTTTCAAACATTGAAATAAAATCTATAAAAATGGTTTTAAAAACCATGGAAATAGTCCTCCACCGTGGAAAAGGAAATATCCATGTTTTTAGGGGCTATTTCTATAGTTTTCCATTACAGTAATAGAGGTTATAGCCATAGTTTTTGAAACCATGGAAATATCCCTCTATGTTTTCCACCATGGAAAGGGATATCTCCATGGTTAGAAGGTTTATTTACCTAGTTTTACACCATTCTAATAGAATCTATAGTCATAGTTCTTGAAATCGTAGCTATAGACATTTAAAATAAAATAACACTGCCAAGATTTGAACGTTGAACCTCATATACCTGCATACATGCACATAACCACTATACTATCAACAATTATTAATTCATATATATAAATATATATACTATTTATTTAAAAACTATGTCTGTAGGAGTAAAACCATGACTATAACAATACATGGAGACCTTATATCCATAGTTATTTGAAATTGTGGCTATAGGTATGATTTATACCCACAGTTCCAAAAAACGTGTCTATAGATAATACATGGGGACCCTAGAGCTAAATTTTCTTTGAAAATTTGGCTATAATCATGATCTATAACCATAATTTCAGAAATAATGATTATAGATTTTCCTTCCAACATCCCATGGGATTTGTTTTTCATTAGGAAATAAAAATAAATGGTTCAAGGGAATCATGGCCATATATCACACATATAGCCACTGTTTTATGAAATTGTGGCTATAGAAAATGGCTAATGGCCAATATCCATATTTTTCAAAAAACTATGGCAATATATGGGGTCTATTTCCATGATTTAAGAAAAACCATTTCAATAGAGTTATTTTCTATTAGTGTAAGAATATAAGTAAATATAAATTTATACAAACACAATCTTAACCTTTGATAATTACTTGAACTATATCTACTTCATCTCTCAACAAACGGTTCATCATATGGTGATGTAATACATTAATGTCTAAAATATAATCCATTGATCAACTTAATCCATTTTATAAAGAGATAACTTTTCTAACAGATTATGATCCAAGAATTTGGATGGAAGATCATTTAATTTACAAATTGAACTTATCATTATACTTCAATCAACATGAAGTAGCTATTTAATAATCACATACCAAATATTTGAAAAACATCATCATGGAGTATCTTGAAATATGGTAATAACATGAATTACCCTAGTATTTTATTAGGAAGATCAATTATTCTTTATTACTTATGTAAAAAACATATTATTGGATATAGTCTACAAATCCGAAAATGTTGTAAACTTCATCAAAAATATCATAGAACAATTTTAAAAAATACAATAATCAGTTCCAAGGTAGTTAGAACATGTCCAAATTAGTCGTTCATTCATCATTATCTCAATATTAGGAACATATTAAGGGTTTTCATTCCCTTAATAATGTTTTTATGAAGATTTTAAATTTCAACTAAATTAATTTTCTTAGCACCATTCATGATATGATCTAAACTCCTTAACAAAAAATTATTATAGTACAATCCTTATATATTTCATAAATCATATGATGCGAACATAATAAAAAATAATAATTTTATATTATATTTCGTAGATCTAAATATATAAGTACATTAATCATTCCACATCAGTTGTATCAGTAACATATGCTTGACCTTGATCCCTTAACTTATTCAGAGGTATATTCCCTTGAATTTTGAGGAATTCTTTTTCTTAGTGACCCATATCCCTATTTTTTTAATACTAAATAGTATCCTTTTTATTTTTCCATTTTCGGTATTTTTCTTGGTAACCCTATTTTATGCACATATAACAAACTCCCGATCCTTTCAAGCATTTATGAGGGTGTGTCTTATCACAATTATCACATGTGGTAATATCATTTTTCCCATTATTCCCTTTATCTTTCATTTTCTCTTCCTTTATCTAATTCTCTTGCTTCCCCTTGAAGCCATAATTCTTGAATAATTCTTTCTCTATCTTGATAGAACATAAAACTATTTCATCATATGAATAAAAATTATGATAAACCAATTCCCTTTAGAGATTTTTCTTAAGTTGTTCAAAGAAATGATCAATATTACATTCCATGTTATGTATAAAATATAGAGAATAACCTGATAACTTGGAAAAGGATGATTCATAGTTTACAACACTTTCATCCACCTTTTTTATTTAATATAAGGAAATTTATTTTTTATCTCTGTTTATTCCTCTTGAGGGATGTATTTATCGAATAATATATCTTTAAAAGTTCTCAATTCCATGAGTTCTATTTCTTCTTTCTCCCTAGTATTCTGAATCAAGGGCCACCATTGATAATTGTCTCCTTGGAGACAATACACTACATGTGTAACCTTTTCCTTTTCACCAAATCCTAAAGCCATAAATATATTATCGAAATACATAATCCATTACTCATTTTCTATTATATCAGTAATCCTACTAAATAATGGGGGCCTCTATCACCTAATGAGATCCAATAGAGGATATTCTCTATGCGGAATAAGTTGTTCCATTCAAGTAAGGTTATTTTTCATAACCTGAATATGATTCCCTAATATATATAACTTTATCAGTTCAAATACTAATTTTTTTGGTTTCCTTAATAGCGAAATCTCTACATTTTCCATGAGTATATATACCATTCTTCCTTCTAGGTACCATTTCTGAAGAGCGTAATACACCATACTTGATCATTACATTATGTGACATAATTTATAATCCGAAAACTATTGAAACACTAATTATAATTTGAAAATGTTTTCCATAACTAATATCATAATAATTAACATAGTTTCTTTGGGGATATAATCGACTTTAAATGCATCATAATTGTAGGTAAAGAAAAAGTGATCTATCCTAAGAGTATCCCATGGGAGTGTCAAACCAGGTGAAGAAGGTCCATTTTTGTATACTGAGTTACACTGAGTCAGGACTGACTGACCTTATCTGAGTTATTATTACTAGGTACATCGGTGTAAGAACCACATCCACTTGTAGTATCTAGGAATAGTTGTATTTATATGAATTTCTACATAATTTATACCTTACTAAAATTATAGGCTTGTCTTCTATACATATCATTAATTTCAATCATCGGGTTATGTTCCTTAATTTATATTTTCCAAATATATCTTCCAAGGTGGCTGATAAACTTTTCCTGATACCAACAAAAACTCCTTGAACCAAAAATCCTGGAGATGGTAGATTCTTTTATGACATTGGAAGGATTATAACGAATAAAATCCCAGAGGACCGATTAGTTTAGTAGTCTTGGAAATCCAGATTATATACCTAATACCTATAATACATTGGGAAATTGAAAATATAAACATGATACATAAAAAAATTAAATAAACTTCATCCTTGGATGATTATTCAAAAATTTATTTCTCTTAACATAGGGAAAGGTAACTTAAAAAGGGTAAGCTCAAATGCTTAGTATGGGTAAGTAATGAGAAAAAATATAGAATTAGTATGAATAAATTAACAAAGAAATGTAAATAACTGGTGACACATAACATCAAAATAACTAGATAAATAATAATCAATATGGAAAGGCAAGAAAATAAAACACATGTCATCTAGTCAATAAACTAAAAATGAACTATATCCATATAAATTTTGAGGCAAAATCTCATCGATAAGTATTAACTAAATATTTATGATATAAATGCCTAATTATTGGATGCCATGTTTCGTATATACATAGAACCATTACTATCAATACATTTCATAAGATTGTTTAACATATTAGGTAAAAACCCATCTAATTTGGTCAAATATTTTGTCTCATTAGACTAATGATTCAATATGGGGTTATCTATAATCAGGACACACCTATGTCATTCCTGTCCAAAGCATTCCTCATATCAAATAATAGATTAAAATAATATCAATATTCCTTATAAAATATCCATACTGAATAAAGGAGAAATATTTATCAATATTTCCCTAGTTGAGTTTATATAACAAAAAGTGTTATTGATGTTGATGAATAAAAATACCATTGAAATATCATTATAATATTCTTGTTGGGGATGTAATTTAAACATTCCAAAGTGTCCCATACAACCATGAAAATTTTAAATTATAATCCCCATGAAGGTATAATATTAAATGAAACTTATAATATCATGATAGTAATGATATTGATGATATAACATGTCAAAGGGAATTATATAGACCATATAAAAGTAAATTTGTGCATAACAACAAATAAGTATCAACGGAAAGTAAATTGTGATGAAATTACCTTACTTTAAACTTCCTTTTTGACATGTGTTCTTTATCCTCCTATATAGTGGTTTAAATTTTTTTAATAAATTATTCCCGAACCATAATCATGATTATAATATCATATATCATATTCTACTAATATCTTACCACCCATTTGTCAACAATATATCTTTATTTCCACTATTCCGGGTTATAATTGCCTAGTTTTATCAATTGTGTTTTGACTTCTTATTTTTTGTTCCTATTACATAGATAATGATTTCATCAAACACATAATTTGAAACATGATTTAATTATCACATAAATTTATTAAATATGTATTTATAACAATCATTAATTTTTGGAGATAAGGAATGAAATCCACCATTAATGTAGATGATAGACCACACGTACGCTTGAACGCCACTTTCATTTATTTGTCATATTAAAATAATTAAGAGTAAATGATAATTTTTTTATTATAGTTAATTTATAATATATATGACATATATTTTATATAGTTTTATTAAAATTATATGTAATACGTTCAATGTAATGTGTGAATTAATCACATTGCTTTGAGGAGACGGTAGTCGACACTTCCACAAACAATGTTATCAAATTTATACAAAATGGAAAGTATAGATGTATGTGTTATTAAAGAATTAAAAGAGAATAAATAAATGATATATACAATATATATCATATATAACAATAGTTTCCATCATAATTACCACCATGTTATGCATTAAAGAAAAAATGAACAATCATCATTTCGTGAGGCGGTCATTTTTTGTACACGTAAACAATATGTTCTTCAAGAATTAGATGAAATTGTGTGTAATTATAGTTAAAAAATTACAATAAAACATTTTTTTTATTTATGATACTTTTTTTCTTTTATAATCATATAATAATGATCTTTTATGTGGTGGATAATTGAAATGAAATTAATGATCTTGAGGGGAAATGCTACCTCTTAATCGAGATACTAATTTTTGTTTGTACCAAAAGAATTATTTGGATGGATTTATTCCAAAGGGGGGTTATAAAATCATGAGAGGGATTTTGATGAGATATGTTATTAGATATTTTTCTATCCATTGTGTCTTGAGAGGTTTGGGGATGTGGGAGGAGAGGATTCCTTTTTATATTGGAGGAGGAGTGTCACACTTGTATTATTTTGACAAAGGAATTTCATACACGTTTTTCAGATTAAAAGTGGATCCAATAATGGACCCAATTTTATAAAATGGATTATATGGTCTAAATATTTCCATAATGTGGATTTTGGAAAAGTTCATAATTAATTTTGGCCCTTAAGATAGAGGTTTATCCACTTATTAAGCTTAATTTTAACTTAATCGTAATAATTAATTTTAATTACATTCTCTAATATTTTTGGTCAAAAAATAATTTTAATCTATTATAAATTAGAAATTATTATTATTCTAAATATGGAATCTATTTTTCTTAATTTAAATAATAAAATTGGCAGAAATTAATTTAAATTTAATCCCGCAGACGGGATTAGAATGCTGGTTTTTAAAGCAAAAACGTTCAAAAGATTAATATGTTTTTATAGGAAATTTCAAAGTGAAATTGATTCAAATGAACTAAATTGGATTAACTAATAAAAATATGATATAATTAAACTTGAAAAATAATATAAAACATAATTTATCATTTTAAATAAATTAGATGAAAAATAAGTTTTGAACTAAAATTTAGTATTTGTCACTATTCATTAAAAAACGAATCTTCACTAAAAAATACAAAAAGTTAACCCTATGATAATTTTTAAGTTTCTATTACAAATATTAAGTTTATATGGACATATTAAATTTATAAAATGGTCAAAATTTGGATTTAAAATGGGTTCTCCATAAAAAGGTGACAAAAATACCTTTATGAAAATATTATATTTTATATGTAATATTAGGTTTATTGTTATCTTAATCCTATAAAATATATTGGATAAATATGAAAAATATTTTTATAAATATATAATATATATTTTATATTAATAAAACTCACTAAATTTAATTAATTTTATTAACTATGGTAAAACTGCTTTGTGAGCATAAAAGTAGTTTTATATAAAACCATTCCCTTTATATTCAATTGGTTCTTATATCCATTTATAATTAATTTATCACCAATGAATTATTTTTATATTTTGATAAACTATATATTTTTATAAGTTATTTAATACTATTTATAAAAACTCATTTAACAATGTGGTTAAGTATTATTATATTAAATTATAATATTTGAATAACATATCTTTGTTATGGGAAACATGATATTACGTGTAATGTAAGCTTTCAAAAATGTCACTCTTATGTGTAACACAAGATATTTTAGTGTTTTATGAATTGAAAAATATATAATATATAAAATCTTTTTAAAATGGTAAATATATTTTTATGTATCATGGAATTATATTCCCTTACGTACTTGGTGTTGCATGTCTTGCACGCTATATTATATGAGTTTCTTACTTTAGAATTTGGGGTAATTACATGTTTCCAAAAATTGAATAACAAACAAGAATGCATTCTAATATTATCCCTTTATAAAATACATTTAGTAACCATGAGACATAGAGTATTTCAATCCTATAAAGTCTACTCAAACCTTCTCAATTCTCTGAGTATATACTAACCATATCAATAAATTCATCACATTTCATTTACCTTATGCATCATCAAAACACCTTTCAATCACCCAAATAGATAGGTATGCCATATGTATTGTCTTGGTGAAAACACAAATGTAACCTCCCCTAGTCACAAACCACTAATCAATGTTCAGATTGGAGTCTCAACATGACCTCAGGTGCACCTCCCTGTATATCGGAGGTCACGTAGCGACTTTGGCTGGGACACTGATTAGAGGTATCCAACCAAGGGATTTTAAAAAGTGATATCAAATAATATTTTTTTCTAAAATTAAAATATTAGGATATGGTGGACATAGAATAATTACATATCATAACTTGTGATGGACCTCAAATTGGTGCAACACAAACAATTTTTCAAATAGAAAGTCTAGGTTTCCATGGATTTGGGACTGTTATTCTTGGTTTTCACTTTTACAGTTATGTGCACAATAAAAACATATATGGGTTTTTAGCACATATATTCCAGGTGTAATTATAATTATATAAACCACATTATATTTTCTAATTTGTAATTTCATATTTATTTTATTGATGGATTCTCCTTGATGACTACTATGCAGTCCCTCTATGAATGGGATGTGATGTGAACCATGAAGGGTTGGTATAATAATTAGATGTATTCATGATCAACCCATTTTGGGTGATTTTGGTAATTAATCCAAGAGAATTGTTTTTCAATTATTTAATGTTTCAACAAAAGCCTATATGGTGTTTTCCCACATAGTTTTGTTGGTGGAATTCTCCTAAACCAAACCATATAAATGTGCTATACATGAAACAAATTATTGTAGGGATATTTTTTTTGTATATGTGATATTGAGATTATGATCCTAAAGGGGGAAGTATCATATGCATATTCTTGTCTGGGATTAGTTCCCTAGAGTGGGATAATTAATTGTCATGTGATACCTATTTTATATGTTTGAGACCTTAGAGTGGGTGCATTGTCAGATGAGTTTCCTTGTGATATTTTAGATTGGAGTAGGGATGTCTCCCTATGGTACATGGCCTTTGTGAGAATAGATTTACAGGATATACGGGATATCCTAGAGATGTTGAGATATGGCTCATAATATATGTGATATAAGTGTTATAATTTAGTAGTAGGGAACCTCCTTCATTTGTTGATATGATATTAGATATATGAGGGTAACCTGAGAGAGGGGTTATCCCAAGCTTGTGAGTTCCTTTAGAGATTGAATAATAGGTATATTCTTTAGGTTATGATATAAGTTCACGGGAGGTTCTATCAGGGTATTTTTATATAAATGAATATTCCTTAGGGCTTTTGGTGTAAAGTACATGACGTTATTTGGTATCAAAGTTATGTTTTGAGGACATGATCAGTAGGATTCCTAGACCTATTGATTTCACGAGTGATTCCTAATGAGATAGAAGATCATGATCCTGTATGGTCATATCTAAAAGGGATATAGAATGGGTAGATGCTTATAATTTTCTAATGACACATGGGTGGTGGGTGATCACATCGTTGGCCTTTGCATAAGTGAAATGTCAAACTTATTGTAAAAAATAATTTTGGTTCTTCTAGTTAGATGATGTTGAAATTCATGATGATAATGGTTGATGGTTTTGGTGGATGAGCCTAGAATTGATGTTGTGTGACTCCAGAGATTATGAGTTGTTTTTTGTGACTAGGTGATGTGGGAACATACACCCTTCGTGTTTGGATGAGATTGAGGTAGTGTGTGATGGTTATGTGTGGTGTATGTTTGGTTTATGTATCAATGATCAATAATGTGTGGGACAAGGACTAACAATATTTATGAAATGATTATGGGATTTGTGGCCCCAAGTTTTGATAAAAAGTTGATGTTTTTCCTTGATAAAAATGACATCATGGATGGGTGGTGGCATATATTAACAGATTATGTGAGCATAGATTAAGAAGAGAGAGTTGCATGATAATAGTGGGACCTGATTAGGTCAACACCCAAGGATAATTTTTTTGAAAATTTTTATGGTGAGGATTTCATGTAACACCCTGAATAGAGTAACCTCGATCTGATGGTTATCTTAATATATTGGGTCAGTATATACTAGATCACATCTGTCTTGATTAGATAGTTTAGTAGTATTGCGAGACTAGATACATACATGATTCTCACCTTACATTGAAAAAAACAAATACAACATACTATTCTAGTGAGAACATTATTATTTCTTCTAGTATAATTTTAAATGAATTCATAGACCCCTTATAGTATCCTGGTGAAAGGAAAACATAATAAGGGTTAATATAGTTACCCAGTAAGGGAAAGAGTATAATAGAACACATTATAAAATAAATAAATAACGAACTATATAGCAGAGATAAATAATAATAAAATGTTATATTTAACTAAAACCATAAAAGGTGAATATATCTATGGGAAAAATTATAATATAAATAATCACATTGATAACAATAAAATGTTTTAAAATTATGTAATTTATATGCCGGACATTAAAATTTTATCATCAAGTCCTCATGCCGAGACATCATACATAAATAAGTACAACATATTCCAAATACCCAAGATAGTTTTTCTCATGAGACATACTAATGAATCAATGGGAAATAAAAGGCCTATCCTATCACTAACTAAGTATAATGCATTTGTCTTATGAAATTAATGAATAACAATTCAACACATAATCAACATAAAAATTCATATTGAAAAACTGACATATGAAATGTTAATATTTTCCCCAACCACTAAAGAAAATAGAATAATAATAATCCATATAATGAAATAATGTGGATAATATAATTATATTATATCCCCATAAAATCATGAAATTCATCAAAAAATTTCAGCATAGATAAAAATAATTTTAAAAGATAATAGGATCATTTCTTGACTAAAATACCCTTTCATTTTGAGATCACTTATCTAGAATATAAATTTTATTAGAACATTTGGGAAAAAATGTATTTTAAAAGAACCATGTAAACTTGTTAAGGAATATTTGAAGTAATGTACAATCATTACATTATTAAAATCTATTTGTGTGGTAAACATTAAAATAATTATTTTGTTCACACATTTGGTAAAAAGTACGTCATTCAAAAAATAAAAAGAAGATTCCTTTCAAATTTTTTTTAAGAATTAAAACATTGGTAAAAAATAATTTAATAACAAATTCTAAAATATTAATAAAATTCATTAAAACATTTTAAATAAAATATAGACATTGAATAAAAAGATTCCCGACTTAATAAAAAAATGTCGGTTTTCCTTAAAAAAATTATTTCAGACCTTTGAATACTTAGGGAGATGAAAATGAAATGAAATATTTTAATTTTAAAAAATAACCATATTACAATAAAATTAATAATATTTATGAGATATATATCATATAATTTCATAATTGGAATTTTAATTATAAACAACCCATGTAAAATGTGAGATTGTAACATACCTTTATCACTTTGGTAACTTTTTAATCATAAGTCACATGAAAGAAATAACTTCAAATTAAAATTTAAATACCATGAATATAAATATATTAATGATATATAATATCAAAGGTTTGTTATCTACCCCACAAGAAATAAAAAGGTGATGAATATGACATATGTCTCATAAAAACAAAAGTGAAGAGAGACCGTTACCACATGTTCAACTTACCTCATAAGTTTCATTAAACTCATGTATAATAAATATAAATTTTTTATAAATATTTAACATAACCATATCCATAATTATAACACCACACATGGTTTAATTATAACATCTTATCACCCATTAATTAATAATTATTTATTAAAATCAATGTTTGTGGTGATAACTGTTTCATTTTTCATGCATGTTTAGATTTCGTAGTTTCGATCCGTACACTTTGATCATGGTTACATAATATCTAGAATTTTAATAATGTAATTTATATAATATTATTAAATAATTTTACCAGAATTAAACATTCATTATTTGTTAATTTCATAAACATTATTACATTACTGATGTAGGTGAAAAAACCAACCTAAACAAGAGAGTGTTATAAAGACAAAATGAGTAAGAAAATTCCAAAATATATTCTTAATATAAATTTTAAATAATATAATTAAATTATTAATTATCATATATATTACTTATATATAATTATAATATAATCTGTAATATTAGGATATTGAAAATTAAATATATTGCTCATAGAGACACTAGTCCATACGAATGCATGAATGATACTTTAATTTTCTAATGAGAAAAAGGAAAAGAGAGTATGTAATATTTTATAATTAAATAATATTTATTATATAATATATATTAATTAAATCAATAATTACAACTATCCATGATAGGCATTGATGGAAAATGGATTACATCACTATGTGGAGGAGATAGTTCGCATGTACGCGTGAGCGATACTTTAATTTCCCATTTGGTGGAAATGAGGTGGAAAATGGTTGTACCATAATTATAATAACATTTAAGTATATTTATTGTATTGGATTAATTATTTTATTATGTATATGATATATTTATTTGAATTAAATGAATAAATAATCTTTGAAAGAGTTGCTAAAGACAATTACCTATTTTTTGAGAGACCTCCTTTGGCTTAATACGAACATATCTTGTTATTAAAAAATATATTGAAACCAATATTATTTTTATAGAATAATAATGGTGTGAAAAATATAAAATTATTAATTAAATAACCTCTTTTAACCTACCATTTACGGTGGTTATAGAAAATTGAACACATTATTCATGGAGGCTTTAGTCCACACACACACATGATGTCATTTTCATTTTTATTAATGATTTTAGAGGAAAGTATAAAATGGATTAATCATTATTATATCAGAACATAATCATAGTATATTATTTGGTGTAATCATACCAACATGGATATAATGTACTTGAGGGGTAAAGAACAAGAAAAGAGAAAGAAATATTGGGTTGAGAGTATTTCCTTTCTCATAGCAGTTCACCAATAGGTATCCCCTTAAGGATCCTTATTTTTATCTTTTGGTGATACCAAGGATTCAAAGGAACTTAAAGGATTTTTAGGAGAGACAAGGGTTTTTTTGATTCAAATAATTCTAATGGGTACAGAAAATGGGATTAATTGGTCTACTTTTATAAGTGAAGGAAATGACACATTTGAAAATACTCATTATTTTTCAATAATATCACTCCATTATTCAAGGAAAAAGGTTTAAAAATTTTATAATAATGATTTGGGAAAAGATATTAGGTCAGGAATACCCTCCATCACTCAATATCATATTTTTTTTGATATTCTCTAGCCACTTGCATATGGTTTAATAAATTTCCCCTAATTTAACCTTACTACGGTAACTCCACTTTCACCCTTGATAACTAATTTTAAAGGAAAAAATAAAAATTTATATTATTTAATAATATTAAAATTTCTATTTTAAATATGGAAGTAATTTTATAAAATAAAATTTATATGATTTAGATAAATTAATATTAGTATTATCACACATAATTAGTAATAATTGTTTCTTAGAAAAGGTTTAAGCTTTTAATTTAGCATGAGATAGAAATATTAATGATTATGGTTTTCAAGATATAAATAAGATTATTATAAAAAAAATTATATTTTTATTTAAAATCAATTCATAAATGAATTATAGAAATGTAGGGTTTGATTAAATTAAAAGAGAATAATTTTTTTTATTAGAATTTAAATATTTATAGTATTTTATAAGGTTAAGCATTGATTTTATGAATTTAAAACTACATCTTTAAAATAATTTAAATTATTTATAAAATTAAATAATTTTTTTATAAATGTTCATGTCTTGCTTATATTCTGATAAAGCAATAAAAGCTACTATTTTAGAAAATGTATATTTTTCACTATTCATCTAAAAATCAATTATTTATGAAAAATCACTGAAATTAATCCCAAAAAAGTTCACATGTTGAATCCAATAAGAAATTTCATTTTGTTATATTTAACTTATATATTTTATAAAAATTAGTTTTATATATAAATGATTGAAACATAATAAAAACATTTATTAAAATATAACATATGTTCTAGAATATCAAATATGGGATTACAAATTAAATCCAAATTTGTGAAAATTATAAATCCACATATAAAATAATTATTTGGTCTTAGAAAAAGGTTTTAGGAATTTATAATTCATACTTATATGCTAATAATTTCATGAAAGTCATGTTATTTATAAAAATGGTATTTTCACTATTCACCTAAAATCAATATTTTAAAAAAACATCTAAAAATAATATTGGAATTATAAATATAAAAATTAAGATTATTTTTTCAAATTAAATTTCTATAATTTTCTATTTTTACTTTTAAAAAAATCCAAAAATACAATGAAACATTATTTTTATAGGATTTTTTAAAAAGTAATTATTCTTATTATTAATTTTTTTAAAGAATTAAGAAATCTGGAATTAATAAATAAATATTATATTTTATTAAAATAAATATTTTAAAATAATATAAATATTTTTATTTAATAAAAAATACAACAAAAAAGATAGATTCTTAAACATAATAATGAATTAGGTAAATTTATATAAATTTTTATATATATATATATATATATTATAATTTAGTTACTTTTATTCATACCTACTAATTCAAAAACAAGGTTTTAATAGTATAATAGTATCATAGTTTCATTTTTTTAGTGTTACATGTGTAGAAAATAGTTGAACATATATGACTTCATTAAAGGAAAATATATATTAAAATATAAGGTTTTTACATGGTCCCCCTTAATAAATTACACCCTAACAATTTTAAACTGTAGAAAATAGGTTTAATTTACATAGAGATCTTATAATTAAGCTTAAAAATAGTGTTTCATGGGTTTATTTAGGATATGAAGTGATATTTCCCTATATTAAAATTTTTATGAGACCTTTTTTAAAAGAGATAGTCCATTCCTAATAGAATCTTAATAATTGAAAAAGAGATAAATCTATAAGGTGTTACTTTCCTCTACCCTTGAATAAGTTTCATATACCTTGTAAATAATAATTATACCACTAAATGGTTTTTATTTATATCCTTATAAATAATAGGTGAAATATCATGACATAATACATCAATAAATCTAGAGAAAAAATCACTATTTACCCCAAAAATAGTAATTTAATATGATTTTCCTTATTCATATGATCTAGGATGTGGTCGGTGTTAGTTGTTTGATTTTACACATGGATTGGTGCATTGCGTTTCATAGTATCCAAATTCATCACATAAAAAACATTGAATCGTTAGTGGATCATTAGGAAGAATATTATCTTTCTTCATTATGTCATTCCTTTTCCCTTGACACCATGTTTCCTGATTCCCTAATTTAACATAACTAAATCATCTACCAGTCCCCTTGAAGTAATTAATTTGGTGTTTTTTCCCACATTAGTCATATGTAGGATGTTGAATATTCTTTTGATCATCGTATTCATCACATGAGTTCCTATAAGACACCATACTTATCTTTTTTGGTGGGTTTCAGATTTCAATTAGGATCACTTGGTTAGTCATATTTCATAATAGTTTTGTTGACATAATAAGAGGGTTTCTAACTCTATCTACAATTCTTATGGGTTATTAATTGAGGTAAACATTTAATTTTCCTTAAAAACCATTATTAACTTGGTTCGTTCTAGTTTCTCTATCACTAAAAGAAATAGTGTTAACATTATTGATGAACACATAACATCAAAGTGAAATTATCATAATCAATAGCATAAAAGTGATTCAACCATAAAACATTTTACCCTTTTACATTATCATGTTAGCCTATAATTATTTTAGTTTAACCTACATCAATCTTAGTTTATCTTTGTTTACTTAATGTTGTGTAATCTTATTATTCTCTATGTTTTCCCCCAATATAATTAAGAAATTAGTCAGTAATAAAGGTTCATAAAGAGAATATTATTAACCAAATAAAATTAACTATGAGGGTCAAACCCAATGTGCATTAGGCCTCTTTATAATACATTAGTTTACAATTGAGTTAATACCCAATCTACCATTTTTGATGTTATTACCCCTAGGTACATCTATTCCTAAGCATACATATGCTTGTATTATCAAAAAAGGTATTTTAATGGTGGGAAAACTACATAATATCTACTTTATAAGAAATTTTAGGATTTTATTCAATAATCAAACTTATATCTTATACCTTTCTTAGGGTTCTCACTAATGTCTTCTAATCTTAATCTCCAAAAATAACTTAAACATTAATTTATATCCTCTATAAAGAGAGATTCCATAAAAAAATTTAATTTTTGACTTATAATATGATTTCTGAATAATAAAACACAAGTATATAGATATCGAGTTTCTTTTAATGATTGGAAACATAAATACCTCATTTTAAACATGAAAACATCATATTTATTTAAAACTCCACAGAGCGCTTACAACTCCCATATATCTTGGAAAATTGCATAGGATACCTTGATTTAAATACATAATTAAAAGGGTGATCTTGATATCCTTGTAATGGAATAAACATGACAATAAATAATTACATGAGATTCAACACACATAACATGATATATAAAGGTAATTATCATAATAATGGGAAAATGGAAAAAGGAATTGAAATAATAAGATCATGGAATCATGAAATATGTGGAAAAAATAATACATGACATTATGAACATAAAACATAGTCCACTCCCAAGACCATCATTCTAAATTGGAAAAGTCCCATGGTGGATTGGGTTCACTCCCTGTTCTTATAAACATAGTGGACAACATCCCATGGTGGATTAGGTGCACTCTATAATCCCTTAAATAAAATCACATGAGATATATAGACTTACCCAATAAATTAGAGTGTTATGTGATCTTAGGCCCATCCATCACATAACATAGTGAGCTTAGGCTAATCTCTTATTGAGCATACATAGTGGAAAAAGTCTTATTGTGGATTCAGTTAACTCCCTAATCTCATACATATCATCTCATGAGATATAAAGCTTTACCCAATGAATTATAGGGGTATATAATTTAAATAACACCCTTCAAACAATTAATTTCATATATATTTATTCCTCAAAAGGAAAATAAATCGTACATAAAACATAAGCATTATCAAATCCATGAGAAGGAAGGGGGTTTTATAATTATGTTTCAAGGTATAACTGAGGGATAAATCATATGGATTCCAATAATAAGAAGTAATTAATTTTTTAGACGTTCATAATTTAAAAAGGGACATAGCTCTTGAATATGGTGTTATAATTTCGAAAATTCATGAGAAATATTTGGAGAAGAAAGATTAAAAATGAACCACTTGGGTGATTTTGTTTGAAATAACTAAAGGATATTTTAAAAGAAGAAAATATCATATTGTTTTACATAAAACAATAATTGAAATGAGAGGGTTATACAAAAAATAATGTTGTTTTTAGTATATATTCAGGGCATAAAACTTTTTATGGGGGTGATTCTTGATAAGATACAAGAAATAAGAAAGTCCCCTAAGAATAGGTTTACATAAAAGTGGGAACTTAAAAGGGAACTGAAAACATGTATAACCCTATTAATGAAAAGGATATTTAATGACATACCTATTTAAGTGATATATATGCAAAAATATAATATGTTCACAAGATTAATAATTAATAAAAGGGATAAAAGTAAATAGAATGTGTAACCAAGAAGTAATGAGGGTTGTACGAAAGTCCCATTTTTATATTTTAAAACACCATTTCTAAAATTACCCACTATTAAATAAGATAATAAAACTTTTTTTTGAAAATAGAAGGAGATAAATACAATTTTAAATTATATAAATCTTAATTATGTTTCTAATTAAAATGGATAATATAGGAGAGACGAGAAATTATGGATAAGGTGGGTAAATCTTCATTTAAATGGATGTGAATTATTCTTAACATAGTTACATTTCAAAAAAATATTATAACTCAAAAGTAAATAATATTTGAATAAAAAGTGATCCATGAAGAAATAAATATGCTATAACATATGAAATTAAAGATTAAAATAAAGGATAAACATTATAACTAAGGAAATCAGATTATGTTATAAAATACCATTATATTTTATAGAAGACCTCAATCGTACCCCACAAAAAAGGAATAGAATTAATAAAAGTGATTTTTTTAATTTTTAAAATAATATATGATATTATAATTCACGGGGGAATTAGATACACCATACAAATGTATATTGTTACATAATATCAAAGCATGACTCAATGAAGGGTGATTGATACAGTACCCCAACCTCTTCCCAAAATCATTATGCAATTTCAATTAACATACAGAATAATTAAATTCAGTCAATTAAATATTTAAAAAAGAACCTATTTCATATATATTTAATTTTATAATGTCAATATGTTATATTTTATTACTTATTTTTAATATAATTTCTAATTATATCATTACTCTTTGTTGTTTTGTTAATCTATTTATAACACTTCCAGAATGTTGACCATGGTCAATGGTGTTGTAAAATAACTCCATGATATCTACGATTTTGTATTTTTATGTATTATAAAATTCCATTAGGACAATAATTATTTTTAATGTTTAAACCAAATTAGATCCAAAATTACAATGGTTACTTCTTAAGTCCTTTTACAGTGGATAAAGTTACTACGACTATTTATTGTTAATCACGCATATAAAATAACACTATTAATTTTGGAAATAATTAGTATTATTTAATTAAATAACCTTCTTAACTAACAATTTAAGGTGGTTTTGGAAATTGAACATGTTATTAATGGAGGCAATAGTCTGCACACACATGCATGATGACATTTCCATTTTCTTAATGATTTCAGAGGAAATCATAAAATGGATATACCATTATTCTATAAAAGCTAAAGAAAAGTGAAAAATGTGGTGTTATAATACCATCATGGATAGAGGGTAATTGAGGGATGAAGAAGAATAAAAGAACTAGAATCTTTTATCGAGAGTGTTACTTGTCCCTTAAAAGTTAACACGTGGGTAGCTCCAAATGCCACCCTAGATTAGTATTTTACTGAGAAAAAGGATTCAAATTCATTGATATTTTATTGAGAATATACTATCATAGATTTCTAGTTGATACACAAATTTTCAATGGGTAGAGAAAGGGAATGGAGGTGGTCTTTTTTTATAAGTGAAAGAAAGGGAACTTTTGTAAATACAAATTATTTTTTCAGTAATATCATTCATTTATTCAAGGATAGAGGATCAAAAAATGGCTAAAAATGGAATTTATAAAAATATAAGGTCGATAATCAAATCCAAAATTCAATATCACACATGTTCAGATTTACTAGAACATGGTACTCCCGATCTATACACATTTTCACCATCCACTATTGGGAAAAATCTCCAATACTCATCAAAATCACTGTCCACCATTCCCGAAAGAGTGTCATCACATCCATTGGTTCTTGGCCCATACGTGGATTCTCAATGATTCATAACCCACAAAAACCATGCATAAATGGTTCCCACTTCCCTCAGACATTGAGTATTTTATCAGAAAGCCACACCAACACTTACTATCCTTCTATAAAGAGAATTTCTCCTCTCAAAGACCCTCCCACTAGTCCTTAGTCTGTTTCCCAACTCAATCTAACATGAACCCTACAGGTTTACCATCCCATATCACATATTCATACAAACCGACTCATGCTACCTTGAGTTTCACACCGTCAAACCTAGAACCACTTTCCTAAATGACTTTCCATAATCTTCACACATTTCCAACTCATCAAACAAAAAACACCAAAATGATTTATCTCATATATGATAAGGGAATCTCAACCATTCCATATACTTTCACATAATCACCTACCACTTGGGAATCATTTTAAAACTAAAAAGAATCCATCCATGCTTCTTTCTACAATAGACTTGATCATCTAGGTTCAAAATCCACTATCTTATTAGGAAATACAACCAAAATCAACCCTATTAAGCATCCAAGAAATCCATCACTCTAGAAACTGACACCATTTACAGTATCAAGGTTAGGGTATCCACATTCTTAGAAAATCTCACACCCATTCTCAGATCACATATCTCTGAAAAACCTTGACTTTATCAAGACATCACCAAGGTATCAAATTTCTATATTTACCTATCATGTGTCAGTATACATCCATTACACCAAGGGAATTTATAAGTGTCATTAAGGAACACATAACCAAAATATATAAATGACCCACAATCAAAGAAAATAATAAGGTTTAATTTAGTATAATTATTCTAATAATTTATTTGAGAAAAATCCCATATAATTTTTTTTACACTTTTAAAAACAATATCCTATATCCTCATTGAAATCAACCACACACAAGAACACACATTTCATGAGAATACTAAGTTCCAAATATAGTGCATGTATGTAGTCTCATTTTGACTATGTCAAATATCCAAAATAATAAATAACAACCTCAAATAAATGCATTATATTTAAATAAATATCACAACCATAATAGTAAAAACCAAGGAAAATAATCCCATCCCTGGTAAAATGGAATTATGACTAAAATGGTGTTCATGATTCACCAGTATGAGGTCCATCACAAGATATTAAATATCACCATTCCCTATATACTATATCAAAAATAAAAATACAAAAGGAAAGACACTCTGATATTATTTTTAACCCTAGTTGGAGACAACTCATCAGTGTCCCTATTTTTATTGTCACAAGACATTAAGAATGCTTACCCATATACTAGAAGTTACCAACTAGTGTAAAGGGCCTTAATAATACACTAGGGAGACAATTACCTCAAATAAAAGTAACATAAATAGTATAAATGACTAAACATAATCCATAATTAACATTATAGTATTAACAATCAACAACACAACATTCTATAATAAATGAACCGAGTGGAATTCAGATAAACATACATCCACTGATCACCCAATAGACCGATCACATATACAAATAAATAAGAGAATAAAAAATACATAAGAGGATATTTTGTGATCCTCAAGCATCACCACAACTAAATCACCAAACCCCTATTAAGCTACCCTAACCTAATCCACTATACAAACTGTGCTCATACCTAAAAAACATATGTAAGATCAATACATGTAACAAATTTCCCAAATGGGGTATGATAAATATATCTTAGTTGGGTATCACCAAGTTAGAATAATATATGCTCCAATATTCATGTTTTCACGAGGAAAACAAATAACTAAAAATAAACATGAAAGTCAAGTCATCATGTGTTAACTAGGACACCATGACCCCTGACCATACCTACATCAACATATTCTAGAAATCCACGTCTTGGAACCACACACACACACATGTTGGGTCATAATATTATGACTCAACCACCCTGACACCTGACCATACCTAATGTGAATATTTCCATAATCTAGTCAGCTGATGATATATGAACCAACCCATACTCAAAGACTTATGTTAGGGTGTCACCAAGTCCCACACATTACCCAAAGATGTAGGGTTGGGTTCTATATCCATGTCATGAACCATACCATATCACTCAAGGGAGGTTACCCATAATGTTTTAGCCATTACCTTATCAATCAAGATAGTTTCCTTCTTCATATATTGACCACTAACTTCTCTCTCAAGGTAAGGTCCATCTACAACCCTTAGAACAAACATCTCCCTCATAGAGGTAAATTCCAATATCTTCACCCTTAAGATGACTAAATTATCCTTAACACTGCCTTATCAGTCAAGGTAGGGTTCAATATCACATTACAACTTTGACTAAACTTCTCACACAAGTAGGTTCATTCCAATGACTTCTCACTCATAGTGGGAACATTGTCCTTACCACTACCTTATTACTCAAGTTAGGGTCTGATTCCATGTTATAACTTGGACCAATATTCTCAGTCCACGAGGTCCATGGAAACACATTCTCACTATGGGTGAGGCCATTATTTCAAACCACTATCTTATCACTCAGGATAGGGTATGATATCATATACCAAATATTACCATCCCACTCAAGGTAGGGTTCATCCAACACCTTATAAATCATGGTGAGTCCAGGACTCAAGATCCATCATCAACCAAACTGATATCTATCACCAATCACATGCATATGGTTATTACATGAAACAAAAATAGGGAATATAGATCATCCCATAAGATCACAAGATAATCACATGTTTTTAGTCACTCAGAACCTAGCCATGTGTCATAAAAAAATCTTGATACCTTATAATCTCATAGGATATTTTCCTATGACTATACTAGTCACACAAGAATAACATTGCAGTCCTATTATCATTCTCATATT
The DNA here is from genome assembly GCA_963277665.1 of Viscum album. Taxonomy (NCBI): domain Eukaryota; kingdom Viridiplantae; phylum Streptophyta; class Magnoliopsida; order Santalales; family Viscaceae; genus Viscum; species Viscum album. The sequence continues at coordinate 1,164,851,798 of OY728159.1, forward strand.
TAGAATAAGGGAATCCACTATGGTTTTTAGACCCACCACGGTCTATGATCATTGACGCCAAGTTGTATCCAACACTCCATGGTGTTATGCTCCCCGTATGCTTTTTTCAATCCTAGAATCAATAGATGGGTCTCGTGGACTTCTAATTTTTATACCAATACACTTGGGATTCCCAATGATAAACTATATAAATACTTATCAAGGCCTACTATTAGGTCATATCCCACATCTTAACTTGGAGATCTCTCATGCCCATTATCATAGAAAACTCCCGATGGCACACTACATCAAGTCCAGCAGGGCTCATCCCACTAAAGGTACTTTACACTCTAAAAATAGTGTCCCTTATTATATATGAGACTCACAGTCATACCACCCATCATCACTAAGACTAATAATTTCATCGCTGACTAAATATCACTAGGATACCAACCTTGGCTACCCACATCACATCTAATATATCAAGACCAACATGAGATATCTCATTAACTCAATTAGCGCCTTTACCACTTTGTTGAATAATTTCTAGGTGATCTCAATTTACCTAATGTTAAAGGGTTTGCTTATCCCAAATCTAGGAGGCTTAATTACACCCTCTCTTTTAACACAAGGCACTATCGATCCCTATCTATTTACCTATTTCCATGAAAACATGAAAGCATACACACTCATCAATAAATAACAATATGGGTTTTTATTAAATGGAATACCTACCTAAACCATGGATTTACCATAATCATGAAACTTTAATCATCCTCATCTTAGGCCATCGATGCCACATCCATGATCACATCAACTCCTGAGATCTTATCTCAAATCCAAACACCATAATAATTTATTATAATTATTTATAATTAATTATAAAATGAAATAAAAAGATGAATAATCACCTAAAACTCATAAAGAAAATTTTAATCATTGAAACCACACCTAATAGTGAGTATTAATCATTTTAGGACCACCTCTAGGTATGTTGAGAAAAAGAACCATCATACTGGATAAATTACACCATGATTTAGAGGAATTATTGTAGAAACCTTATACCAAATCATAAGATAATGAAGTGAAATAATAAAAGAGGGAACTAGAGGGAATAAATCAACTTAAAATTCAATAGAAAACCAAAAAACCACCCCTCTCCATGCAGTATTTAATATGAGGATGTAATGGGGAGGATCTATTGAAAATGACCATATGTTGTGTTCCTCTTGAACTAAATCTCAATGGATTACAAACCAAAATGATAGTCCTACCCCGGATAAAAATGTCAGTAGTTTATCTTGGGGCATACATTATGGTCACAGTGCGTCACTCCTTAACCAGAACATATCACGACACGACACTCCTAGGGAACAACATGACCACTACTAGGAAGAGGGATCAAACTTAGTCTACACACCATCCCAACATGATACACCTTTTCAAAGAGAGGCTTAATCATCCAAGGTGTGACCTCCCCTCTCATAGAACAACACCTCACACTTCTACCCCTGACACCACTCATGGAATACCATCAAACAATGACCATGTTTCTATATGGACACTCATGATGGAATATGTAAAGTTTTTACCTTATCCAAAGACCTGAATAAAAACCTCCTTTCTTTTAAGGCCTCAATAATTTCATGACCAACCCCCACTTAGTACTCATATTTATGTGATCATTACATTCCATCGTGCAATATTATACCCACAACAAAACAATCAAAGGGATCACCTCGATCCTACTTTAACATTCTCTCAAAAACTCCAAATACCTCTTAGGCCTCAATACATGTCCAAAAACATCTCCTTGATATGTTTCAACCCATAGAATCCTAACATGAATGCCTATTCTTCTGACATCCCCTACTCGAAAACAAAATTTAAATTCCCCTAATATTTCACAACCCTTAATGACACGATTTGTTTCACAAAACATCTATTATTGAATTAGGTACACCATTCAGAAAATGATTCATGTTTCTAAAAAAGTAACTCTTCTAACTTCCTTCAAAATAATTTTTTAACATACCCACATTCATATGTGTTTTGAATCATTTTAGACATAATTTTCAAAGATAAGAGGTCTCTCGGACATACCAATGACACTTTGGGTTATGTTTTGATTGAGAGGATAAATTTTTAGATCATCCCTCAATGGGTTTTTATGCATGTAATTATACTCTATTATAGACTTGGAACATGTTTATTAGTCCTTCATAGTAATAATACTGATTCCCCTTAAGAAATTTATTTTCTAACAACATTAATTTGGAAGAAAACTGAACATTATAATTATAAAGTTTCATATTTATCCAAATAATTAATTAAACTATAGTTTAAATCTATAAATGTACGTTCTCTAGAGTTCATCAGCTTCTAAGGAGGCATTGGGATCCTACAAAAAATGTATGAGGTGTTATGGTGTTTTTATTTGTAACATGAGAGGGGATTACTATTAATCAGTATAATGTGAATCAAAAAAAATATATTTTGTTTCCACAAAATGATACATGTAGTAAATTTTAAGCTAATGTGACAAGGAACATAGTGGTTCCTTTTAGGGTCATGCATTCATGATTGATTCCTTATTGTTAAAAGTTATGAAAAGTTTACTACTTGGTGTAAGGTATCTAGAAATGGTTTGTGTTGGACTTATGTAGAAGAAAGAATTTTTGGTTCATCATGTATATTAGTAACTAGAGATAAGAGGGTATGGTTAGGACCTATACCTGGAAATAGGTTGTTTTATCTTTTTCATATATGATAATGATGGAATATTATGCTCATCATAAAATTAAAAGAGAGATGGGTCATATTAAGATAATCATATAATAAATGATAGGTTATAATATACTAATCACATAGGTAATCTTATGCTCATCACATAAGATAATTGGTTTCTTATACTGATTACATAAGACGGTCAGTCAAGTTTGGGAGATACCACCTATGTAGGGGAATATTAGATGGTGATGGTGTTGGGATATTAGTATTGATCCTCGAAGATTCTTCAAAAATATTCTATTATAAAATTAATCAATAACCCACAATGACAGAGTTGTGTAGTTTAAGGACATGGGAGAGGATTAGTTCGTGCTATTTAACATTACGTGGTAAGTACACTTGAGTCTTGAAAGGGGATACAATAAGTTATAGAGTGGGGAATATGCATTGGGATTCCTAGATGATACTAGGAAGTATAATATATAAATGTGGGGTTTATTTATTTGTTTTCCTTACTAGTTTACTTTGTAAGGTGAGTTAAGAAAAAGTAATTTTGAGAAACCATGAGAAGAATTTCAAATTAGAGAATTTAAAGAAACCAAAAGGAGAATATCTACTCAAGGAATATGAGGAAACCAAAATGTTTTTCTTTAATAAATTCATACTAGGAAACCAATTTTTGAATATTTACATGAGACATATGAGGAAACTAAGAGGAGTATCTTTGATCAGGGAATTTTAGGAAACCGAGACTAGTATCATAACTCTAGGAATTATCTCAGATCAAGGTTGGAGTTTTAGGTATTTCGTTCCAATTTTTTTTGAACTGGATTGACCATTTTATGGCGTGACTCAAAAATATTACATGTAGGTCAGTGTCTAATGTAGAGGGATCTAGCTGAAGGTCCCATACCACAACCTGCCACTAATACCAATCAGGGGTGTGAGGGTGGAGGCCTTGTGGTATAGAACAATGTAGTAGGGATGGATTCCTAAGTAGTATATATAGGGAAATATAAAAATAATTTGGGGACTATGATGAAGTGTCTCATTAATTTGGAGGCCTGGGTGAAGTGGTAGCCTCATTATAGGACTAGGTTAAAATGGCTCCCTTATTATAGGAATAAATAGAAGTGTCACCCTAGTATAAAGGACTGATAATAGAGGTACGCTGGTATAATGTATTGGGATTGGTGGTTCCCAATTAGAAGGAAAATTTGAAATGGAACCTATGTAATACTTGGGTGAAGTGGCACCCTAGTGTGAATGCATATGGGAAACAATTCTTAGATATGGTTAGGAACTTAGGTTCTTCAGTGCCTATGTGTTTTTCCCCCAATTTTTTGGTCTTATACTGGTTCTATACATAGGTAATAACTCCAATCAAGAGATATGGGCATAAAAATTCTATTCCCCCTCTCCCTAGTTATTTGGTTTGAAAATCACATTATAGATGACTTGCTAGAGGACATGGGAATATGGGATGTAGATCTATGTGATTATGTGATATATATATATATATGTATTCTATTGGTCATCCAAAAAATGGGATCCAATGGGTTCATTTTATAGAATACCACAAAATAATCATGAATGATAGGCTATAAAAAAAATATCACGCATAGGGGCTACATGGAAGGTGGTCTAGCCACATAAAACCGGGTCATGCGAGAGGAATTTGTGCAAGGTGAAAGAGATATAGGGAACTAGGGTACGTGAGAAGAATTATAAAAATTTAGACTATGTAACACCATAATATTTTATAAATTATTATGTTTCTAAAATAATTTAATTCATTTTACATCTTGTGTTACACACAACATTGATTTTAAATAAACCACGAAAAACAATTAAAATATAATAATATAACATGAAAATTATTTCTAAGCTGTTAGATTGGTTTGTATGAATAAGACGGAATAAATTATAAAAAAATATGGTTTCCACAAATATAACATAAATTCATTTTTTATAAATTTATTATAAATTAAAATAAAACAAACAAATCATTTAAAAATAAAATAATTTTTTTTTTATGAAAAACTATTTTTATGACTACAATGTGTTTTTTATCATAATAAATTAAATTATTCACTACTAATGAATGATTTTAATTAAATTTAAATATTATATATTCAATAAAGCGTTTTATAATTTATGTAATATTTTTTCTAGGAATGAGATAAGAACAAATCACATTTTATGCTTACAAGCGTATTTTTCTTCTTCTAAGAAGCGATTTCATTGTATTTTGAGAAATTATTTTAAAATTTAATTTTGTATATTAAAAAAAATTAATTTAAAAATGAAATTAACGTTTTAAATAATTATTTAAAAATTATCTTATATTTAATTATTAATAATTGTTTTTAAAAAACATGATTTGTTTAGTGAAAAGTAAAAATTCTGATTTTTAAATAAAACATCTTCTTATTTTAAGAATTTACAAAGTTGATTTTTCTAAAAAATGGATTTAAATGTAAAATTAGTTCAACTTTATTATTATTAATCCATTTTAAATCAGTTTAATTAAAATTATTTTTTAATTTTTATGCAAAAACGTTTTATACTTAAGGAAACATTTTCTTTGGAAACCCGCTTTTCAACGTGCTTGTGAGTTTAATTTAAAATAAAATCCTACCACATTATGGTATTTATTTTTTTTCAAAATGGATTTAGTATTTTGAATAATCTTAATTATTATTATGTTATAACTTCAAATTAATTTTTGCTAAATATTAATATTAAAAATTAATTATCACGGTTAATGTTAAAAACAGGCGTTTTCTTGTTACATGCACTTATTTTAAAATTAATTTTCCACACATGTATGATTTTTATTTTATAAATTGGATATAATATTTATAATTAATTTTTAAAAATTTTATAATAATTATAATTTTATTTCTAGTATTAAATGATAATTTATCTAGTTAAAAACTAGTTACTGTCGTGAAAACGAAAATGACAAAAGTGGGTAACTATAGTGGTAAAGGGAATAACATGTTTACAAAAAATATTTTTATAGTGGATGTGTGGATATGAATTAAATTATATAAAATTTATTATTTATAAATTTTTATGCACTTTTTTTGAGTGTGAATTACAAATATTGAATCGTTTTGGGTAATACAAAAATGTGACTCTTTTTCGCTTATAAAAGAGAATATCCCATCCTCTTTTATTCACAATAAAAAATAATTTTGGGTTATAAAATACCTTTATAGAAACCTTAATTACATCCCTCCCCATGAACTGGTGTCCCTGGTTTTATCATAAAACCACCATAGGAAGTATACAGTTATAAACCTAAAGTTGTTGTCCGAAGAAAAGGTATAGTTCTTAACCTTGAATTTTAATTTAATTTCTTCTTCTAACTCCTTCAAATAACATTATACATTGATTAAATATAGTCAAAAATATATTATATATATTTAAATTTTATTATATTAATGGAATAATCAATATGCATGTAACGCCCCGACCCCAGTTACCCAGAGTCGGTGCATTATTACATAACATTAGCGTGATCACAAAAGATCAAGTCTCGAAAGAACGATTAGTTTAGTATCCTTGGAATAACTAGATACATTCATAAAGTTTACATTACATCATAAAGTGAAAACTAAAAAAAAATATTTTCTCCACACTCATATCCCCTTATACTTTCCCTGTAGGTCATTCATAAAATTCTTATTCACATCCTGTGAAAAATAAAACATAGAAAGGGGTGAGGTAAAATGCTCAGTAAGGATAACAATATAGTGGAAACTTGCAGAAATAAGCATAAACATTTAAGGAAATGTATAACTAAAACAAAAGAATTTTAAACTTGAAAGTAAGCATAATATGGAAAAAATAAAATGAAATAATGCCATTTACTTATTCACATGGATATTCTACTATTCAAATAACCACATGCAATATCAATAACCACTTTCATAATGATGGAATACATAATTCTAGACTATCATAACAACATAGTCAAGGCCTTGTGCTAGGACTACAAATAAGATTTTGTCAAGGCCTTATGCCAAGACACTAGTTTGTCTCATGAGACCTACCGATGCATTGAGGAGCTATAGCGGCCCCCACCCATCACTTATTAAGTCCAATGCATTCCTCATATGAACAGGTTTAAACATAACATAAACATTCATATTAAAACTAACATAAAAAATGTCAACAATTTCTTCATAAACCATGAATGGTATAAAAATAACACATCCACAGTCAAACATATCACAAAACCTTCAATTCAATATGGATGTTTTGTATCATAATAAATCAACTTCAAATAAGCTTAAAATCAATCAAAGGATGTTGACATAGATGAAATCAAAACTATTTGAGTGAAATATCACTTTTTTTGAAATCATTTAAAAGTCACATAATTATAAAATAAAACATTTAATTTGAAAATATCCTTATAAGATTGTAAGAGAAGCTTTTATGATTTTATAATGGTGGAAAATAGCTGCACCTGTCGTGTAAGTTAAAAAAAGACATTCTTACCTTAATTCTGTCGAAAAGGTTAAAAAGGACCTTGTTTGGTAAATAATGGAAAGATTCCTTTATAAAAATATTATTTAAAGTCAATAAGGGTATAAATGAATTTAATACATAGTCTATAAAATTGTAAGAATGATTTTAAATACATTTTAAGAAACATGGATGTGGATGGTAAAGAGGTCCCAGTAGATAAATACGTATAAACAACCTCGGATAATGAAGAGATTGTTAAATAAACCCTTACCTTGTACTTTTACTAGGTTGAGGGTAGGTTAACCTCCTATATAATGGTGAAATAATTGTTATTAAAGTATAAAATAATCATATACATTAATATGATATCATATATGATCTTTTAACATTGCTTTGTTAATAATATCTTAGTATTACCGTCGTTTCAAGTGTTAACTTACTCATTTTATTTTATATGTTTTCATACATAAGCCATGTTTGTTATGGATAGGTTGTATATTATTCATCTATAGAATTATATAAAGTCCTTAAACATTTTTTAATCATCAAATTAAAATTATTCTTGAATGGATATGATGGGGAAGAGATCTCATCGCATTCGTGGAGACAGTAGGCCGTACGTACGCACGAGCGACAATATCATTATTTTGATATTAAAATAATATATTATTGGATGGTATATCATATATACAGAATAATTATGATGTTATATTTATTATTTACATGAATAACACATCATTATTATACCCATCTAAATAATAATGTATTGAATAACAATTACACCATGACGTGGAGACGGTAAGCCGTACATACGCATGTATGGTGACATGTCATTCAAGGGATGGATAGAATAATGAATTTGGCTGTTCCATATTTATAATAAAATATTAGTATATATAAGTTACTGAAGTTATTATTTTATAATAGAAATAACAAATAAAGAAGAAGTGGAAGAAGAAAGGAACTTGAAAGAGGGAGGTGAAATCATTACTTCTTCTTCGGGTTCTTCCTTTTGATTTGATCAAAAGGGCTCCTTAGGTTGACTTTCTGATAAAAATAATTCCTCTAGTTTGAATTGAGGGAATTTGGGTGGATATTTGTACAGATTTTGGCCGAACCAAAAGGCTTTGAAGGTATTAATATGAGATAAGGGGAGTGCCTTTTTATAAGAGGGGTGAGGGGCACCTTAGTAAAAGATAGAAATATTATTTTATAATAAATTCATATTCGGTTTTTAATCGCTCCTAAGTGGATTATTAAAATTATAAGGTGGGTATGGGTCGAAATAATTTCAACCAATAGATTTTAGATAGGTTTGGGTCACTATATTAACCTTATATTTTAGTTTTAACTCATAGTTAATTAGTTTGACATTTACCATGTCACTTTGTATTTTTATATTATATAGTTAATAAACTTACTATACACATCCAAGCGACCCCCAAGTGGTCCAATAATGATACACCTACCATTAAATAATTCCTTTGGCCTATTCTTATAATTTTAGGAATATAATATCAATTATTAATATAATATTTGTTTTTAAAAACTCATTTATGTCAATTTTGACACTATTCAATAATTGATCATTGTTAAAGTCTTAACAAATTTATTAATTAGAATAAAATTCATTTAAGCATTAATAACATGTAATATTAACCAATAAAATTAGTTTATGTTATCAAAAATTTCAAATTGTATTTATTTTAACTTTTATAATACCAATTATTTGATTCTTCTATTATTAAGGAAAATACTGCATCGTTATTGTGTCATAAATAAAATTAATTATTAAATGTCTAAAAATTATAAATAAAATACCATTATGTAGGAAATCGTTTTAGAATTATAATTAATATTTATAGTCAAAAATATAACATATATAACCCTATGTAAAAATTGTTTTACTAAAAGATATATGCTTATGTCATTTTTGTATTTACTTTAACATAATTAATATAATATGTCATTATCACTTACAAGTGGATCCATAGGGTCCAAAAATCGACCCAAATATTCCCATGGTCAGAAATGTATCAACAAATAGGATTAGAACACGTTTTAGGGTAATTTATTAATATTATAATATTATTTTTTTACCCTTATTTAATGGATTTACCTTTTAACCACGGTAAATAAAATATTTACCGAAGTAATTATTCAAAATGTCTAAAAATCAGAGTTACATATTTACACAGTTTGGAACTCTAGATTCTAAATATGGAATTCATTTTTATAAATTCAAAACACAAAAGTGGTAGAAATTAATTTAAAATTAATTCCTGTTGTTAAAAGAAAAAGCGTGTTTTTAGGAGATAATAAATATCAAAAGACTGACACTTGCTTATGTCCAGTTTAAATGTGAAATTACATCCAATGACCAACATTGTATTAATTGGTAAAAATATATTCTAAATATACTTTAAAACCACTCAAATGCATAATTTATCACTATTAATTATTTCTATCAAAAAGGTTGTTTTTAATTAAAATTTAGTAATTTTCACTATTCATCAAAATATGAAAGTTATCTGAAAAGTACCAAAAATTCACCCTATGATAATTTTGATATTATAAATCCAAAAATTAAGTCCATTTTGAATGATAAAATGTATTAAAATTCAAAAAGTGGGTATTACTATTCATAACGGCTAATTTGATTGGTTGTGGTGTGTTAGAACTCGAAGTTGCGTACAACACACGCTACTATATTATTCAAAGAGAAGCTTACCATGGAATCTTGGGGTGTTAAAATGAATATCCTCTTCCATTAAATGGGAAATAAAACTGTTGATCTTTTTTATGACAAACTACAGTCTACCAAACTAATGTAATTCATTTTCAATCACGACCTCTCATAGTTGGATATAATGATAAATTTAACGTGTATATATATATATATATGATATTTACGAAATAATTATAATTTTTTAAATATATTATTATATATACCTTATTAAATTCCAATCCTTTTAAAAATAATAACGTCGATCGTGCGTATGTGCAGACTACCGTATTCACAAAGCGATGAGATTTCTTTTTCATTTAATTTTTACATGGATTGTATTAAGGATATATTAAATGAATATATATGATATATAAGATATAAAAATTATTATATAAAGGTAAAATATTTTTTACCCTTCGTTCTTTTTATCTGTTAAAAAATGGAAACAACATCCATGCATATGTACGACATATCGCCTCGATGAACAGTGTAATTCATTTATTTATCTTTAGCTTTTATGATTGATTATAAATATGTATAAAATGAATAGATATTAAATATATATCATGAATAAAATTATTTATATTATGGAACCATGATCAATGTACAAGGACCAAGACTACTAAACCAAAACATACATGAAAAACGAACCAGTTATTACTTGAAATAATGATGTTAACAAAGAATTGTTAATTAAAAGGTGTTAAAAGGTTATAAGAAAATAATATATGGTATGATATATATTATTATGTTTCATTAATATATTTATAATAAATATATATGTATTATATATGAGTTTTTGAATATTTTCAATGAAATTTAATACTTGAGGTAATGGATTTTCATCTCACTTTTATTTCTCTGAGACACATGCCATATTCTCTACATGTTTCTTTTATGTGGTATATATATATATAATGAATTTATATTGTGATTATTTTTATGAATGTTATGGTTATTTAAATATCCATATAATTTTATTTTTTTATTTGGATTATGATTCAAAAGTTACTAAAGTAGTAAGGAATTTATGTTGCAATCTCATTATTTATCGAGATTGTTAATTATTATTATTTAGAAGATGAAATTTGTTGATATATATCTTTATAATATCATTTATTTTATTAATATATTTTCGTTTCTATATTATATATGATTTAATATTATTTTCCTCTCTTTAATAACTAAATAGACCAAAATAATGTTTTCAAGAAAAATTGACTTTATTTATCTCTTTTGTCGAAAATACTTTCTATTAAATGTATATGTTTCCTATTTTTTTCAAGAATGTTTTTACTAATATGAAATGATTTATTAAAGAAAATTTTACCAATTTTTTAATTTTTAATTTTTTTTAAATGAATATTCCTATTATTTTCCAAATGAGGTATTTTTTGAATATTTTTTACTAACATTTGAATGGAAATTGTTCTTTTAAGTTGGAATATATAAAATAAATTTTACACCATAATGTACAATTAATTATTTGAAGCATAAATTATAAATTTTCAAGGTTAATTTCAAATAAAGTCGACCTTCAGAATATTTTTAGACATTTTAGTTTTAAAAATGTTATTTTCAAAGTAGAGAATATGTTTTCCTAAAGAATGTTTTAATGATCCTTTTATCGTATTTATACTCATCCACTAAAACAACGGTTTGTGTTTATTATTTTTAGAAAGGATAAGATAATATGTTAATGGACCCATTATTTCTATATATGGTTTACGGTTATGTATGTTGATATTTTTATGAAACCAATTTTTTTTTCACATCTTATACTATGAATGATCAATAAAATGTTTATGAAACCTATTTTATTTGCACGAGTTATGATATAATGATATTATAAATGTTTAATTATATTATGGAACACATATGTATGGTTTTCATTAGGAGATGAGTGGGACCATAATTATATGTCCCTCCAATGTATTGGGTAATGTATTATATCTTATGAGATAACTATAGAAAATAAGTCAATGTTCTTAATTCACTAAGGGAAACAAGTCGATGTGTTTTATACACAATGGGAAAAAATATGTTTTTCTTGATACATTATGAGAAATAAGACAATTTTCATGATCCACTATAGGAAACATGTGATGATTCCAAATCTATTATGAAATAGAAAACAAATAGGAACACCCGATCCACTATTATTTGATGGTCTCAGTACTTAACGATAACATATGAAATGGTTTCTATACATATGATGGTTCCACAAATTTATGAAATTATTTTACAGTTTGTTATTGATTTATGATGACTTCTCACTCTTTTTATTCTTGTATATTTAAATTTTAAAGATTTATTCCACGACTAATCTTTATGACATTTTAAATATTACATATAAACTTAGTAAGTTATAGTCCTGATCTTATACCCCTATACTTATATTAATAGTTAATATGATCATAAATTTATATATCTTATGTTAAACCTTACTGATAATAAGAGATAATCCTTTATTATGTTTCATTTCATCATGTTTAGAAGGAAGGTTTTAAGTATGTTATGTCTATAATGAACAACAAATGGAGAGATATTTGTGGGAGGTGTTTAAGGTCATTCATGAAATAAGAATAATGTGTATCTAGTATCCAAAAACACTAAAACATTATATTTCTAGGGTTTGTATTTATGAATGGTATTGAATATTTATCTAATAATATGAAATATTTATGTATGAAATGTCTTGGTCATTATTTTAGGTATCATAGGACTGGTTTAGTTAACCTTTGATAACTAGGTTGAGAACACTTTAGTAATAATTCTTTGGATAATCTAAAGTATAAGAGAATTACCAAAGTTTTTGTAAATAAAAGAATCTAATTTTCATAGAATAAATTATATGTCTAGATACTATAAGAGGATATGGATTTAGAAAAGATTCATTTAAGGGTATTAACCCTAAAAAGAGATGGTCGAGTATATCTCATCCAAAATTTTGGTGCCTGGTGAGTATAATCTTACTGAACACTTTGTTTGACACTGTAAGGGGATATGTTTGGGTCAATTCACTCTTTATTTGTGAAATTTTTTAAATTATTTGAATCGATTTTGACAATGAATGACCTAGGTTAAACCTTAAGTGTCAATGATTGAAAAAAGGTGTCATGATTTAGAAATACTATAAACGATTTATCACTTTGGATCAAAGATGTTTGATGATCATGATGGCCATTTTGGTTTTATAGAGGGATTAAAGATATAACAATGATGTTAGGGTTGTGATAGTTATTCTCAAATAGTTAAGTTTTTTATTTGAGATTATTTATATAAATTATATAGTTTCATGAAAATTATCTTGGAATCTTAATTCCTATCCCTAATGACTAGATGTTTAATTATTAGTGAAAACCACTAATAGTATGATGATCACATCTCATGACTATAATTATTATACAATTGAGGTTTATGAGAATTGTTTTCCTATAAATCCTATTATTCTCCCTTTAGTTTAATTTGATGTTATCTTAGGCATGGATTGTCTTTATCTCCCTAAATCCCACATCAATTTTTGAGGAATGGAAGTTATGTTTGGTATTAAAAACAAACCTATGATCATCTATTAGTGTGATAATAAATATAAAGTTATAATTTAAATAAAACCCATTATATGAGTCTTTATTAATATTAAAAAGGGGTGTTTATCTCAGATGGTTATGGAGAAACTCAACATAGTTGATATGCCTATTATACAGGAGTTTCTTAGTGCCTTTCCAGAAGAGTTTCCTAATCTTCCTCTAAATAGTGAAGTTGATTTCTTAGTGTAAATCATACCTGGTTCTAATCATATTTCAAAAACTACCTAAAGAATGACCCCAAACACTAGTTAAAACCAATGGTTTAGAACTATTAGTATAGGTCTTTGAGCCATTTTTATAGCCTATACCAATGATTTGGAGGGCTACTGGCTGGTTCTCTATCAGTATAGACCTATACTGATGGTCCTGATCAAACCATTGGTATAATTTGTCTATATGAACACTTTAGAAACCATTGGTATAGTTTAAATGAAATTCCAAAAGCAACGGTTTCCAAAATCATTGGTATATGTAATGTTAAAAAAATCTAGGTTATTTTTGATTCTAGGACCACATATTTATAATTTAAGAACCTAACCACTAAGATATAATGAATTCTATGAGAATAATTTGATATATATATTTATATTTATATTTATATTGAGAATTAATTTAGATATTTATGTTTTTCATGTTATTTTAAAAATGAATTCAAAAAATATTTGGGTACCTATACCAATGGTTTTGAGAACTGTTGGTATTGGTACTCAATTTTTTGGGACCTATACCAATGGTTTTAACAGAACAATCGGTATAGGGTGTCATTATTATACCCATACAAATGGTTTTGGGAAATAAATTGGTATATGTAACACTTATACCAATGGTTTTGAAAAAACAATTCATATAGTGTCTCACTATGGTACCTATACAAATGGTCTTGGTCAAACCATTAGTATATGTGACACCTATACCAATGGTTTTGGCCAAACCTTTGGTATAGGGTGTCTATATGGTCCCTATAAAATGGTTTTGAAAATTTCATTAGTATATGGTATCTTTATATTACATATACCAACTGTTTTCATAAAAGTTTTGGTATATAGTACATATACCAACGCTTTTCCAAACCATTGGTATAAATACATTGATATATCTTCAATTTCTAGTAGTGGATCATGTAATAGGAATTAAAGAATAAACTCCAGTAGAATCTTGAAAAGGTATTTATGTATCCTAGTGCATGAAAATGGAGTGAACTTATTCTATTTCTTGAGAAGAAATATGGATCAATGTGGCTTTTCAATGATTATTGAGAACTCAAAAAGATCAGTATCAATAAAACATATTTTCTACCCCATATTGATGACTTGTTTGATCAACTCTAGGGGGTCAATACTTTTTGAATGTTGAACCTAATTTTGGATATCATAAATTAAGGGTCAATAAGGATGATATACCCATTTCATCATTCTGTTCAATGTATAAACATTATGAATATATAGTGATTTCATTTGGTCTTACCAATACCCCCACTATATTCATGGATTTAATGAATAGAGTTTGTAGTTATTAGCTCGATCAGTTTGTTGTAGTCTTTATAGATGATATTCTTATAAAATCATAGAGAATGTAAGAGAACTATGATCACTTTTGTATTTTACTAAAGTACCTATTAAAGGATAATTTTAATGAAAAATTTACACAGTTTAAATTTTGGATATAAAAAATTTCATTTTTAGGCCATATAATCTCAAGATAGGGTATGTTATTAGATCCATCAAAGGAAACAGTTATTGAACATTATCCCAGACCAACAACTATGACCCAGATATGTATTTTTCTTGGTTTGGATGGATATTATTGGATCTTTGTAGTTAATTTAACACAAATTTCTAATCCACTGACCATTTTAACTTGGAAGGGATCTATGTTCATTTGTATAGATGAATGTCATAAAAATTTCAAGGAATTGAAGAGAAAATTAGTTAGTTAACATCTTCGTAGATTAACCTATATTTGAGAGGGGATTGAAATATATAGTTATTATTCTAAATAGATAATGTGATTATTTCTCATGAAGAATGACATGGTTATAACTTATGTAATATGGCAATTGAATGTTCAGAAGAAAAACTACTCAAATCATTTTTTGGATTTGGTTGTTGTAAATGTTTCATTAAATATATTTAGGAATTATATTTTTAGAGAAATATGTGATATATAAATATTGATCATAAAATTTTAAAGTATATATTAACTGAAAAAGAGAATAATATGAACCAAATAATATGGTTGGAGATTATAAATGATTATGACCACTCAATACATTACCTCCCTAGAAAATCGAACAAGGTGGCTAATGCTTTGAGATGAAAGAATCATGAAAGATTGTATATGATGAAAGTCCCAAAATATCAAATATTTCATCATATAAAAAGTATAGATATAGAAATCATGAATTAATGGAAAAAATATTATCTTTCTCAAATGAATGTTCAACTATCTATCCATGAAACAATTAAAGAGGTAGAAAATTAAGACATAGAGTTACTAAAAAGGATATAAATTTCACGAAGTTAAACCTTTATTATTATGGAATTATAAGACTTATGAACCATATATGTTTTCCATCCATAATATATTTGAAGAATGAGTTATTATAGGAGGCTCATTTTTATTATTTCTCTATTCATCATGGAAGTATAAAGATATATATAGATTTGAAATATTATTCTTGGTGGGACAACATGAAAAGGGATATTGAAAAATTTTCAACTTAGTGTTTGGGATTTTAGAATGTTAAGGATGAGAGAAAACATTCTAAGGGGATGTCAAAACCATTATCCATACCATAATGGAAATAGGAAAACATCACCACATATTTTATCATCGGACTCCCAAAAACATCTAAAGGATGTAATGTTATTTGGGTTATAGTTAATCAACTTACAAAGTCAAAACACTTCATCACTATCTAATATGACTTCCCCATTGAATAAATTTCAGGAATATACATTAAAAGGATTATAAGGTTGCATGGAATACCACATTAAAATGTAACCGATAAATTTTTTTATTTTTACGTCAAAGTTACAGTAAAGTATTTATTAGGCTATGGATATAGAGTTAGGCTTCAGTATTTCTTATCATCCTCATACATATGGTCAATTTGAAGAACCATTAAAACCCTAGTGGAAAAATTTATATATTTTTCTTTATAATTAAAATGTATTTAGGATCAAAAACCTCTTCTAGTCGGGTTCACTTATAAAAATAACTTTCAATCAATTATTCATATTGATCCTTGTGAGTCCCTCTATTAAAATAAGTGTAGAACTATAACATGATTAAATGAAGTTGTATAAAAAAATCTATTAGTCCTGAATCTAGTTGAATAAATTTTAGAAAAGGTTAGATCCATTTGGTAACACATAAGGGAAATATAAATCATATGAAAAATTTATGATGATAATCATTGGTGATACCTATGGTTTGATGCTAGTGATAAGGTTTTTTTGTGAATTTCTCCATGGAAAAATGTTATGATAGTTAGGAAGAAAGGAAATATAAGCCCTATTTATATTTCCCACTTCATGATTATTGATTTAATTGGGATGATATCTTATCATTTGTCACTTCCACTAAACCTATCTCAAGTTCCCTATTGTGTTCTATGTATCTACATTCAGGAATTACATAACTAACCCTTCACATGTTCTAAACTAATTGTTTATACCACTAGAACAAGATATATCTTATTAGGAACAACTGGTGGATATTATGAATCATATGAGGAAAGTACTACAAAACAAGACCACTCACTTGGTTAATTTTGTTTGTTCAAACAACCAATTTAGGGAATCTATAAGGGAACCTGAGGATATGAATAAGAATAAGTATCTTTAGTTATTTGTGTTCGAGTGATGGATTTTTTTGAGAAATATTATTTTAAAGGTGGGTATAATGAAAATCCCTAATATTTTATGAAATATATATATTTTGAATAAATTTCATTCCTTTGATATCTTTGTTACACACAAAACCTAGATTAAATGAACTGTGATATACTATTAAAATATTTGAATTTAATGTGAATGTTATCACCTAGCTGATTAATTAGAGAGTATAAATATGTTTTTTTTTTGAAAAATGTATGGTTTACAAATATATAAAATAAATTCAATGGTTATAAATTGATTATAAATTAAAATAAAATAAAAAAAATTATCTGAATATAAAAGAAATATTTTTCTAAAAAACTATTTTTAAGCATGCAATATGTTTTATGTTAATAAATTAAATTAGCTAATATTGGTGAATGAATTTAATGAAATTTATATGTTATATATTAACTAAAATATTGTATCATTTATATAATATTTTTTCTAGAAAAGGTATAAGAATAAATCTAGTTTTATGCTTAAAATGTATTTTTTATAAGAAACCATAAGCAGTTTCATCATATTTTATGCATATATTTTTTTTTCCAATTTTAGAAAATATATTTTAGAAAACGAAATTTATTTTTCAAATAAAAAAATGTAAAAATTATCTTAAATTTATTATTTTATAATTTTCTGAAAGGAGAATTTTTTTTCATGAATAATGAAAAATACTGATTTTGATTAAAATTGCCTTTTTTATTTAAAGAGTTTAAAAAGTTAATTTTTTTTGAAAATGGTTTTAAAAGTAAAATTAGTTCAATTATTTAATTATTAAACTAATTTAGATAATTGGAATTAATTTTATTTTCAATTTTTATATAAACACTTTTTATACACAAAGAAACTTACTTTATGTAAAACTGCTTTTCATCATGCTTACGAGATTAGTTTTAAATTAAATTATGAAAATATTATTAATTTGGTTAGGTAAAATTGATTAAATACATTTAATTATAATAATTAATAACATTTAATAAGTTAAAATTAATTTTTTATTATAATGAATAATAAAAATAGAAAAAATTAATTTTCCCGGTTAAGGTTAAAATGAGGTTTGAAGCGTTACATGAGATTGTGTGAAAATTAAATATATACACATATAAATTTTATTTGATAAATTATATTTCATATTTATAATTATTGGGACCTAATTATTAAATAATTATAATTTTATTTTTATGTTTAAATGTTAAATTACCTATGTAAGATCTAGTTACCTTAGGGAGAACTAAAATGGTAAAAGTGAGTAACCATAGAGGTAAATGTAATAAAATGTCTAAAACATGTTAATTTTTTATAATATAGGTGTGTATAATCCTTATATTCTCTATAATAAATTATTTATCAATTTATTTAGTTACTTTATCTTTGTGTGACTTTCCATTATTGAATAGTTTTGGGTATTTACAAAAATGTCACTACTCACTTATAAAAGGTCACATAATAACCCCAATAAAACATAATTAAAAATCCTATTGGTTTATAAAATACCTAAAAAATTATATTTATTACATTCCTAATCATTAAATATAGTCTCTTTTTTATCATAAAACCATCCAAGTAAGGCTCTAGGTATAAACATAAAGAGGTTTTCTGATGAAGAGGCATAGTTCATAACCTAGCATTTTCATTTTATTTATTCTTATACTTCATTGATATATTCTTCAACTATTATGAAATAATAACATAAATATCTTAAATATATTTATATTTTATTATTTTAGTTTAATAACCTATATTCATCTCCTCTTCCAATCAAATTGGAAACAAACCCGTAGAGTGAGTGTATGACGAACTTCACCTCACGAACTGATGTAATTCATTTTCCAACACCGTCTCTCATGATTGGATAGAATGATGAATTTAATGTGCGTATATATATATATATTATATTTATTATATAATTATACTTTTATAAATATAATGTCACATCTACTTTATTACCTCCCTATCCATTGGAAAATAATAACGTCGCTCATGAGTATGTGTGGACTACCGTCTCCACAAAGTGATGTGATTAATTTTACATTTTATTTTGACATGGATAATAAAAATAATTTATTTAATGATTATATATGATATATTTTATATAAAAATAAATTTTATAGGTGAAATTATTTTTACCATTATTTCATAACATCCATTAAAAAAATGAAATAACATTCAGGTGTTTGTATGACCTACCATTCCTATGAACTGTGTAATTATTTTATTTATATATAACTTTTAGGGATGAATAAAAATATGTATATAATGAATATATATGTTATGTGTAACGTGATTAAAATTCTGGATATTATGGAACCACTATCAATGTACAAGGACCGAACCCACCAAACCAAAACATACATGAAAAACAAAGCAGTTTTTACAAAAAAAAGTGGTTTAAAAAATGAATTGTTAAAAAATGGTGATATAAGGATGTAAGTAAATAATATATGGGATAATATATATTATTATTCTTTAATATATTTATAATAAACCTATATATATTATACATAGTCTTTAACATGAATGAATAAAGTCGAGACTTCCAGTAACATATATTTGTCTCCCTTTAATTTTTGTGAGACACATACCATATTCACTACTTGTTTCATTTATGTGGGGTATATAAAACCCATTAATTTATATTATGATTATTATTATGAAATTTTTGGGTATTTAAATATTACAATATGTTTCTTTCCTTTATAGGGATTATGATTCAAAATTTACAAAAGTGGAAATAGATTTATGTTACAATCCCATTGTTTATCGGGATCGTTTTTTATGTTTCTTCTAATGATGAAATTTATTGATATAACTTTCTATAATATCATTAATTTTATTATACTATTGTTATTTTTAGATAATATGTTTTTATTTCTTTTTTTCTATTTAATAACTAAATAGAACAAAAGAATATTTTTAAGGAAAATGAACATTATTTTTCTCTTAAGTCTAAAATAATTTATCTTCTATGTAAATGTTTTCTTAAAATGTTTTAATTATTTTTTTTACTAAAATAAAATGATATATTAAATAAATGGTTATCTTTTCTTGACTTAAAAAAATGTGTTGAAGGAAATCCTCTTTTTCATTTTCCGAATGAGGTACATTTTGATTATTTTTCATAACAATGTGAAAAGAATGATACCTTTAAATGTGTATGGTGTGAAATGAATTTATCTACATTAAAAAAATCAATGATTTAAAGATTACTATTTATTTTTTATGTTTATTTTCAAATATAAGTTATTTTCCCAATACATTTTGACTTTTTGTTTTAAAAGGTTTATTTTAAAAGATAAAGTATTATTTTTGTTAAGGATTTTTTAATCATATGTTTATAGAATTTATATTTATAAAAAAAAATCCATAGGTTTTTCTTATATTTTACTTGGGTCATGATCCAATTATACCATCATTATATTTCTCTAAATGGTTTATGATTATTAATGATTTATGAACCCCATTTACTTTCCTTGGGTTATGCTACGATTGATTGATGAAATGTTTATGAAACCTATTTTCTTTTCATGTGTTATGATATGATGGTATGATGAATGTTTAATGATATTATGGAACACATAAATATTATTATAATTATTATATAGGTGAGAGTAGAATTATATATCCCTCCAATTCATTAGGTAATGTATTATATCTCACGAGATCACTATGGGAAACAAGTCGATGTGCATGATCCACAATGATAACTTGGTTGATGTTCTTGATCCACTATGGGAGACAAGATAATTTTATTGATAAAATATGGGAAACATGTTAATGTAATTGATCTAATATTGGAAACATGTGATGATTACTGATCCCTTATGATATATGAAACATGTAGGAATGCCTGATCCACTATGATTTTATGGTATCGATAGTCAAACTTGAAATATGAAATATTTTTTATAAATATGATGGTGACAAACATTTATGACATGAAATTATCGTTCATGATTGATTTATGATGATTTCTCACTCTTATGATTCATGTATTTTGAAATTATAATGCTTTATTACATGATTCTTATTTATCATATTTGAATGATTGGGTATTAACATTGTAATTTCTGGTCATTATCTTGTACCCTTATGCTTATCTCACTATTTTGTATGATCATCAATTTATAACTCCCATGTTTACCCTTATTGAGAATATATGATCACCCTTTGTTATGTTTCTTTACCCCAAGTTTTGAAGAAAGGATTTATGTATGTTATGTCTATGAATATTACTAACTGGGTATATCTTTGTTGAATATCATTCATGAAATAAGAATATTTTATATCTAGTCTTCGAAGACACTAAACCATTACGGTGTTCAGAAATTTATTTATGAAATGTATTGAATATTCATCTAAAAAGAAGCTAAATTTATTAATGAAAATCTATTTCATTATAGTTGGTATCTGAGGACCTATTTTTTTAACCTTTGGAAACTAGGATGAGAACACTTTTGTTGGAACACTTTGGATGATCCTACATATCTAATAATGTCATTTTTATAGTAAATAATGGTTTGTGGTTATCCTAGAAAATAATCTCTATCAATATACTACAAGTGGACATGGTTTTGGAATAGGTTCATCCATGCATAATAACCCCAAAAGAGTTGGTTGAGTGTACAACATCCATCATTCTAGTGTATGGAGAGTGTTACCTTACTATTCACATACATTGATACTCTAGAAGAATATTCTTATGTTAATTCACATTTTATTTATAAACAATTATGAATTATTTTAATAGATTATGACCATTAATTACCTATTCTAAACCTTAGATGTAAAATATTGGAATTAATGTGTCTTGATTTTCATATCCTTTGAATGATTTATCACTTTGATTAAATATAACTGATAGTCATACTAAAAATTTTAGTTTTACTATGTTATTGAAGATAAAACAATCAATTTAGGGTGGTGATAGGTATGAAAAAATATTAAAGTATTTTATTTGAGATTAGTTATATAAATTCCTTTATATAATTAAAATTATTTAATAATATTAATTTATATCCATAATAGTCAAATGTGCAATTAGAAGTAAAAACCAGTAATAGTATGAGGATTTCATACCAAGTCTATGATTCTTCTCTGATTAAAGTTTGTAGGAATTTGAATCCTGAAAATATTATTATTCTCCCTCTATTTGAATTTGATGTTATCTTAGGCATGTATTAAATTTCTCTATATAAATCACACATCAATTGTCGAGGAAGGAAAGTGACATTTTTTATTATAAACCAAACTATGATCTTATATCAATATGATGTAAAATATGAACTTTATATGGAAAAAAATCCATTTTATGGGTATTGATTCCAATTAAAAAGGGTTTTTATCTTAGATATATGGGTAGAAGCTCAACAATGATGATATGATTATTTTATGGGAGTTTCATGAAGTTTTCTAGAATATTTTTATAATATTATACAAAATTGAGAAGTTTAGTTATCAATATAACTCATAATTGGTGCTACACCTATTTCAAAAAATCCTTATAGAATGGACCAAATTGAGTTTTAGGAATTAAAGAATAAACTCTAGTGGAACCCTGAAAATGTATTATTTTATCCTAGGGAATCACTGTGGGGTGAAGCCATTTTCTTTCTTATGAATAAATATAGATCAATTAAAAAAATCATTGATTATCAGGAACTTAACAAGATCAATATCAGGAACAAGAAGTAACTACCCCATATTGATGACTTATTTGATCAATTATGTGGAGATCAATACTTTTCCATGATAGAAATTTATTCTAGATATAATCAATTAATAGTTAAGAAGGAGGATATATCCATGATTTCATTCTGTACAAGGTATAGACACTATAAATTTATATTTATCCCATTTATTCTTATAAATGCCTATGATATATTTAGGTATTTAATGAATATATTCTTTAGGAATTACATTTATTAGTTTTTAGATGTCTTTATAGATGATATTCTTATTTAATCAATGTGAAAGGAAGGGAATGGATATAACATCAAGATTTTTATGAAGACACTATTAAAAGATAAGTTTTATGAAATATTTAAAAAGTGTGAATTTTAGTTGAAAAAGATTTCATTTATGAGTCATATAATTTCAAGAAAGGGTATATTAGTTAATCCATCAAAGTCATAAGTTATTGAACATTTTCCTAGACCAACCACTATGACTTAAACCTATAGTTTCCTTGGTTTGGATAGGGAATATTAGTTCCTTGTAGAGTATTTCTCAAGAATTTATAATCCACATAGCAAGTTTAGTCAGAAGGGATGCAGTGGCTGGGGAGCTGGACAGCGGTGTCGGCTGCCAACTAATTCCATCTGGCATGTCTGACACATCCTTGGACTTGATACTGTCCTCGGATGAGGAGGTGAAAGAGAAGGTTCTATTTGATCAGAGATAAAATGTTCTAGGAAACAAGACCACTAACATGGTCAGTGTTTTGTGGTAAAACCACAAATTTGAGGAAGATATATAGGAACCTGAGAATATAATGATGTATAAGTATCCTATGTTATTTTTATCAGAGTGATAAAATTTTTATGGGTGAAATTATTTTTAATTCGGGTAGAATTTAACACCTAGATATTTTATAAAGTATATATTTCTATCAGTTAAATTTATTTCCATTTATTGATTCGTTACACGTAACACCAAGTTTAAATGAATGATGATATACTATTAAAATATTATTATTTAATTAGAAAGTTACCACATAGTCATTGAATTAGAGGGTATGAATAGGGATAAATAAATTTTTAAAAAATGTATGGTTTAGCCATATATAAAATAATTTCATTGGAAATCATTTTATTATAAATAAAAAAAATAAAAATTCATTTTAATTTAAATCAAATATTTTTATGAAAAAACATTTTTATCTCTGAAATGTTTTTTATCTTAATAAATCAAATTAGTCACTATTAGTGGATGATTTTGATGAAATTATTATATAATATATTCAATCAAATAATTTATCAGTCATCTAATATTTTTTAGGCATGGTATAAGAATAAATCCAATTTTATAACTAAAAATGTATTTTTTTTCTAAGAAGTTGTTATATCCTAATTTGTGAACTTATTTTAAAATTATTTTTTCTAATTTTAGAAAAAAATAAATAAAATTAACTTCTTTATTTAAATAATAATTTAAAAATTACTTTAGAGTGATGTTTTTCATAATTTTCTAAAATGATTAATTTTTTGATGAGTATTGAAAATCATAATTTTTATTAAAATTGTATTTTCCTTTAAAGAATTTACAAAGTTCATTTATTTAAATATATTTTAAAAGTAAAATTAGTTTAGTTATGTTATTATTAATCCAATTTATATCAATGGAATTGTTAGTTTCAAAAGGGGTCTAGATACCCTGAGAGGGGGTGATTGAGGGTATAAATATTATTTAGTAAACACTTCTTACCCTAATAGATCTTGTCCTTTTTATAATAAGGGTAACTTTTTTTTCACTTAAATATTAATGCTAATTTTATTCATCCATTATTTATCTAATGATGATGCTTTAAATGTAATGAAGGAAAGAAATAACAAGGACACAATGATTTTTATTGGGGTCACCCTCAATGGGCTACATCCAAGGAGCATACAACTATAATGTTTCAATTGTACCAAATTCAATAAGGATCACTACCAATAATGATATTCATGCAAGATCTTAGATGACCCTGCTCACTACCTTTACAAGGATTAGGGTCCACTCACTATATTCACAAGGGTCGCTCTCTATGTCTATTTCTATGGCTCATTGTTGGTGGGGATGATCACTGTATTCCTCTTACTTCACTAAATTCCCTTAGAGGGGATCCAAACATAGTTTATGGACTTGTAGGCCCCTTCATTATCTCTAATGAATATATCCTCAGTTGAATATGGATTATATATTGATGTTCTAATTTTTTCCAATATATTAATAACCCTTTATAATATATGTACTGAGAAATGACTTTTAAAAGAATTTTGCGATGCTCACGGCCTTCATGAAGCTCTTATTTCACGAAGATCACTATATTCGTAAAGATCCACTTTTTTGAATATCACTACCTTCGTGAAGCTACTATTTCACAAAGCTCACTACCATCTCATAGATCCTCTTTCACAAATCTTAAAAAGATGTTGTAAAGATACTTCCTTTTGTGAATCTTGTTTAGCCTTTGTGAATTCCTCTACAATATGTATTCTTTGAACATTCAGTTGGATTATAACCTTTATGAACTTCTTCCCATAAAATCCATTCACAAACCCCCTTCATGAACCACATTCTCTAACCTGGAGACATAGAATTATAGTTGAGTCATGATGAACCTTATGAAGGGGGTATAAGACTATTTAAAGGTATTTCAACCAACTCTAGAACCTTTCAGGCCACGTCAGCACCAATTGGAAGAGCTCCTAATTTTCCACTACAATGTTACATTTTTTGTGATGATGCATAGGAATTTTTCATTCACAATGCTCATTGTAATAGAAGAGTGTTCTATAAAATCCTTTTCACCACTATGATTCACCACTTTCAATGCCCGTCTCCATTTCATATATTTCTGTCAAAACATTTATTCCCCTGTGATTATTCACTCATAATTCTCATCCCCTTCTCCTTTCACGATGCTCATTATATTCACTGAGATCACTGTCAGAAGTCTTCGCGCCATCGAGAAACACAACTCATGAAGTCCATATTTGAGAAATTGATTCTTTTTAATATTTTGATGATATATTCATGGAAATAAAAATTTCATGATGCTACCAAAAATCCAAAATTTAGACCCAAAAGTAGACAAACACTGTGAAACTGTGCCACCTTAGACACCTACTTTGTCACACACCAACCATCTTCATTCCCAGTCAACTAGATTTTTCAACAAACACAATCACACTAGAAACATACTAATAATATTCCTTGATACATTTTTTTCTAATGGGAATTAATTTTCTAAATATTTTTTTAAACAAAAACTATTTATACTTAAGGAAACTTTTTCTTTGGAAAACCACTTTTGGTCGCACATGCAGGTTTAGTGTGAAATTAAATACCACCTCGCATGTTAACTGAATTTGGTAAAATTAATTACATATATTTAATAATCATAATTTTTAACACCCCAATCTTCCACGATACGCTTCTCTTTGAATAATACAGTAGCGTTTGTGGTACGCAACTTCGTGTTTAACACACACCACAACCAATAAAACTAGCCATTATGAATAGTAATACCAACTTTTTGAAATTTTATAAATTTTATCTTTAAAAATAGACTTCTTTTTTGGATTTGGAATATCGAAATTAGCTTAGGGTGAAGTTTTGGTATTTTTCTGAAAACATTCAATTTTTGATGAATAGTGAAAAAACACTGAGTTATAGTTTAAAACCGAATTTTTATTTAAATAATTATTTATTTTATTTAAATTTAATTAAGGTAAAAATAGATACATAATAACTATATAAGTTAAACGTAATTCATTGGAGTTAGTTTAGGAAAACTTTAGAAATATAATTTTTTTGAACTTTTCACCGTCTTTTACCAACCTCCAAGGAGAATTTAGAAATTCACATAAAACATAATTTTTCTGCTTCTATGAGTGGAATTGTTAAAATCAAAGAGACATGGTTAATATCAAGTTGTAAAATGTGGTTCAATAAGATAAAAATTATTTTTGGTGAATAGTATCTTTTTACTTTTATTTACCACGGTTAAAAGTAAATAGGGTAATTAAGGGTAAAATGATATTAATATTACCCTAACACATGTCCTAATTCTATTGGACAAGTGTATCTCGACAAAAAAAAACCTTAGTAATATAATATTATCATTTTGGTCCACTTGGATTAGAATAGGACATTTATTATTATTTAATTCAAAGAAGAGATAAAAGAGTTAAAATTAAAGTTTAATAACTAAATCATTTTTAATATAGGGTTATACATAAGATAAATTTGATTATAAATATTAATTAGAAAGACAAAAATATTTCCTACATAAAGGTATTTTATTTATAATTTTTCTACATTAAATAATTTAATTTACGACACAATGGTGATTTAATAATTGGCTAATTAATCAAATATTAAAATAATTGATATTATAAATATCCAAATAAATGTAATTTGCGACTTTTTATGAATTCCAATAATTTTCTTGGTTAATATTACATATTAGGATTGGTTATATGAATTTTTTTAGAAGTAATAATTCTGTTATGAATTTATAAAAAAAATACCCAATAGTGTCAAAATTGACAAAAAAGAGTTTTTAAAACAAATACTATATTATTAATTGATATTATATTCCTAAAAATCTACGATTCATCCAAAAGACTCAAATAATGATAGGTGGATCATTAATGGACCAATTGGGGGTATCTTGGATTAATATATTATGTCTATTAACCATATAATATAAAAATATAAAGAGACATGGTAAATGTCAAACTATTTAACTTACAGTTAAATATAAATGATAAGGTTAATATAGTGACCCAAAATTGTCTAAAATCTATTGGTTGAAATGATTTCGACCCAAAACCACCTTAACTATTAAATAATAAACTTTGTAGCCATTATAAACCGAATATGAATTTATTATAAAATAATATTTCTAGCTTTTCCAAAGGTGCCCCTCACCCCTCTTATAAAAAGACACCACCCCTACTCACCAATTCACACCTTCAAAGCTTTTTGGCTCGGCCAAAATCTGCCTAAATATCCTCTCAACATACCTCACTTCAACCTAGATGCCTTAGTTTTATCATAAAGCCAACCTATGGATCCCTTTTGATCAAATCAAAAGGAAGAACCCGATGAAGAGGTAATGTTTTCACCACCATCTTTCAAGTTCCTTTCTTCTTCATCTTCTTATTTCCTTGTTATTTCCATTATAAAATAATAACTACAGTATCTTATATATCCTATGATTTTATTATAAATATGGTACAACCATATTCGGTATTCTATCCATCCCTTTAATGACATATCACCATACGTGCGTACGTACGACCTACCGTCTCAACGTCGTGGTGTAATTGTTATTCAATATATTATTATTTATATGGGTATAATATTGATGTATAATTCATGTAAATAATAAATATAACATGATAATGATTCTGTATATATGATATAACATCCAATTATATAATATTTTAATATCAAAATAATGATATCGTCGCTCGTGCGTACGTATGGACTACCGTCTCCACTAACGCGATGAGATTCATTCCCCATCGTATCCCTTCAAGAATAATTTTCATTTGATGATTCAAATTAATTTTTAAGGACTTGATATAATTCTGTATGTGAATAAGATACAACCTATCCATAACAAACATGGCTTATCTAATAAAAAATATAAAAGAAAGCGAGTAAGTTAACACCCGAAACGACGATAATACCAAGATATTATTAACAAATAAATGTTAAAAGATCGTATATGATATCATATTAATGTATACGATTCTTGTATAATTTAATAACAATTATTTCAACATTATACATGAGGTTAACCTACCCTCAACCAAGTAAAATTACAAGGTAATGGTTTATTTCACAATCAATTCATTATTCGAGGTTGTTTATACCTAATTATCTACTGGGACCTATTTATCATCCACATACATGTTTCGTAAAAATGAATTTAAAACCATTATTACTATTTTATATAATATAGGTTAAAGTCATTTATAACCTTTTTTTACATTTTATAAAGGAACCTTTTCATCGTTTTCCAAATAAGGTCCTTTTTAACATTTTCAACATAATTAAGGTAAGAATGTCTTTTTTAACTTATACGGCATGTGCACCTATTTTTCACCATTATAAAATCCTCGAAGCTTCCCTTACAAGCTTATATGAATATTTTCAAAGAAAATTTTCTCTTTTACAATTATGTGACTTTTAAATGATTTCAAAAAAGGAGATATTTCTCTTAAATAGTTTTGATTTCATTTATGTCAACATCCTTTGATGGATTTTAAGCTTATTTGAAGTTAATTTATTATGATAAAAAAATTACATATTGTATTGAAGGTTTTATGATATGTTTTATTTTGGTTTTGTTATTTTTATACCATTCATGGTTTATGGAGAAGGTATTGAAATTTCGTATTCTATTTTTAATACGAATGTTTATGTTATGTTTAAACATGTTCATGTGAGGAATGCATTGGACTTAATAAGTGATGGGTGGAGCCAGCTATAGCTCCTCGATGCATCAGTAGGTCTCATGAGACAAACTAGTGTCTTGGCATAAGGCCTTGAAAAAATCTTATTTGTAGTCTTGGCACAAGGCCTTGACTATGTGGTTATGATAGTATGACATTATTCATTCCATCATTATGAAAGTGGTTATTGATATTGTATGTGGTTATTCGACTAGTAGAAAATCCATGTGAATAAGTAAATGGAATTATTTCATTTTATCTTTTCCATATTATGCTAAAATTCAAGTTTAAAAGGATTTTGTTTTAGTTATACACTGCCTTAAATGTTTATACTTATTTATGAACGTTTCCGCTATATTGTTATCCTTACTGAGCATTTGAGCTCACCACTTTCAATGTTTTATTTCTCTCAGGATGTGAAGAAGTAATTTATGAATGACCTACAGGGATAATATGAGGGGTTTTGAAGAAAATATGTTGCTGTAGTTTTTTTACTTTATGATGTAGTGTAAGACTTATGAATATATCTAGTTTTTCCATGACTACTAAACTAATCGGTCATTCGAGACTTGATATTTTGTGATCATGCTAATGTTATATAATAATGCACCGAATCTGGGTAACTGGGGTTGGGGTGTTATAGTTGGTATTAGAGGAAGTTTAGTACAAACCTTGGAAGCTATATTTAGATAAATTCTGATTAGAGAACATATATCTAAGATGGAATTGGAGGATTAGTATAGAAGAAATTCCTAGAATTTTGGTATTGTAGAGATTATGTGAGTTTTTGGAGCAATACATCCCTGTCTAGATATGATCAGGTAGCGGTGGATCAGGAACAGATGTACCTAGGGGTAAAACCAGAATGCACTACTTTGAGCTAGACTCAAACAGGAACTGGTGCATGACAACGGGCCTTGCTACACTCTTGTTTACGACACTCCCGGGGGATATGCTTAGGATAATTTTCATTTTCTTTACAAACCATTATGAAGGGTTTATGAGTATATAATTCCTCAAAGAAAACATTTTTTTTATGATTATAGATTATATCCATAAATAGTTTAATTTATGTTAAGTGTTTTACAAGTATGGAATTATGTATTTTGATTCATAAACTGATCTAGTTTATGCCATTGTTTAGAAATGGAACCTAGTGGAAGAAATGGAAGCCGTATCAATGCACAGACTCCATGAAGGGATTTCCCTCCTGCTCAAGATAATTATAGTGGAGCTGGTGATGCAACTGGTGCTGATCAGCTAATCACCATACTAGGACAACTCACTCAGGTCATGAATAATAACCTTACCCGTATGGAGCACCCTGATCCACAACGTGGGGGACCAATGTTATATCGCTTCATGAGGCGACAACCACCAACATTCAATGGGATTAAAAATCCCTTAGTAGCTGAGAAATGGATAAATTCCTTAGAGAAAATATTCAATGCCTTGGGGAGTAGTGAAAGGGAAAACATTATCATGGCAGTTTACCGCCTCACTAGAGATGCTGACCAATGGTGGTCATAAATTAAAAACACAAAGGAAGATGATGAGGTTTCAAATATGGAATTGAGGGAGTTCAAAGATCTTTTCTTAGAAAAATACTTTCCCCATGACCGTTGAGCAGATATGGAAAGGCAATTTCTAAGTCTAAGACAAAAGGAGGATGAGAATATTGCAAAGTGTGAGGATAACTTTACAAGGTTATGAAGGTATTCTAGAGATTATATACATAACCCAATAAGAAAGATTTATCATTTCCTTGATGGGTTAAAACCATTTCTTCATCGAGCATTAGTGTCACAATCATTCTCATCATACGAAGATATTGTTTCATGTGCTTTCAAGAAAGAAAAAGAATTCTCTAATCTTATGACTTTAAAGAAAATCAAGAGAAGAAGAGATTTTCTGATCACTATGGGAATGGAAATAAGGGGAATAAGGGAAATGTTTAATATCTATCATGCAGTAAATGTGGGAAGAAACACCATGGTACTTGTTTGAAGGGAATGAGAGTCTGTTATAAGTGTGGTGAAAAAATCCACCAAGCTCGTGATTACAAGGGGGAGAAAGAAGCTTCCGATGTTCAATGGTACAACTGCAGGGAGATTGGACATTATTCAAATGAATTTCCTAAGAATTAGGGGAACTTACCACAAAAAAGGACAAGGTATAAAGTCCAGGCTTATGCTATAACTACTACTGAGGTTGAGCCTCCAAAAGACATGGTGGAAGGTAATTTAATGGTTTCCTCAAGTTTAGAAAATGCCTTATTTGATTTTGGATCATAGAATTGTTTCATATTTTCCCATTTTTCTAAGAAAATTAGATATTTCCAATTTGATTAAACAAGGGATTTGTCAGTTAAAACTCCCAAGGGAAGTATCATTGCTACAAAGTTCTATGGATCTGTTCACATTAGGGCATATAAATGTTCTTTATCTGCTGATCTCATTGTCATACCCATGACTGAATTTGATATAATACTCAGTATGGATTCGATTTTGGTCCATGATATGAAGATTTATTGTAAGAAGAAGGAGGTTATGATTTTTGATGATGATGATAAGGAAAACCTTATCTTTAGAGAAGAATCGTCACCACCTAATTCTTATCTAGATCCACCCCCAATAGCTCAACTAAAATCAATTATTGGGGAAGAATTGAATGAAATAACTTTGGGTAAGGAAAGGAATGTCATAATGAAGGATGTACCTATTGTGAGAGAATATGTTGATGTGTTTCCAGAATATTTACCTGGTCATCCTCCAGAACGAGAAATTGAGTTTTTAATTGATTTATTTCCTGGTTCAAGGCCAATATCGAAGACCCCTTATAGAATGGCCATTTTGGAATTAGTGGAACTAAAGAAACAACTAGAAGAATTGAGTAATATGGATTTATTCACCATAGTGTTTCTCCATGGGGATCCCCTGTCCTTTTTGTTAAGAAGAACGATGGATCTATGAGGTTATGTATTGACTACATGGAAATGAATGATATAAAAATAAAGAACAAGTATCCCCTACCATGAATTGATGATTTATTTGACCAACTACATGGAGCTCAATACGTTTCAAATATTAACCTTCGATCTAGATTCCATCAGTTGTGTGTGAATAAGGAAGACATTCCAAAGACAGCATTTCGAACCAGTTATGTGCATTACGAGTTTACAAAAATTATTTTTGGGATGACTAATGCACCCTCTATATTCATGGATCTAATGAATAGAGTTTCAAGGAATATCATGATGATTTTGTGGTGGTATTTATTGATGATATCTTTGTATAATCCAAAAGCTATGAAGATCATTAAATCACTTGAACATTATCCTGAAGACTCTTAGAAGACTTGAATTATATGGGAAGTTTAGAAAGTGTGAATTATGGCTTCAAGAGATCTCTTTTCTTGTCCATATTTTCTCTAAAGATGGAATTTCCGTTGATCCTTCTAAGACCAAGTCAATAAAATAATTTCCAGCACCGATGAGTATAACTGAGGTACGCAATTTTATTGGCTTAGTAGGTTATTACCGATGTTTCGTCCAGAATTTATCATGGTTGGGTAACCCATTAACGAAGATCACACGTAAAGGGGTTAAATTTGTTTGGAGAAAATAATGTGAATAATGTTTCGAAGAACTGAAGAGAAGATTAGTCAATGCTACTATATTGACTCTACCATCAGGGAATGATGGGTTCTTTATTTTTAGTGATGCATCGAAGAAAGGAATTGGTTGTGTCCTTATGCAGAATGATAGGGTTATTGAATATGAATCATGACAGCTAAAAATTCATGAGAAAAACTATCCTACTCATGATCTTGAGTTAGCAGCTATAATCTTTGCTTTGAATATTTGGAGACAATATATCTATGGTAAAAATGTGATATTTATACTGATCACAAGAGTTTGAAGTATATTTTCTCACAGAAATAACTCAACATGTGGCAAAAGAGATGGCTTAAACTACTCAAGGATTATTATTGCAGGATACACTACCACTCTATGAAGGAAAATAAGGTGGAAGATGCTTTGAGTAGAAATTATCATGGTGTTTTTAAAAAAATGAGAGTTGAGAGGGTTCATATTTTCATGGATCTAGTAATGTTGGATATGGGAATAACCATGGAAGGTGAAACATCAATGATTTTTCAAATGGTTTCCAAAACATCTTTACTAGAAAGGATAAAGAGTTCTCAGACTGATGAGGAAGAGTTTGGAAAGAGGATTAAAGCTGTCAATGATGGGATATTGAGTGACTTTGTGTATGAATATGGAATTTTAAAATTTGGGAGGAGACTTTGTGTTCTTGATATACCTAATCTAAAAAGGGAATTGTTGGACGATGCTCATAGTTCCAATTTCTCTATACACCATGGGAGCACCAAAATGTATAGGGATTTGAAGGAACATTTTTCGTGGGACAACATAAAGAGGGAGATTGCTGATATTGTGTCAAGATATATGGTTTTCCAACAGGTGAAAGCTGGAAGGAAACAGCCTGGAAGAGTCATTCTACCTCTTCCCATACCTAAGTGGAAATGGGATACTATCACGATGGAATTTGTCATGGGACTACCAAAGACTCCTAGAAGGAACGATGAAATATGGGTCATTGTTGATTGTCTTACCAAGTCATCACATTTTCTTGATATAAGGGAAGATTTACCACTGAAACATCTAGCAAGGCTACATATTGATGAAGTTTTGAGACTTTATGGAGTACCCCTATCGATTATTTCTGATTGTGATCCCTGTTTTACTTCAAGATTTTGGAAAAGTCTTCAGAAATCCCTGGATACTGAACTTCGTTTGAGCACTGCCTACCACTCTCAAATAGATGGACAATCAGAATGGACTATTCAAACCTTAGAAGACATGTTGAAATCTTTCTCACTTGACTTTCAGGGTATGTGGGATAAATATTTACCTCTGGTAGAATTTTCCTATAACAATAGCTTCCATTCAAATATTCAGATCACACCATATGAAGCGTTATACGGAAAGAGATGTTGCACACCAACCTGTTGGGATGACGTTGGTGAAAGAAAACTTATAGGCCCAGAACTGGTGGAGGAAACGATGGAAAATGTGATGGTAATCCAAAACCACATCAAAGCAGCTCAAAGTAGGCAGAAACTCTATGCCAATAACCAAAGGATGGATTTGGAATTTCAGGTAGGAGATCATGTTTTCTTGAAGGTATCTCTATGGAAGGGAGTTATAAACTTTAGTAAGAAGTTTAAATTGAGTCCTAGGTACATAGAACCCTTCAAAATTCTAGAACAAATTCGAGCTGTAGCTTACCGTTTGTAAATGCCGACAAGTATCTCCAAAGATCAAGATGTGTTCCACGTATCACTATTGAGAAAATACATGCCTAAACCAACGCATGTAATCACTTTTGAGGAATTAGAACTGGAACCCGATCAGTCTTATTGTGAAGAGCCCATCAGGATTCTTGATACAAGAGAACAAGTGCTGAGAAACCGGACGACTCGTCTGGTAAAAGTTATATGGAGAAACCATAAAATGAAAGAGACAACGTGGGAACACGAGGACCTTATAATGAAGAATCACCCGAGTCTTTTCATGAGGTAGTATTCTAGAAATTATGAGGATGAAATTATTTGAAGGAGGGGAGAATGTAACACACCAAGCTTCCATGGTACACTTCTCTTTGAATAATACACTAGCATGTGTAGTATGCAACTTCGAGTTCTAACACACACCGAAACCAATCAAACTAGCTGTTATGAATAGTAATACCCACTTTTTGAAATTTTATAAATTTTATCGTTCAGAATGAAATTCATTTTTGGATTCGTAATATTGAAATTATATTATAGTGATGTTTTGTTATTTTTTTAAAAACATTCAATTTTTGATGAATAGTGAAAAACACTGAGTTATAGTTTAAAACCGAATTTTTATTTAAATAATTATTTATTTTATTTAAATTTAATTAAGGTCAAAATAGATACATAATACCTATATAAGTTCAATGTAATTCATTGGATTTAGTTTATAATAAATTTAGATATATAAAAATTTTATTGAACTTTTCATCGTCTTTTACGCACCTCCTAGGAGAATTTGGAAATTCATATAAAACTTAATTTTACCACTTCTGTGAGTGGAATTTCGAAAATCTGAGAGACACGGTTAATACCAAGGAGTAAAATGTGGTTCAATAAGATAAGAATAATTTTTGTTGAATAGTAACTTTTTACTTTTATTTACCACAGTTAAAAGTAAATAGGGTAATTAAGGGTAAAAATGATATTAATATTACCCTAACACATGTCCTAATTCTATTGGACAAGTGTATCTCGACCAAAAACAACCTTAGGAAAAGAATATTATCATTTTCGTCTACTTGGATTAGAATAGGACATTTATTATTATTTAATTCAAAGAAGAGTAAAAAGAGTTAAAATCAAAGTTTAATAACTAAAACATTTTTAATATAGGGTTATACATAAGATAAATTCGATTATAAATTTTCATTATAATGATAAAAATATTTCATACATAATGGTATTTTATTTATATTCTTTAGACATTAAATAATTTAATTTACGACACAATGGTGATGCAGTAATTACCTAATTAACGAAATATTAAAATAATTGATATTATAAATATCCAAATAAATGTAATTTGAGAGTTTTTATGAATTCCAACAATTTTATAGGTTTATATGACATATTATTATTGGTTATATGAATTTTTTTCAAAGTAATAATGCTGTTATTAATTTATCAAAAAAAAATCCCAATAGTGTCAAAATTGACATAAAAGAGTTTTTAAAACAGATATTATATTATTAATTGATATTATATCCCCAAAAATATGAGGTTTAGCCAAAGGACTTATATCATGATATGTGTATCATTAATGTTCCACTTGGGGGTCTCTTTGATTAATATAGTATGTTAAGTAACCATATAATATAAAAATACAAAGAGACATGGTAAATGTGAAACTATTTAACATAGAGTTAAATATAAATGATAAGGTTAATATAGTGACCCAAACTTGTCTAAAATCTATTGGTTGAAAGGATTTAGACCCAAACCCACCTTAACCTTTAAATAATAAACTTTGGAGCCATTAGAAATAGAATATGAATTTATTATAAAATAATATTTCTAGATTCTCCAAAGGTTCCCCTCACCCCTCTATTAAAAGGACATTCCTCCTACTCACTAATTCACACCTTCATAGCCTTTTGGATCGGAAAACCTCTCCTCAAATATCCTCTCAACATCCTTCACTTCAACCTAGAGGCCTTAGTGTGATCATAAATCCATCATATGGATTCTTTTTGATAAAATCAAAAAAAAGAACCCGAAGAAGAGGTAATGTTTTCACCACCCTCTTTCAAGTTCCTTTCTTCTTCAACTTCTTATTTCCTAGTTATTTCTATTCTAAAATAATAACTCCAGTATTTTCTATATAATGTGATGTTATTATAAATATGGTACAACCATATTCTATATTCTATCTATCCCATGAATGACATATCCCCATACGTGCATACGTACGACATACCATCTCCACGTTGTGGTGTAATTGTTTTTCAATATATTATTATTTAGATGGGTATAATAATGATGTGTAATTCATTTAAATAATAAATATAACTTGATAATTATTCTGTATATATGATATAACAATTAATTTATAATTTATTTTAATATCAAAAGAATGATATTGTCGCTCGTGCGTACGTACGGACTACTGTCTCCACGAACGTGATGAGATTCATTTCCCATCGTATCCATTCAAGACTAATTTTCATTTGATGATTAAAAATAATGTTTAAAGACTTGATATAATTCTTTATATGAATAAGATACAACCTGTCCATAACAAACACGTCTTATGTAACAAAACATATAAAAGAAAACGATTAAGTTAACACCCGAAACGACGATATTACTAATATATTATTAACAAATAAATGTTAAAAGATAATATATGATATCATATTAATGTATATGATTCATGTATAATTTAATAACAATTATTTCACCATTATAAAGGAGTCTAACCTACCCTCATCCAAGGTAAAGTACAAGGTAAGGGTTTATTTCACAATCGCTTCATTATTCGAGGTTTTTTATACGTAATTATCTATTGGGACCTCTTTATCATCCACATCCATGTTTTGTAAAAATGTATTTAAAAGCATTCTTAATATTATATAGAATATGGGTTAAATTCATTTATACCTTTTTTTACTTTTTATAAAGGAATATTTCTATCGTTTTCCAAACAAGGTCTTTTTTAACCTTTTCATCAAAATTATGGTAAGAATATCTTTTTTAACTTATACGGTGCGTGCGGCTATTTTCCACCATTATAAAATCATCTAAGCTTCCTTAACAAGTTTATAAGAATATTTTCAAAGTAAATGTTCACTTTTATAATTATGTGACTTTTTAATGATTAAAAAAAAGAGATATTTCTCTCAAATAGTTTCGATTTCATCTATGTCAACATCCTTTGATGGATTTTAAGCTTATATGAAGTTTATTTATTATGATATAAAACATCCATATTGTATTGAAGGTTTTGTGATATGTTTGATTGTGGATGTGTTATTTTTGTAACATTCATGGTTTATGGAGAAGGTATTGACATTTCATATGCTATTTTTAATATGAATGTGTATGTTATGTTTAAACCTATTCATATGAGGAATGCATTTGACTTAATAAGTGACGGGTTGATCCCGCTATAACTATTCAATGCATCGGTAGGTCTCATGATAAAAACTAGTGTCTTATCACAAGGCCTTGACAAAATCTTATTTGTAGTCTTGGCATAAGGCCTTGACTATGTGGTTATGATAGTCTGGCATTATGCATTCCATCATTATGAAAGTGGTTATTGATATTGTATGTGGTTATTCGACTAGTAGAATATCCATGTGAATAAGTAAATGTAATTATTTCATTTTATCTTTTCCATATTATGTTGAAGTTCAAGTTTAAAAGGCTTTTGTTTTAGTTATACACTACTTTAAATGTTTATGCTTATTTATGAAAGTTTCTGCTATATTATTATCCTTACTGAGCATTTGAGCTCACCCCTTTCTATGTTTTATTTTTTCCAAGATATGAAGAAGTACTTTATGAATGACCTACAGGGATATTATGAGGGGTTATGAAGACAAGATGTTGTTTTTGTTTTTTTACTTTATGATATAGTGTAAGACTTATGAATATATCTAGTGTTTCCAAGAAT
This sequence comes from Viscum album, assembly GCA_963277665.1. Taxonomy (NCBI): domain Eukaryota; kingdom Viridiplantae; phylum Streptophyta; class Magnoliopsida; order Santalales; family Viscaceae; genus Viscum; species Viscum album. Next base: position 1,164,890,632 of record OY728159.1, read on the forward strand.
ACTAAACTAATCGGTCTTTAGAGACATGATCTTTTCTGATCATGCCAATGTTATGTAATAATGCACCGAATCTTGGTAACTGGGGTTAGGGTGTTACAAAATTAATTTTTTTAAATAATATTAAATTAATTTTGGTTCATAATAAGTAGTAAAAATAGTAAAAATTAATTATTGTGGTCAAGGTTAAAACCGGGTATTGCGCGTTACGTGTTCTTTTGTTAAAAATAATTTTCCAAAAACATTTGTTTTTTATTTTATAAATTTGATTTCATATTTATAATCTGCAGGTCTAAATTATATAATAATTCTCATTTAAGATTTATTCTTAAAGGATAAACTACCAAGATAAAAACTAGTTTATGTGATGAAATCTAAAATGTTAAAAGTGAGTAAATTTAAAGGTAAAGGGAATAAATTGTTCAAAAAAATGTTTTTTTTATTTTTTAAGTGTGGATATACATTATATTTCATCCAATCTGTTATTTATGAACTTTTGGGTCACTTGTTTTTAGAGTGAATTCCCATTATTCAATAGTTTTGGGTATTTAAAAAAATGAAACTCCTTATCACTTATAAAAGGGTACCTCCTCTCTTCTTTTATTAGAAAATAAAAAGTATTTTTATTAAGATATTATATTTCGTAATACCTTCATTTTACCCCAATAGTTGTCCCAGATTCCCTATTTTGATAAAAATATCTTCCTAGGAAGGATTTAGGTATAAACATAAAGAGGTTATCTGAATAAGAGATATAGATTTTAACCTTGCATGTTCATTGTATTTATTATTTTATCTCCTTAAAATATTTTTAAAATGTAAAAAAATAAAAAAATAAATATATCACATAAATATATTTAATTATATTTAATTATGTTAATTAAATCACCTATATTCTTTTCATCTTTCCTCAAATAGGAAATGAAACCATTAATCATGTGTATGATGGATTACCACATCATGAACCGATGCAATTAATTTTCCATCACAATCAATCATGGAAAGATATAATGATATATTTAATGTGTTTATTTTATATTTATGAAAATTTTATAATTATATAATTATAACTTCACATCTACCTTCTTGACTTTCAATCTGTTGGAACACGATAAAGTTGGTCGTGCGTATGTGTGGACTACAGCCTCCATGAAGTGATGTGATTTTTCTCATTTTATTTTGAAATGGATAGTAATAAAAATTTATTTAACGAATATATATGATATAAAAATTATTCTATAGAGTATAAATTTTATTTTCCTTTTTTCCCATCCGTTGAAAAAATGGAAACAACTTTCATGTGTACGTATGGCCTACTATCTCCATGAATTGTGTAATTAATTGCTTTATAAATAAATTTTATGGATGAATAAAAATATTTTATAGTTAATATATATGATATATATATCATGATAAATATTATAGAGATTATGGAACCATGATCAAAGTACAAGGAATAAAATTACCTAGAAAAATTGTACATGATTAATGAAGTATTTATTACCCAAAACAGTAAATTTGAAAACGAATTCTTAATAAACGGTTTGTAAATGGTTATAAGTTAATAACATATGGTATGATATATATGATTATAATTCTATAATATATTTATAATAAACTCATATTAATTATATAGCAGAATATAACATATATAAAGAAAGTCTATACATGAGGTAAAATATTTTTGTCTCACTTTTATTTTTGTGAGACACATGCAATATAAAACACTTGTCACTTTTATGTTGTGTATATACCTCCTATGAATGTATTTTATGGTTACTATTATAAAATTTATCAGTACTTACATATCTATAAAATTTTATTTATTTCATGGTGCTCATGATTCAAAAGTTACCTCAGTGTTAATGGATTTATGTTAGAGTCTCTTTGTTTACAAGGATTATATCTAATTATGATTCCGATGATGTAAATAATTAATATACCTCTACAAAATATCATGAATTTTAATCTACAATATTTATTATTTAGGAATACGTGTTTTCCATTAATTTCCTTCTCTTTAATAACTATATATATATGAAAGTAATATTTTTTATGAAAATCAACTTTAACTATCTCTTCAGTGAAAAATACTTATTTATATGTCTATGTCTTCAAAAATGTTTTCAAGAATATTTCTACTATTCTATAATGATTGATTAAATAAATTTTTACCTCTTCTTTGGTTTTAATTATTTTGTAAAGAAATAATTTTTATCTTTTTTCAAATGAGGTACTTTTTAACTCTTTTTACAATTATGTGAAATGAATGTTTTCATTTAAGTTTTCCAATATGAATGAAATATCCCAGCATCCTAAAAAATCAATAATTTGAATATTACATTATATTTAAATTAGTTTTAAATGTAAAAGGATTATCAAAATACTTTTTATATTTTTACTTTTAATTTTTTCGAAGTGTGAATGATATTTTCCTCAAAAATGTTTTAATAATATTTTTATGGATTATTTATGTATCAATGAAAAAAATTATGAATCTTATCTTTTTTTGTGGAAATGATCCAATGGTACCATCCACACTTTTTCTTTTGATGGTTTATGATTATTGATGATGAGATGTTTATGAAACCCATTTAGTTTTCAGGTGTCATTCTATAATGGAGTGAGTAATTTTTTTGAAACCTATTTTATTTGAATGGGTTATGATATAATGATATGATGAATATTAAATGATTTTATGGAACAAATATTTAGAGTTTTCATAATTAGATAGGGTGGAATTGAATTATGTATCACTCCAATGAATTGGGTAAATTATTATATCTTATGAGATAAATATGGATAAAAATACAATGTTCTTGACCCACATTGGGAAACATGTAGATGTTATTGATCTAATATGGGAAACAAACTACTGTGCTTGATCCACTCTGGGAAACAATTCTATGTACTTGATCCACTGTAGGAATCATGTGATGTTTTGTGATATGTTATGATATGGGAAACAAGTAGGAATTACTCATCCACTATGATTTTATGGACTCATTATTTAAACTTGAAATATAAAATTTTTTCTATACATATTATCTTGCTAAAATTTATGACATGAACATATGGTTTGTGATTGATTTATGATGATTTCTCGATATTATTATTCATTTATTCTTAAATGATAAATCTTTAGGTCATGAATCATGTTTTTGATATTTGAAATATTTAGTATGAACATATTAAGTTATAGTCCTGATAAAATACCCTTATTCTGATCTTATTATTTTATATGACCATTAATTGATATGTCCCATGCTTACCCTTTCTAAAAATATGAGTTCACTGTTTCTTATGATTCATTTCCCAAGGTTTTTAAGAATGATTTTATATAAGTTATGTATTTTAAGACTACTAAATGGGTTGATATTTATAGGAAGTGTTGAAGATCTTTCTTGGAATAAGAAATATTGTGTATTTAGTATCTAAATACAATAAATCTTTATAGTCCTTTGACGTTTTTTTATGAAATGTTCTGAATATTTCTCTAAAACGATGTAATATTTTTTTATAAAAATTCTTAGTTATTATACAATGTTAATACAGAACTAGGTAATGTTGAAACCTAGGTGTTAGGGAATTGGTAATGTCTAAGGATTCACGAAATGTGTCCAAGGATCGTGGATCTGTGGTGTGTGAGAGGGATTTGTGCAAGGTGGCCTAGGTGAGGGGTACTGAGGCATGTTAGAAGGATTTACATAAGGTGTCTTGGGTACATGGATATATAAAATTCAACAAGGATTCACAAAAGGTGGTATGAGAACATGGAACTAGGGAACATGAACACAAGACATGGGTAGTCAAGGGAAGGTCATGTATTTTTGGGGCTAACACATGGAGTTTACCCAGGAATGAACTGACCAAAATTTGGTAAACATACTTTTACAATACCATGAATATAAATTTTGATTCATAACTATTTTTTATATCCACTATTAGTAAAACATAAACCTAATAAATGAACTATTGCTTAATGTTTGGGGTTACCTTGTAGTAGGCATTTTTATAAGAAAAAAAGTGTCCTGAAAACTCTCTAAAATGAGTTTTACGGTTTTAAAAACCCTTTAATTGGTAATGGATGGAATAAATGGACAAATCCCAATGGAAGGTTCTCACCACCAAATTAATCGATTATAAAACAATTTTTAAGGGTATCTACCCATGGTGTGTGAGTTGTCATGCGACAAATGGAGATCCATTTTATATCTTCTTCACACACATAGAAAATTTTCTTCCCACACTTGAATTGTGTTTTATAAGTGAGGAGTGTAAAATGGATTCTATGGTAATGTTCATGGCACACATTTTTTGGCACTAACACTCATCCATTACTCTTATACAGTTAATTTCCTTCTCACTTGAGATACATTGATTTTTTTACCAATATTCAAATTTTCTATAAATACAATAATAATACTTCATATGGAAACACCAATTTAATGTTTTTATAATTCTTTTACAATGATAAAACCATAATATATAGTATCCACTCTATATTCATGGTTATGAAATCAAATACAACATTATATAGACTATCATCAGTGGTTAAAAATTATAAATGTCATTGAAAAAAATCCAACACTATTCGACATCAAATTCCAATAAGATACTATCACTTATATTTTGTTCAACACGTTTTCATGGATTTTATGTAAAATTTATGATCATGTAATTAATTCATTCAAGGTTTCTGATGAAATTTTTAGTATGATTTTTTGGTAAATTGAAAAAAGTGTTTTTCATAGAATTATTATTATGATCTTTAAAGAAAGGATTTTATGTTGTCAAAGTATAAAATCCCATTTATCAAGGAAGAAAGAGACTTTTATCATTAACCTAAATTCGATTTCCATGGTAATTATGTGTTATTTTATAAAAAATATTTGTTTTTTATATACTGTTTTCTCACAGAATAATTGGATATAATTTTTAAAATATTTATGGAATTTTTTTCTAAAGAATTTTCATAGAATAAATTGTGATTTTTCATATTTAATGTACTTTTTCATTATGATGCACCTATTTAAGAGATAAAACATATTCATATTATATTATTTTATTAATGTATTTTGAATAAATGTGAAGGGACTTTTTTTAAATGGTTTTTGGAGGCAATCTATGTGTTTATTTCATGTACATTATTTAGGTAAGATTATTTCCTTCGTTATAAAAAATTAATGGGAATGACTTGGGTTACCTAGGAGGATTTGTAGGACTAGGAGTCATCTTAGGTGATGATTATTCTATAACTAGTTTTTACAAATATTTTTATGCATTCCACAATAAATAGTATGGACTAGTTTAATATTTTTATCTATATAGTTTTGTAGAAACCCAATTATTATCTTAGGTTTGAATACTTTAGATTTGGGCATAATTACTTTTTATATACCTAATATGGATTCCATTTGTGGTTAAAAAGTTTAAGTGGGTTTCTAGAGAATAGTCATAGCCTGGTACCCTAACTGTTGGGAAATAAGACTGGCCACACGGTTAGGAGAAACTTAGTCGGGAAGGCTGCATGATAACCCCAAACTGTGCGGGGCTTGATAGTGATCAATAGGGGGATGCACGATTTGAGGAAACCTTAAATATTGGACCTCATTATCATAAAAATGGTATAATATTTTTTTATATATCCATTTATTATGGATGGTTCATTATTTCTTAATATGTACAACCAAACCAAGCGGGTCCCCTTCCAAGGTTGTGAGCCAAGTACGGTTGGCGCATGATTTGTCCAACCATGTGGCCAAACCGTATGCCTCAATTTTCCTTGGGTAAAAATACGAAAATGACGTTAATGAATGTTTAACCCTAACCCTATTCTCCTTCTCCCATTCCTGTGGATAGAGATTCTCATCTTCTCTCATTTTGAAGCTTTCAATCCCTCTTTGATAGGTTTTGATCCCATTATTTGATCTGAAGTTTGATTCTATCCTAGTTCATCACATTTGATGTACATAGGTAAGTAATCATTTTATCTTGATCCATTTTTCATTATTATTTCTATCAATAACACTTTTTATTTGAAGGATCAAATGCCATATTTATAGTGTATTGATCCATACTTCAATTTTCTTCTGATCCAGGAAAAACTAATGGATGATACTATACAATGAGAGTTGTATGAGATCAAGGATGGTGGTCTTTGACTCTTCACTCAAGTCTCTATATTTAAAAATTTTCATCATTTTGCATACACCAATCCATCGAGAGTTCCCTATTAAATTCATGTACCTTGCTTATAGTTGTTATAATCATATTCTAAGACCCTTTTTTGTATACGTTATTCATTGTTAGAGGTTATGACCTCATATTAGACCACCCCAAGTAGGTTCCTCCTTGAAATATGATTTTAGAAGCTTGTTATGTCTATTTTATCCATTGTTCGGGTGTGTTGTGAATTTACCTTGATAAAGGAAAGTGTTTAAATTGAATGAATGAACTGTTAATGTTTATTATTGGTATAAATCACACTACCCATATAAGTTAAGTGTTTATAATAAAAATTGAATCTTTTAAATGATTAATTTCAAGTATATTGATATATATCACTTTTCCTAAATAAATGTCGTTAAATGGTTTGGTAGGATTTCCCTTGAACCCCTTTCTAGGCATAAAGAAAGGTATTTGAGTGAAAATAATGAATTGATTATGAATTATATATACTAATAGATGGTTGTATGTCCTTTTATCCTTTTTACATGTATGAGAGGTAATGTAATGAACCAAATAGTTTATTAAAAGAAATGAGTATTACATATCAAAATTAAACAATGAATCCGTTATAAGGGGCCTAATGCATATAGACCTTAAAAATCATTATAGGAGTGTTTAGAATCAAGAGATATTTGTATTCACAAGGGAATTCCATGAAAAATCATGCATGAGATTCAAATTTAAGGATGTTGGTTTTATAGGGTGATACCCACATTAGAAACCAGTCCTAGTCTAATAGGGGATTCCTAACAAGGTTTAATATGATGCGTTCATTATATTTTAGATATTAGGATTCCTTGGAGACACTCCTTGGATCCATATTGACATCTATGGGAATTAGGTGACACAGATACATCCATTAGGCCTAGTAATTACTTAGCTCATTTCACCTTGGACGAGATCCTTGGAATCAGTTAGAATTACAATGTTGTGAAATGCTTTGGGTGATACCCCTTGAATTACACTTTTACCCCTTATAGTCAGGCTACATGTTATTACTAAATTGGTTCAACCCCTATGGCCAAGGATTCCTGGGTCATTACCTTGGATCCTCTACTATCATTATTAATATTTTATTCCTTGTTATATAAAAGATATTTCATTATCATTATCACGTTATATGGTCAGTCCTATTATATATAATTTGACCAAATTATATAAACTGGAACATAAATTAATTTCATGATTACATGTTCAAGAATTGTATGATGATAAAATTGGTACTTGGGTATTTAAATTACTATATTTTTAAAAATTTTATATGTATACCCACACACTATAATCTTATATTTCTCAGACTGGAAGGAATAAACGCCCTTAGTGGTGGTCTATTGAGATTTATCTCACATCCTATCTGAGTTTGCCATTCTTACCTAGTAAGATTTAATGTATGCATTTTGATAATGGGAAGTGTCCCACTTTGGACACCTGATCTTGATTTTCTTCATTATGATGGATCTTTATATTATATGACAGATTTAGAGCATGGGTTGTTTGGATAGTTTTTGGTTTTTTTGGATTGCATGTATAATAGTGTTGTATACTACTTTGTATCCATGTTTTCATGATTTCTAGATACATGAAAAAATCATAAAATTTTGTATCTAGTTTAGTTTTTTAATTCAGGTATTATTATAATTTTTTTTATTTATTTATTATACTGTCTTCTTCCACTACTGCATGTTACTCATCCAGTTTTCATAGTGTCTATTTCTGTCATGTCATATTTTTATACTATTTCTCCTATTTATCTATGATTATATTTACCTAATATCATATAATATCGTAATGAGGTAATATTTTCCCTACAAATTCCCTAGAGGGCCTCTATTCTATTGACCAGAATCTAGTGTATATGGAGGCAAACTTGACATCATGTGACCAACTTGGCTCAGGGCACTTTTGAGTCATATCTAAGTACGGGATGTCACAAAGTGGTATCAGAGTAGTTCCATTATATATTTAATATTTGGATACAATATAAAATATATAAGGAACACTATGGAACTAGGTTATAATATTTTCTTGGGCATAGCTAACACACATTCAGGGTAAATATTTAATTTTTCTGAAATAAGAATTTTTGTTCTCTATTCTACTTATTATAGATGATAAATTTTCAGTTTTGGGTGATCCACATGCTATGTGATCGTTATTGTTATTATTATTATGGTTGAGGATTTCATTTCCACCTTAAACTAATGATATTAGGTCATGGATCATTGATACATTAATTATTATAGGCACCTAGAATTAACACGTCATTCATATTCCATTTATAAAGGTGCATTTCACTACTTGAATTTCCTGCATTTCCTATGATTATAGAGTAATGCACAATTTTTGTGTATTATTGTTCTTATAATATATTATATTGGGTATGGAGTTGGTTATTTAATGTTTTAGAATCAATATAAATAGTGTTTTCTTATATAGGTTATGGTGACATCTTAAATGGATGGTTTATTACAATGTTAGTTGTGTATCTCTAGTTACATGAGTTACTTTTTCTATATTATTGACTGATTTACAATCTCAATTCATGAGTTTTATGGTCCCTCATGGGTTAGAATGAGTAATTTACCAATTCAAGCAATTAAAATGAAATTAAATAGGTTTCAGTTCCAATGATATGGTCTATGGGACCCGATTCGCTAGAAATGGTGATCCATTTTAAATTGAACCTTAATATACCTATATATAAGAAAATGTGAAATGAAAAAGAAAAATTTTACTGCTAAAATATTGTGTTTCCCATTAAATTAATAGGTAATATATAGTTGAACTTTAATATACTAGAACCCCTATAATTTAAACTTCAACACTTACCAATACCTCACCTTCTATGTAGGTAGTTGGGGTAGTAACATGGGTGGTTAACCCTTATTTGAACATTATGATTAAAATTTTGTATCCATATGCTCTTAAATTTTTTATGAGTCATGTTCTTGGAATTTTTAGAGTTATGCCACCACAACATCCTCGTGTTAGGTTCTAAGAGGGTGGCAATGACTATGCTCTAGAAACAGTGGTCTTTGAGCCCCCAGTCTTACCATTGGGAGTGACACATGAGGCACTGCATGTTTTACCTAATATAGGAATTGAAACATAGATTCATGAGTGTTTAATATGTATGATTCATTCTATATAGGGTTCTTCACATCCTGTAACTATTTTGGATGATCTGACACATGAGTTCCAATAACAGTATCCTCCCACCTTATAGGGGAATGATGGTCCACAAGCTGTAGAGTCTTGGATGGAGGAAACACTATCTATCTTCGAGAATGAGGATATTCCTCTATTTTAGAGGGTTATGATTTCCACTTATATGATTCTTGATTTGGAGAAGCACTGGTGGGATGTGATTACCCAGGCTGGTCTTCATCAGGGTATAGTATGTACTAATTTTCATAATTCCTCCTATGATCACTTATTTCATCAGACATCGTGGGATGACCAAGACAAAAAGATCATGCATCTAGATTGAGGTTTGATGTCATTAAGGTATTATTCATCATGTTTCACTGATTTGAATCACTTCATACTACTTCTATCCACTGGTGATATATCACATGCTAGATATTTTAAGGATGGGTTCAGTATTCCATCCATACTTAGGTAAATGTTTTTTATTACCTACTTTTTTTAGATATTCATTCGTGTTCTTATAACAGAGTGAAATCTAAGGGAAGGAGATTTTACTGATCATAGAGGATCAATTCCATGGATGGCCAACATTTTTTCCTATAGTAGGAAGAGTTCCCTTTAGATTTCTCATTAGGGTAGTGGTTGCGAGAGTAATCTTTGTAGAAGATATGTGATATACCATCAGTGTGAATGAATGGGGGAATATAAAGACTTAGTGTGACAAGGACCAAATATATTGTTGTGCTTGTGGATGAATAGGTAATCCTTAGGGATTTTGTAGGACTGTTCCATCAGTTTATAGTGGAAGATGATCTACACCATCTCTAACTTCAAGGGAAAGATATTTTACTCCACATTAGGTGGGGAGTTAGATTATCACTAGTTTGACTAAATGAGAAGGAGGTCATGTCCATGGAAGCTAGAATTTAGATCATCATTACCAGTAGAGAGGTCATACTATGGGCAGTATAGTTATTGCATAAGGTCATGGATTAGGTTAGTTTCTAGCATTACAGATGATTCCTAAGGATCATGGTGAAGAACCATTAACAGTATGCGGTAATATTATACTATCCTGTACTATTGTATCTTCCTTATTCAATACCAATGCCTCACATTAATTTTTCTCTCAATTGAACATGTAAAATATTAGGTTGGAAGTTCATTGTTATTATAGTGTGATGATAGTGGAAAAAAAATTTGAGTGTGGTCTAAGGGAATACACAAATGTAGGGAATTTCCCCTTGAGGTAGGCAGTTATCCCTTCCTATGGAACCTCTTAATAATCTAGATGATAGGATTAAATGTCAATATTGGGAAGGATTAGTTGGTTTTATATCATACCTTCATGGATTTCTATCACCGTAGTGTGTTGTTTACAACAACAGAGGGAAGAAACTATATGAAAAAAGGTGAGTGGAATTTCCAGGCCTATAGAGATATACCAGAGAAGAAAATTCTAGGTGGAGTGACAACCCATATTGATTTTCCCTTTATAGCGGAGTAAGGGTTTTCCAAAATTGATTTTATTTCTATATTAGATCATTCATAGGATGTTTTTCCAAATAATTATTTTGAATTTACTCATGAGTGAGAGGTAGAGTTTATCATTGAGCTCATCCAAGGAGAAACTGTAGTGTCTATTTCTACATATAAGATATAACCCACTAGGGTCCATAAAACCAAGAGATATTTGGTGGATCTATAATCTAAAGGCATTATCAGACCCAATACTTTTTATTAAGGTTCACCCTTGATTTTCACTAAGAATTCATATAAAACCCTTATTTTATGCATGGATTATCGATGGTTGAACCATTTTATGGTTAAGAATTGATATACACTACCTTGAATAGATGATCACTTTGATGAGATCTGATAAGATAGGATATTTTTTTAAATTTAAAGGAGAACGGGTTCTCATCAGGTGAGAATTATGCCTTTAGACATACCACACATAGTTTTATGTAAATTTTATAATATGTATGAGTTTCTATTTTTTCCATTTAGTCTTACATAAATTCTTCTCATTTTCATGGATTTAATGAATAGGGTGTTCCACCCTCTTTATATTCCTTTGTCGTTGTATTTTTGGATTAAATATTGGTGTATTATCACATTCTTATCTACCATGATAGACACCTTGAGATCATTTTGAATACATTGGGATTTCATAAAATTTATTAAAATCTTACTAAGTGTTAGTTATGGATTGACACAGTTCATTTATTGGGAAATATTATATTAGAATAAATTTTATATATTGTCCTAGATAAGGTGAGTTTTTTGGTTTCCTAGGATGATCCCATGTACATGTTTGATATATAGAGTTTCTTGGGGTTGGATAGATACTACAAGTATTTCATATATGACTTCTCATTCCTTGTTGTGCCTCTTAGTGTTCTTATAAATAATGGTTTTAAATTATTGTGGTTAGAAGCATGTGAGAAAGCCTTTTGAAAGTTGAAAGGGAGGCTTGTTTTAAAACTTATTATAGTAAATCCAAATCCTAAAAGAGGCTACATAGTATTCTGTGATGCATTAGGCATAGGACAAGGAGAAGTGATAATGTAAGAGGACAGACTAGTTGAGTATGGATCTCTGTAGTTGAAGTATCATGAGAGTAATCACTTGATGTACAACCTTGAGCTAGTGACAGTTGTCCATGCCTTATCTTGTGGGAGACACTTTCTGATGGGTGAGTGATTTGTAGTGTATAAGAACCACATGATCCTCAAATATATATTTAAATAGAATGAAATGAATCTAAAATAGTAGATATAGGTCAAATAACTCCAGTCCATTGATTTTGATCTTTCCTATACACCAAAAAAGGAAATTTGGTAGAGGATACTGATGTTATTAATATTTTCATAATTTATTATATACTCCCTTTATTGATTTAATATTAAATGTGCATAATTTGTGTGAAATATTAATATTTAAATATTAAATATAATTTTATAGCACTATTTTAAATCATCCATATTCAAGTATATTTAATGTTTTAATAACATATCTCACCCTACTTATCCAAATTTCATTATTTTTCTTTTTAGGGTTCCTTACTCAAATTAAAACATTTCATTAGAATGAACCTTTTTCCAAATCGTCTATTTGGAGGGCCATATTTTCCACACAAGAAAACCCAAAGAATCTGTGAAGAAACTGGACCAACCACAATGATTGAGTTACTGGTATAAATCCGAAGCCCAAATTTTATGAAACTCCATAATATGTTATTTATTATTCAATGTAATCATGGATAAAAATTTCAAGGTCCTAATACAAGAACAAGGGGCCCAACATATGCTTTGAAGTCCATCCCACCATTCTAGTCCGGGATTAAATTCCAAACACTATTCATGACATTTCTCATGATATACTCATCCAATAAATCTGGTATTTTGTAGTGTGAAATAAAATATATGTGTGGCCAACTGGATAGAAGAAACGATTTTTATCTGATGGCATCTCCCTGTTCAAAAACCCATTCACATTTTGACCTTCTGAAAAGTCTGGATTGAAATGGACATATTACAATTTTTTATTCCAACTTCCAAAACTTTGGTTCTATAAGTTCAAATGCCTCTAAAATTTGAGAGTAGTGGGAAAACATTATTATATAAAACAATTAAGAAGAGGATATCTCAATATTCAGCTGTAGGGATGTAAAAATTGGATATGAAAGTGGAGGGGGAAGATTTGAATGCAAAAAGATCACCTCCCTAAGCTATAAATACAAACCCATCTTCTCCTTGAATGTAGTTGGAATTTATGAAGATTGTAGAATATATTGGCATGACCAAAACCTTTAAAAATTCTTTGGAGAACCTTAAATACTCATGTTTTCATTTGAAAGACCTTTCCTCCTCTCATTGTTTTCATTTACCTTGGTGTTCTTCATTGTTGTAATCTTCTATGTTTTTTTAATTATGTTTTAATGAAAGTTTATTATTCAATATATCATATTCTCATCAAAACTCTATAGTTTAATATTAATGTTCTTAAAATGTATTAAATCCAATTAAAACCCCTTCCATTCTTTTTCTTTCTCATTCAATGTTAAGACTAAATTTAATTCCCTTCACCCATTGTGTGTGTGTGTTCGGCACACAATTCTTTTCTTATCCATTTATTTTTCTTCTATTTATAATTAATAATCATAAAAATTATAACCATATTATTAACCAAAACAATGGAAATGTAAATCTACCAGTAGGGTGAGTTATAATTTTTGTATGTTAAGTGATTGAGAGCTTTTGCTCGATGGATATTCTTTAAATTAAAATTGTGTATGTTAAACACAGAATGTCATGAATTAATGACATGATTTGTTTAACGTGTGGTTTACATGGATTATTAGAACAATAAATACAATACCATCAACAAGGTATGATGTAGATTAGAACCCTAAGATAATTTAAGTCTTGTATTAAAGCCATAACACTTAGGAATTCCAATCAAAATTTTCTTGTGAAGTGGGAGTTAATTTAAATTCAATATAAAGAAAAGTTCAAGGATATCACAAGATTAAATCCCTATTAATAAACTCAGTGATATCTTTATTAAATTTTTAATCAAACACCAACCATTAATCACTTCATTTAAGATCTACAAACAAACTCCCCAGTCAAAATACAATCGACTGAAAGAAACAGACTATTAAAAATTATCATCACTGAGGATTCGAACTGAGTGCTGCTATACACATTAGCAGAGAATCAAAACATTAAAAAGTAGATAGGTGAAAATAATCCGTGCTTTCAAATGGAGCTATTGCTTGGGATGGTGCATTATTTATTCATTTGTTTTTGGTTATTGTAAATAATAAAAAAAAACTAAAATTAAAAAAAAATGAAAAAAAGAACAAAGAAAAGCCCATCTTTCTCTTTCTTCCAAAATCACTTTGAATGCCCCATAGACTACCAAACAATATCTCAGATTTTTTAACCCTGAAATTGAGAAAAAACTTCCTCAACATAGGAGGAACATAATAGAGAATCAAATAATTCAAGATCTTGTCTTTGTCCAACCAATTGAATTAGCTATGGATAAACCTAGGGAACAAACCCTTAAAGAACTTTCTACCCCTGATATGAATTACAAAACACTTGGTATTTAATATCCCAACATAGAGGCTGAATTTGAACTCAAATTAGGTTTGATTCATCTTCTCCCTCATTTCCATGGGCTAGCTGGTGAGGATCCACATCTTCATCTTAAAGAGTTCGAAGTGGTGTGCTCTACCATGAAGCCTCAAGGGGTTTCTGAGGCACAAATAAATCTCCAAGAATTCCATTTCTCCCTAGCTGACACTGATAAGTCATGTCTATAATACTTTCCTCCTTGTTTTATAACTAAATGGAATGATATGAAGTGGCTCATCTAAGGGAAGTTCTTTCCCGCTTCTCGTATTGCTTCTATCTGAATGGAAATAAGTTCTATTTGTCAATTCCAAAGTGAATCACTCCATGAGTATTGGGTGAGGTTCAAAAAGCATGTTACAACATGCCCACACCCCCAAATCCTTGACCAACTCTTGATGCAATACTTCTATGTGGGGTTATTGGCTATGTATAGAACCCTCATTGATGCTGCAAGTGGCAGTGCTCTTGTTGATAAAACTCTTGCAGCTGCAAGAGATCTCATAAGCCACATGGTTGTAAACACACAACAATTCCATAATCGAACACATGATCAAGTCAGAAAAGTTCAAGAGAATCAATCCATAGATCCTAACAAGATGACTAAGTGGATGAGTGAACTTACAGGTCATGTGCGACAACTAGATGTAGCTTCCAAAGACAAAACCTCATCTTCTCCACAATAAATGTTTCTTAGACCTATCAAAAATTATGGAATTTGCAACACACTAGCTCATCCAATAGAAACCTATCCCAAACTTCAAGATGAATCATCTAAGTCATATGGACCAATGGAGCTCAATGCAGCCAATACTTAGTAGAACACAAACCCTCAACTACCAGGTTAGTTTTTTAGGAACTTCAACCAACCTCACTCTGAGCCATTCTCTTCTTCCTATAACCAAAGACTATGGTATGGTAATCCCATCTCTCATTCCCTTAAATTACCTCCCCAAAACCCATACTAGTTTCAATATTGTCACGTTTTTGGTAAATTCCAACAACTTTACCCTTTTGTTCCTCAACTTCAAAGGATAAATCCTCCTCCAGATCCTCTAGTCTCCCAATATCATAGTGAGCCTTCCCAATACCCAAACTAATACAATCACTTTTATAGGAACCAAAATCAAGGAAATCTCAATCTGGGACAAGCCACTTCCTCCAAAAAACAATGGGAAAGCACTGTAGAAAATCTTTACTCCATCACCCATTCTTGCCTAAAGAACATTGAAACCCAAATTGGTCAATTTTCTTCTCACCTAAGCCAACAACAACAATCAAATTCTTCCAAACTCCCAGCTCAACCATTACCCAACCCCAAGGGTAATGAACGTGCAATTGCACTTAGATCAAGAATGAAAATTGCTATGCCTTATGATGATACCTCCCACTCCCTTTTAAATGTTGAACAAGAAAATAAAAAGAAAAAGAAACTTGAAAAGGAATATAAATCCATTCCCTCACCTCCTTTCATTCCACTTAGGAACCCAATTCCTTTTCCTCAAGCCCCTTCTGTGCCAAAGAAGCCATTTGAAACTGATCCTAAAATGCTTGAAATGTTTAGACTTGTTGTAGTCAACATTCCCCTCTTAGATGAAATAATACAAATCCCTAAGTATGCAAAGTTTCTTAAGGAATTGTGCACCCACAAGAGGAATCTTAGGACCTTAGAAAATGTTTCCACCCAACAGTTTATTCCCATAATGTGAAAAGATCTTGGGACTTTACGGTTCCATTCCAATTTGGAAGCTCCATCTTTGATGATGCACTCACAGACCTAGGAACCCCAATTAATGTCATGCCCAAATCCATCTTCTCCAACCTGGGTCTTGGTCCCTTACATCCAACGGGTGTTGTACTTCAATTGGACAATTGAAGCACTGCTAATCCTGAGGGTATAATTGAGGATGTCCTTGTTCATGTGAATGAACTTATCTTCCCTATTTATTTATATTTCCATGACATGGAAGGTGAGATAAACTATTCTCGATCTCCCCTAATTATAGGAAGACCATTCCTCATGAATAATAGAACCAAGATTAATGTCCATTCATGGATATTATCCATGGAATTTGGTGACAAACTGGTCAAGTTCATCATTTTCCAAGCCATGGGATACCCATCTAAAGACCACCCTACATTCTCAATCCTTACTTTTCAAGAATATTTTGAGAGATAAGATCTCGTGAAATATGAACCATGATTAAAAAAGTCATAAATGATGAAGTTGATGTAGACCTATCATTCATAGACTCTATCAATTTAGAGAATCTTGAAAACTCTCTTGAATCCCACATCAACTCTGATCTCTACTGCTCCACCTTAGATAGTATTAAGGAAAATGAATCTAAAGAAACTGAAATCCCTTCCCCCATTACTGAATTGTCTATCCCACAAATGATAGATGATTTTTATCTAAAACATCTTCTTCAACACCTGAAATATGTAATCTTTTTCCATGATCACTCTTATCCTATCATTTTCTCTGCTTCACTTACTAAAATTGAGGAGTCCAAACTTGTTTAGTTGTTAGAGGAAAACAAAAAGGCCTTAGGTTAGACCCTATATGACATACCAGGAAACAAAACTATAATTTTAATGCATAACATCCATCTTGAGGAATCATCCAAACAAATTAGACAACCACAAATAATACTCAATCCAATCATACTTGAGGTAGTTAGGGAAGTGATCACCAAGCTTCTTGAAGATGTTATTATCTACCCAATTTTTGATAGTGAATGTGTTAGTCCAATTGAATTTTTACATAACAAGGGTGGGATAACTATTATCACAAATGGACATGGAGATGTAGTCACTACTCGAGTGAAGAAAAAATGGCATGTGTTCGTAGACTATAGTAAATGGAATGTTGAAACAAGAAAATATCACTAACCTCTTCCATTCCTTGATAAAATTCTAGAACAATTAGCCATATTGTCACACAATTACATTCTTTATGGATAAACTAACTAATTACTAATCCTAATCACACATCATGACCAAGAAATACTACCTTCACTTGCCCCTTTGGAACATATGCATATAGAAGAATGCCTTTTGGAATTTGTAATGCTCCTGCAACATTCCATAGTTATATGATGAGTATCTTTTCTGAATTCATTGAACACTGCATGTAAGTATTCATGGATGAATTTACCATTTATGGTGAGTCATTTGAATCATGATTTCATTCAGTCTCTCTAGTCCATCAAAAAAATTTCATGTGTAACCTTGTGTTAAATTTTGAAAAATTTCATATCATGTTTTCAGATGGGATTGTTCTAGGGAAAATAGTTTCAAAATAGGGTATTGAAGTTGATACTGCCAAAATTGATGTGATATAATCACTTACTAGACCCACTTATATTCTTGAAATATGTTTATTCCTCAGTCATTCCAGTTTCTATCGATGATTCATCCATAACATCAGTAGGATTTCCCTCTCACTCGCTCAATTGCTCCCAAATGATGTCACTTTCCATTTCGATGAGGTTTGGAAGGGAGAATTCAATGAACTCACAACTACTCTTACATATGCCCCAATAATCCACCCCCCAGAATTGTCTTTACCCTTTGAGTTGATGTGGGGTGCATCTGATAGAGCCGTTGGGGCTGTTCTTTGTCAATGAAGAGAAAATATTCCTCATGTCATCTATTATACCAAAAAAAAATTGGATGAAACTAAATCTCACTACCCTGTGACTGAAAAGGAACTTTTAACAGGGGGTTTTTCCTAAAATAAATTTTGGCCCTACCTCTTAGGTGCCAAAAATCATCATCTTCAATGGCTATTCTACTATAATGTTCTTAATCAATAAAAGTGATTCCAAATCTAGGCTAATAATATGTATCCTAATGCTCCAAGAGTTTTACCATGAAATCAAAGATAGAACAAGAAAATAAACCCTATGGCTGATCACCTGAGTAGAATTTCTAAATCTTCTATTTTAGAAATCATTGATCCTAAATTACCCACTGAGCACATTTCATCTGTCACTCCAAAAATACCATGGTATGCCCAAATTGTAAATTACTTGGTTTTTGGTGTTTTTCCAAAATTGTTTCCAGAAGAACAAAAAATGAAGTTGAGAAGTGATTAAAAATACTATTTTTGGGAAGATAGTAAACTCTGGAAAATTGGGGCTCACATGGTAATTATGAGATGTGTTGATGAAGATGAAAATTACTCCATGTTAAAATTTTGTCACTCACTTCCGAGAGGTGCACACTTTGGACCACAAAGGACCTCACAAAATGTTATAGACATTGGATTATTTTAGACTT